>OU026146.1:48630199-49319136 GCA_907269125.1 Eristalis pertinax | reverse complement strand
GGCTTACTTCATTACGTTAAAAGTTTATCTACGAATCATTGACTTAACAAACACATTAAACGAGTGTTCCACGTTCCTCTTCCCAAAATAAAATGAATTAATGTCGTTTTTTTTCACTTGTCAAAGCAAGTAAGCAAGCCCATCTCATCCCTTCGCCCGAGTGCCGCCGCTGAAGGTTTTATCAAGTCGAAAGTCTTAAGTTCACTGCGAAAGGACGACGGAATGTTACAGTGAAGTAGGTGTTCGTGTAAAGACAAACAGTAAGGAAGGGAAAAATTCTTTTCCTTCTCTGACGGTATGCCTTCCTTGATTTTGAACATCCTCTCTGAACTTCCAGGATGCAATTTGGTGCGCGTGAAGAATCCTTGAGAGAATCGTTTAATCCACTTCAACTGCTGGGACGGTTTCATCAGATTAATTAAGAAATTTTCATTTCATTTAGTGGACGAATGATCCAAAGGATGTTATATAGAAAGAGGACATATTTTCTTTTCTTCTGCTTCTTCTCCTCGCTGTACTATTTCCATTGTTTACCTTCACTTCTTTCAGTGACACGAAAAGTCGGCAAGTAATCATGGCAAAGGCGAAACATTGCGGGCTGAGGAGTAGTAAGAGATCTTTGATGAGGTCACGTCCTTTGTGTTTTTCCTTTGCTTGGGTTCAAATACGTCACAACACAAATGTCCTTCAAGAGAAAAGCGGGGGACGAGTGCCAGAGGGAGGCAAATGAAGGAAAAGAAGAGTCTCCTTAAGAGGAACGATTTTCGTTGAAAGATTTCTTAAGATTTTTGTGGTTAGAAAGTTTCATTGTTCACTTACATTGTGAAGGGGGCTATACCGTTCTACAGTGACATCTTTGATTTGAATCTGAGGCCAAAGAGGAATGCTGGCCTCATTCTTTATCTTTCATTTTCTATTCTTTGAGCAGAGAGCTAAAGAGTTCAGGGTTGTTGAAGATAAAAATAATTTAAAAAGGCTGGGGTAAGTAAATGGTTAATTTTGGATATTTTGTGTAATGGATTACGTCCTCCATTTGGTGATGGACATGTCGATCGTAATTTTTTAAGTGTTCAATGGTCGCTTAATGTCTTGTCTATTTAAGAAAGTACATCATAGAGAAGTGTGGCGGTCTGCCACAATCTGCAACAAATCAGTCCAACTGTTGGATCTGAACCGACGCATATGATATCGACATCATCGCAGAATGTGCGAACCTGGTGTCAGGGCAATAGACGAAACGAGTTTGTCTGCAGTATAAAGGAAATGCTGTCAGCTAACATCCGTCCGCTTACATTTAGGGTATATTGTTTATCTCACCGCAAGTCTAAGCTATGACACTCGAGGGGAACAAATTTGATGTTCAATGGTCATAGGCAACTCCTCAAAGGAAGCTATAAAAGGTAGACGAACAAAACCGTAAACACAATTATTTGTGCCTTTGGAGGAATAATTCTACGTTGCATATTTGTGAGCCATGCATATGAGGAAGGCGATTCGAGGACAGGACATTACCGCGAATTCTATGAGCTGTGCAGAGAAGTGGATCTGACCCGGGAGGATATAATCTGTCGAGTACTCCGGGTCTTAGAAGTCAAGCCTCCTGGTTCGACAATGAAACCAAGACCGAACATCCCTTACAAAGACTAACTGGAAACCAGGATTAATAACCTTTAATCCAATGGTGTGGACAACCATTGGCGGAGGAGGCTTAGCTTCTCATTAAACGTACTCCACGACGTCATAGTGTTAAGACCTTCCGGACCTGAGGAAACAAGTCTATGACAATGAGTCCAAGACAGTAGAATGGAGCAACACAGAATGACCATGGTTACGGCAGTCCAAACAGCTTGGAGGTAGATCTTAGTAATCGGCAAGCTACAACCGAAACCCTATAATAATTACAATATGTGCCGCACCACAGTCCGAGGCGGACCAGGGGCTGGCTTCTATGACAACCACTCATGCTGTCCGTGCTCTTGTTCTCTATGAGTCTATCGGCAAAGTTTGCCACAAAGTGACCGTTAGTCTGCTTTTGTTTCTATAAGTCGTTTGAATATAACCACCCCATCGAATATGTTTAATGTTCAACATTGAGTGTGTGCTAGACGAATTCTCCCAAGCGGAAACGGAATAATATTTTACACATAAAACGTGCGTTAGCGCCAAGCTCTTAAATCCTAATACACACCTGCTTCGTGTTCTATTTTAATAAATCATAATCCGCCTTAAAGCAATTCTCCAAATTCATAGCGCAGCAAAAAAAAAACACAGGATCTAACATCTAACAACCACTGAGCCATAAATATTAATTAAATGCTGCTTTCCTGAACGCCACACAACGGTTTTGATACGGATAATACAGATTGATGAGGCACCTCATTCAATTTCCGCCCCGTAATTACTTTTCCAATCATCCCTTAGTCATCTAGGAATTTTTCACGCTTTCGTTTGTTCGCTTTTTTATTTATTTTTATTTTTTTTTGCTGAAATAAATATGATGATAAAATTTAAACACTGCGTGCTTAAAAAATGAATAACACAATTCGGGAGGGGGCGAAAAAGAAATAACCGAATGGTTCCTCATTTCCTTTTCACCCTCGACGTCAATCTTATCGAGCAATCCGCTCATTTTTTTCATTCCTCTGTAGACAGTTGGAAAATAAATTAGAATTAATAAAACTCTTACACCGCTTCGAGTTGTGAAGCGGTGAAAAGGAAGGGTGGGAGGGGGAAAAACTTGCAAGCCCCCACCGAAAACCATTCAAACCAGAGTCCCTAATCTTTTCGTTGGGCTCGCCGAGCGACCGAGCGACGTTCTGTGTGCGGTGTGATGTAACACCGGATATTTCATTAGACGTGAAATTTATTGGAGAGCGAGAGAACCAGAGGGTTTTTTGCGGATACCCCACCGCAATGAGAAATGTCAGAAATGCCAGAGGCCGAGTCGAGTAATTAAATTTTCAAAACTTCGAGTAGGTGTCTTACAATTGATTAATGCTACCGTTGCGTTATATTGTGTGAGTTTAACACCCTCAGCAATTTATTAGATCACAGTTTTACCCTCAAATCCTGAATAGGCGATAAGTTACGTGGGTAGCGGATGGGCGGGATGGGCTAAAATATGAGAAATATTCACCGCCTCACAGGGCGGAGGCATTCAAAATTGAATTTTCCAGAATTATGCCGATGCTCATAATTGCTTGTTGCGCGTGGTTTAATTCCAACTCGGGGGGAAAATATTTTACCCTCCCCCGCCCTGCCATTCCAAAGTGAGGTGCGTCAGCAAAAGGGATCACATTTGGAAAATAACCCGAGAAGGATCCGATTTATGGGTAAAAAAAACGAGGAGGAAATATAACAAAAAAAAAGAAAAATCATTCACCGACACCTGAGTACCGCTGGCGCACACACTAATTATATGCAAACCGGGTCCCGTGGATTTAATTAATGGCAGCCATTGCGGAGAGTATGTCCAACAAGAATGGATACTTAATCTTTTGTTCCGTCCCGGGCCTCTATTTGGCTTGATTAACCCTTAATTACAAGGGCGCTGTAATTAATCACGGCATGGATGAGAGTTTAAATCCAACAATGGGCAGCGGTCTTATTTAACCTCTACCGCACCTAGTTACGGGATTGAAAATGAGCATCGTATTGAGGTTAAGGACGAAGGTATTGTGAATGGGTGGTTACACCCGGCCGACCCCCGGGGCTGTTCAAAGGATTATTTTGGTTAAGTAAGTATTTGTAGTTAATAAATGGACATCTCTGCAGAACTCGAAGACAATGGAAAAGGGTTGCCGTAGAGTTTCACGTTAATTTGAATAGTTGAATAAAACCCCTTCATTTTGGTGCTTTATGGTTCTGGGTGTTCATGAAGTGCATGGGCGGTATTCACATGTGAATAAAACGAATTTCAAGGGATAATGTGCATGAATGGGGGCAAATAAAAGTGAACAAGTGAAATAACGCCAAAAATACATTGCAATAACTTGCCCCTCTTACAGCTGCCATTGTTGACTTTAACGTCTCTAAAATGGGTTTGAAGCATCATTTGAAAGGCAAGCAATCGCCCGAGTCCCTGTGACGTGCTGATCACAACCTTTCTTGCAGATCAGACATTAGATACATGTAGCCTTAATCATTTCTGCCCAGCGTCATCGCAAGAATCAAAAATCATTACCATTTTATCCCCGTCGGATACCCTGTGACAACTCTCTCATTCCATTAGTTGTGGAATAACATTTCGCATGAATCGAATTAATCAGCAATTGTCAGTGCTTCTTTTTTCCCGCACAGCAATTGTATGTGTAGTCCCGTACGAATGTAGGCAAACTCTTATTACCGCCGTTTCTGCCTGGGTACAATTTATTTTTTATAATTCGGAAGTTCGCGCCACACAAAAATCATTTTTGTCGTTGGTCAATTATCGGATGCAAGCTGCTTATGTGAATTATCACGTCCTATCGCATTATGGGTGATAATTACCTGAAGTCACAAATTCACGAGGAAATGTTTTGAGAGGATTATTGTAAATATCAGAGGCGAGGATTGGATTTTTAATTTCATTAATCCTATGCACAGTCAATGCACTCTACATGTTAGATTAAGTATCTCTGGGATAGTAATGCTGAGCTCTCCTGTACTGTAGCTGACGCAGTTTTGAAACAGCTTGGAACATTTGCAATCAAGAAGGGGAACTTGCTGTCGAAGTCAAGTTTGCGGTTTATAGCTCTCACCTATGGTAATGTAATTTCGGTAATGCCCGAACGAATACAAGCTGTCGAGATAGGTTTTCTCTGGCTGAGAAACACGACAGTGCGCGAGGAACTCAATGTTGAGCAGCTTCTTCTCCGAACGGAAATGGCTATGCTTTGATGGTTTGGTCATGTGGCACGTAGATCCGCATCACCACGACTTCCGATGCGGGCCTTGAATGTGATTCCATCGGTTAGAGGACAGCTTAGCAGACCCAGGATGAGGTGGTTGGACCATTTCCGACAAATCGCCAGATATACCTTGAGCATTGCTCCATATAAGTTAGAGTCGAAGGCGGCGGATCGAGTGGCCTAGATATATCTCGTGCGTGCTTTACTCCCGCGAACCCTGTAGTAGACTATGCGCGTCACTGAATATGATCAAAATGGAGCCTATGTCGTAAGATCTTCGCATTCGACATAAGTCCGCTTTTAAATATGAAACCACACTATAATCGGTGGACTTTTGGCGTACTACTCCTTGGGAAGGATGACGAAGGAACAATACAATGAGTGCAGTTGACCAGTAGCAGGAGAGACGACAAGTGTAACGTACAATTCTTCTTATTTATATATTATGTAAGTAGCAGCCCTGTATATGAAAGGTTTCATACGCAATGGTAGTAGACAGTCGGAGGAGTTTTACGCAACCGCATCAACACTTGGTGATCTCAATTTTACATCAATTGCCTAAGGAACTCTTGTATGATTTTATCGATCTCGCATAGTCAAAAATGTCTGAGCTGTTCTGTTCGCTATTCGTTGTATTTACAATGTTCACACATACCCTAGAATCGATTGCTCTCCACTTAAAATGCTCAAGAAGCAAGAAAATAAAATAAGCCAGAAACAGCATTTCAGCTACATAATAAGCAACGCAAATAGCAACTAAGCAAGAAAAAAATAAAAAGGAAAAATAAAAACAAAAAACAAACGCAAACATAAACATGAGAAACAAAAGCTTTATTAATTCACTATAAGAAAAAGAAGAACGAAAATTATGCTTAAAGAACGCATAGGAAACAGCATTAGTTCAGGTTCGTTTCACAATAAGCATATATGAATAATAACAAAAAAAAAAATATAACAAAGATTTATAAAATTTGCCATAAATTTTGCTCGAGTACATAGTTTTGAAAGCCTTGCTTTCAGTTTCTGCATATTAATCGACCAACAAACATGTATATACAAGTATATAAGCGTATAAATATTTTAAACACGTCGATATATTTAACAAAAAATATAGAAAGAAAAAAGAATTATATTCAAAATGTGTAAAACAACTTCATAAAACGTGATCAATTAGTCGAATATCTTTTCAAAACTTTGTTTACAATTTGCATGGGCTTAATTCAAATTCAATCTTTTTTTCAATTCACTTTTTGTTTTTTTTTTTTTTTTTGAAAATGAAACATAGTTTTTGAGTTGATCAAATGTAAAAATTCATAAAAAAAATTCAAAATTTTGTTTCTTTAAACTTAAGAACTAAAAGGAAAAAAAAAGATTTGTAACAATTCGTCTCAAAAGCAGATACAAAAAGATACATGAAACAAAAATGAAATTAATGAGGTGCCTTTCGAAATAACCAGTTATTTCTACTCGGCATCGGTTTGGTTTTCTTGTATACATCTGGAGATATGTACGCTTGAGTGTGAACTATGCTTAACAAGATAAATAAACGTTCAAGGTTTGTTACATTTAACATTAACGCGAGCAAATGTCTGATGTATCTTTCCGATACACTGGTTGTAGTTCTAGTGAATATTAACAAATTAGACTTCAAATAATATTATGTAATCATTTAGTTTTCTTTTTGATTTAAATTGTAGGCAATCAAAAGGAAGAAAAACACAAAAAAAATCCACAACATATTTAAAGTTAAGCTACTGTATGAAGAAGATAATATAGAGTAAGTATGATAGAAGCAAAGAGAACAGAAAAATAAAAAAAACGCATGTAATAAGCTGGGGAGATGTGGGATAGCTTAGCCTTATGCTGCCTCTTTGACATACCTAGTACGGCTTCGAAGCGTCCTTGGGCTTCTTCAGCTGAACCTTCAGGCGTTTCGTGCCCACTTGAAAGCCGTGCATTGCCTTGATTGCCACCTGGGCTGAGTCGGCATTATCGAACGATACAAATCCAAAGCATTTCGACAGATTTGTCTGCTTATCGATGAAGACTTTAGCGGAGATCACATTGCCGAAGGGTAGAAATGTGGATGCCAGATCTGTGTCGGTGAATTCTTGAGGCAGATGGTAGATGAACAAATTGCATCCTTCAGGTCCTGAAATGGCAAACAAATTGGATTTATTCAATTTTATGGTGTTATATGAAAATTGTTACAATTAATTTCAAGTTTTAATTTTAGTTTATAAAATAATGACACTAGATCGTTGAGAAAAGTTTTAGTTCATGGGTAGGTGCGTTGACTCCTGCGCAGTAAGTTCTGGGTTCAATCCCGGAAACGATAAATTTTCCCAACTCACGGCCCAAACGCTTTCGAGTCACTGAGATGAGATAACCTGCTTATAAAAGGCCTTTCAAACGTGGCTCCATTCGTGAGAAAGATGGCACGTACAGCAATTGTGGTTACTTTAGACGCTAGGCCCTGGTGGCTAGGCCCTGGTCCACCTCGGAATATAGCGCCACCGGAAATTTGTGGTTCTAAGTAGACTTGACTTCGTTGAATTAACCCTCCCTCTGAGGTGATACTAATGATCGATTTGCTTGTCCGCGTCTTCTCTGGTCAATACGGCTAATAATGAGCATAGCCTAGCTCATTCAGCAGCCCCTAGTGTTGCCCATGCCATTGTTCTTCCACAGCGGTCGTTATCGTTTTCTTTTAACCAGAAGCGGGCTCGGCAATCTCTTGCATTCCTTCCAGCTTTAGTGTGATCATCGCTCGATTCTCCCACTTGTTGCCCCCTCACTACACAAGCCCTTTAAACGCTTTAAAAAAAACTGAACCAACCTACATTTGGGATCTATTCCTGCCGAATAACTTCGTTGGCCCAGTCAGATCTGTTTATCATCTGTACACGTCCATGTACATAGATGCTTCACAGTTCACTGCTAACCTAAATTTCGCACACATGACGTGGCGTTCCATTACCTTGTGTAAAATGCGTTAGCTGTAGCGGTGGGGAAAAAAAGCAGTGAACTCGAGCGACAAAAATAATAATATGACGAGAGACGAACGAGAGGGCTCATAGCCAGGTAACCATACCAAGGTGGTGCCTTCAGAAAGCAGGCACGACGAACTAGAGTAACAAGAAGTACGGTTGTTTTTAATGTCGTCCGATGGAGGGAGGGGGCTGGGTGCAAAGCGAGAACCCTCCCCCATCACATGCATGCATGGAAACCTGGTGAACACACTCAGAATACATTTCCATGAAAATAGATTTTTTCCTTCACAGTTTTCATGTTTGCAAAAAATTCGCGAGTCATGGTGTCCTTGTATTCCTCTCGCAGGAATTCGAGGGATCCTTCAGTTCATCGGCAGCGCTTGGGTGAATGTGCCGGCTATGTGTTTGTTGTTTTGAAAGGTCTCACTAGAGAGTGTGTGTGTGTATCTGAAATGTGAATATCTCTGACTAACTGTAGAAAAATCATCTGCATCCCCTCATTGCACACTAAGTGTTATTCACTTGATGGACCACCCTCCGCCATCGCCCATGATGTGCTGACTGTGTGTGTTAACTGGAAATTTCCCAGATTGGAAATTCCCTAAAAGTGATCGTTAAACCAAATTACCGAAAACTTTAAATATTTCAACGAGAGAGTATTTTACACCCGTATCCGGGGAAGGAGCACACAAGTCCTTGCTGTTGACTACCGCGTCGCTGCTTCTGCTGCAGTTATTAAAGTGAAAGTTGAAGTTTTCATAGAAATTATGCTACACACCCCGGCACGGATGATTGCGAAGGGGAATGTGGCCTGGGGGTGGATGGGGAGCTTGATTTGTTTTGCATGTGAAAGCGAATGCTATTTTTATAGCCGAACACACTCTAAATACGTATCGCATCGCACATAGCTGGAGAAGGAAGCAGGAGAACGCTTTCAATCGCTTATCGCAATTTACACAAATTTGGAGATTGTTCATGTGTGAGAAATTTGTTTTTCCCGTGCGCTCGGATATTGACATTGATTTTGACTGAAAATCGATTTTATGGAGATTGAAAGATAGCGGATTCGAATTTATTTAAAAACGAACAAAAAAAAAACCGTCCCTCTGAACAATGGCAGCGAATGACAAGAGATGACAAGCGAACATACATATGTGCGTCCGTGTGTGCGTGTGTGGTGCATATGGACGAAACGTGACTAGAATACAAAAGGCAGTGTGTTTGGGTGGGTTGTGCTTTCGATAGGGAATTCTTGATTTGGAAGATGGCTTTGTTCAAATTAGTTTCCATTCAGGATATCGACAACAATAGCGTCACCATAACACGTTTTGTTTTGTTTAGTTGAAGGTTCGCTCGACGCGTCGATTGGTCGGTTTTCAAATCGGTTGCAGGTTAGTTTTTAGCTGAAAATGGATGTCCGCTTTTGTCGGATGTGTCGAAGCAACGTCGGCTTGTCAAGCAAATCAGTCGGTTATCAATTCATGGGTGAGTTAACATCGGTCCTATGAAGGACGGTATTAGCTCAGATGCAAGCCAAAATGCGACAGAAATATTTTTGCTGTTAGACCAAATGCACGTCGAGGTTATCCAGAATGTAGTGCAAAACTCACAGGCTAACAACAGAGACTAGATCGTTAAGAAGTATGTTTAGCTGTAGTCATACAGCGCCATTTCTAGTTTGGACATTCCTGTCACAACTCGTTTGGTTTTGCAGGATGACGATGGAGAAATCTCAATCTTCCCTCAAGGTTGGTAACGAGCTCACTGAGAGCCTGAATGCCAAGAACGTATGAGACAAAACGATGTGCCGTGGCTTCTTCAACATCCATTTCGACCATATCGCGCACAACTCGCACGCTAACACACGAGGCACGATCTTCGGGAATTCCGTCCAGCTGTTAACATACACGGATGACACTCGCGTGATTGGCTAAATTGACTAAAGTTGGTCTGGCGGAAAACCAAAGCAAGAGGATGATGATTTTAAGAAGAGACACACCAACAACTTGAATAAAGCCTCACAATACGGGCACTCTGGCCGTGGGGAGACTGCGCGTAGCTTCTACAGAACCCAATAGTCTTATGCCTGATTTTTACGAGTGAAGTCTACATTTTTGAGTTGACTGGGAATGGCGAAGTTTGAGAAGCATTTTGTAGTATTTCTAAACAATGTCAATGACCCGGAAGAGTGGGATTATGAGAACTCTTAGTCGTGCCGGAAATTGACATCTGTCGTAGGAGCTGATGCACATATCTACTGAGCCACTAAGCCAGTACTTTCAGGTACTCAAGGGGACTTCTTCTACCTCTTCTTCATCTTTAGTTCCTGTAACCCCTTGTGAGGCTCAACTAGACCTGCGTGTCATGGCGTTTCTAATTCTGGCAATGTACCTCTCCACCGTTCTGCGCCAAGTTTTCTTCGGACCGCCTCGTCTTCCGCCGTCCTGTGTTAAGAGTTTCGATTGCATAGCTTGGTTAGCTATACCGCTGTCGCCCTTCCGTAGAGTGTAACCAATCCACTGCTGGTTTCTTAGTTATACAGTGGTGCCTATCGGAACATCCCAGTCCATGTCTGCGGCCCAGGGGTATGGACAGCTTCAATAGAGGGTGCAGAACACTCTTCGAGAGAAGAGCTCTACGTGCCTGCTATCTTCGGTCCTGTTTTCATTGACGGCATCTGGAAGGGAAGCTTGAGAGACAACCTGTACGGAAACCGTGACGTGGGTATAATCCTCGCATTCATCGCATAAAGTGACTAAGTCATGTAGAGCGCATGTACAAGTTAACTCAGGCACGGAGAATATTCGTCTCCGGACCGAGGATGCCCTCGTCTGATCTGAGGCACACGAATGGAGGGGTTTCTGAATCAACTTGGTGTAGTCAACAGAAGGCAGCTAGGCTGCTTAAGCTTGTCGGTTGAGACCCAACTGCACCCCAGACTGTAGCACAACACAACGAAAAAGAGGTTCAGAGACATTTGCGGAAGCCAATCCCCTTTTGCTTTCAAAGCCAAATGCTGCTGAAAATTACAGTCTCAGCAGCATTTCTCGTTTCTTTGACCACAAATTCCACCTTCAGTCAAACAGGTCTACCAAAAGTCGAATCAACACTCGTCGTGGTCGCAAAAACTTTTAAAGGATTAAAATTGAAGAACTACTCCTCTCAGCGATTCATGTAAAAATAGTAAACCCCTCGTTGAGCAGCAGTTTCTCCTGAAGTAGTTTCATGTTCAGTAGTGAGGCTTCCGAACGACTTATACAGGCTCTGGCATCCAATCTATTTCGTGGTGGCAACAGTTTCCAGGATCAACCACAAAATACTATCACCCACCGACGAAGCTTTTTAACTCCCATCGAAGCCCAACAGATTCATTATCTGCTCAGCGTAATTCGTTCATTACGGATGGAAGCCCTTGAAAGTAGTTTCAATATTCATGTAGCACACTCCTTCTGCGGTGCAAGTGGCAGCCGATTTTCCATAGAAGACTACGTAATCGAATTTGTGGTCGGATTACCAAAGCTTATGGTCATCATCTCATCTCCTCGGTGCAAACGATCATTGTGTTCCGACTCATCCCATTCACACGGGATGCGTTCGGAATAGACATGAATCCATAATGCGAGTAGTTGCTCAGTTCTCTCTCTCTCTCTCTCGCCCACTCTCTATCTGTTGGTGTTTTCTCGTGATAATATTGGAAAATTTTCCAGGGAACCGAGCGGAATCCGGAAAAAAAGATCCACTGAACCAAAGACTGCACATCCACATGTCCGCATGTACTCGCCCATGCACTCCAGATCATACACCATGACCTAGGAAAAAGGAAAAAGAACATGATGTCAGGCGATGTGTGTGGTGTACCCACGCCTACCGAAGAGATGCGATGACATAAGGACGACACAATCGAAACATTGTGAGTGCAATGGGGCACGAGGCGCAGATAACCCACATTGTGTCTGCGCTTGTTATGCTTCTTTTTCACTCCTAGCCATCTTTTCATTGGCTCTTGGGTCTGGGATTCGAAATCCTTTTACTTGGCGGCGGATGGGTACACATCCATTCTGTGGCCTGCATCGTATGTGTGCAATCATCGACAACGACGACGAAGTCGGTGCAGGATAACCCAGAATAATGCTGCCTCCAGTTATCATCATTTTTGTCATCATAAACTGCACAGCCACCCTCGCTACATCTTCGGGATGTGCGCTTACATGTGGGCGAAAGCATCTCTCCAAGTCATCGTCCTGTATCCACACACACACACCCTCGCACCCGAACATGGATGAAAGCCGCGACCTAACGGATGCAACGTCTTTTCGAACGGAAGAGGAAAATGCAATATAGGAAATCGTTTCGGGATAAACAGGAAGAATGCGAAAGACGGGCGTTGAATGGATATGTGTTCGTCTCGGCCCCTCCGCCCCATCTCCAAGGCTGTGTCCTATCTCTGATGCGGTTGAATTATTATATTTTACTTTTCCTTGTGATTTTTATCCCTTTCACTCGTTGAATGGTGTTATAGTTTACCGTGAGATTATCGCATCCTGTTTTCCTCGAATCGGTCTTGGCTGTGCTTTCTCCGTTCGATTCAACGAACGGCGCGGCGGGATAATAAATTTCCCGAAACGGAAGTTCACTTTTGAAAATTGCGGGTGATGGCGCTGGAGGATGGGGGTAGCGGTAATTTCCTATTTTATTGGCAATAATTTTGCACTAAAAATTTGATGACGTGTTGTGGGGAATGTAATGTGATTTGATTCGTGCTGATTGTTGTAGATGAAGCCACAATGTGGGCCAGTGACGTGGCGGAACCCCTCGCCGTTAACACATGACATAAACACGAGCTGACGGCAGATCTGTATCGGACGGGGAGTCAAGACAGGATAAAAGAACAATGAGACAATTTAAATAAAATGAAAACCAAGCACTTTTGAAATGTCTGGCATTCTTTATGTTATCCTTTGTCGGTTGGTGTCGTGCGTTGGTGCTTGTTTCGCAATTGGATTGTTTTTTTCGGTTTCTTTTTTATGGTGCAGACTCCGTGGCACTTGCACGGACGATTAACGTCTTTGAGGTCGCCAAAGAGCAGGCACACTGCGAAACTAACAATCGCTTGTAGATGGAAACTCCGTTTGTTGAGAGTATTTGGAGATCTTCTAATATCTTGCAAAGGATGTGCTGAATACTGACTTGTAAGCAAAAGCTCGAACCGGATCCGTGGGACACTGATCCTTTACCAGATGGGTTACATTTGCATTGACGAAGAGGCAGTGTGCACATGCGAAGGCTTGTCTATACAGAAATATGAGTGGAATGAGAGTAATGGCTTTAGAATGCAGTTGAACAAGGTAAGGCCAACTGTGATGCTACTCTGACTGGTTCGGCAGTGAATCTAAGTATTTTGTGTGGAATATGGAGAAGTAGACGATCTAGAGGCGTCTAAATGCGTCAGGTCACTGTGGTGATAATAGAAGGGTGCCTGCGGCGATCGTAGCCTTCAGCTTGACAGAGTTGGGCAGGCGGATAGCTGCTTCTGCAAAGTTCATTGTTGGGTGCTTTAGGTCTTCTTACGTGTTCGCGATCAGTCAAGATGCACATAATTATACTGAACTTAGATCTATAAAGAGACTGTTGAGCACTCAAATAACAACAGAAACTACCCTCATGAGCAAAAGAGAGAGTGACCAACGGGTGAATCAGGGAAAAGCTGACACGGGGATAGTCTTTGAATCGCGGCAGGATACGGTCGTTACTTTGCTCGTGGTTGAAATCCGCCTTAATAAGAATGAGTGTGGGATCGAGTTTGGTGGCATATCTGACTTGAAGCAGTACAAGTGGTGGCTGCTACCCATCTGTGTGCTGTGTTCGAGAGTGTGTACGACTAATGGGTCGCTGCTTACACAACACAGGTGTGGCTCCACTCTGCTCAGTCATCTTCACTAGAGGCGAGCGACAATCGGACACAAATTTGGAGGTCATCGCAATCGATACCAACAGCTTCGATAGCTGTTTGGCAGTCACAGAGCTGGTATTACGCTCCACTTTAGACAGGATACACACTGCAACGGTCAGGGTGTTGCTTAGACAGTGAAATGAAATGATAAAACTCCATTTCCCAGCTATTTTTAACTTTCGAGGCGTCAGTGTAATTTTGTCATGCGAAGAGGTCTTCGATTTGTAATTCGCGTTCTTTGATCAGGGAGTGAAGTTCTTGTTCAGGAAGTTCAGTAGTTGGGTAGTGTGCTGTCATTATTATCATTGATTCGACGCTTTGTTCAGAGTGGACTGTGAGGATGCAAGAAGTCGAGTTGCTATAAGTTTTTGGCTAAATGGTTTATATCACGTCCAAAGGAGTGGTTTTATGGATTGTACGGATACACGCTACACGTTGAACTTCTCTTAGGATATTGTATGTGTCCAACTCCACTATCATGCCATAAAATGGAATGGATATCACTAATACTGTGTATATCCATTAGGTTAGAAGAACTTGGCGATTCCTTTTCTTACAAATTGCTCTCAAGCAGCATGGGGTGCAAGCATGGCTTTTCTCGCTATCTAGCTGTCGCTTCAGAAATGATTTCATCTCGGCTCCTTCCAATCAACAGCAACACGAGTATAAAGCGCTGCTTTTGTTTCATCCCTCCGTTTACAATCCAAGCCACGCATAATCTCTTTTGTTTGGGAAGGTCAAAAACTCGTCAATTAAGCTTCACATCATTAGCGCAGTTCATTTGAGCACGGAATCCGGATTATAAATCGAACGTCAAAATACATCAAAATCACCGCTCAGTGAAGACCAAGTGATGCACGATACATGAACCCGGCCTCAAATCCATCACCAGCAACAAGTAACAATAAGCCAGCCACACTAAATGAAAGCTAATTGCAAATTCAATTGAAATTTCCATCCGGATGGCCGGAAAAGTCATTTCGAATGATGTACAGCGATGCAATTACTCAAGAATCCCGTCGCTGGTGATCGACATCGGGGGTCGACAACGCGTCCATGTTATAATTTTTCTGCCCGACTTAATAAGCCGCTAACTGAGATTGAATTCCGCAGTGCGGCCAGTTAATTTGAAAACCGTCAACATCTCTCGCCATTGTAACGCACGACTAGTTTACATTGCATTCAGCTAAATCACATCAATCCCCTCATCAGTGCCCGTCAACCGCACGGCCTGGGCCTATGCCACATGCACATAATCATTAATCTGCGCGTCTGTGTCTGAACGGTTCGGCAGCCAAAGTGGGCCTCTCTACACCAAATCCTGGATGAAACATTAATTCAATAGACGAATGGCCGGAGAAGAGACCCTGCAGAGCACAGATGCAATGGCACTCTGTTGCAATTTCTGACGCGGCCACGCAGCTTCTGCCGCAGGACCAATAAACCCAAAACATCAACGAGATTGATTGATGTACACGCGGATATAAATTGCTTAATTACTGTGGATTATTTTCGGCATCTATCCTAATGCACACGCACACAAGTGAGTGGTGGTGTCCATTATCCTGCAACGCATCGCACACACTCGAGTGCGCAAAAAACGCTTGTTTAGGAAACTACGGGGTACTCACCTTCAATTTGTTTTCCGGCTGCAACTGCTGCTGCTGTGGTTAATGCCACACTTGCCAATGGCGATGTGGATAGAGCTGTGCTACCAAATTGCGGTAGGCCTGCGGCCGTTGACATATACGCTGATGTTAATGGATTAGCATCCGACCCTAAATGTGTTTTTGGTGCGAGAGAGGGAGAAATAAAGGAAACAAAGATATGTGTGAGTTTAAAAACAGTAAAAATCAGTTTATTGCGAGCACAAAGAGCTAAAAACAAATATAGAACCGGGGATGTGTGGCTGAGGGCAAGCATAAACAGTGGTCAACGAACCAAGCGGGAACAAGCTGCTGGATGCGACGCGCACATCAACTTCCGCAAACCAACTACCAAAGAAAGGATATTTTCTTGCATTCATGTTATTTTCTTTTTGGTCTATACGTAAATCAACATCGGGATAGATAGACGTGCAGAAGGCGTTGCTCCACGAACATGCACATGCAGGACAACAACTGGTTGCAACAACTTAGCCAAGCAGACGGGTGAACGAGGCAAAAATAAAATTATAACTGAACAAGGAAGTTAAAAGGGAGTTTGTTTGTTTTTTGAAGAAGCAAGTACATTTTTTTTGCTTTGAGGAGAGAGATAGACTGTTCAAGGACTGATTACGGGCACTGACGGCAAACAGGATGAAGCTATCCAATGCAACGTAGTGAAGTCAGCGGCCAAACAAACACATCCGTTGGGGCAGTGCCGTCGAAAAGGGGTTAAGTTCGTTTGTGTTTAAGTTGTTTCTTTGAGAAGTTTGTAAGGACGTGCCTGAGCATGCTTAGGATATCCTTGAACTTAATTGCTCATGCTTTGCTTTGGGAATCAGGCCTATTCCTTCTCAGTTCAGTCCTCCGTTCCCACATCAAGAAGGGACTTCCGTAAGCAAGTGTCAAGACAGCAAATTGTGCCTTCGAACCCGGACATACTTTTTACTCAAAAGCTGATCCTGAGAGTTCCTGGACAACAGTCTCTTCACCACAGAAATATAACGAAAGGCTGATTGTCCAGCCATAATCGATTTGAGCTTAGATCAGAAATGAACGAAAAGAAATTGGAAGTGTATTCAATCTTCGAAGGGATGCTGTGATATTACGTACAATTCATTTACGTACAAAAAAAGCAATAAATTTCGCTGCCACTTAACTCAGTACAAGTGAACGAAACTTAACGTAACTTAACGAAACTGAACGAAGTGGTTTTATGGTCACAATGTAACATTTTCCGCCGATTGCTTTAGTTTATTTAAGTCTCGCTACTTCCACTATGGCTGGTCAAGGTCCAGTTTAAATGTTTGATGATTGTTTTTATTTACTGAAAGTCTATAAATGTACTCTGTCAGCACCCGCATTTCTATGCCTCAAATATCTCCTTATCGGTCATTATACCACGGTTGCCTGCGGGTTATAGGTTATTATTCCAATCCCTATACCCTTAAAAAAGTCCATCCCTCACTTACAGTCACCACTGTGCATCGCACACAGTAAAGCACTTCTTAATCTTCCTCCTGCTGAATCTTCAAACTTCCTCATGGCACATCCTTTGCACGGAATTGAAATTTTAAAAATTACTACCAACGGAGAAGATTAAACTCTAAGTTATTAATGAAGAGTTCCTGGAGTGGCGAGACGCTGGAAACAGAGCAATGCTATTGTACCCATACATGTGTAGTAGATTCAATGCAAGAAGTCCCTCGTCTCGGAACAATTCCAAGTCCCTTTGCTGTCATGGCCATTCACGAATTTTTGGCTGTATGCGCGCAGCACTCACTTGTGAATTCAGTGAATTGAAATTATTTTCATGAAAACGAAAAGGGATATAATTTCAATGCTGCTGCTGCTCGGGAAATTGGGTTACAAATTTAATTTTCAACTTTTTCGTCCCGTCCTTCCATGGAGCGTTATCCATTCTGTTGTCGTCGTCGTAGTCGTCTTCTGCTGCCTTTCTCCAGGATGCGAAGCTTCCCTTCCTTTTCGGCCCAACGAGATGATGTGGCAACTTTTCAATTAGTTCCACTTGAGATGTGCAAACAATTCACGTGTTACGTCGACCATGGCCGGGCCAGTGATGGAAGAAAATAATAAGTCGACCACGAACACCATGGGCTATGCTGTCGATGGCGAAGGTGACTGTCGCTCGAAGCTTAGTCGAAGGGGCAGGTAAAGGACACACGGTCGAAAAAGGACAAGCCGGGAAAGAATAAGCATCTTCTTGAAATCATCCGCAGCCCAAAACCCCCCCATGCGAATGGATTAAGCTTCATCATCATTTAGCAATAAAAAAAAGAGAAGGGAAGGACGAGAGGTAAAAACGGGAGAAAAATCCAAAAGGATTCACGTAATGGCGGACATATGGATATCCTTTTACTGCCCGCCGTGCTATCAACTTTTATTCGCCAAGCAAGGGACATGTACAAGTACACTCACGAGAGATATGATACGGACCGGACGGAGGCAATCTGTTAGCCGGCCACCAAAACCAGGTGAAGCTACATTTATACGTTATCCTGTATCCGGTCTGTGTGTGTGGATGGATACCACCTAACGTTTCTTTTCACCTTTTCTTTGCTCTTTTTTGTGTTTTGTTCTTGCGTTCTTTCTCGCACTCAGTCGCGCCGAGGTCAAAGGAGTGTATCGAAGCACATAAAATGGAATTTATTTTCTAATAAAAATCGTGCAATATTTTCCACTCAGGATTCCTCTGCTCTTGCCGCTTGCTGTTCTTCTTCTTCTACTCCCCAACCGAAGACAGTGGCAATCTGAGCTGAAAGGATGTAAAGAAAAGTTACGATTTTTTACCTTTTTTTTGCCCTTCACTTCTCTTGGCCCTTCTCTGATTTCTCTTCGACCATCAGTCCTTTCTAAGTTGTTATTAGATTTCGTTTCTTTCGAAAGCTGACTGCTGTGCGACGCCGGTAGTGGCATGGGACGGACGATTTCAGGTTGGGTGCAAACTGAATGAGTAACGATTTTGCTTTGTTCAACGATGCCACCACCGTCATCAAGAGAAGGACGATTGAAGAAAGCAAAAAAAGAAAGAACAGACACAACATATCGTAACGAATCGAAATCGGGTCAAAATGTGAACCGAATTGATTGTGCCTAGGAATTTTTAATATTTCATTAAATTAAGTGGTCGTTGGCCGAGTGTACTTCCTCAGAATACGGATAGCATGTACCTCTCACTGCTCCACCCCCCCCGGGAGGAGGGGAGATTGTGAATTCAAGTCTGCCTTCAATTCGTTGGGCCAGCCAGCAATTCACTGATTTTGTTATCCTTGTTCATATAAGTGTATTCTGTGGAAAATTCAAGGAATTTTCAATATGGTTACCCGATTCTTTTAGTCTTCTCCCCTCCGAGGGTTTGTCTGCTGTGCGCTGGGTGAGTGGTGAGGGATGAAAGGGAATTCCTGAACTAAATTAAAAGCCGAATTTACAATGCGTGCTTGGAAGTTGTAATTTGCTCTTGTTGTTAGTTTATTTCCGTTTTAATTCCTTGGAAGCAGTGAAGTGTCGGAAATTGTTTTTTTTTCTTTCTGTTCTTGTTTCTGCCATGGAATTCGGGTGAGCAGCTTAAGAGGGTTTGGCATTCATTGCGATTGTGATCTCGAGGTGCTTGGGAGTGAAAGGATAGTGCAACTTTTATTCTGCAAACGATGCGTTTAGGGGAAAAGTTTCTGCTGTGTGCTGGAGCTGAAGTGGGCAATAATACTTGGAACAGGCAAGAATATTTTCGAAACGACTATATTTTTTACTACCCTACGTCATCGTGGATTATTGGAATTGGATTGATGGGATATACACAGAATACTGTAATTACTGCAGGAAACATGTAGGTTCAAGGGATGAAGCCACAAAAGAAATCAATGCTGGAAAATAATACGAACAACAATTAAAGAACTCTTAATTTTCGTTCGTTGTTCTCATTATTTAGTGCTGTGAGAAATTAACTCATTTGGGGATTCAGACATATGCCATTAACTGCCGCTGAGTCATTGCTATCCATCTAGACCCACGCATTGGACGTCCAATACCTAATTACACAGTTTTTTCGAGCACTTGTGTATAGAAATGGTATGGTATGGTAGAACCAACAAGAGGTGTTCATTTAAGTTTGGGGCAGTTATTGTATTGCTAACAATCAACTACCACCATAACTTGGTCTGGATGGCTGGATAAAGCGTACCCGAGGCCGCTTACGAAGGACGCCAGTATTAACTCAGGCAAACACGTTCAGGACGCTCAGGTCGTAGGCCTGACAAGTAAGGTAGTAGTGCTCTGCCGTTTGATGAGTAAAAACTAGGAGTTTGATTTGACAGCGGATCCAAAACTAGGAGTTAATTAACTGCGTATCCTGCGAACATGAAAAAAGGGAATAAAATGTTCCGTAAAACAGCTTCTGATCATCGATTAATTTGAACGTCTTGGCGAAGAACAAGCTTCAGCCTCTGTTACTCAAAATTAGGGCGTGTCAATTCAATATGCTATTCACTGGAATTGGGCGTATCCGCAACCAACTGTGCTCACATAGCATGAGAATCTTGTTCAAAAAAGTTTAAACCATTTTCGCTGCTAATGATTATGATTTTTTTTTTTTGAGTGAAGGGGCTAATATCCGTTTGTCTGAATGCGTACAGAAACACAGATGTCGCAAGTCGAAGTTCACAGATAATGGGACAGTGTCTCAAAAAACAGCGATTAGTTGCTAGCGAATGGGCGAATTAGTGTAATGTGTATCTGGACGTGGAGTGGCTTCTGGAATCATGGTGGCCAGTACTTTGATTATTCGGTGGACATTTTTTCCCTGAAGACGATCTTGGCGTCAGTAGAAGAGAGAGGAGGAGGAGATGTGTGTTCACTCAACCACTCTTTTTTCCGATTCAGTCAGCAGCATAAGAAAGTCCAACTTAGTGAACCCCTTTATAGGACTCATATGGCAGCATTTTACGAAAAGTCTATAAATCAAGAGAACCAGTAGAACCAGTAATTTTCAACGCTTGGCTGCAGATATCAGGCGATTTGACACTTCAAGTCAGCATTCTTTAATAATAACATGTGTGGCGATATAAACCAAGGAGTACCTAGATCTGCTTCTACACCAACCACTCGCTGGAACTCGGAGTTTATCTACATAACCAGTCGTGTCCTTGTATTGCTTGTGCTGGAAGTGAAATGTCACCCGACTGCGGCACCAACGTTAAATGTCCACGATGTCCAAAAAATGATCCACTAATAATTCATGCAATTCAGTTGAAGAAAATACCTGGCCGGAAATAAATCGCATCTATTTAAAGCCAAATCGGAGCCGAAGTTTTACAGACTTCCGAGTTGGGACTTTAGACAAAAATCAGAATAGCAGTTTTTTTTTAAAAAAAACTATTTCGTTAATTTTTTTTAAATGACACCTCTTGTTGAATGGGTCTTGCTAAGCAAAACCTCGTGTGAAACTATGGCGATTGAGTTATTGTCCATCTTGGTTTTCACGTAATTCCCCTTTAAAACATGTCTAAGAACAGTTTTAAAAAAATCTTGTAATGCGACAGCCGCTAGCTCAAAAACGTGAGCAGTAATAGTAACCTATTGGAGGTTAAATACCAGGATCTCAAATGATTCTCATACCACCGGGGAAACCAGCGTAACATATCAATGAAGTCGAGAGTATTCTGAGTTCAATCACCGAGGCGAGAAATATTCATAATTTACGGCTCATCCTCCTGCGATACACTGACGATGCTTAGAGATAAAAGGCGTCTCGAACTTCGAATAACGAAGTCGAAGTCGGAATAACACTGTGCAGTCCCGTCCACTCCTGACAGAACAATAGCACGCAAAAACATTACTGGTTGCTGTTTAAGCTAGGGCCAGGTCCACATCGGATATCAGCCCCCTCGCATGCATGCAATTTAAACAAAGTTAAACAATTAAAATTTTCTCCAACCGCTTTAAGAATTGCTAATGTGCTCCTCAGACAACAGGCTCCCTAATTAGCAGCCGACCATTTATAAGAAATCAATTTCATTCCACTTCTGCTATTCTCGAAATAGGCAACAAAATCTAATCAGAAAATATACTCTGCAGTATCTTGCAATCGATTCAGTGAGAGTGCCCACTCAGCAGAACGGTTCTCCATCAAGTCGACGTTGTTCATGTCACCACTCACCAATCTCGTGCGACACAATAGCGTCCCATGAAAAAAAAACCGACTGCAAAAAAGCATTGAAATTGAATTACGAGAACATTTTTTTCCATTCACAATTGTTGCACTTTGTCTATATTTAGCTATTGCCGCTGCTGGCGCGCCGATGGAAAATACCTTTCTTTGTCCTTCCACGCACACAAACAGTGAATTTACGCTAGTAAGTAAATTAATATTTTAAAAAAAATGTCCACCAAGCCCCGTCTATGAGGCATAATTGAATTTTTCAAGGGAAGCTGAAAGTTTTAACAATCGCACAGGATTCGTTAATTAGTCGATATTTGCCCTAACACACACTAGCACACAGAAAAAAGCGAAGAGAAGTTGCAAAATTAATTTGGCAAACATTAACATGGTAAAAATGTTTGCGAAACTTTTTTAATCCCATCAAATCCTTTTTTGGCCAAGTCAAAAGGAACATCGCACTCACTGTACTCGGTGTACACGCACACATCCTCAGCTGGGGGGAGGGGCGGATAATGAATAGTTTCACAAATGTAAATTCGTCATCAAGAGTGAGGATGCTCGGAGTACGGAAAAGTTCATTTGGACTCGAAAGATACATATTTGCTGGCATAAATCGAGAGGAGTGAGAGTGAAGAATAGAGATGAGCTGACATTGGACATGGGCGGCAGAGTCCACTGCGAGTATTTGGATATCATATTCTATAGGGTACATTAATGGCACTCTGTCAAATGGAACAATGAGAGCTGCGCGGCATGGGCTGGACTGAAGTGCATTGTGACTGCAGTGGACCGTGTAGGTTAGGAGGCAGGCAGTGGGAAAGTTTTCTCGCTTCCTGGCTGGCTACTCTTGATTTTGTTGATTGTTCAAAACGTTGTGAAAACATGTGTAAACTGGAATGAAAGTCATTTGAAAAGTTGGTCAGCATAGTGGACGTAGAAGCTGTGCTGCGATTGAAGTATGGATGAAATTAGGATTGTACCTAGAACTGAGTGGCGTTCAAGCTGACACATAACACTTCAGTTGTTTTGACGTTTGATCACGTTTTTAGTTTGTGTAAGGCCGAAGGCGTGATGATAAGCGTGCGTTAGGGCTGATTCTTGGTGTCTTCGTATCAAAGGGCATATTTGCAAAGGCAAGGAATAGAAGAGAAGACGTTCCAAAAATTTCCAAAAATACGTCTTAGTATCAATAAAGGAAATTTGACTATTGCACCCAACAGCAGACCTATTATCAGGACTCTTCTCGGCTTTGGGACTTTGGATTTACATTTTGCACCGTCTCTGCTCTTGCAGATCGTTCTGCTCGCGAAGGAAAATTCACCCGGGAGCTTACCTCCACGATAACCTGGTTGAACTAAACACGGAAATAAATATGCCAAGAAATCTGAGGTTCCATCTCCTCTGCACTCAGTTTTGGAAAATGGCAGGAAAGCAGAAGGAGAGGTTATTCGAATCCAGCCGCCCATATATGAGAAGTAAAGGGCACACATTTGGTATGTTTCGCGCACATTCCTAATGAATTCCTAAAAATGTCTCTAATTTCAGGGAAGACCATACAATTCTGCAATAGGAGGATGTCCACGAAACACATGGGGCCTACAAGTGGAAGAGGACCTCGGCCAAATTGGCGTGCGAAAGAAAATATTTGTACGTTGGAATTTTCTGTAGAAACCACAAGTGCTCGTATTAAAAAGATGTCTTGTCCTCCCTCCCGGACACACATTCTTGAAAGCCACTAGCCTCAGATTCGGTCTCTGAAACCATGAAACCGTTCAGAGAACGTGGCATGTGCAAATCAGAGTCCTTCCCAAAGTTCACTGTGCTACCGTCATAATTAAAAACGAAAAACTTTCGTCTGTACAGAACAAACTCCCCCCAAATTAGCCACTAATGAAATAGGGTACACTCGCATCAATCTTCGACTGTACACTGATGTCCCATATGTCTTATTTTTCATTTCCCCTTGCCTCTTTTTATATCGTACCATGGTCCGAAGTAATTTTTCAACTAACTTTTCACATCTAATGTAGGACTACTATGGGAAAAGTCAAAAGTTCAAAAACTAACTTTGATTAAGATTTATTCCAAATGATGTAATGTACGGTGTGAGTGGACATCCACATGGATATATACATGCCAAGGCGACCATTCGTCACTGCCCACATGGACAGGCGGCAACTTCAAATGATGTGCCCAACGCTCTCGCTCTGTCATGGCGACTCTCTTTCAACTCATGTTGATATGACGTCTATGTGGCAACCGGCTATCAACTGGGGAGGTTTGAAGAGTAGAAGGTGCAGGAGAGTCGTTTGAAAATTTCAACACAAAGTTCACACAAAGGATGAAATGAGTATTCGTCTTAACTAAATCCTTTCCGTTGGCGTTGAGAGTTGGTTTCGTTTTTGGCCCGAAGGACTGGTGGACCGAGTGCAAATGATTTGAATTGAAATTTTCCGATTAGAATGTAATCGGAGAGAATGTCTAGAATTTTTCTCTTTCTGTTTACAGTGGCCCATTGCAGGTGCAGACTGGAGGAAGTGAATTCATTGGGTAACCTGTAGACTACGGTAAACAATAAGCTTTGTTTAGCTTTGAAATGTGGCAACGGAGGTTGGGTAAGGGGAACGAATGTGTATTGATGGGACGGATGATTTACAGTGTACATTCTTTAGGCACATTTATTCTAGGAAGTCTGCCGTTAAACTGTTGACTTTAGTTGGAACATGTGTGAACACTCACCGGCTGTTGGGATGCCGGTAAACTAAAGGTAACATGTTATGTCAATTCTAAACTGAAAGCTGTTGTACGTGTAAAGTCGAGTGAATAGAAGTAAGTGTGTGCGTCGTTACATAACCACTGACAGAGACGATGCAGAATTGTACACTTTCTAGCGAGTTAGTCCGCTTCGCAATTTTAATTTTTCTTGTTAAGAGACAGGCGGCACAATAAGGAAGTCTTCGACTTACATGTGACTCCATGATGAGACTTAATCCCTGACAGTTGAATGTTTAAATCTAAGGTAAATAACCGCTCCTACGCCTTCTCCGCCCATCTTAAATCCACTTAGTGAATTGTTATGCAATTTTTCGAGATTAAAAGGGATCCGGATAAATGGAAACTAGGCCTAGTGGATGTAAGGAATAATGGAGGTCCAGGCTAGTGGATGCCCAGATCAGTGGGCATCCGGAATAGAAGAGGTGAGGATATAGAAACCTTAGATGGAAGTAACTAGGGTAAGTTAGGATAATTTAAAGGCCGGGTAAATTGAACCTACACTATGATTGCTAGCTTATCTAGAAAACTGTGTACGAAACAGGCGAAGTTTTACTGGTCCATTAAATCGCGAAGTAATGAGTGCAAATATCAAAATTTTGGAAAGTTCCAAACATTGCGTTCGCTGAATGCATTTCGCTAACAGCAACTTGAACTTCGTTCACGACTACGTTCGTGGATCCTTTCGACAATGAAAATTCCAAAAACGACTGCTATAAAAATTACAAGAAGTCAAAAGTTCAATGCGAAATGGCAATAGCATACCACAGTCGTTCGTCGAAGGCATTTATCACAAAAGCTATAGCAACAAAGTTAGTCATTTTGGCAGCACCATCGCACACACACACAACACTATCTGCACGATGCATCCACCATCTCGAGTGAACATTGAAAGCGCTTGAATCGTTCACAAGCGAACAACGATGGTAGGGCATCCGTCGTCGATTCTCAGACCATGCACTCTTAATGGAGTGTAATTGCGAATGAACCCCTACCCACGCTAATAGCTCTTTTATTAGGACATCCGAAGCGGTACAACAGCCAGACAGTATCCAACTCAAATATCCTTTCCTTCAGCCATGCCAGCTAATCATTCCATTCCCACTCTAGCCCATACCGCCATCTCATTTCAGTGCCCGCTTGCACTTCAGTTGCAACTTGCCAACAATCAGGACGTAACCAGGATGAAGCACAAATGTATCGGATTCTACTAAATGAACGGAAAGGACTAAATGTATACAAGGAACAAGAACAACGGAAAAGAAAGTAATTAGACGAAAAAAAAAAAAAGCAACTTAATATCTCAACAAAATGTGAAAAGCAAACAGCAAGACAAAGCGAGACAAAGAATTTGCAAAAAACAAAATAAAAAAAAAACACGAAAAAAAATTTAAGGCACATCAAAGCTAAATTGCATTCAAATTGTGAACGGAAGCAAGGATAAAGCGTACATAGGCTAGTTCTAGTTGTAGTGGTACATTATTGGTATTTCGTATGCTCTCACCTGAGTTAGCGGTTTTTCCTAATAGACCTGCACACAATGCACAAGAGAGATAGATAGAGATTTGATTAATATTAGATATCAGCCATTTTGTTTTAATTTTATTTTAATTGGGGTTAAAAGTGGGACGAACAGGGAAAAAAAAAAAAAAAAAAAACAAGGCAAAATAATAAGGGAGACGACAAGGCCGGCGCCCATGGTAGCGGTGGGTTGGCTGGGCGATGAAACGAAACGCGCTCCACATTGCCAGATGCACGTGACAGAAAAATCGATAAACTGTATTTCAACTAAAATTTTCGAAAACAAAAGTACACACACACACAGAGTACACACATTGATAATGATGGCTTATCATCCCCCCATTCCCCGCAAGCAGAATACAGCTGCCACCCGATACCGAAAACCTAAAACCTAAAACCAACCCTGACGAATGGAATGAAGGGCGGCAAGTGGAACAGAAACAACCGCCCCCCCCCCCCCCCACCACCCCTCTCCAACAACATTCCCGTTGATGGCGACTATTTTTGGGATCGAGTGAAGGGGTGAGATTATCAGTGCTGTGGTTTTGAGGCCCACAGGGGGTGTCGTCGTGAAAAGGACTCACGGAGTGGCACAGGTAGACACATACAATTTAATAATGAACCGAGTGTCTATTTTGTCAGTAGTTGATTGAAAATTGTTTTCAGCTGTCTTTTTCCCTGCGCCCTTCATGGGAAGGGTGGAGCGCACACATTAATTTGTTACTCCACTCCACTGCGGCAGCGACGATTGGGGCGAAGCTCGAGGGTAGATAAATTGAAGGATATCTATTTTCTGTGGGCCCACACTCTGTCTGTGCTTGAGTTTGTTTGAGTGCGATTGGGTTAAATTAAATTCCCATTATTAGGGTCACCGCAAGATAAGGCAAAACTACAACCAACCGACGGAGAACAAAAATCGATGATATAAGGAAACGGGAAACGAGCAAACCACATTGATAAAAAAAAAACGGAATCCGCTTAAGCAAATGTTAGCCAGCGGCGCGGGGTTAGCAGGGCACGGTGGGGATGATAGTCATTAATCGAAGGAGTGTAGTGTATTAGTGCAGCGGCCGCATGTGCCACACATAAAATTAGCTTTTATTTCGTTTTTCGTTTCGTTTCGTTTCGGTGTAAGGACGACTTCGTCTCTCTGTGAATGGGTGGATTGTGTGGGGGGAGACGGCTGGTGATAAACTGTGGGTTTTATGTGAACCAGTCCAGATATGGGACAATCAGAATGGCAGCGTATTTTCGTATTTTCAAGAGTTTATTGGCGGACTCGATGGGAGATTGCTTCATATGATAACATCTGCCCGACTGAGTTGACAATTAATTATGAGCTGGCAAATAGATCCCGGTGAGGGGGCAATTATTGTAGTCAGCTTAGCTGGCTGGCCAAGGCTAAAGCCGAAGCCCGGGGATTAAGTTATTAAAACCCGTTTCCGGCTGGGTTGGCTGAAATGTGTGATGTTTGTGCGCTTAGTCGCAAATGAACGTTGCGCGATGTGTCTTTGCTTTGATTAAACGACTAAGCTAACGAGTGGACTGATAAATAGAAAATGTCTAATCTGGCCGGGTGTACACACATCGTTTGGCAGTATTAGCGTCTGATTGATTGTGATTTTTCGATTGTGATGGGACGTGTTTGTCGAACGAGGGGGACTGTTCGAACGGAAATGATTACGTCGTCGGAAGAAATGCGGAGCTGATGACGAGTAACTGGCTTTGGCTGGGTGAACAAAGTATATTGTGTGCACAAAGCACGATCTTTGCGCTTGCAAGGTTTGCATATACTTTCAGTCATTGCTGTTTAAATTAAAGAAAGAGCTGCAGGCAAAGACTGTGTCGAGGAGTGAGTGACTTTCCGACTAGTGACTACGTCGTAAGGCATTTCTTTTTTGAAGTGTATGATGTTGGTGGTACAATCAAAAACTTAATGCAAAGAGGACCATTGATGACCTGGTGACAGAACCAAGGATGCCTTGTATTCCTCCAGGACTGCAGTTCTTAAATTTTTTTGAAAAGAAGTGTTCAAAATCAAAGACGGATGATGCACATTGGAGTAATTGCCTTCCATTTTGAAGGAAGTCCTGTGTGTTCTGTCAAGTCAGCTTTGGCGGGTGTTGTGCCATTAGCATCAATGATTCGTCTATTCAGAAGACAAACTTGTGCTAATGACCCATTCAGTCAAGGTTCTGTGTACCACATTCCAGATAAGTCGCTCTTGGGGGTAGTTCGGGTTTCATAATCTAAATTTCGACTGTTCGACTGAACGCCTCTTCGACTGGTAGACTACACGACTGGACAGTATTTTGATAACGTCCTGCGTCTAGGGCAACCTTTAATGGTGTGGACTCCAATCGGCGAAATTTTATAAGCTTTCCTAGTCAATTATACACCCTGAGCATAACGAGTGGCTCGAATGGGACGCGAAAAAGATCGGAGGTGGGTGTACTGATACGAATTCATACAGACTTTCTCACTGAGATAGACATTGTTGCAGAGCAACCAAATTAGGAATACGAACTTAGTCGAGCGCCATTTCACGTCATGACATGCCAAAAAGACACACAGCAAACGATGGCAATAGTCGAATTTATCCCATCTCCACTAAATCTGAATTTGACATGGCCCCTCATCCTGGCCTGGATCTAAATCGAAATAGAAAAGCATTAAAAAAACCGGCCCAATTAAATTCGTCTGGATTCTGTATCCGAAACCGGGTTAAAAGTTATTCAAGTGTAAGTAACACCCGCAGACACTAAAAACTAGGTGCTGGGTATAAAAGCTGCCCAATTAAATCCATGGATTGCAGTATCGATATTCCAGGTAAGTGGCTCCCCCACACGTTGACCTAGTTCATATTTTCAAACACTTTTCAAGCCACAATCATCCCGCTCAACTCAAGCCAGGAGGTGGTTTATTTTAATAGAAAAGTGATACAGTTTTTTTTTTACAATGAACTCTCCACCACCCACACGTACCACCCTCCACATGTGCCAGAGCTTGGGATCAAAATCCGATGCTCGGATTTTAGTATTTTCCAACCGAAATAGCCTAAATTAAAATGCAATGAACAACAAAAGATAAAAAAACGAAATCCTACAAAATCCACACTCCAAGTGAGCCGACATTCACACAGTGAAACCGATGGGTGGCAAAGGGCGAAACGATAATAGGATACAACTAATGACACTTACATAAGAGTGCGGCTGCGTTTGTCAGTTGCGCGTTACCCGGTTGTGCAGCACTGGCGGTCAACGATGGCTGGGTCATGGCTGCGATTGCGGCCAAATTTTGTACGGTCATCGGAGGTAGAAGTCCTGAAGCTGCGGCGGATGCTGCCGATCCATCGGACCCACCTGTCTGTGCACTTAAACCTGCGATATATGGAAGAAACGAAAAAAAAAAAATAAACTAAGACCAAGCTTTCATATTCAATTCAACGTATCCTTGAGTTGGTTAAGGGATAACACCGCACCACCAAGCTAGAGCACTTTTATTGTTTGTGGCACATACACAAGCCACGGGCACTTACCTTGCAGTATCTGATGCTGTAAGCCGACAGCTTGCAGCTGTTGCAGTAATTGTAGCGATGATGGTGTTATTGCATCCGATCCAAGGACAGGACTCGCTTGTTGCGGTGGATTTGGCAGAATTGGAGTTGATACTGTTGTCGCCGTCTGGCCCAGCGGGATGTTTATGTTTGAAGCTAAATTCCACAGATTTGCTTGAATCTGTTGGATTTTCTTTTGCTCCTTCTCCTTTTGGGTGTCGGCGAATTTTACAACTAACGGTGATGTACATCCCTCCATGATTTTATTTTGATTTAACGTCTTAATGATGATTGTGGGGAGAAAGGGCAAATAAAAGGAAATTCATTAGAAAGGGTGATTTTATATGCGTGATGTTGAGTGGATATTTACTACTTTGATGGCTGATATCGCAGATTGTTTTGTTGAAAATGTTACAAAGGCACAACCCTTACTCTGTCCGTTTTGATCTCGCAACACTGTACACTCCTCGATTACCCCGTAGGACTCGAACAATTTACGAACGTCGTTTTCATTCAGTTTCTTATTGAGCATGCCAACGAAGAGTTTTCGCTCTGAAAGTAAACAAACAAACACAGAATTTCATTTAATAGTGTTCAGTGATTGTAAAGTGTGTGCGTTGCACAGTTTGGCAAGGTTATGAGAAAAAAATCAAGCAGAGACACATGCTCATGATGTTGTAGTCTCTGTATAGTAGTCGATAAAGTGATGTTTACAAATTAAACGACTTCAGTAGTTCAAGTTTGAATAGTCTTGTGCAATTGACATCACAGGAAAATGGAACAATATTCTTCTCCACACTCACCAACGATTCACCATCGGCGGTTCTTGCCTTTGCCCGGAATGTCAAGACTAAGTAAAGGAGAGTTTTAAATCAACGCGACATAAAGGGTGTTCGATAAGTCAGTAACTTTGCTGCACGTTATCTAGAGGACGTCTTTGTTTTTTTTCTCATGAGGATGTCATCTGCGAAGCACTTTGCTTTTTACATTATGTAGGAGCATTTGACGAAAACATGAATAAATAACCACACGCTAAAAATAAAAGTAAAGTCAAAGCCTGGGAAAAGAAAGGCTTTGACTTTAAATTTGATAAATAAATTCAATTTTGAGAAAAGAATACATCAAGGCCATTGTTTTGTCGAACAGTCCTCGAGATGAATTATTGTCAAGAACGAATCGGCGTATCATAATATCGAGGCCATTAGAATGAGCTGGTAGATTGAGAAAGTAATGCTAGCCAGCAGCAAAAAACCGACGTATTTGTTAAAGATGTCAGTAATGGGCCTGAATCTCTATGAGTAGGGTCCAAGAAGTAATTTTAATATTTGTCTAATCACAGACTTCTTTGTGGTGCTACAGCCCGAGGTGGACCTGAGCCTCAGCTAACAAGCCTCTCTAGCTAGTGACTAGATGCGCACATCAAGTCGCTTGAAGTCATTCTTAACTTGTGTGCGACAACCTAGTCGAGGCTGCCTCTGTTGCGTTGTCCCACAGTTGCTGACCTTTGAATACGTAGGCGTCCAGTCGACGTGTCTGAAACTTCTCATCCAGATGCCGTCAACATAAACAAAATCTCAGAAGTTTCCTCTAAAAAGCTACCATCTGCTTCTGAAAATGTGTACGAAGTAGACCTCGGATGACCAATTTTATGTATAATCTCAACTTGATCCGATCGAGAGAGGGCTGCTTGAGCCTAAGGAAACTCGTAACTGGACGCAGTCCCCGACTACGTCAAATTTGAAAGAAAGCAATTCCATCAACGATGTGACGTGAAATGAATCACTATTTGCTAACTTTCCTTTACACCACAGAAACTAACTTCCACACATCAAGTCACTTCTCCTTGATAATTACCGAGGAAAGCAAACATACGACCTGTCAACTGAAGAACCTACACAATCGTCGTCCATCTGTCTGACAGTCAACTCAATGGCCAATCATCTATTGGTTCCAGTGGCTGCCTGCACTAATTTGGATTCCAACAGACACTGCTATCGAGCGGATCACTCAAGGAGAATTAGGTGTCAACACACACGCACATACGCATAAACTGTCATTTTCGCTCCCAATAACACACCCACCCGGCCACCCGTGCAAACAGTCAAAAACTTGTCACCCACTTTGTACCTCCTTTCCCTTTACGAGCAATGACATGTTGACCAGAAGAGCCCGCCAATGGATCCATTGTTTGGGTAAGCACACGTTAGGAGTACATGCAGTAGAGGGCGCAGTGGTGGTGTCCTTGCGCCAGATAGATTCACACAGCAGACCAAAAGAATAGACAACATTTTTAGCATACACATCCTTCTAGGTATTTTGGTTCAGTGGTTTAATTTCATCGTCCACCGAGAGGAGGTGGAAGCGCATCGAGCTGGTTTTTCACCTTAAAACATCTCCTTGCATACGAGAGTATTGTTGCGTTTCATTTTTCCATCGGTCTCCAGATAAATGTGCTCCCTCCTGCCCCACTGTAGGAAGGGTTGTCAACCGTCGGTTCATGCATTCACCATGTCATCTCTTAAGGATAAGTGATACGTGCCAGTGGAGCAGTAGTGCATACACAGTCACCGAGATGTATAACAGCACGAGAACCGGAGAAGACAGCTGAGCTTTCGATGGCAGAGTTGCAAAACGATTGAGATAGAGGGTATAATGCGGTTTCATGGTATCTGTGCAGCACATGCAATCCTTCCGCCCGCCCACATGCGACTAGCATTTAAAATTCATTGAATTTTGGGCCAAACCAGAACCCCAGTCGAGAAACAACAACGAACACCCAAGAATTACACCAACAAAGGGACAAAGTGAATCCCTCGATCTGTGGCCAAGTTTGCAACACAGTGAGGTCCTTCGGAGGGTGCACGTACGTACGGTACATATGTCTGGCCGAGTGTACATGACAGTCGTCGGTTGGTTCTGCCACTAGTAATTTCCATATTTATTCAGTTCGAATGGCAATGTTGCTAAACAATTTCAATAAATGCAGTGGCAACACATTTATGAATAAATAATGCATTCGTGGCGACGGGAACGCTCGGGGACCGGGGTGCGGTGGCGGGTGCTGGCGGTTTCCGGTTCGAGTATTCGTGTCACTGGTGGCATTTTGAAATTAAATTTGAATTCATATTGCTGACTTTGCCGATGTGATGTGTCCTGCTGATTCGGCTCGGTGATGTGTTGGCGCCGCGCTGGTGTGAAATTCACATGTGCGCTTATGATGGCTCATGGAGCGCCACCTGTAGCATAGGATGTGACATTGTGCCCGGGGTAGTGAGTGAAGATCGACGGTCGCTGAGAGGTGATTGGTATGCGGTCCAATTATGTGAGTCGGCTTAGTGGGTTTCATTGTTTTGCTCTTGTATGTGGGTGACTTTCGTCAGAAGACTGGCGTGTGAACAAATCAAATGGGAATTAACTTTACAAAGTGCCCCCCCATTGGATGAAGCTTCTTGGATGCTGACTTAAAATAGACCTACCGACTTCTGAGCCAGTGGTGGGACAACGCAGCTGAGAATGACCTCAGCCAGACATTCGTAATAATAGACAGCAAATTAAGATGGATAGGAAGGCGGCGGTAGCTGTATCCACTTGTAGGAGGGTCCCCGACCCCAAATGGGGACTGAAATCGAGAATGATTCACTGGATGTATACAGCAGTCGTCATCCTTGTTTGGTGGCCAGCATTATGAAGCAAAGGAAATGAAAAACATAGGTAGAATCTAACTACCGTTCTCCCTCTACAGCTGCTCCCCATGGCCATTTACGGAAAGCGAATAGCTACCAAGGCAGCGATTAGGTTGAGAAAATCCAACCGCTGGAGCAGAGCACACAGCTTAAGACAAGTGGAAATAGTAGATAGAGAATTCCGAAGCACAGAGACTATATCGCACCCTTCAGACTTTGAATTTGGGTATAAAACACTGGTCTCAGATATAGAAGACTGGACTGGATAGTCAGAAAACTTGACAATCTGAAAGTATATACCGACGGTTCCAAGATGAAAGCATCGGACTCGGAGTATTCGCGATATTGCCGGAGATTTCTTTGTCCATGTCCCTTCAACTGCCGAATAGGCGATAGACGGATTGTCTATCGTTATCACAGTCAGGCGGCCATCAAGGCTCTGGAGACACCATCGATTAAATCAAAGATGGTAAAACTGTGCCGTCTATCTTCAGTTGTGACACTTCACTCCAACTTAACTTAAGCTTGCCAGGCATTGCGCCGGTTGGAGAAGCCTGTTGGCTGAGGCCCAGGACAGGAGTAAATTATAGCAGTAGAAGGGGAAAGGGCCTCTATACACCGGCAGTTAAAAAACCATAGGTACAGGTGCAGAGGTTTCTTGCCACCTCTTTGAAAAGGCACAGGCACTTAGGTAGGTAGGTAGGTGATAGCGTTCCGTGCCGGCCTGAGGCCTTGGCCCACTTAGACCAACATCTTGGGGCGTTGTGTCCTTGATTTGGGGTGATTTACCACCATGAAACCTACTTCAGTTCTAAAACCACCCGGGTCCACATAGAATCTTAGGAGACTTTTCAGTTCAACACCGCTTAAGTCGTCTAGCTCCACGAAGAAGTGTTTACCCAGAAACTCCATCCTTTCCTTTGCTAGGGCTTGGCAATCGCAGAGGATAGGCTGGACAGATTCTATTGCTTTCTCATCTCAGATGCATAGCAGGTGTACCTATGACACAGTGCGCGGTAAGGGCTCCTATTAGCATGCGTACATCCTTGCGATTCAAACCGATCAGTATGTTGATCTATTTTTGGTCAGCATCGGCCACGGTACACAGGCACTAAGAGACGATTGTATTGTTTTTCAGTGCGAAGAAACTGGAGGACGAAAATTTGGATAAGGCCAGAACACTTCCTCTTGTCCGACTCCGATGTCCCACAGATTTGAACTCCTGATTGGTCACTTTTTCAACGACTCAATTGACTTGGGGAGGATGCCACTCCGCCACTGCTTCCCCAGCTGTGCCTAATGTATCAACTCCAAGTGATCCGAGTGTCAGTACAACGGATTAGTCAGGATATCTGCATTCGATCAGGCAAATTCAACCTACCTACGAATCGAAGCTACGAACACATCACACGGAATCATTTAATTTGTCCGTTCAACTCCCAGGAGCGTACTAAACGGATTTCCTTTATTCCACAGAAAGCTTCGAATGCTACAGAGATGCAAATGCTACAGAGGTACAAAGAACAGCAACCCTTCGTCTGGATAAAACCACACGTATTTACCTTCTTAAACAATCTGCGTGCAATGGAATGAGGATAAAGTATGAAAATACCCCACCATTCCAATTTCAAATGTGTCACGCTTCACACGAGTGGCACATGTGTGCGCCACGCCGCGCCGCGCCGTCACCCTCTCGAACATCAACCCTTTCTTGTGACATTATCAAAAGCGCCCCAGGCACACCGAACTGGAAAACAAGTTATAACGTGGTTAGCTGATATAAATATAGATTGCCCAAACCCTCGGCGCAAACTAATGGCGCGAACGAAATCATAAATTGACGAGTGTACGTGTTTCACCCCGAAGACAACATTGACTCGCCCCCATTGAATGTGCACCCCCTTTCCTCGGCACAGCGACACCGCCACAAATCACAAGGGAACACGAATCGCTGACGTTGAAAAGTAATTATCCCATTGAAATGTCATTAAAGAAAGACATCGAAAGCACCCCTTCGGCGGGTTTCTGTCACGAAAATCCTTTCATTACCCATCCCCGGCTGGTGAACACATGCGAGTATTCATATCCATGCATCCCTCCCGCACCTCTCGATTCCAGTCGCCCTTGATTGACACTAATTTATATCTGCTACTAATTGTGCCACTGTCTCGTGTCGCAGGGAGTGTAAAATTCCACATTGTGCTCGTTACTTCAATGCGTCAATACGATACGCACCCCCGAGGCTCTGTCATTCAATGCTGAAGAAGAGAAGCCCTCACTCAGTTGCCTTCGGATCCAGTCCAATTGTCTCGTGTCTCTGGTCTCTCGCATTCGCAATGTGAACTTGAAAACGACTGACAAGTCGGCAACACTCCACACCGATATGGAAGCACCAGGGTCTGGCTGCTGACGATGACAATGTTGGTGTTTATGAGATCATTACTGTGGCCCTCGGCACTGGCAGTGCGCCCCCATGCAAGGGGCTTATCCGGAAGACGACTTGAAAGGTGTTCTCATATTGCAACCTCGTCGTCTTCCTCTTTGCCATCGCCATTGCTCTGTCTGCCGCTGTTGTAGTTGTCAATGACTATTCGTTCATTATCAATGTCAATTAACAATAATATGCGCCACCATCACTGTCGTAGCTGTCGGCCTCATCATCCCCATCTCCCCATCAATGCCAGCAGCTGAAGCAGACTCAGAAGCAGCAGCAGCAGCCCCACACTTGTCACATGCCTAAGTATCGGCTTACATCGTTTCGAGGTGAAAGCTATTGACTCGTTCCGAGTTTCGTTCCAAGAATTCCCGCCTTTGCCGTGGCCCTGTTGCGGTTGCTGGCTTCGTGATCTTCTGTTGGCACTTTTAAGTGAATTTTCGCCGTAATAATTGTCATTTCTTGTAACCATGATGGGGAAAATTAAGTTAACTTCCTTGCAACTATTATGAGGTGTTGAATTTCTCCTTCGGCTAGAGTGCGCGGTTGCGAACAGGAATCACGAGACGACGACGGTTGGAGGATGAGTCGACCCAGCCTTGCGGATGGATTATCATCATCCATTAAGATTGTCGACAGAGCAGGGTCGGTGCAGAAATACCGCCAGCGGCAGCTGAGTCAAGGAAATAGTTCAGTCTAGCGGGCGGAAGTATGAATATTGGAATGCTTAAAAGGCAACTGGTTTGAAGCAAGGTGTTGCGCTAATGGCATGAGCGTACAAATTACACAAAAATTGTCTACGTTTTGCAAAAAAATACTTGAATGATAAAAGGAAGAAGCAACGGCTTGAGCTTAACAAAAGGTGGTCGCAGGCGAAGCTGATGTGAACGATGTGAACACAAATTCAATTTCTTCGCGGACTAAATAATATCTGCTGCTTAGGCGATCTCTGTGATAAGCACCGATTTTCAGTCGCATGCTAAGTATTTTTTCTTCTCCAAATGTGAAAATCTCATTCCGTCTCTTAGACAGGTAGCTGTCACGACTAGAAGAAGATGCAAGAAAACTATGTCAGTACAAGCGGCACCCCTTTGGAGGACTCTTGCCTTCACCCTGCCGTCACAAGCTATTTGGTTAAAGTCATGTTTAGGCAAATACACAGAAGAGTCCATCCTGGCACGTTGTGTTGATGTCAAAATCCCATTTGATGAATCGACCGCGACATTTCAAATACTGTGGATTGGGGTACCCCACAATGTGTGGTTAAGGAGACGAGAACTAATCTCCTCACCACAGTACAGGTGAGGGATGCTTTATGGTGGCAAGGCGTGTGGTAAAGGAAAACGATTGTTGACCGATTTATTTTCTCCTAAGTCATCGTCTGTGTAGCAAACCTGTCACATATCATTCAAATTGACCTGCACCACCCTTGGCATTAAGATTGATCTTTAGATGCTTTGATGTACGTAAACCAGCTATTTTGTGAGTGAAATGGATCGATTTTTAGAGGGCAAGGCTTCTCAGCAACCACTTATGTTCTGGGTGCTACTGTTCTCTCGCGAGTGAAAGGGATCTACAGTCTTGTGCCGACTCTGAACGGCCAAGTTTGAGAAGCTTTTTCTAGACAGTTATACTCTTTGAGCATTTGTCAGTGAACCGAAAGAGGTGGGGCCGTGGAAATAATTTTTGTCGTACTGGGACTCGAACCTAGACGCCGAGGTTCAAGTGCGTAGGAGTCGACGCACAGACCCACAACGCCAAGGCCGCCATCTGTTCCCCTATTGAACGTGCTTAAATTTTGAGAGTTCTGGATTAAACCGGACCATGTCGACTTCGACGCTCCTACTAGGGGCCAACCTTATTTGATCAAGCAAACCAGTGGCGCCGGACTATAGCCTCTGGTCGCAACCGAATGGTTACTACCAGTAGGATAACATCCAGGACTAGCCCCCTGATACGTTATGTGTCATTCTATGTAACTTCTTCTACGATGATGACAGGACAGGGGATTAGTTCTTAAAGCTTGCTTCCGTCATAATAACGAGCACTGTACATCCTAAAACAATGGACCTAGCACAGGATTTTAAGCGTCTCTTACCACATGAATGCCTTGCCTCGGGTATAATCTAACCCAGTAAACGAAGGGGCAGACTTTGTGGACAGGAGAACATTGTCCATCATCATCACATTGTTTTAGATTATACGTTTGTTGTTTTTTTGTGTTCACTACCAGTTTCAGCTGAACGAGTCTTTAGTCTTTACATTTGACTGACTTCCGATAGTATGCATACCACGGTTGCGATGTGATTTATGTATATTGAAAACTTCTAAGCGCCTCGCAAGACGGAAAAAATCCGTGGCTTTGCATCACAAACCTTACGTGTGTCTAGCAACGAAAAACAACGGAGTTCATATCTCCTAGCATTTGCTTTTATTTGTGGTTGTAGTGGTAGTTGCTACTGATTCTCAACCAAGTAATCTCGTGAGCGATCGAATGACTCCTCTGGATACCACTCTGAAGACCCTAAAGAGCAGTCTACCAGAACACACTAAACTTTTTACAGAGCCGTCAGTCGAAATTCAAACTGAAGTGCAACTCGAGGAACTTCCCTCCAATGCAAGTCAGCATCAGCATCTACTTATTGCAACTCAAACTATCGCACAACAAGAATATCTCGACAGTTTACCTAATTAACGCCATCACCACCAAACCATCACTCCGCTGAGATCCATAACCGTAAACTTTTGCTAGTTTTCACTCAATTTGCCACGAGGTGGGCGAGTAGGGTGCAATGGCAAGATTTGCTCCATCAACCAACCACAGCCGACGCACCCACCCACCGCCGCAGCAGAACCACCCTGTTGTTAGACAGAAAATCAGATTCCATTTAATTAAAAATAACAGACTGCTGTCTGCTGATCCTGTTGCAGACTGGACTTGCTTTAATTTTCTGATTACCTCAGAAGCACCCCCCGAGGGTAGATGACCAATCTGCTTGAACCGCGATACACAACAGACCGCGAACCCCAATCTAGTTTATGATGTCCGTGTATTATTGCCCAGGGAATTAAGTTTTGCACAACATCAGATTCCGCACACACAACTGCATAATACATGCGTCGTTGCCACCACCGCTGGTTAGGTCTAATTTTCTGCTGCTACAGCTACAGCGGCAGCATCACAGCCTGCGTGAAGTCCTCTAATTGCACTTGTGTAAACAGCAGGACTGAGAGCGAGCGCGTCAGGGAGTGGGCGCATATCCGTTTTCCGGGACGCGTGCGAGCTTTTATTAGTTGTTAATTCGATTGAATTTGATTTGGTCTGAAACTAATTCAGTTTTAAACGTTAATGTGGCAACACTATCGTGTAGGGGGTTGGGTCACTCACACTCCCATACATCGAATCCACAGGATATGAATTTAAATTGGTTTCGGGAGTCCACCATGTGTGAGGGTTCGTGTAAATTAGATTCTCGCTGCTTCCAATCGCGTGGTTCATGGCCAATAAATTTCGGAGTGTATTGGGGTTTATGAGAGCTTTATTTTGTCAATTTTTTTTTCTGCACTAGGCTTAGACTTGTGCTCGTGGCCGAGTTCCCATCTGATCAGTCTTTTTGACGGTCAATTACAGACAATTCAAGCGCAACCGCACACGCCAGTGGGTATTGGGAATTCAAATGAATGGACTGCAAGCGATGCACTACGCAAAGGTTCGGGTGGCATCAGGTTTCATTTTCAATTAGATTAGATAAGCCAGTGCTTCCACGCGAGTGAGCACAACGAATGCGATTATCTAACAACGTTGAGTTCAGTAACTATTCGTCAAAAAAGATCAAAAAGTGTATCAGTCAATTTTAAATTGGGGACGGATTCGATGATCGAAGATGCGTCGCGAGTCTGAACGGGTGAAATAACATTCACTTAACAGGAAGCTTAACGAGAAGGTACATCGGGTCGATATACCGGCCCATCTGAGTGTATTATGTGCAAGACTGGCAAACAATTTAGAAACTGACCCTGTTGCCGATGTCTTAAGGTTTATCCCCATCATTGAAATGCACGCTCTACAACAAATATGGCTGCCGGTAGTCAACTTGTTGAAGAGGATTCTGTTATATCGATCCAATTGCGAGCACAGGATTTGGATTTGGGTCTGTCTAGATCGGAGTTGAATATAATCAAGAATTGTTACAGCTGAGCACGGAAGCCATACTTATACTTGAACATCGCGTTTGGATGGCCAATTTTGACACATTTTCTTCAGTCCTGAGGCTAATTTTGCAGAATTTATTTTTGTTGATGGCCGGCAATCTAGACGCCCCGCTGAGGCAAACAAAGTTGTGTTAAAAATGAATACAACTGAAGCTAGCTGAGTCCTGAACTATTTCCAACAACAGCGCACAACCGAACATCGCCGGATAGGAACTAGAGAAAGTTGAAAGCATTCCACGTCTGGGTGGTGTGGTCTGGACTAACCGCGGTGACATCGAACTGAATTACTGCAGCTGAATCAGAAAGGCTAAAGCTGCTGACGGAATGCTATCCACGCTCGGGAAAAGCACTGTCTTAACTGCGATTGTTCCGCTTCAACGTGGAATCGGTGCTACATAGGTGCATCGGTGCAGTACCTGGAAGTCCCTGGACACCATTATTACTTGACAGCTGCAGTCTTTGGTAAACAAGAGAACGAACCAAGGACCAATAAGCATTTTTGAACGAAAGAGTGGCAGTTGGTTGACACTCCAAACGGGAGGAAGGCAACTCCATTCGATGGAAGAATTCGTTTGCTCAGGCACGCAGCATAGCGGGACGTTATAGGAAAACTTGGCGCAGATCTGTTGAAGAGGAATCAAGTACTTTACTTGAAGAGAGCTCAGACGCGTTGCAGAACTCCGAACAAGATGGAGCGCATTTTATGATCACCTCCTAGACCCGGCGGGGGCTAATAGCCATTGCCAATAAATGCCATAAGCAAATAAATCTATAAAAATTCATTGAATGGTCTGCACTTTGGTTTGGTGGTGTCACGGGTCCAGAGGTGATGTAACCTTGTGGAATAAGATGAGATATCCTATCACATTTTATGTGAATATCCGGCACTACTCTGGTTAAGGAAAAGTATTTTCCGTAGGGAGATACTAACTTCAGTGGATATAAAGAAATCCACTAAAAAGGACTTACTATCTTTCGTCTGGATTAACTCTGTCGCTGTTAGATGAACTTCGTCTACCTCTGCGCCAAAGTGAACAGTACGAACAGCATCAAGTACCGAGATCAAACCTAGAGTAACTCTTGCCAACCGCTGTTTCTTCGGGCCCAAGACGAAATTGAGTAATAGAGCCGTCTCTCGAAGGACCCAGCTGACTTTATATATGACACTGATCATACCAGTTATGCTGTACGTAGGCATGAACAATCTCAAATGCAGATCAGGAGAGAAAAATTATGCGTGCGATCTTTGCTCCCGCTTGCGTTGATGATACTTGCGTGGAGAAGATTCAACCATGAACTTTACAGGCTATACAGCAAAACGAACCTAGCCAGGCGTCTACGTATCTAACGTCTAAGGTAGATGGGCCATGTAGAGCACATGGGCAACAACTCCGAACCCGTTAAACAAGGCAACAGATTACGTCCGCGCCTAAGATGGAGTACCCAACCGGATAAGCACTATAACAAATTTTGCTAAGTAATAAATTGAATCTATCTACAGGTAGATGGTCTTAAGAACGCGTGCTCCTTGCTCCCGTAAGTAAACCATCCACGTTTCAGACCCAACCAAACCGGACGTGTCCAGCAAACCCAAGAGCTTCGGTTCGATTTGCACCTCCAGATAATTCATATTACAAGAAATGACTCCCTAATCACAGAGCACCTCCATAAATCCTTAAAATAATAGTTCAACTGTAGTTGATTTTATACTGCAGAAAAACAGGCCGGCAGTAATTTTCAAAACAAAATTCTTATTCATTCGAAAGCCTCAATGTGAGGTCGGCGCGGGGGGACAAAATGGAGCGTTCCATATCTGTATCATAGATTTGAAATGGCTTACGAGCTTAATAAAGCAGAGTTCCACGTTCAGCTTCAACCTTTTCTTTCCCTTCGAACTTTATTTGCCGAAAAAATAAACTCAAACAATAAATCCCAACTAAATAAGCTCCCTTTCAGCCCCATCCCATCCCAATTGTGTTGGGTATTTATTTCCAGACATTCCCCTTTACACCATATTTCAAAAGCCTTTTATCCCGTCTAATCGAAGGCGTATATATACAAAATATAAAGCAAGCAACGGAGAAGAAAAAAAACACCCCGGTCCGGCATCCAATTGATATTGAGTACAGGAATAAGGCCCCAGCACCCATCCACAATGGAAAAGCAAACAGCCCGAGGAATGGGGTAGATCGGAGCCGAACTTTTTCGCATTGTAAATGACCTCGTTATTGCGTTTATTCTCAAATTTATTCGTCGATTTATTAACCTGGACCCATAAGTGGGCGAGCACTAACAACCTCACTGCCACCCCACCCCAGCACGCATTGGGAACATTGAAAAGGATCTCTCCGTCTTGTACTGAGCGTGTGTACAAAACCCAACAAATCCTCCTCCCACTGCCCGTCCGAAAAAAGGAGAGCATACATCATGCCCGTTGATAAGTACAATCAAATCTAAGGAATTCCAAGGGAAGCACTCAATATTCAGGATACGAGGGACGAATGTCCTTCTCGACAAAATTATGCAAATGTCGTTCGGGATACGATGCGAGTGTAAAATGTCGCTTTCCTTTTTCTTCGAGTGTGTCTGGAAGAGGGCAACTGGGTTGGGGGCTCGTTGACGTCGTCGTCCTGCCAAACCCTCGGCTACGAGTAGGAGAAGGAAAAAGGTTGTCGCAAAAGTTTATCAATGTCAAACCGTCATTATTATTCATTTACGTTGACAAAAAAAAAACGAATGTATATTTTCAGCCCATCGACATGCATTATGAAGTGTTCGATCGCATTTGGATCGAACACAGTGGGGTGTGCAAGAGACGACATGTGGAGATTTTTATGGCACACCATTGGAAGTATGCTTGTTTCTGTTCCTTTTGCCGATAATGTAGTGGGAGTCTGACAACGAGATGCTGGATGGTCCCAAATCTTCACAGATCTTCAGGGACGATGAATTGCCGATAGACTCTCCTCCAAGGAGAGTTTAGGCGATTAGGTCCTTGGAAAATACCGCTTTCTATTAAGAGCCTTCCATCGATTATAGGCTAGTTTCTTAGTAACATGGCGTAACACTTTCATATCTAGATCATGTGGGTGCCAGGATATTGTGAGATTTGCGAAACGCGCTGAACTTGCTAAAAGAGAGTGAAAACCGAAAGCCTACCGCTCATAGAAAGCTCAAACTGATTTCACGAGTAGAAGATATCTAATCCCCGTGACAGTTCTTCGAAGTCAGCCCCTAACACCTAGTTTAAGAGGAAGGCTTTGGTATAATTCGAAGCAATGTGTAGTAAGATATTTAATAAACGCGCGTATGCGAGATCATACAGTCAGAGTTGAAGAGCTTCCAAAATAATCTCAAGTGTTGTGTGTGCAGAAGGGACTTTTGTATACTGACTTCGAACGGTCAAGTACTGAGCGATATTGCAGGAGGAATCAAAATTATCCCTTTCCACAGTCCTCTTCCTCTTCAACGAAAGCAGGAATCAAAGCTAGACACCATTATTAATAGAAAATCATAAAGTCGCTTCTAAAGTCGAATTTTGTTAGGTGTAGCTAAGGTACTTTTAAGTTTCCGTAGTAATAAATCAGTTTCAAACAAAACTCGAATTTAACGTAATCATTGTGAATAAACCTGTCATATTCGCTATTGTGAGCTAGCACAGCTGATTTTGGCACTCATTTTGAAACATTAAACTGTCACTTTTAAATTCGACTTAGATACGACTCGGCCACATCTAAATATTTGTCGATTTTAGAAGTGGGTTGCTCGTTTATTACTACGGATTTCGTGTTAAACTCGAGTTTACGTAAAACTCGAGTTTAAATTCCTTTATTACTAAGGGCCCATGTGTTCTCTTGAACGTATGATGGCGATCATGATAACGCAGTTCCACCTAAATAATCGCATATAATAACTAAGGTTATCGTCAACACAAGTTTAAGGTCGTAGATAACTTGTCGATGCAGACACGGGCTTAGTTCTGCCTGCGTCCTTTAGTCCTGTTTGCGTTGACGGCATTTTGGGGACAACTTTCAACCGCGAACTGTACGGTGACTTGAGCCTAGGCGGGCGTGTGCGCCTAAGGTGGCTAGGCTATGTAGAGAGTGTGAACAATTCAGCTCCTAACCGAAGAGTCCTCGAATCCGCACCTGTGTGACAACGCAAGCGAGACGTCTATGGTGGCGCAGAAGGACCAACTTGGCCTGAGAAACTGGATACAACTAGCCAGAGATCGAGCTAGTTGGAGAGGCATGTTATTAGCCAATAGGCTTCTCCATCTAGCGATCTGTGGCTGACTCTGCCAAGCTGTAGTGCCAAATAAAACAGGAAAACGCACGGGTTTGGCAATATATAATAGCGTCGAAGCAATAATCAGCGATGTTGTGTGGTTAGCAAGATACGAAGCTGCACGAGGGGCAGCAGCAGGCACAAGACAATTCAAATTTGTAACACTCAGGAGCATGATAATCAACATTTCATCGAAAACCATTTGAGCTGTTAAATTAAGAAATAACAAAACCTTCGTTTTATAGCTACAGTGCAGTCTCGATTTTTGCAATACTCGATATTTGCAAACCAATATTTTAGAGTCTAACATATGAAAATGATTTTTTTTTTCTATAAAATATAAAATTTTATTTTATAAAAAGTACTTTTTTTAAAAGTGTTTTTTTAATATCTGTTCGATTATTCAGGTCAAAATTCAATGACCGATGTCAAATTTAAGGTACTGTCCGAGACATACACATATGTATCCCGTATCGTCCGCGAACGCTGTGGTACACAGAGTTGATATGAAATTAAAATAACAAGAGTCCAAGAACAGACCCTTGAGGCACTTCTTGTTTAGCACAAGCTTCTAACATCATATATTTTTATATTCTGCGATCCATTTAGCAGTTAGGAACTAAGCCATTTTAGAATAAAGTCCCAAAGACCATCCTTTAACAACTTTTCCGACAGAATTTTTTGATTAGCCACATCACGGACTTTGGCTATGTCGACAAAAAGCAGTCATGGTCCATTTGACATTGGACAACGCTGAATAAGGGTTGGACTAAATTCGTTTTATGACTGAATTTAACAGATAAGCGGGATTGTGCAAATGACAGCCTTTCACGATGAACACACATTTAATTCCACCCGATGTGTGCAATCCTCCTCGCACTTATTAAATCAAGCGTACAACTCATGCTTGCGGAATCAGGCCTCCGAACAGCAAAAGCTGCTTCTTGACCGTCGCAATGTTGCTCGGAACCTTTTGCTTTGTCACATATTTGAAGCTTCCTGTCTGCATATTCAAAACGTGAAACATATACAAATACATATGTGAAATATTAAGGCACTCGGATTGAGAGCGGGTGTCGCTTTGATACGTTATTCATGTTTCCTGAAACTTTTGACCCAAAAATGTACAGAAAAAGCAACACAAAACAAAAAACAAGCACACCAAACGGTCAACAGAAATAAACAGAGAATAAAGGAGATGCGATATAAAATATTCACATGTGTAGTACGTGTGAGCTTAAATGTCAAAAAGTCAATTTACATTACATATCTCCTGCGACGGAGTGACCATCACCGAAAAAATCGAACAAACAAAAGTACGCACGGAAGTGGTGACAACCGTTTTTATCTTTCAACTTCACCGAACCGAGCCAGAGAAACGAAACACGGAACAAAAAATAAAAAATAAAAAACAGAACAAAAACGACGACGAATTGAGGAGCATTTCAGAGGCACTCTCGTATCTGGTGAATTTTTTGTTCTTCGCTCCTCGATTGGTTTTCGCATTTAAATTTAAATTTAAAACAACAAAAATAACATTAAAAATTTATTTCCTCGTTTGGTTTTTTTCAAAAGGGCTACAGCGTTGGGTTGGATCGACAGTCGGGAAGGTTATACATACACTCGTACTTGTTCTCGAAAGGACAACAATCGGAATGTTAAGAGAGTGCGGGTGAGAGGGCAATGGAGGAATGAAGGGTGTGGTACGAGGAGTTGAGGAGTTGAGGAGCTTTGAGTTTTGAGGAGAGTGAATTATATTCTCGTACCTGGCACAACGTACGGCGTCGGATATGGTGACGGTTGCCAATACGCTGAATTAATGGACGGATAAGTTTTCGCTGAACTATAACTATTGGATGAATTTCCAATTACTGGCATTAATTGACTGATGTTTCTGGCACGACTGCCAACACTTGCGACACTACCACCGCCACCACCGCCGACAGCGATGATACTACCAACGCTACTAGTTCTACTTCTCTCGCTGTTGTTGCCGTTGTCATTTGTCGTTGCTTCTGTCGCGGCTGATGCTGTGTTATTTTTCATTTCAGTTTCAATGCAATTCGATGTGGTTTCTTTTTTTTTTATTTCGATTTACTGCGAGTTGGTATTCGGTGATGTATTTCTTTTTTTTTTTCCTTTTATTCTTCTTTGCTTTAAATGGATGTCCTGCCTCCTAGTAGTTGGTTATGCAAATCGAATTCCCGTGTATTTATTGCTTGTCCTTGTCTCCTTCAGTAGTTGGTTTTTGTTGTCTTTTTGAACACACACACAAAGTTGCAATTAACACTTTCTTTAACACATAACACATATAATTTTTTATTTATTTTTCTTTTTGCTTTTTTTTTTTAATTAAATACACAAAAATATTATATGAAGCATGAAACGAGCTGTTTTCAGAAAAGTTACACACACAGGTGGACAAAGAGAGTTGATAGAGTGTGTGGATATATCAATAATAATTTTTTTTCGTAATTTTGAGTTCGTTCTGAATGACGGTTCGGATACGAAAAAAAAGCAACGAAAAAAAACAAAAGAAATATTTGCAAAGCGCACCCTGATGCTGATTGCCGTGCGCTGTGGGATGTGGCCCAGTCGAGGGATGTTTTTTGTCTTGTAGTTCAATTAAAAATTTTCCGCTGCTGATACGGTATTTGTATCTAAAAATACAGAACCCAATTGATCAGTGTTGAAGAAATGCATTATTTTTTTTTTTTGTTGTTGTCTGTTGCTGCTGCACTTGGTTGGCTGTCGCTGTGGTGTGTCGCCTTGCCGTTGCGGGGAGCCAACGTGATATGGCGCGCGGCTTTTGTGGTGTGAAGGATAAAAAACATCCAACAGATACTGTGTGGACTCTGTTCGGTGGAGGCAATTTCTAGTGAAATGCCTTAAATCGATCGACGGGTAATTTGCGTTAAATAAATCTATTTTCAAATTGGTTGGTATTTTACAAAATGCGTCACTTCGCTCTTTAGCAGTTCAGTTGGTCGGATGGCGAGCGATGTACGACGATCACACCGAACAGAGTGAATGATGGATGCAAAGTAAATGAGAGCAAAACAGAAAAGAAAAAAATTAGGTGGAAAACTCACTGGATTTAGATGTGGCGATGCGAAGGAAAAAAGCGAACAAATATCGGATTTTTGCGAATCGCGACGCTTTCTCAGTGATTGACGTCTGCGCTGCAACTGACTTCGAGACTGATTGCAGCTACGTTTCGGATAGAGGATCGCACTTTGCATGCATTCTCATACTCACACAGATACTTGATGAGTTCACGCTTCTATGCGTTTTGTGATAAAGTGGCCGCTGGCATCTTGAATGAAACTTACTTGTGCATGAGTAATTAACTGGCGAGAAGGTAGTTAGTAAGGTGATGGGGCTGTTGCAGGTGATCTTGGAGCTACGCGTTGGCGACAAGAACATGAATATTGTATTGCAGAGAAGGCATCGCGACGATGAAGTGTCGGAGCAGCACGCACAACTTTGTTTGGGCTTTTTGTTGTGACTAATGCGGAGTGTGTGGAAATAAGGTGATTTGTGAGATATTCCAAAGCAATGAGACTAGAGGTCAGCAATAAAATAAAGTGTCGGCTGATGGCTAAGCATCGGCTGCATTGAGTCCATGAGAAATACCGCTGGGGGTATTTTGTGCACGCAAGATCGTAGAGAAGATCATCTTTAATTCGTACTTCGTTGCAGTAGAAAATGATCTCAACCAAAAAACGTTGATGCTTTTGATATAAAACCATAGAAGTAAAACCGACCATATTTTCACTCTAAGAATTGCACTCGAGAGGGCGCCGTGTATAGCAAACCGATCAAATACTATTTTGCAGATTTACGATCGATTTCCTCGAGGTAAACTCTGAAGTGTCCCGCAGGAGTTTGAGGTCGTTATACACAAACTGTAGCAGCTGTCCTCGGGTTAAGCGAGCTACATAAATCAACACCTTTCACAGTGGGCTTCCCCAAGGGTGCGTCTTTTCACCTATCCTTTTCATTATATGTATGGACTGGATGTTGCAGCGCAGCCGAGGCGAGGAATGCCTCACATTGAGAAAGTTGAGGGCCAGAGTGTACATAGACTAGATTATAGCTCGGCATAAACCACTTCCACTACCTGAGCCGGGTGCTTGCTAACGTAAGCTGGCATCAAGGACACATACAATTTGTGTCCATTAAAGATTAAGGCCAGTTGACTGCTATAGAACTGCCAAACTAGGCCGCGAGGAAGTTTGGAGAGGTGCACAACTCGAGGCAGTGCATATTGATAGGATCCCTAGTAAGCCTAGGGCTCGTACTTGGTTCCCAACCAATGTAGCCCCTATCCTACGCTTCATCCAGACTTGCACTCCTGAGCTTCCATCTCATAAACGAAAAGTTGCAAAGCTGGAGGAAACTAAGGGGGGATTCCAAAGCTGCCGGGAGGGTTCTCCACAAGGAGACTCTGGCCCCTTTATAAAGCCAATAGTGCCATTCATTAAGGATTTGGAATGGTCAGCATAAAAGTCTACACAAAACATGGAGAGGTACCCCTGCCTGTGGTTCTCCTCCCCCCACCACCACAATGCTTTCTGCTATATCGGTCAGCACAAAGCTAGCTACGGAGGCTGAGGTGGTGAAAGGATATCACAATACAAAAGAACCTACGCCCTCTACCTCATCTCCCATCGATAATGTGGAGCCAACTTTTATAGCGCCGATGTAGCGACAGGTACGACTATAATTGCAATCCACATCCTCACGCAAGCCGCAGACATTCCTGTGAAAGCAGGTATGCCCCTTAAGCATAAATAGACCGGTAGTCTGCACTCGTAATCAACCAGAGCCAAGGTAAGCACGGGACAAATGAGGCTGTGTAAGTATGAAAGACATCCCGAGTGCAACCCTAATCTACGTACTTCTTAAGAGAAGAACAAATATGGCTTCATCCGGAAAGGAGAACCCTGTGTTAAATAACTTGCTTTGCAAGAGAAATTACACACAGAGTCCTCTCAGCTTTTAAAGCCAACGACTTTATGATGATTTGAAGCAGTGCTCTAGATTTCCAAGACCGACCATGCCGAGATCGATTCACAAATTGAATGTCCTCTAAGAAAAATTTCAACGTAAAATCTCAGAGCCAATCGATATGGACGAATGGAAATTATTATTACACGCCCTGTGGCACAGAAATCTGACAAAAATAAGTTTCCGAGGCCAATTGTTTCTGCACTCGACGCTCTCAGACCGGATGCTCCTCTCCGCCGTTGACTTCCACAATCAATGAGCTCGACACAAGAACTTTGTCCTTCCAGACAGTCTCAGATGTGTAGATGTATAGTGGTGTGTACAGGGCACAGGCCTCTTCGGGCCAACGCCAATAAAAACTGTAAAATAAAATGTCTGCATTGTGTCCGCTTTTCCCTCAACTCGAGCACAGTTTTCAGCACCAAACTTCAGTACATTTAGCTGGCATATAAAAATGAAAAACTTATCCACGACTGCATCCTTTGACATTTCTTGGAAGCACTCCAACGAGGAGTATTCAAATGATTTCAATATCGTAAGAGGAGCATAATGCAACATTATTTCCATTGTCGTCGAAGGAGAATACGAACGTTTTTGACAGGGCCGCCGAACACCATGTGCCAAAGAAGGTGTCTAGTTAAGTGGCAATTAGTTGGGCTCAATAGTTCACAGATGGTCTTGAGATATCATGGCCAAACCTACTGAACAGGGCACACAACCAACGACGACGGATGGACGACAACAAAATGGTGTCAAGCAGCGATTTTCCTTTGTCTGCGGGTTGTCGTTTCACTTCCCACACTCGAGCGAGGTACTTAACCCGTAATTTTGTTTATCGCTGAAATAAATAGTCCTGCGGGCAAAACTTTCTCTTTTAAAATGTCCTTCCTGCTTTTCCGCTTTCGTTCGTGCTCGTTTTTGCTGCCTACCACAGAAAAACACAGTAACACCGGCAGGCAGTGGCAAAAAAAAAAAAAAAAACAGGAAAAAAAGGAGTCAACTCGGTTTTATTCAGCAGCGCCTGTTTCACGTAGGCACACGTACTCAAAGCGGTGGAAGGATGTTGAATTAATTTTTAAGTTAACCACCCTGCAAGTGTTAGCAGGCGTATCGCATACAGGACGACTCTCGCACACACGCACACACCCATCTAGGCAGAGCCTTCGTCGACGTCGGCTGTCGGGGCTCGTATGGGGGCGACATTAATTTTTAAATGCAAACAGTGTCAAGTGGTTAAAATGTTTTAATTGCTCGACGAGCGTACATGCATGCACAAACATATTTACACGGTTAATTCAAGTTGAATTAAGTTTGCGGCACAGTTACGGGACACTCGCGCATTCACACGAACGGCAAGTCCGTGCAGGACGCGATGCGTGTGTGAGTAATAGGTAATCACGTAATGGCCGTGTGCGGGGCGAATAGCTGAAATGTTCCGCTCTGTCCACGAAGGCCACTTGCTGACAGGCAAGACTATTCAGGATATCAGGGCACTTTCGAACGCACAGCGGGTACCCAAATGAAGATGCTTAATGAGAAAGCCAGTGCTGGACAACAAGCCACATGTCGTGGTGTGGAGAGGCACTGATGAAGTTGTGTTTCACAGCCGTTGAAAGCAGACAGCCTCGTGAATTTCGTGTCCTGACTAAGCGTTATTTTTTGTGTAAACTGAACAATTCGTTGTGACCGTACCAGCGCAAGTGACTCTGAACGCCCAAAAGAGGTCGCCACGCCAGAAAACGTCGATGGAATATAGGCGATAATAGGCGATCGAAGAATTAAAGCGCGTGTGGTACCTGAGATTGTAGGCCGATCAACTGTGCCGATTTATTGCATTTTACATGAACATAAATTGGAGATTAAATGTATGCTGTTAAGCAAGAAATGTATCGCCACACACCACCACCACCACACACCTCACAATCGACAGTTACAATTTTGAGGTAGCAAAGGAGTGTGTCTGCTTCGGGCAAACGTGAACTCCACGAATGACATCACAGCGGAGATACGACGTAGAATCGCCCTTGAGAACCGACGCTACTTTAGTTTGTCTAAACAACTGTGGTCAGAAGTCTTGACTCGAAGGAACAAAATTATTGTCATGGCTTAAAGTTGAACGATTAGCAAAACAGCAGAGCTTATTCTTGCTGCCCTGGAAAGAAAAATCCAACGCCCGGTATATGAACGCATCTGCGAGGAAGGTGAATGGACACAACCGCGAATGGACACAGAATGGACGTCAACTGCACTGGCTCGGTCAGATTGAGCAGAGCTGATGAACAACAACGCTCCAGCAAAGAGGTTCAAGAAGGTAGGAAGATCGAACCTTCGGTATAAAGACCAAGTTATCGCTGACGCAAGATAGCTTGATCTTGATGCAGCGTGCCTGGCACCGTCATCAAAGGGAGGCAGCTATTGCTCAGGCTCAGACCCTTCATCGGTCGTCGGCCTGAGAAGTAAGTAATATTTGGAGATGAACGAACTTTTCGCACGACGGGAACCGATATTTTTCACACTCGACCATAAGGACAGTCATGTGACCTCTTCAAAGGCGGTGTAAAAATCCATATATTGGGCTATTAACTGCCACCTCATCCATAGGTAGCCCCCAACGAGTATATCCTGCTTGCGAACCTGAAGAAATTACTGGGAGATAATCGTTCAGGGTAAAGAGACCTTGAGAAACCCTATTATTTGGGGGGAATGAAAAACTGCTGGGCTAAATTTATTGGGCAAAAAGGAGAAGAAAAATAACGATGAAAATCAAACAAATCGCTTATTTGCCGAACAAAATAATTTGCGACGAACCTTGTGCTTGAATGATGCATTTAGCGTTTCTGTCAGTAGCTGGATAAATGACTAGTCAATCCGTGAGCATGCAGTGTACTTGTCTTGCCGCGTAGCAACAGAGACTTAGTAAAGACGGTTCGAAATAACAAGAGCGTTTATATTTTACATATAAATCCTTACACTTCTATTGATGAACATTTAAATATCAGTTAGGTTATGGAACTTATGAGTTTAAGGTGGACGCCACTACTTGTCACACACATCTAATGACCCAATGGATATTCTGTTTGAGCGATGTAAGTTTTCTCACTTAAATGCGATGTCAACTGGCGGCCGAGATCATTACATTTCCTTTCGACTTTTTGAGGAGGTCTCCTTAAGCCGCATGGTTAAGGCAACATCGCTTTCCAGCTTCCCACATCGTAGCCTTTTCAATCAAATTTCGACCACATAGTTTCGTGGTACCGACCAGCACCACGACCCCCGAATTGTGTCCCTTTTGATTTGATGCTAATCAAAGCGAGGTACATCAACCAGCCACCCACAATGCTGATGTTTCAAGACAACAGTCGAAGCGAAAGTACTAAAATAACGTCAAAAGCCAGCGAATTAGTTACGAGAAATGTACTTTAAGGAGCTGTTCCAAGGGTGTTGAATGGAACTACTTTCCATATAAGTACAAAAGGCGTTAATTAAAAGTAAATTTATTCAAAAACGCGCCACCCTTGAACAAAAAAAGCAGACCATACACGATGAATTGACCTATAACCGCTCATCTAAACCATATAATATGTTTTTTCATTTACAACAAAAAACGATACAGTCATAAGAAGATATTAGTGCAGTGCAGTGCCAAGAACGATGCCCTTAACAGCTTCCAATCACCATCACATGAATTGTCGAATTTTCATATCTGAAACTACTAAACTCGATGGCAATGGCGCAGTCCATTGTTAATCGCTCAGAATTCAATTACACAGCACGAAGTACCGGCAAGATTAAACTCTCGTTAAAGTCACTAGAATGGTTCTGCTCAAAAGGAGGGAGAAGGGAAAACCAAATTAACCTAGAAAAAATCCGCGCGCATACACACTCGTGCTCCACTCGGATTGGAATGAATTCCATTTCGATCGTGGACCTCGTTAGGGTGTGCATAGCCTCATGCCCTCGCTGAATGGAACTTTATTAAAATTGCACATTTTTTTTGTTTTGTTTTAGAAATTCAAGCTCCGGAGCCGGATCCACCTCAAATGGAATTTAAATTCCTATTGAAAAGGAAGATCCGCCCAACCATCAGCCACCCTACTCGCTGACACGGTCTCTCTAGTCATTCCGTCCTTTATTTGCAATCAAAATGGAACGAGAATACAAATTTGATAAAGCGTAACTACAGCAGTAGTGGCGCACAACACAGCGGATAGTGAAAGTAATTCAAAGCCGAAGCCAAGGGAGGATGTCGGATGATACTCAGAGCTGGCGCTGTTCAACTATATTCCGCCACTTCCAGTGCGATGTTCATTTCCACGATGCACTTCCTCCTCTCTGTTCATCAAAACGGAATATCAATGCAAATGCACGATGGACCGGCGAGAACTGTTATTTTTATGCCTTGTTTCCGCCCTCCCCCGCCATAGAGGGAATTAATAATGAAAGCGAAAAGGATTCGGGCGGTTGCCACGCACCACACCACTAGCTCTCCGAGGGATGGAATTGCATTTTAGACGAAGCTCGCATAGTTCATAAGACCGAATCATTGGCAAACAAAAAAAAAAAAAACTAGAATATTCAAAACCTCACCCCGAATAGAGAAGCGTCAAACCGCAAAATCGTCTCGTACGCTTTTACTTGTCACTGGTTTACACCGACCAGCCACGACCGGTGCCATTGGTTTTTATTGTTTCATCGTACGTACGGGTTCGTCTGACCAGCGACCGACCAACCGAGTGAATGTGACCGGGCGTTGGGGCACCGCAAGGCACACACACACACGCACACGAAAAAAAAAATACGCCAGTCCACCCCCAGCTCCCTCTGCAATAAATACAAAAATTCCTCACCAGACCAAAGGTCCCGTTTGAAATTGGAAATACTTTCGTTTTATTTATGCCCCCGAAAATAACGGCCGCAGGACGGGTCGAACAAAAAAAACGAGAGAGGGAGCGAGAGAAAAACGAAAAAAAAGCACCGAAGCTGAATTCAATTTTGAGCAACAGGGAGATTTATGCGTTGACCACAAATTGGAAACGCTAAGCGTAATATTTGAGCAATTTAATGAGAATTTTAACACCCTGTACATGATTCCCCGCATTGAGGGGATTGCGTGTGTTTTTCTCTTTTAATTGCGGCCGTATTGCGGGGAATCCTAGTGAATTTGCGGTGTAGAGTGATTTGGGTAATGTTCGCATCCGGCGCCGATTGCATTGCAACAATAGTTGCAAGCACTTGGTGCAGATTCCTTTAATTGCATCTGCCACTACTGTGCGCTGTATGTACTTACCATTTCTGTTTTCACTATCCGCTGGTTTCATTTGTATGGGATGATACATCTGAAAAGATACAAAAACACGGGCATTATTGGCGGAAACAATTTGAGTTGAGAGGGATTCGAGGGCGCTACGAAATTCGAATGGAATGGAGAAGCGGCCAATTAATGATGCAATTTCGCTGTCTTGATGGACTAAACATTCGCTAATGCCTTTGCATTCATCTTAAATAAAGAGTGAAGAATTGGGTCACATTTCGTTCCTAACATTCCTACAGTATTTTAAAGAGTGATTAGTCTTTAATTCTCAAAAGAGCAGAAATAGCCAAGGTGAATAAAACGTGTAATTGAGTTGATGTTGCTATTTGCTTTTCAAAGATTATAATAATATAATATGGGTGGCACTACAGCCCGTAGAGGGCCAGGGCCTAGCTTCTCAGCAACCACTCGTGTTGTGCATGCTATTGTTCTATCACGAGTGGAGGGGACCTACAGTTTAATGCCGACTCCGAATAGCCAAGTTTAAGAAGCTTTTTCTAGACAGTTTTACTCTTTGAGCATTTTCAGTGACTCGTAAGAGGTGGGGCCGTGAAAAGTATTTCTTGTCGTACCAGGAATCGAACCTAGACAGGTAGGTCCAAGTGCGTTGGAGTCGACGCACATACCCACAACGCCACGGGCCACCACAAAGATTATTTCGTCAAAACGCTGATCTTTTTTTGTGGCCCATACCATACCAATGTTTGAGTAACTTTTCGATGAAATTCACTGGTTGTCGCTAATAAAACAGGTAATGTTGTTTTCTTGGATTCAAAGAGTTGATATAGGGTCCCATGCAGGCACAAGCGACTGCACTTAGCAGGTTCTCCTACTCCTATGGAAGATGGGGTACCCAACCCTCGGGAATGTGAGTCTGTACCAGAGCTGAACTCTCTTTATGGATAGCGGCGGAAGAGCTGGAAAACGGTTTGGTTTGAGCAACGGCGACATGCATAACTCCAGTTGCCAGAAGCTACCTGATGTGTTCTCCTTTTAGAGCTGTGCCGACTCCTAATCACTCTTTGTGCTCAATAGGCAATTGAGTAATAGATGCATCCCTCGAAGGACCAAGCTGACTTTATATTTACAAGACACTGATAATCCCAGTCCTGACAGGGAAAATCTCAGAAGCGGATGAAGGTGTCCTTGGTCTCTTCGAGAGAGCGGTTCCCCGTGCGATAGTTGTCCCTGCTTGCGTTTATGGTATCTGGAGGAGTGTATTCAACCACAAACTCCACAGGTGCCGTAACGAAATGAATATAGCCTGGCGTCCAAATATTAAACGCCTAAGGTGAGTGGGCCATATAGAACGCATGGGCAACCAGCTGCAGCACTTATAATCTTCGACTCGGATCCTGCGCGAGAACGCAACAGAGGACGCCAGCGTCAAAGGTTGCAGACAGATGCAAGACATCGCCCTAATCGATTTCTCTAATCACCCATTACTTGTAAAAATGGGGCTATTCAGACAAAAGAAAAGCTATCCAGACCTCTGGCAGCAAGTGACTCCCTTAATACAAGTGTGTGGAGTGTCCATATACATGATGGATTTGCTACAGATTTCCATGGACACCAACCTGGACCATTGGTGACAGCTAAGTAGGTCTTCGAATCCAGGCCCCTCAGTTCGAGGAAAAGGGGAAAACACAACCTCTGTTTTAAAAGCTAAGTCATTGCCGACGTAAGAGGACCTGGTCTCGATAACTGAAAGTAGCGATAACCGAAAGCTGTCCGCTACCGAAAGCAATGGAAAGGAGCATTAGCTCAAGGACTCCACAAGCGATTAGGCATTCGATCCGCTTCGTAACTGATACTTCTTGTAACTGAACTATTTTTTTTAACATTTCAGACGCAAATGGTTGATGTTATCATTTCCACATTAATGAATTGATTTCTGTCCAAAGAATGGTTTTATATTTATTTAAATTCGATATGATGTCCCCTTCATAACGACTTTCAAGATGCGGCTTGAATGCGACTCCATCAGGTAGGCGACTGCTTGGTATACCCAGGACGAGGGTGCTGGGCCAAGTCCAAAATCTCGCTTGGTTCGGCTTGGGTATAATTCCTGATGAGTTATAGTCGATGTCCTCCGCCATCAAGGACATCTAGGTCAAGTGACATGCAGATTTCTCGTGATCCCTCGCGACTGCTTTAGTGCATAATGCGCTCTAAGAAAAAAAAAATAAAACAGTTCCTAGGAAAGCATTTCTTCTCAAATCTAGAAGACGTGACGTGGTGTAGAAATGAAAAACCTCCTAAGATGGTCTCACGGTGGTATAACATCACTAACCGGCACGATGGATCCAACATGTTGGCCGAAGTGAACCGTGGCGGCAAGGCTGTAAGGGCAGCCACATACCTGTGTACGCACCTATGAGCAAAGAGTGTATATGTACTTTGTGCTTTTGACAGTTTGTGACAAATACAGATGTGCTGTTATTTTCTAGAATCGGATACCGAACGACTCTTCGGCACTGTATGCAAGGCAGGCTTTCCTAGGAACATGCGAGGTTTGTCTTTGGAATCATCAAACCTAGACAAATTATCCCAAAAATTAGGGAAATGTCGAAGTTCAATTTACGACTGGCGCAATTGAATCGTGTTTGATTTCCATGAACACATGCATGCAAGCTGACCTCCAACTGATTCTCCATTTGACGTGATTAGGTACCGAGTGTGGTCAACTGTGCATATATGCTCGGCGAAACTATGCCAATCGTTCCTCATTCATATCCGCACGATAGATCACAGAGATCCTTGGATTCGATTGTGTTCGCCAAAAAAGCAACCAAAACAAAAGAAAAAAACCGAAAATCCGCAAAGCTGTTCGATTACAAACACCCCCCAAGACCGATGCAGGTTGAACATGAAATGCATACAAAGCACAATACATTCTGACATGTCCGCCCATCATCGCCCCCCCCCCCCCCCCCCGCCAGAGGTTGCCAATAAGTCCGGGATTAAGTACACATCTCCCGCATCCAGTGAAACGTTCTAGATACATTTTGTTGATTTTACAAATATTGCCAAAAAACGAAAATGATAAACCAAACGAAACGAGAGGAATTCTTTTTTGATGTGTTTCGTTGGCGCTGCATCGAATTTGCAACACAAATAGATGACAGCTTCAAACATCAGAGCAGCATCGATGTGCTGCTGCCCCCGCTGCTGTCCCTGCTGCAGCTCCTGTCCTTTCGTATCCTGTTTTTCGCTTATAGCAGCATTTTCTCGTTCAGAGCTTTGTTTGATTTTCACATTTTTCACTTCTGTCCCAGTGTGTTTTTTTTTTCTTTTTTTCTTTTCTCATTTTCCATCAGTTTTTGTTGTGCTGCTGCAAAGTTCACAAACGCTATCAAATGCCAGGATGATAGGGAGAGAATTATTTTGTTACAGGATTCATGTCATGTTAGAAAATTTCACTGAAAGCACACACGCAAGCACACTCGTGTGTGCATGCTAATACAGACGTGTTGGGGCTTCTATCATGCAAAATAAGCGTAGCTGACTTTTGTCAAAATTGAAGCGATATCAGCGGCAAAAAAGTGAACGCGTAAAAAGTTGATTCCGCCTTAACAAAATATTGAGTTTGGGGGCGTGGGCGGGAATATATTTTGCTTCGGTTTAGGAATTCCAGCGGCAACAGCAGCAGTCCTGTAGCGGAACTAATATCGTGGCTGAATGGCATGGTTTTTATTCTCCCTTTTTTTTCCCCCTGTTTTGTTTTGCGCAAAACTCTCCTGTTGAAGTAGGAAAGTAAAACAATACTGAGAACGAATTTTATGTAAGCTAATGCGCTTGAGTGTGGAAACGTACATTTTTGTACACAAACCTGCATATATTTGCCATAGTTCAGGACTCAACGTTTTGTTTGGACGTAGCAACACAACAGCGTACGATAAAGATGTAACCAATGCGAGTTGGAATATTTGAATGGCCAATTTTAAGTTTCTGACATGCAGAACTAGAGTGCGAACCTCAAGTAGGTATGTGTGCACATGTGCTGAATTCTCAGTCCCCCCCACACCGTCAAACAATGGTCAGCTTGTAGAATCTCTGAAACTGACAAGGGCCTTACATTTAATACTTGAAATATTCGCTAAGCGGCAGTGCATTTGTTTGGTAAGCGATGCCTAAACTCTCATTAAAGTGGCGGACACAATCAGCGAAAATGACGGCTTTAGCAAAACGAGTACTGCAATTGCAGCAGGTTTTGTGCTGCACTTCAAGTCGTGGGTCTCACTACAGACCCTCGTAACAGTTTGGCGAACGATGGGGATTCTGTATCGACGTGGGAATATACAATTTTCGGAGCTTTCTATTCATGTGTAAGAACTATAGAGTTTTCAAGTGGAACACAGCTGAATACTAGGTCGCCCGATTAGAGAGATCGTTTTAAATAGAAGTCTCCCCTAAACTAGGCTCAACAACTAATTCCAAAAACGAGCGGAATCAGCCAACCGGACTATAATCTTCAGCGAAGGCTCAGATTAACAGAGTACGGTAGTGTTTTCTAAGCATAAGTTAAGACGGGACCCAGAACATAGACTGACCAAAATAAATATGAGCAATAATAATGAGTTTAGAACTATAATATCTGTGTTGTATCGTATTGTTGCCTCGTCGCCTCCTTGTGTCCGCAACTGTTGCTTCGTATTGCTGTGTACCGAAAGAATAATGCAGGTAAAGTAGAGGACCAAGGAGACATCCTTGAGGTACTCCAACTATAACCGATTTCAATACGGACTGAATGTGTCTATCCTTAACCCTAATCTGAGAAGTATATTCTTGAAAATCAGTAAGGTTTGCAGAAGAAATTGACATAGTTTGTGTTTCAAGACTTTGAGCTCAACAATGATTGAAAAACATCGAATATGGCTCACATCTTAGTTCAAGTGCTTTTACGCCTATATGAGGTCTGTGACGTACTTGGGCGTTAGTAGAATGCTATTGGACTAGAGCATGTATTTCTTCCTCGACCACCGGTAAAATTCTTTCGAATATCGTAGTCATTACCAGATTATCATATCTTGACAGAAACTATACCTATTGCGACAGGGCAATAATGTCGGATATTCGAGCTGCTATCATGGCACTAGACTTCTACATCATCAAATCCAAGTTTGTGTGGGAATACCTACAAAAGTTCAAAGAGCTGAGAAGGAGAAGCAAAGCTAAACTCTGCTGGATAGCTGGCCACACGGAAATGGCAGACTTCCTAGCTAGGCAAGGAGCATCTAAGCCCTTCACGGGCCTCGAACCATTCTGCGCTGTAGGAGGTCATGTCCTCAGAGCAGAATTCTCGAATCTAGAAAGAAGGAACATATAAGAAACCTGCAACAACGCTCATGGCATGAAGCAGGCCAAGAATCTCGTGGGCCAGTATAACCGAAAGAGGTTTGAGGCATGTATCAAATCCCTTCCACCATTGCACAGCAGAAGTCCAATACCATCAAATCTGTAAAGAACTGTATGAGAGGGGAACTCGTAGGACTATTAGAAGGGGCACAATAGACCTATAGGTCGGGCTGCAATATACGCTCAACAATATTGGAAGCAGTGACACCGATATATGTATGCTTGTGTCCCGGTACGAGTACACTTATTCTGTAATTAATTCGTACCCAGGGGTGATTCGCCTAGAAGCACCACCTCACTCGGCAAATATATCTTCGCCATTCGGGATAAAACGCTAGGCCTTCTCGAGTGAACATTAGCATACCCAGACGCTACAGAATATCTCATTACAAGCCGCAACAGAATTTTTCTCTAGTCAGTGTTCTGAAAAGAAAACAATGTTCGCGCGTAAAAATACATTTCTAATCAAAAATAAACGATATCTGATCTCTCACTTTCGTCTCTGGCTGTATTTAAATTTCCAATTACTTTCCACGAAAGCGTCTATCGTCGTAATGAAATTTGCAAACAAAAATTGTCATGTCGCCAAGTCCTTCAAAATTATGAAATACACTCTTCCGCTTCGGATGGATGGCTACACCGTAAAATATGTGTAACTCTTAAAGGTCACATCAGGCCTTAAATTTGCATCAAAAAGCAGTGTTTGTCAAGCCGTACCATGGGCACAGACATTTCAAAAGAGTTCCCCGTTTCGTTTCAGGCCTCGAGTACTAATAAGAATTTCAAGAACTTTATGCAATTACTGTGGAACTCTTCTCCAACTTGAGACAAAAAAAAAAAACAAAAATGTCTACGCAAAAATAAAAACGATGAATAACAACAACAAATTACAGACAAAAGTCCTTGGCTCTCTTTTTGCATTGAAAAGGACCCTCTGCCATCAGCAATTTTCTCATTGTAACGCAATTACAGCTACTGACTCCATTAAAATACCCTCAAGTAAAAGATTTCCCTGTGTGTGTGCGTGTTTTATTTGTATGAACAAATTTCTCCATAAATTTGCATTTCCTCCATTCGTTTCTTGCCGCTTGTCCACCATGGAAAATTATATGCATTAGGCTGAGTACACTCGATCATTGCATGCTCCACCCAGTCACCACCCAAACAACGGTCTCACTTCCAAGAGCAGCGTGAATACATTGAACGCCCCAATCGTCGAAAGCCCATTGCGTGCCTATGTTAAACAGGGAATTCCCTGAACTGATACGATTGCATTACACCGTGCTGCTTTATCCTTGCAAACGAATGCACTTCCTGTCTCAACTTTGCCAACAACAATGCTGCAGCACACGGCCCCGCCGCACTCAGTCACGGTCGTCTGTGTTGTTTGAGAAATGAAAACTAATATTAACTCATTCGATAATGCTAACAACACTGAGTGTAACTGCAAACAGAGAATGATATCCTCGATATCCTTGGATTTGCCCGTTTGCGTGTCGCTGTGTGAGAGAGTGAACGTGTATATTTGTCATGCTCATGTCGTGACTTATGCCGGTTTCCCCACTTCAGACAATAAATCTTCACCGTTTTGGTTTTTAATTAGTGACTGTTGAAGTTGAGAAAGGACTCAGGAAGAGTGCAATAAGGCTCCTTCCCCAACCTCGTTGGTGGGCAGCACGATAAAAGGCGCTATTCTACGTACGGATGCACGGCTGCATTCACCGAATGAGGTCACGCCAGTATCTCCGGCCCGTCCCGCTGACTTTGCAGCCATTCCACGGTCGTGATTACAAAAGCCTTGAATTAATCACCGACTTGGTCATTTTTCACTCACGGATTAAGGCTAAGGTCTTAAATTAGAGCTTTCGTGTGCAGCGGTTGGATATATTAATTCTGATTAACTGTTCCATATCTTATTCGAAGTTTGCGCCCAAAGAAAAATATTGTGTATTTGCAAGAACTCACCCCATTTAAGGTCTTCACATTGTGTAGGGCATCTTGGGCTCTTAAGGCAGCTTTTCGGGTGTAATATGTGACGAAACAGCAACCTGCAAGAAATGGAAAAAAGGGATAATATAAATATTTAAGTTTTGCAAACGCCGCTGGTTGACGTGCGGCTACGGTTAAACGAATTCAAAATTCCTGCCATGACTGCAGGAGGCCGTCGCGGTCGTGGGGGTGAAGGAAGTGGTTAGGAATTTTTGAATGTCTCTGCTGCTTCCCCTTCCCCTTCGTCGCACGAGCTGTGTACGGGCTTAAGACGGCTTATTGCTGAGAGGGCATGCAAGGGCAGGAAATCATTTTTTATGCATTTTATATCGCATTAACATTCCATTTGCAGAAATTACAATTGAATTATGAATTTTTATTTCCGAGCCGTTGGGCGGGTAAGCCTCTTCGTATATTCCTCGGCCTACTCGCATAGCTGGTACGTGCTGCATGCAACAGGGATTATGTGCGTGCTTGTGTGTGTCGAAGCGTGGATGTTCTAAAATAAAAGTTAACGACAATGTTCGCATTTGCAACTCAGGTTGATATTAACTTCTGGGAGGGAGAGAGGGAGAGAGGGAATGAAATGAATGTGTGCAGCATGAAGAAGGGTATGCTAGTTGGAAATAACCATAAAAACTGAGAGATATTATTTCCTTTTTGCAAAATGGACATTCTTTATGGCGTTCTGTGAACGAATCTTGATTAGTTTTGAAGTTATTTTTCGCACAAGTGTTGGACAAATCTGACTTGGAAGGAAATAGAGGATATGGAAGTATTCAAATAACTGACTGCGTTTGTGCGGCAAATTTAAACTGTCGTCGGCTTAAGTTGTGCGAAGAAACGAAATAGTCGCTGACAACACTTCGGGGGACCCACTTACGGTGCAAATGTGGTCGAAAGAGTGGCAATGGTTAGCTGAATTAAGTCTCAAAACGAAAAAGGCAAAGTTTCGGGAATAGTTGCATTTTGAAATTTGAGGAATAGGGTATGGAGATCTCCACAGAGACATGCTGTATATCGAGAAATGATCCCGTGGATTGGGCGCCTATATCGTTTGAATTAACACCTCTTTTTTACGGGGCTACGTTAAATCATTCATCTATGCCAACAAGCCGGCGTCGTTAGAGGAACTCAAAGACAATGTCTGCCCGAGAAGTTGAAAACTCCTTATTAGGATACCCAATAAAATTACAAATATGACAATGCACCGAACAGTTTGCAAGAGTGATGCCTGAGGAAAAAAATACATGAAAACAGCAGGAAGTAGTGGATCTGATTTTTAGAAGATCACAATCTTTTCACATGGACTTGAGAATCGTTACATGTGTGTCTTAAAAATTACACTACTTTGAATGATGTGGATTTGATCCAGAAACTTCAGTCTTCTTTGACTTCTTGGACTCTTCAAGGTCATCTCATCAGATGTTTGTTTCGATGGTACTTCCGTCTAGGCAACAATAATGATTTCATCAAACTTGTACACCACAGTTGAAGAGGGTTCAAGTGGAAAGATAAACATAGCTTCAAACTAAATATACTTTCACAAGCATTTACCGAATTATTGGCCAAGTTTTACACAGAGATCGATACAGAGTGCCAGTCCAGCAAAGTAGCGCAAGGCTTTGTGTTTTTAGCTCACGCGTGAATCGTGACATTTGTCAAAGCAGCTTACGCAAAAACTGAAGCTGAACGACCTACCACCACGTCTAATTTTGGTAAGTGGGCTCTGGAATAGCTGGACGAAGATTTTTGAATGAATCCACGTCAAATCACTCCTCTATGCCCCAGATTGTGACTCTCCTTCTTGAAACCTAATTAACACTGTTGTTTGCTGTTACATATGTAGGTACACATAAACTAGGCTTGTGTAGTTCACGAACGAACTAGTTCAAAAAAGAGCTCTAACCATTGAACTAAGTGAACTAGTTCACAATTTCATATTATTTTAGTTAATTTAGTTTAGTAGTTCAACGAACTCGGGTGTACCTTACACTCCATGCATATGTATGTACGTATGTAATTCAGTAAGAATAACTGAACTAAATCGAACTAAACTGAACTAAACACGCACTTATTAGAAGAGATAGAGCTGTTATTTATAACTATAATAAGACTCAATTTCCACAGCAGTGAACTACTTTGAACTAAATGAACTAGAACAACGAACTAGTCCAATAAAGAGATTTGAACTAAACTGAGCGCTCTCTTGACTGAACTAAAATGCCCAAGCCGAATACAAACCTCAGATGTCGAGCTGGAATTCAGTGGATTTTGGCTAAATTAATTCTGCTATGCTGAGTAGAGGGACCGACTGTTTTAATCAACTTGACAGATGACTCGAGCCATGCATAATGAAAGCTGTTCGTGTCGGGAATTAAATCTAGACAGTCAGCAACAAACCAACAAACTCGCCACCACTGCCCACCGAGAAGACATACAAATGAGATGCTCACTCACTACTCGGATTGAGTGTATTTTTCTACTACTCCAATCCACCATTAGCTAAGACACCCTGTAAATTGAAACTTCTACTAACCCAAATGCAAGACCCAATTCCTACATTTTGAACGTCAGACCAAATCACTTAATGAGCGCTCGTATCCTATTCGTATTCGAACACACACTCACCACCGCAGCCCGACAAGCAAATGAAAGATTAGTAAAATCCGTAGCAGGAGCAAACACTTTGCCAAACCATTCGATGACTCATCAAACGAGCCAACCCAATTTCCTTCTCAGAGTTGAACCACCACATCCCAGGCCGAGCGAGGGCAGAGGAAACACACAGAAGAAAATGAAGGAAAACAAAAAGAATAAAAAAACTTTCCCAAATGAACCTCCTCCCGCTGCAAGTGATTGAGAGCCGACTCCCCCCGACACCGGATCACTCGGAATTTCAACAACAGGAACAAACATCACTTTTCAAATTAAGCTGAACAAAATTTTCGCTCGATTTTAATTTTCTCTAATTTTCCAAACGGTTGTTCTACAAGCACTTTGTCTTCCGCCATCGATTTGCTCAGCATAATTCGCCCCAAAATGGAATTGCTGAGGTCGGTGCGGAGCAAGGGTGATGGGGGGAGACAGCCGAAAGCCCGGAACCGGAGAGCAAAAACAAAAAAAAAATACACACACACATACACAGCCAGACAGCGGGCCACAACAAAACGCTATGCATTATTGGCATATCTGCTGGTTGCTTCTGGGGAGGGAGTGCTGATGGTTACTCCTCTCGGCATGGACACACCATTGCCAGTCCGGCGTCCGACATTAAAGCGAACTAACGCCGATTTAGTATCATGTCCAAATCGGTTCATCCTTACGGGTAGGAAAATTGTTTTCGGATAATTTCTCTCCTGTGTTCGACAGGAAATCATTATCAATTTCTCTTGCCCACCCGCAACATCACACACATTCCCCAACATACTTCAGCAGTTCCATTTGCAGCAGCAGTAGCCAGGGGGGTTAAACAGTGGGCGAACAGTGCTCGCCATCACCGCCAGGAATCGCCGCCGAACCGTTGTTGACCCAATTTGATAGTGACTGCTGTCGAACAAGAGTTCCAACTTAACAAAGCGAATGAACCCTAACCCGGCATTATCCGATCGGCACACACTCATAAAGCTCTGTGTATTTGAGTGCACGACAAGGACGGGATAAGCAGGCACACACACACACATCAGGCTTAGTTTCATACACGAAAATGGAACGTACGAGAGGCAGCAACGGAAGGACTAAGGTCAGGAGATCAAGGAAAGCGACAAATAAAACGAATTAATCGAACTGAAATAAATCAATGTCGCTTGAAGTTTGTGCGATTAGGAAGTGAATTCCACTTCCTCTTTGTCTTGCAGGACGAAGGATTTGAGGGTCCCCCTTTTTATTTGAGTAAAAGTATGGCATTGTTCCTCACAGATGAGTTTGGCTGAGAGCGAGTGAAAGATTTCCATTTCAAAGCAAGAATGAGAAAGTTTTGGATTAGTTTGAGTGACAACAGTGGGGCGTGCAAGTTGACTTACTTTGAGATTGTAATCGAAGTTTTTTCTTGTTCGGTTTAATCAGTTAATAGGAAGCACTTCGTAAAATTGATGATCGATATCAATGTGGTTTATTTTTTTGGAACTGGTTTTTGCCCTAAGTAATTCCAGATTCTAATAGATTGCTTCAACACTCCTTAAAAGGTTGAGTGGGGTGAAGAAAATTCTAGAGCATACATCTGTCATAGTGACGTGCATGATCTGTCAACATACAACTACAGAGGAGTCCATCTACTTCGGAAGAAATGTAAATGGAGACTGCTACTGGAGATAGGTGAGCTAGTGGCTCGTCTATAAACTATACGAGCTGTGCAAAGATATGAATATACTGAGGATTCGGATCTTAGAAACGCGAGTTTAGCTCTGCACAGTGAACAAGGTTCCCCGGTTTCAAAACCGCAAGAGAAAGTGTACGCATTTCATGAAATTTGTTCACTTTGCTGATTGCTCTCTGCTCGGTCATAAGTATGATCACGATAATAAACATATGGAGTTATTTATCCGCATAGACATGAGGCATGACTAATAGTAGACTAGGAAAGAAATTTAATAAATCACGGATTGCAGCACAACACGAAACACGTTGATTATGTAGCGCACTTCAAAAGGGCTGAGAGGTGGCATTGGGCTGTCGAGGAGCACAGAACATCTAAGTTAGGCCCTAATGAAAGCGTAGTCTAGGTAACTAAATAAAATGTGACCAGAATCGTCAAAGCTGCTTTTCTGGGTTGTAGTTCAAATATGTAGGTGTTTAATCGTTGATTGAGTCTCAGATATTATGTATCTTATCCAGATGGCAGGAGTTTAAAACGCGGCTGAAATCGCGATGTTTGCAACGAACTCTCCTGTACCTCATGAGGTAGATGATTAAAAGTACAATGTGCATTCCTTCCTGTCATTATTTGAACCAGAACGCCAACGATAAAAACGGTGCATTAACGTCGAATTTTGAGAAGAACGAGGGTAAACCATTTCGTTGGCACAAATTTGATTCAAAGAATCTGTACACGCCTATGCTGATGACTTACGATCGGATGATTTATTCAAACAGCTTTGAATCCATCTTTCCTAATGACTCCTAGAACAATGTAGCGTCTTTCAGGAATGATGATCCTGAGGTAGTGCGATGGCTTAAATAGAATGTACTCGTAACATTAGTCAGTCCGCCATTGGAATTTTTATCTCTAACCTAGTAACAAACTGTCGATCGTCGGTAATGGAGCTATACATGCAAGCAAGAGCCTTGCTTTCCGCTTCACAGAGGTACCTTCTCGCCACCGACAATCCACTGCAAGCTCGTAGTAATCTGTCGATCCTCTAAGATGACCTGTCCCGGTGTGGACCATAATCGATTTAAGCAGCAGCTATCACTGAATGGATTAAGCATGGTTGGTGTCATTATCGGACATTGCCTAGAGATTAGATGCCGTCACCAACGACTTTTGAAAAAGGACAAGATAGGACGCATCCAACACCTCCTTTGTTAATGCTTGGAGCAAATTTGTTCAACGACGCACATAAGTGGTTCCCTTCCTCTTAAGTTCGTTCTCCACCAGAGCTGCCCAGAAAGACAACGCGGTAAAAAAAGACCTCGCCACTGGTAGCGCGCCCATATGCGAAAGGAATTCAGTCAGCTGGATGAACAAAACTGAAAGTGCCAATCACAAGAATGTGCTAGTTGGAGAGCCATCTTGTCAGAGGCCCAGGTTTATCCCGGAGTGTACCGCCAGTCAAAGAAGAAGAATCCAATTCCCAGTGGTAGCCCGATGGACCATCCATAACTAAGTGCGTCTCTTCAACCACCTCAACCGAGACTTAACTCCAAGCGAAAAATGACAGTGGGAAAGCGGTGGGATTTTAGTGTAGTTAAGTCACTCGCGCAACTTTGTCTCTCGACTAAGAGTACTTCAATAACCGTCAGTCAGTCGGCAATGTCAAAGAAGTGAATATACCTCACAACAAACAGTGAATGTGTTTGTCGATTTTTGCGCCTTATACATTAGCAAGGTCCGAGTGCTTGAATTAGTATTAGTTTGATCCGCATGAAATAGAAATGTGTGCATTCACAGCCTGTCACTAGGTCCTAACCTCGCCCGTTACAGAAATAAACTTCTTCCTATGCTGTGCCATTCCTTGCTCCAAATGAAATCTTTTTCGCATGAGTTTATAGCCTTTCTGGCGCGACTGTCGCTTGTGTGCCCTGCACGACTGTGTGCCCAGATAGAGTGGAGTGCAAAAAACTTCCGTGTCCCTTCGTAAATCGCCCGGCCAACTGTCATGCAGTTGAACAGTGAATAGGACTAAACTGGAACTCATAAATCAGGATAAAACAATTTGGAATAAAGTTTCCTACCGTCGATTTATTTATTCTTTTTTTTTTCCCCGTTCGTTCGTTCGCTCTTGCGTCCTCTCACCCCTGACCACGTCTATTCCATGTATCCACACTGCGTAATGTCGTTCCTTAAATTTTGCAGATACGTAGATAAATTTTATTGTGTTTCCCCCCCGCTCGCTTACGTTCGTTTCTCTTTGGCGCGGCAAGAGACAGCTCAGGCCAGCGAGGGCTTAAGAAACTTCCTGGGCGGAGAGACAAGAGACACATAATCCATGGGAAAGTTTGGGGGCCCAAAGTATCTGATCACATTTGGTGACCTCTGAACCAGAAAGTCGTAAATAATGAAATTCGTTTATTTTATCCAAAATAATGAACACCGAGCAGACGAGGCAAACCCTCTACGGAATATCTGCCGAAATTGAGAGGAACCACCAGCCAGTGTCATTGACGGTGGGTGGGAAGCGGCAAACGGCAAATGGGGTATCCTTCCACGTTTCGTTCGCCTTTTTCTTGTTTTGTTCGCCGAACAATTGGCCCGTCATATGCACACGCATTTTATTATTTTCCCAGAGATTTATAAGATTTTTTCCCCTCGATTGCGGGCCTGTCTTCGTGGCACACATTGCCGTCGGGCGGGGGAGCTGGGCGAAAATAAGGTCATGTAGGTTAAGATGCTCGTACTTCTAATTCATTGTACTTGTCGGCATATGCGGCTGATGTATCTACATACACATGATGCCTGTTGGCGTGGTGTGGCATGGCGTGGATGATGATTGGGAGGAGCCGCACAGTAAACTAATGTGAAAGCAATCAAAATGTTTCTGACGTTTATTCCGTTTCGGGCCATTTGAGTCACAATATTGTATTACAATACGTTCGTGGTGAGTCCTTGTTATGCTGCTGCTTCCGCATCTCCTGCCGCTCCTGCCCGCCCCTAAGATGATGAATGTTTACGGCTTGTTGAAATCCTTTTTTTCAGCTCTCAGTGTGGTTGTCTTGGGACTCGGTTCCATTTTTCTCTTTCTCATTCTCATTCTCATTCCCTCCTCTTGGCCATCGCCCTTATCCTCTTTGGTGCAGAGTCTCCTTTCCCTTTTCAGGAGTGTTGAAAGGAAAATTGTATGCCCTGGAGGGTCCATTGAGGAAGACTGATAGTGGGTTAATGTCAGTGTGATTGCCCACCCATTTGGTATATAATTAATTGTTCACTTAGTTCGTGACCCCGAGGGGATATCTGTCACTTGAGTTATGGTTGATATTTTTGTGTGCCGGCTGAATGGACACAGGCGGTCATTGGACGGTGAATGGGCTTTGTGTTGGACGTGTTGCTGAAAGGCGTTATGGGAATGATTTTGAAATATATTTCCGTGTTGGGCAATTAGGTGAACCAGCGGCTGTAATAAAGCATATAGGGGATGTTCACGTAGGAGAATTATGGAGTTTTGCCATGGCATCCATTAAAATTGTGTGAACCATTAAAAGAGCATGCACGGAAGAGTGTCTACGACAGAGATTATTTATTGGTGTCCTTCGCACGAGTCACAACGAGTTGCTACCGAATTGTGAGACGTGTTGATAGTCTTTTGGAAATAGTTTCTGACACTGATTCAAATATTTTATTATTTATCAACTCTTTGTTTACAGGCACCACAAATACTGATACTTTGATTCTGGGTCTGTGGGACAGCGCTGGAGAGGGCGCCGGCATCTAACGTGGCACACACATGTGGAACAGGGCCTATATCAAGGAAAAAACAATGCAAAAGCTGGTTATATGGACAAATTTAACACATATTAGTCGCTGTCCTTGACATTATTTGACAACGATTTTCACAACATTTTGACGGACCACTCCGAGACACTTTCAATGAATTCAAGCATGAGCACAGTATGACAGCTGATAGTTTACACACTGCAGTTATCTTTTTTGTTTGAAGTCGAAGGTCGTTGTCAACAAGCCCACAACTACCCGGCAGATATTAGATGCTGCATCAACGTCATGCATTCGGAAAAAGAGACTACGCATGTGCCAGTCCTAGATTCAGTCGCAACCTTATCAATAATGTACCACAATCATGGCTATGGAAAGCTGACCACAGACTCCAACTCACTTAGCTGTCAAGTAGGTTTAAGCGAAAGTGCTTACAAAAAATATCGACCAAAATGAATATGCTTGAATATGCTATGCTATGAATATGCTGAATATGCTTGTAAACGCTCTGTGGTACAAAATAAAAGCTGATTAAGAAAAAATACAAAAAAAACAACTAAATCTTGTAAAAAGCTTATACAACCCGCACAAGGTCAGTAAGGGCAACAACGATTGACTAGTCTGTGAGTCACTTGGCGTTCTAAGTAAAAAATATGGAAATAATAATAAGTTAGTAATAAGTGAGAAGAATATAAATAACATAAATAAAACATAGAACGTCGGATGCGGCACTACAGTGTTTTAGTGTATTACGGCTGGATAGCTTAACAGACTTTTCAATGAATGACCTTAACATCTATGTGCACTCCCGCAACTAGCCCCATCCAAGCTAAATATAAATAGTTCGTTCGTAAGAACAACATAACTCGAAGTTATTCAAAGCAAACAGCTTCGTTTACTGCAAAAGTTCATAACCGGAAAAAAACACGGCGGCAGGCTAGACGCCTCTGTTTAGTGCAAAGAAAGTTTCAGCTCGTAGTCAAGAGGAGAATTTACAAAACTTCATCTCCCCCTTCCCCCAATTCCGACGGCATTAAAGTTTCTTTCCTTGCTCAATCCAGAACAAATAAAAGCTTAAATTCATGGCACTCGTAATCTTTGGCAGTGCATATTCGAAAACCTTAATCCCGCACACACACATCCATTCACATTCACCAACCAGTCAGCCAGTCCATCTCTAGCCACCCCCAACAAGAGCCCTGCCCCAGTCATCCACTTTTAATTAGGTAATTGAAATTGTGAACTTACCCTTGCTGATTCCGGTCGCTTTATCACGGAGGACATTAATCGAATGGACCCGTCCGAACTCCTCGAACATCTCTCGTAATTGTCGTTCGTCCATTGACTTTGGAACCTGGCCAACAAACATTTTTATGTTATCCGGATCCGGCTCCTCGTCGAATGGGGTATCCGATGTGTCCATGCGGATAAGTGCGTCTGACGAGACATTTTTATTCGCATTGCTCGTATTGTTGTTATTGTTGTTGTTTGGACTGCTCGCACTATTGTTGTTGCATACACTAATGTTGTTATTCAATAGGCTGCTATTGTTATTATTGATTGGACTGTTCGGTAGGCTATCGTTGTTGCTGGTATTGTCACTCATACCAAACGCACTGTAAATAGAAAAAAAAATGATATTTATCAATGAATGAGGTCATGTATATTCGTACAGGTTGCTGTTTTGATTGTGGACATCACAAGGGTGTTAAGGAAAACAAATCAAAAAGCTATAAAAGAAGTCGTAATAGATTTGTGTCCCCCCTCCCGGGCAGGGATGTCTTTGTTTGTGTATGCCGCAGTTATGTAAGGTATGTCCTTAGGTGTGTTTGTTATAACAAGTCTCTTTCATAAATCCCAAGGACGCAATGTTGTATCAACTCCGACATCAACAGATAGTCAAAAACTGAAAGGGGAGCCCTAGATGGATATGGGGAAAAGTTTGTGGATGGGACGATATTTAATCTAATGTGGCGGCGTTATAGAGTCAAAAGTGATTTTCATGGCAAACGCTTGCTTTTGTGGTAGAAAGCTATGTTTGACTGATCGATTGGTAAAGGATGCTTGTTTAGTCCATTGGTCCTATGTGCAAGTCTTCTGCGGCTGTGGGTAGTGAGTCTGGCTTCTGCAGCAACGAGTCGTGCCATTGGTGGAGTTTGAATTCTCTTGAAGTTGTACACTTTGCGAATAGCCAGAGACTGTGAGAGATGTGGAGCAGCGAATGTCTGCCTAATTGATGGCCATCAGTTTGGGGACTGCTGGCTGCTATATACGCCAAGCTTAGCTGATTCAAATAGTTCACCTTGTACGCTCCACATTTTCATTGTTCGCCTCGTGTTGCCTTAATACTGTGGTTCCAAGGATGAGCCGTAAAGCCGTTACATCTTTTTATGCATTTGATCCGTAAATGCTTAGCCAGAGGCGGTTATGTCGTTCAAAGTCTAAGGACTTTGGCCACTTCGAGAACAACAAGTAGTACCAACGAATCTTAGTTCTGCGTGCGATTTGACACTGACACACGACAAGTCTGGGCACTAAGCTATCAAAGCTCACAAGTACTGTAGATGAAGTCCTATTAGCACTGGTACGCAATTGAGAAGCACCGCACGACTAGAGTAGAGAAGAAGGAACGTCATTCGAATTCAGATTTTTCTTATTCAAGCCAACCAAATGGTGATGTTCTTCAAGCTTCTGACCCAATCTGATCACTGGCAGTGGCTCCAGCGATAAGGAATCGGCACGCATGAGTGTGAGCACTTACATACTCCTTGCAAGCACGACACAAGAACGGGAGCCACCACTTCAGTGAATGAGGTTGCCCATCTTATAGCTGAGAAGAAACTGAATTACTGATTTGAAACAAATTTTGAGTTTTTTTTTTCTTCAACTGAGATGCGTAAGATTGGATGCCTCGATTGACGAAATCATAAATAAGTGTTTCCATGTTGGGACTAGTTTAAGTTATCCGACCGTTGACGAACGAAAGCGGAACAATTTCATGTGTCACGAGTTACTAAAGAATAAGAAATTAGTTCAACTCTGCTAGAGACACAAGGGTTGCCTCAGTTCTTGCCAAACATGATGTACGACACTTAAGACAAACTTGTTCGAAAAATGATAGAATGATGATGTCATTGCTGTAGTTCAAGCACGTTTCTATAGCCGCTGCGAAGACGTTCTAATGCGCACCTAAACTGATGACCATTCCCAGCTTCCACTGGAAAGTGGCGGGTGTTCACCCGCGCAATCATTCAGCTGCCAAGCACAACACGTGAAAGAAAGTTGATGCGATGCCAGCCTGTACTCTCGTGTGAGAGATTCTGCAAAAAGAAAAATATGTCTGGAGCAAAATAGGTAGCACGGGTAGTTATATGTAGTAAATGGGGAGTTGCTCTTTTGAAAATAAGTATTTAATTATTCCCTAAACGGGCCCCCCACAATGGACAACAACTGGCGGTAGATCACGTGTGTTCCCGCTACTGGTGCTGCACACCACGCCAACATAATCACCGCCGCTAATCCCAAGTAGAGGAATTGAAAAGCAATTATTACCGTCCGACCATAGCGGGCCATTCACACTGCACACATCCCCATCACCATCCACACACACACACACACACAACGTCATGAACTGGGAGCATAGTCCAACAGCAAAGAGTTGCCAAACGCTTAATCCCACTTTTGACGCAGTCCATCAATTCACCACCCCAAGCCGATGCCGCTGCCGCCACCGCCACCCAACAGTCGCCATGGGAATCGAAGCTTCGTGATGGGCATTGCCGTTGCAATTAAGAGATAATAGGAAATCAATATCCCCATGGACACTGGGACCATGCAGGGTTCCTTCATCCTGATGCCGTGAATAACCCCCTCCGCTGCTCCACCACCCAGTCCATCTTTTTGTAGCGTGTGCACGTAAAGTGTTCCCGTTGTGCTCTCGACGTAATGATCCGTCGAACCACGCCAAAAACCTGAACTGGGTGTGCGTGTGTGTGGGTGTCTTCAAATAATTACTGTTAATAGCCCCCGTTACGATGCGAAGCAACAACAACAACAAAAAAGGACTTCACTTATCGCGTAGAAAAATGATCGGAATCTACTCACTCGAGGTATGAATGGCTTTTCCCAGAAAAATCAAAAATTAATCTGCGGTTCTCCAGAAATCCACTTGCGGTACTACTTCGAAGCATGTTGTGCAGGGCCAGGTCACCGTAATCGTTCATACGACAAACAAAAGAACGTATCGAAACACAGTTAAAAGTCACAGAGTGCAACAAGAGAGAGAAAACTACTACCAATCAACTTGATTTTTCTATTTTATGTTTTTTTTTTCTTTTTTTCTTTTCAGATATAAAATAATTTTGTCAAATAAAATGCTTATTGACCAACACTACACGTTGCGCGCACGACTGAAAATAAAAAAAAAATATAAATTCAAAATAAAAGACACTCAAACGGATAACGTTCTCGCGAGTTCTAACAACGACTACGGTTGACGAGCAAATGGACGAGCCTGTCCCTGTGGTTCTGGTCGACGCCGATTTGAGAGAGCGAGAGTGGTGTGGACGATGCTTCGAGTGGGTGTTTGCATTTGATAACTGTCCGGTGTGTCCGCTTTGTGCACTTTGTTGACCTTGACCGAAAGTGTGGTGGAATTCGGTTTGCTTGATCACAGTTGCAAAGACTGTCCCACTGACATGTGCCAGCTGTCAAATATTGTGATGGATGCTGGAGTGATGGAGTGTGCGACTCACAGGGTGGCCCCAAAGCCGGGGACAGCTAAAAACTGTGACGTGTTTTGTGGCTAAATGTGTAAGCTATCGAATGTTCTAAAAAAACGCCTTTTAAATACAATTCCTGACGTTCTTTTGAAGTAGAATTTATGAATATTTAAACCTGTTCTTAATAGCTGGTGTGATTTAACATTATACCCTCTAGCAGATTGCGGTGATATTAATTAGAGGCGAGACCTTTTCGAGTGACATACATATATGGACCCGACTTAACTTCAATGAGACGTTTGCTTGTGTTAGAACTGATGTGACTGAAATTGATTTGGCGCAAGAATCTGTCAGTTCAAAGTGAAAACATGTCGACACGCGGCGGTAAAGGAGAGGCTGACAATGCACTTATTACTTCAGCGACACAGAATCATATGAACAATGTCAATTATTTTTTTCTGTTTTAGAAGATAACTTAGACAGACCCTAACAAACAGAGCCACCTACATAAATGTGCTTTACCGAACGGGGCTCAAATTCGATATTCAAAACCTTGGACCCGAAGCATGTAGAACAGCGCGACATAAGAAGGGCATGAAGAAGGTGGTAGATCACTTTGAAAATAACAACTCTAGTAGGAGAAGTAGTTCGCCCACCCAGTTTTGAAGAAGTCACCTAGCTTGTCATCAGGGAGCATGCACCGCAGAGATTTGAAATCTGCACCGGATACAAGATGAAGTCCATTAAACTTCTTCAATCTGGTTCTGGAGTGCGGCGGGCAGCTGTAAACACGGAATGCACTATCTTCTACATATAGTCCGTCCAACTGTGTGGTTACGCAGATGACATCGCACGCGCTACCAAAGTGCCGCAGTGGAAACATTAACTGCAAAACAGCAAGTTCTTAGTGCCTTCGAAAGAAAACATCTGCGACGGATATATGGACCTATCTGCGAGGAAGGTGAATTGAGGAGACGACATATCCTCAAACTCTACAGCTCTTAGAGTTGATTATCAAGTTGTCCTTGGCTTGGCAATATCGACCAATGCTCCAGCGAAGAGGGTATTCGAAAACGATCCGGAGACGAAGGCCGAATCTCCGGTATAAAGACGAGGTCATAGCGGACGCAAGACAGTATGGTCTTGATGACTAGAAGCAATCGTATAACAATCAGAATCGACTCATGTTTGCTCTCAATTCACACATCATTGGAATGACTGTCCTCACACTAGAACAGCAATTTAAGCAGGAACGTCTAAGATTAAATAAAGAATGCGGGGATCGTTCTAAATCAAGGCTTCATCAATAATTCTGTCAGTCTCAACTAACTTTCCAAAGAACCTTCAATTTCCCCTAGAATCGTGGCAGCCTAGTTTCATTTAAAACTGAAGAGCTACATTTTAATGACTCGCATGTCAACGCACGCCTCATAATTGTTCACAAAGACCACTGCCACCCATCCGTGATTCTGAAATATGCCAAAATAAGATTGGAATCTCTTCGCCCACCGAACGATGTCCATTAATTGAATAAATATCAACACCGAGTGTGTGCAGTGTGATAAGGATCTCCTTCAGATTACCCCCTTTTTATCAACTCTGTCTTGCCGCCTTCATCGTGTGCAACATCAACAGTCCATCAACATCATTTTCAGCGCAAATTTAAAAAAATATCCCTCTTCTGAGTGCAATTGACACAACTGTCATTGTAAGCCACCCAATCCGCAATATTCATAACATATTCCAATGGGACCTCGTGTTGTGTAATTAATTTTTCACAGACACGCAATCGGACATTGGTCAGGATATCCCTGTGCTGTGCAGTAACTCTTTAACGTGACCCACTATTTGCTCACATGTCACGGGTATACGTCCGATGCATGCGAGCTAAACTGTGTAACTAGACCAGTGCTGGATACACCTGTTTATTTTTTCATAATGACACATCCGGCAAATGAATATGAAAAACTCATTTGGTATTCTTTTTCAATGCTGCCACACACGCACCGTCGAGTGCATTATTTTGTGGGCATATCCTTTTCGAGTAATCGGGTGTTGGTCGATTTGACAACCGGCGGGTTTAATGTCAGTTGCATTTCCATGACGTCTGCTGGCACACATTTAAATGTGCACACTTTTACAGGGGCTCTCGGTGAATGTGGGGCAGTAGTTATCTGCAATGGCGGCGCTGCTGTTCTAGGGGTTTGGGATTCAACTTCCGGTAAGTAAATTGATGTTCACTTCATGGCATCGCATATCGGCAGCCGTGCTTTTGGAGTATTCGTTCCAAGGAAGACTGATGTTCATTTACATGTGCCACTTCTTCTTCCGCTGGCACTACAGTCCATGTAGTCAAGCCTCAGACAACAATCCTCTCCAGCTGGCATGACTCAAGCTGGCTCGGATTCATGGGTGTCCTCTATTGCGTTATCCCACTGTTGCAGGTTCGAAGGCTCTTCGGGCTGGAGCAGTGTTGTTCCTGGCCTAGCCTCGTGTGATAGTACTTGCGTACCTATTACTCAACTGTCAGTAACAACTTCAACAGCCCTCCACCGAGCAATTGTCTATAAGAACCTTAAAGAAACCCTTCAACTGCCGCCGCTTTAAGACTTAGCTTCTGAGCTTTAAAACACACACTCACACTCGTCGAAGTATTCTACATGGATTCCCCATTTCACTTCCAGCTATCTAGTCTAATTAATCCACTCACTACTTTCAGGAAAAAAAAACGAGAACTCTTCCACGTCGAGCTAATGTTTTTACGCTCCGGCGTCCACCTTGTGTTACACCTCCCCAGTCAGCCCGTTCATTTTTCCAGGCTAATTAATTCGAGAAAAACGCTCAGCAAGCACCCAGCGTCGAGGAGAAATGCGAGGGAATGCGAACTATGTTTGCCCATTCCACCCCATTCCTCGAGTGGCCTGCGAGTAACTTCCAATTGAACCCTTCACATGTGAACTCTTAAAATAATAAAACAAAAGGCATCCAAATGACAGCCCGCAAACGAACAAAATCAATAGAACGACAAGAGTGTATCCGCAATGTGCACCGTCCCTTGTTCGGCGCTCCTTCGCGTAGCCATGACTTCCCTCTAGAGTCCACATAGTCAATGTGCGGGTTGTCTTGTGTGTTTGGGTCTGCTGATGTTGTTGATGGTGAACCCTTGTGGGTGACATGCCCAAAAATCTTAGCCCGATCATTGGTCTCAACCTAAATTTGTGTCGTTATCGTAGCCGTGGTTGGTTTCTTTGTTACTTTTGTGGTAATGATTCGGCTTCTGCTGGCGTTGGTGTTGCTGGGGGGGGTTTTCCTCCATTTCACCGCATCATCAGCATGCACGAGTGTCCTTCAAAGTTCAGCATTTGTCAAGGATTGACCTCATTCTACACCTTTCCAGTGGTTTCTTGCCGCCTACGTGTGGGGTGCATGCACACTTCTCACATTCGGGCCATCTCAGACAGTCCTTTTGGTTTTTGGGCACGGGGGGGTTGGTTGAAGGAGATAAGAGCACTCCATCCACCACGATGATGGAGTTACTTAAAAGAGAACAACCCAAGATTGCAGCAACAAATAAATGGGTTGCTGTTGTGGTATCTGTGCTTACAGCAAATGCAGAAAGGATGGGACTTTAGACCTCGTTGACGACATCGTCGTTCTCGGCAATATACAGAGAGAGAGAAAGAGAGCGATAGTATCACAAGCAGAGCGAGTGAACTAACACAAGGGGTCGAGAGTTCATTGGGCGAGGGGGTTCTCAGCGCACAGAGAGTTTTCTTCGCTAAGTGACCGCCCGTTTGTATTCCTCGCCCTTGATGCACAATTCCCTCACCAAGGGGGATAAAGTGCAACATTTCGATAAGCGTCATGGAATGCTTGCTGGGAACGACACACTGCCATTCTCTCCCTCATGATGGAATTCATTTTTCCTCGGTCATGCTGACGATGACAGATTGAATAACCGACCAGCTCGTTGCGAGTTGTCTTTCGTCCCCGCTCCGGCAGAAGGGCGTAAGTGCTTGCAGTATCTAAATGCAGAAAATCGAGTGTGCCCTCGAGCTTTATTGTTTTTTGGTTTTAAAGGATTTTCGAACAAACACGTTGCAGGGGGTACACACTGAGTTGGCTGCTGTCGTGGGTCGCCGCGCCGTGGGGTTGGATAAAAGTTCTTTGTAAACAAAAGATACATATTCATGCATGCCAGGGATATTGTTTTAAGCAGAACGGAACTGTGGAACTTGTGGGACGAAGTTTCTCGATGTTCGCAGTTGTTAAGATGTATTTGTTGCACTCGCTCGCTGTAGCTTTTCGTCTTATCTCTGTGCGCTGTGGGGTCGGATTGGGGATGGAATAAAGTCCTTCTGTCTTTATCTGAGCTAAAATCAAAACATCACTTAAAATTCACAAATGCAGGAGGGTTTTTTGCTGATTTACCTTTTAAAGAAGAAGATGGATTTCGTTTCTTCCTTGCGAGTGCACGAGAGGAAAGTTTGTTCAAAAGAATTCGTTGGATTATATTCAATGACGTTGATTGACTCTGAATGGAGACTGCTCGGAACTGTCAGGCGGACTCGTGCTACCAGTGAAATTCGCAGAAAGTGACAGGAGACTGTTGCTTAACGGGGGAATGTATCCGCCGTTTCTCATCTCTGTTGAGCTACCAAGAATCGATGGCACAAAAGTCGATGATCACTTTAAGTTGGCGTTCGTTTCTTCGAAGATAACTGGATTCGATTTAATTCCGAGAAGTGTGACTGGATATATTTTTGCAGTTTTTATCTGCAACGCTATTCACTTGATTCCCGCATCAAGAGACCGATTTTCTGTTGATAACCAACTTTTGCACCCAAAGCTCTCAGCACAACATGCTTTATTTCAGGAAAATCTGCTGTCCAGTTCACAAGAACCGGAAAAAACCGGCATGGCGGAAGATAATACTGATATCTGAATAGCCGATCTCTTCCTGTCGTTAACCCTTTTATTTTGTGCTAGAAAATTGAATTAAATTCGAAATGGGAAACACTATCCCAAGGGAGAACAATTAAAAACGAAGCTTGTGACCCTTAATTAACCCTTTTCCAATTTTCGCCAATGAAACACATCCCCGACAACGGCATGCGAAGAAAAAAGGACTTTTTCGTTTTATCTTCCTCCTTTTTCAGATGTTCCATCATCTCCAATTGCAATAATGCCAAGACATCAACAACCATTAAGTTAAACTTTTTAATTAACGCTGATGGCACTGTGTGGAGGACATTCTCTCGATCCACGGGGAAACTAATTTTGAACGTTTGTTACAACGAATTTCTTTTGCTCATCAGGAGTCGATGTTGCGGATATAAAAGATATTTGACATGACCCATTCGACACCATACAGCGTATTTTATACTTCGATTGGAAACTTCATCTACTGATGACGAAACTGGAGATTAAGTGGAAGGTGTTCTTTTTGACTTTTTGAGGAAAGACTTACAGGCTTAATAGGGTCGTGATTTGTGGCTGAGGCTACACCCATGTTCCTTTAAGGAAAACAATAGGTTCCATTAGACGGCGAACAACCGATTAGATTGAGCAGAAGGGTGCTGATTGATGGAAAGTATGTGCCAATAAAGGAAATTCTAGTTCGTCTTGGTGGGCAAAAGCTAGGCCTAAACACGTGGAATATTCAAAAATGTTGTATTTCCTAGAAACCCTCATTAATTCGCAATTTAAATAACTAAAATGCAGTGACCCACTTCTGAGTTAAGTGACTAGAAAGTGGAGTGGATCTTCTGTTTTGTTGTCAGACTGCAACTTGAATTTGACTTGGTTCTAACTTCCAGAATATCTAGCCGGGTTATGTGCGCTATTCTTGTTGCACGAGAGTGGTGATTAAAGCTCCGAAATGTAGAAGATGCTTTTGTTGCCATTTATACTATCGTGCATTGTCGGTAACTAGAGAGATATAGAACCTATCGAGAATTGTGATGTTTGTTCTAAGTTCTTAGCAACGGGAATTGAACCTAGCGGTTCAGAAGACAAATCAAGGCAAGACTCAGACCGTTTCACAATCAGTATTAAATTTAACATGTGTATTGTATTGGCATTTGTCAAGACTACAGTATAACGGGGGATCATGGTCGGTCCTCTTCGATATGTCATAATAGTCATGACATGCAACTTAGCTCTTATGTCTGTTGCTTCTGGTACATTTCCAATCTTGTTTAGAGTTATTGCGATTTGACTGCCGACAAGTGCGGTTTTACTGGTGAGCCGACACTACAACATGTGTATACAAATGTGTTGTATATCAAGTAATCCAGAATAAAAATTATCGCACTGGGTAATGTGGATCTGTCGGTAGGTTGAATTATGCAGTTGCGAATTGACTACCAGCGTTTAACTGACCAGTTAGTGAATAAAAGCGGAACCTGAGTTCATACGTTTTAATCTCGAAGCCGAAGAAAAGAATTCTAAAAAAAAAAACAAAAATAGGTCATTCCCCAACCACATCGATTCCGTGGAGGCCATAACTTTAAAATTGCGAAACAATCGATAAGTCCCCGGTACCCGGAACCGCACATAAAGATGATGATGATCCCAATGGCATACTAAAGACTCTCCGAAGTCCATGAGGTACTTAAAGGTGATAACAACACAATAACTTTATTGAACTTCATTATGTCATTTTATCGCCTAAACCATCAAGTTGCCAGGAAAGAAGATAAACGTTCCACAACCCCGCACCCAGTTTTTATTTTTCGACAGCAAAAAAAAAAATTAAAAAAAATGAGAAACAACAAAAAAAAACTGTAGTCGACTGGAAAAAGTTCCCATTAAAAGTTCAAGTCATAACAAAATCTGTTCTATCGAACAAAAGCAACACATAATTGCTGTGTCAACAAGATCTTTCCTTTGTTTCCGCCTAAATACCCTCAAACTTAATATCGCATTTATGTTCTTACAATTGAGCCGTATTCTCTTAAGACACAGGCGTACATACGAGGACTCGTCTTCGACAATAGATACATACTACGTAGCACCGAGCCCGCAATCCTCCCTCACACCGCCTCACTTATTGTTTGAACTTTAAGTCTTCGGAAAAATCACCGCGAAAGAGGCTTACTCTCGCAGTAGGCCTGTTTGACTTAAATGCTGTGTACGTCACGTCCCGTCCCGCCCAGCCACCATCACCTGGGATTATTTGCGAAATTTCTTAGAAACCGTATTAAAGTCGGGGTCCTCCTCTCCACTCTGGCAGAAGTTTGAGTCTAGGCATGAGTCTGTGTAGCTTCCCCGCCCCTCACGCACACCACCAGCTCGTCGGAGTGTGCTCATCTATAAATTTAACCTTCCGCATTTCATTTATTCATGCTTAAAGTGAAAAATTTCAAATTGAATTTTAAGGGATACACGCTAGCACATGCACATATCTCAGGCGTACAACCACTCCAGATGGGGGTGGCGGTGTACTCAATATCTGGCCTCCTCGGATTCGGTGTATTCCTCCCTCTCAGCACATAACAAATCAATGAAAATATAAGATTCGTCCTCATCTAGAAAGTGGCGTTTTATCGCGAGGGATGTGTGAGCTGCGGCGGGGTGAATCACACCCCAGCGAGAGAACGGCAGCCGCACCGCTACCACATCACCACCAGTTTTATATGCAAATCACTTTTAAACGAATCAATAAATTTTTCGTGAAAGTACGCGACGAGGTTGTGGGGGTCGTAGCGCGACACATACTGGTGGCTGGTGCCATAAGAAAGGGGGAAAATAACGTACGATCCCGAAGGGCGACGACGACATCGCCGAGGACAACGAGAACAACGCGCAGAATGGTGACTGAAACGAAGCGAACAGAGAGTCCTTTGCCACACGATTCGATTACACTGGAAACTCCATTTCGCGCTAAGAGATTCATCTTCCATGAGGAGGCTGCTGCAGGAGGGTTGGCACACACCTATCTCGGGTTGGATACGTGTTGAGACTTGGTAACCGATTTTTCTTTCATCTTGTCCCCCCCTCCCTCACACCATGTCAGGATCTATGCGGAAGAGTTTTATGGAGCGGAAAATGCAAAACAAAAGAAGGGAAAATAACGAAGGATGGTGGGAGAGCTTGAAGAGGAGGGGTGGTCGTGGAATAATAATAGATCTCCATTGCACAGATCTTTTGCCTTTGGCGGGAAAGCATGGACTGCGTGTGATTGTTCCATATTTTCCCCTCATGCGCACTTGCCGAGTTCACAGAGTGCCCCGGCAACAGGACTCGGTGAGGAAAAAAATGCATTCAAGCAGAGGACACTTTGGTGAAGGTTATGAGGCAAAATTAGGAGAGGACACCGTCGTCGGGAAGGAAGAGCCGATGTGAACCAGCAGCGGATTCTGCATATTGACAGGATACGTATAGTTAGATTTATAGCTTTATCAATTGAATGTCATTAATCACATGCTGCTGCAAGCAAGTGGATGCAGAGCGCGCTCGCTATGCCACCAGTAGACACGTACATCCATACGTACGGTTGAACTTAAAGAATCATCAGCAGGGGTTTTCATGCGGGCGTTTTTGAAATCACGAATTGAATTATCATCAACGATTGAATGGCGGGATAAAGCTTTGCTGAGTGAGTGCAGAAATATTTGGATCAAGGATGAGTTTAAATGAAGATGGATACGAGGAGTGGGTGCGATTCATTTGAGATTCCTTTTACACAGAGCGTTCACAATTGGATCTGTGTCAGTATCTATGTATTTTTGTGAGCCTCTTGGGAGTGTCGAATTTACGAATTTACGATTTTTTTCTTCTACCCAAGGCTACTAGAATCTGCTGCTGTGGTGGATAGACGGCAATGGTGTTAAATACACGCGGAATAGAGTGAAGTAGTCAGCACGAGGAATTGCGGATAGAGTGAAGTTGAAAGTCATGCAGCAGTTTCGAACTTTTGATGTGGGCCACTTATTTTTTTGATTTTTGGCAAGATAAAGTGAATGTGGACATGCGGATTCTTGAAGAAGGTACACGCCACTCGATGAGATGTTTTTCGAAGTAGGCTGACCCAGGAGTATTCACTATTTTCTGGCTTAAACGACGATGCGACTGACAAGGTCGGGAGTGCAATCAGGAGTTTTCGCAACAATAGCGGCGCCTTGAGATGCGTTTTGTTCATGCACTTTAGCGGGCCAGTTGCCCGAGTTTAAGCTGTGGATACCCCCGGAGAAGACTAACATGCTTCATAATGTCATGTTGCATCGTGGGAAGACTGAATAATGGCAGCGCTCTGGGAAAAAATGTTGACCAACATATGGTGTGCATCATCGACCTTCCCAGTCTGTTATTGCCTCAACCAACCGCAAATTCGGTGCAGTCTCAGTGCACGTTATTGGGCGAAACGCGACCCAATGGATGACATTTAGCCTGATAGGTCAGCTACGACCAGTCGCAACACTGAAGTGATCCAAATTTGGACCTTCAGAATGAATCCTGTAAGTCGTAGCGAGTAACATCCAAATGTCAGACACTATTCTCTCAGACCACAATAAAGTTTCCACCGTCCAAATTCACTTTATGAGTTTTATTTAAAGCTAAAAAAAATATGCCATTTTTTCAAGTCACCTCTGGGCCTGTACAAGCGCCCAAACCACTTCGCTACTCCGCTATGGGTACGTCAACAATTCGCGGGCAAGTCACCGATTTGGATTCGATATAAAGTCCCCTTCCGGCAACGACTTCACATTTATTCGATCAATGGCGTCCTGCACCAGCAGTGTGACTTGTTTCTGTTGGCCAATTCACCAGAGAAGTGACTGAATGGAACGCAACGTGACGTGACTGACCAGTAACGCATATTCTGCCGGCTGCCGAAGTCGCTAAGTCAACGGAATCTGGCTAAGCACCTCATGCTTATCAAATGATGTCAAAAAGACATGAAAAACAAAACTACGAAATACAAAAGGAAACTATTCACTTTAATTCACGCGCTGCTGAAACAAAACGATACGCATTATTGTATCCTCTTAACAGAGCAATCGAAATTGCTCACTTCACGATTATTGCCCCTAAAGCAGTCAGCAGTCTGCTCCGTCGAACTATTCCGAAGTGATGCCATGGCTAGATACACTTCAGTCTCAACTTGAATTAGTTTCCTGCCAGAAGAACCCACGCACCATTTGCATTCATTAACGGCAATAATGTATCTCCTCCCCTGGAGACTACCCATCCACCCCAGTCGCAAGAATGTCTTCCACTCTAATAGCCCAGCGAAAACGAACGGCCATTAACGTTGATTGCGGCTCTTAAGCAGTCAAACTTTGGCCATAACAATTCAAATTTCCATCGGATTCGCCTTTTTTCGCCTAATAAAATCGATAAATGTATCTTTTCATCTGTAAGTTAGTTTCTGCTAGAAAAAAATTCATGCGTCGTCTTCAGATTCGTTGAAAGGAAATCAATAGTAGCCCCCTCTCCAAACCTGGGTATTGTTTTGCATCATTTGCCCCAAACCCGACAAGAGGTCCTTTAGGCTTTGAAGTCCTCCTCTCAGTGTCACGAGCATGCCCAGCTGGCCAGCTATCGACCGTTGTTGTCGTCTCAAAGTCAATGCTGTTCCGGTCGGCCACAAAATTGACAACGACAATCAAGTCACGTAAATAATTAAGCGTATGACGTGTGCGTTTAACGTAATGTCTACATTTTAATCTCCCGGGAGAGACCTTTTCACTTTATTCCCCTATTCCCTGCACTGCGATGTCGAACTCTACCCCACCCCCATCCAATGCCACTCCAGTCTGAACAACACACACTCACTTCATTCGTCCTCTCAAACACTGATTGTGCAGTGGGTGAAGGGGGTACGAGAACGAGAGTTATCCTTGCCGTTGTTCGTTCTTAATGCGAAACCTGAATTCGTGCGAAATGTCAGGGAGTTTTCAAGTGCGCTCCTTCTTCAAAGGACCTCTCCTGTCTATTCCCGTGCACATACACACACACACACACGTGCAAATTGGATGGCACTGTACCATGCCATCGTCAACCTATTTTGGCCATTATCCTTTATTAACATTTCTCTTTTTATTTGTGTTTCTCGTTCTTTTCCCCTCGTTCGGTGTAGTTTCCCATTCTGTGTGCGCCCAACTACTATAATCCATCGTCAACACAATTGCCACAAACTTTTAACCTCCTCACATACCGGCGACGTCGGCGGCGGCGGCTGAGCAGCATATCCACTTGCACAAGTGTTCCACCAGCAGGACGGAACAACGTGTGTGTGCACACCGTCGCCCGTTGTCCATAGTGTCGCCGGGGACGATGGATTGCGGTAGAAAGCAGAGCAAAAAAAAAGGTTTCACCGAAACAACAAGAAAAAGAGAATACGTCCAAGTGGAGAGATAAAACGTGTTCCTTTACACTCGTCGTCGTCCCTCATTCCGGGATGAAAATTTCGTGATTATCATAAATGCTGACGAGGGAATTCACGCCAGAATCAGGAGCTAGAGTGGTAGCAGCGGCACGGATAGCCACGACATAAAACGCCGACGACTGGAGCACACATCCGAGAGCATTCAGGCCGGCCGACGTTGTTATTTGTTAAGGCAGGCAGGGGCAGGGACAACCAAGGATGGGTGATGATGACAAAATAAGGTACACAAGCGTGAGCAAAGGATATCCTTTCCTCCGATTGGGATTTCAAATTCGTTAGTGAGTGCGGACAAAATTGGTAAACTGCTGAGGGAGTAGCGAGCCTTAAATTGCAAAGGACTATCACAGCAATGGGTTGCTGGTTCTATTTTTTCTATGTAAAGGAATAGATCCGTAAGTAGTCGAAGAGGGCCAAGGATGATGATGATGATGTCCTTAAAGTGGAACCCCCCTTAATTTGACACAAGTGGGTGGACAGAAGAGAGTCCCATGCACCTGAATCGGACACGTGATTCAAAGCCACCCACGCCCTCGTTGGGTTCACACTGATTAGATGAATTCATGACTATTGAGTGCTTCGGCCTTTTTAAGTTCATTTCATGAAAACGGGAGCTTACTCGGACCCGGGCACCACTTGGATGCCTATTTTAACGTTTTAATAAAAACTTATCGTCGAGTGTCCAGAGTGCCCCTTGCTGACAACCCCCAGCGTTCAAGGCAAATTAATATGCATGTGGGATTTTATTCAAAACATTGACAGTTTGTAGGAGATCGGCATTCATCGGAGAATGGAAATAAGCTTATTTGAGTAAGTGTGGGAGACACCGTTAAGGTCCAATACGGCTTTAAATTTATGGAGGCCTTCCAGTGGACGACCAAACCGACTGTAAAAGGCTTTAAATGGATGCTCCCGAGTTGTGCCACAACGTTGAGCGTTGAGGGAAATGGCAGGAAATCGTGGCGATTATAGCCGTAAACTAAGTTTGGTACAGATTTTGTGAACAACAAATTTACACTTCTTTTTCCGTATCAGAATTGGACTACACTATCATCATCATCGTCTTCAGTGGCCCGCATGATCCCCTAAAGAGCGGGGAGGAGCACGAACGACTCTAATTCATAAGAGTTAGACTTGGTCCACTCAACTCGTCCTGGCCCTGCGAAGCTGTTGCCTGAATGATGGGATCGTATTCAAGGCAGCGTCCCACCCGCTGTCTCCTGCTATCACGGCAAGTAGCTCCCACAACAGCACGAAGACATCCCATCTTAGCAGCTTGGATTCGCGATATTATTCTTTCGGTCATTACCCACATCTCATGACCATAGATGAGAGTTGGAATAACTGAGTTTAAAACTTCTAACGTTAAAAAATGCTGCTTCAGCTAAAGCTGCCGATACCCCTGTCTGGCAGAATATTCCCCACCACAAGGAAGACGATAGAGAAGAGAATTCCGTCCCCCGAACTAGACGAAGTCAAGCTGGCGTGATTTCGAGACTAAAGCCGAATAACGCTGCCGGTGTAAGCATCTGATATATTACCGAAAGATAAAAATAAATAAAAATATCGTGTCACCCTGCACCCTTCCACGTATGTACACACAAATATTCTTAACGCAATTCTGCAATCAACTTCCTATAATCCTCTAAATTATGTAATCGTATGATCTCAATTATGTAAGCTGACATTTATATATTCCCTCATTTTCATATGCTCTGTTATACGCATGTTATAAAAAGTCTGAAAGTGAAATCTTGAATGCAACTAGTATGTATGCAACAACATCATGGTCAGAGGAAAGCATGCCCGATGTGTGGAATCTCAGTATCGTATGCAAGAAGGGAGACCACTTTAACTGCGACAAGCCTTAAGCTTTTTGTGCATCATCACATCCTTCTCAGTTCGAATAATATCACTGCACCAGATCCTGTAACAACAAATGCTTAAAACTAGTTGGACGAACAGTGTTATTTTTTTCCAAAATACTGGCCTTCGGCCAGCACTCTAAGCTAAACTTAATCGTAAACTATGTCTTGTACGGTGACAGCGTACATAGAGACCAGATGTATGTACATCGCCATGTCTACTTTTGACATTCCTGCGAAACTCGTCAGATTGTGCGAAATGACCATGGTGATTTCTCGTTGCTCCATTAAGGTCAGTAATGAACATACCGAGGCCTCCAGGACTGAGACAATGAGACGCAACACACACGATCTTCTAAAACTCCGCACAATAGCTACCACACTCGGCCGAAATTGACATGATTGGTCTAACACTGCGAGTTATGACTGAAGCGTGGTTCACATACCAGTGGTGACAGAATCATCCAAAGTGAGACTGGCCGTGATTAAAGTATATGTTGTCGTCAAGTAAAGGCATACAGCATCGATGTCTTGGGCAGAGCCTTGTAATCAGCACCTACGTTTATTTTTTATAAATTTCCGCCAACTTCACATGTGTCTATAGAAACTGACATCTATGCCCAAAGCGCCGCAATCTAAAACTTGAATGTGTAATAGATCGCAGTATTGTATTGTGCTTTAATTTATATGAAACGCAAGCAAATTTGGCTGCACCGAGAACGGATCCGACCCGGTTTTTGTACAGATCCTTTCGGCCAGTCAAACTTGCTTTCGCCCATCGTTCTTTTTATATTCAAGCTGTCATCAAAGACACATGTGTGACACCATTAAAGAGTTGTTAAATAAAAGATAGAAAACCAAAAGGAGCCATTACAAATGCAAACATATCATAATTGAAGGACGACGGACACCCTGAAGTTTTCAATCATCCGTTTGGGAAGCTGCTCTAACTTCCAAGAAGTCAAGGGCTTCGTTCATTTCACGTCGGCAGTACACAGCAACTAGAACATCAGTTCCTAGATGAAGTGCAGATTAACTCCTGGCAATCGCTGATTCTTCAGTCTGAAAATTCAATTGAATAACGGAGTCAATTCTCAGAAAACAAAGCTAATAATTCCAATAGGGTTCCACGGCTCAAAGATGCAGAGTAGGAATGTGAAGTGGGTGGTGGTATGCTCGCGCTGTTTGGTCGTCCTCACTTTGATAAAGACTGAGGGAGAACTGGATGAACAACGACCGAATGTACCATCGACTTGTGTCTATCCGGGTGTCCGCGAATCCGACATCTATAATGGCTTCGCTCGGCTAAGCACATAGGTAACTCGAGATGGAATTTAATCAATATTGTGTGCGAAGCTTACCAAAAATAATGCCGACTGGAGAGGCCTGCTCCAGTTAGGACCCTCTCACAAACAGATTCCTGTCAATTTCGCAGACGGTATTGAGCCCTGCACTCAACCAGGATGCCCCTTAAACTGGGACGATTAAAACTGTTGGATACCTAGAACAGCGAATCAAAAGCCTCACATAGACGAAGAATGCTTGTGTTCGAAATGTGCAGTGTTCACTAGAACACGTAAATCCACTCTGTATTGTGGCGTGTGGAATTATTTCCAGTCCTACTGCTCCCCCTTCATCCTTCAGTAGACTGCAGACATCGAACGACAACCTGTTGCATGCTCCCATGCCACTCCGTCATGCTGCCTAATTCGCTTCATCTCCTTGCAATTGCTGTTCATCATTCCGCGCCGAGGAATGATGGATCAGCATGCACGCGAACGAAAGGAGCATTTACTGTCGACGTCGTTGCCTCATCATTAAGTCTTGCAGTGGGGAGGAATGGGGGATACAAACAATTTCACAAAATGAAGTGAAATCCCTCAGCCACTCGGAGTGATCCTTCCTTCCAAAAAAAAAAAAAAAAAAACGATGAATAAAGGTTGAAATATGCTTTTTCCTCCAATTTAGCCGACACACTGCGTGTAGGGTGCCGCAATAAGGATAATGATAATAACAATAACAATTGCACGGCATACCCGGCTGTCGCAGAACGCGCCCAGACGTCGTCATGGCCGCCTCGTCAAACCGACCGAGGCGGGTGTAACGGCAGAGTTTAATGGAGCTAAACAAAAACTTTATTGCTATTATCCTAATTGAACGGTACAGGCTCACCACCACCACCGCATATGGATGTAACACCGTTAGACACGTACATGCCCCCGTACCATGTGAGTGTATTAGGAACATCTCTACGGATCCTTTTGGTGTGTTTAACAAAAGCGACAAATTAGTTTGAAATGCATCATGACGCTTGGCTGTGGTGTGGGCGGACATTTGGCCCATCAACCCCACTTTGCCCTTGTCAACCACCGCCCGCTGTTAAGTGTCTCATAACGACATTCACATGCACACATAAAATTCAAAACAGCACACGTCTCTGCCGGTGTGCACAGATCTGCCAGTTACGAGGACAAGGTACGTATGTATGTATGCTCATGTGCGTAGAATGTTTTTGCACATTCACAATGGCTCCATTTGGTTCAGGACAATTAATTCGTCAACAAAGTGAGTATAAAGAGCGTATCCTTGTGTGTTGTAATTCAACAAAAGGATTCGTAAGTGCGCTTGTGTGGCACTCTGTATGACTATCCATCAGTGGGGACAACTGAGCGAAAGGGATTAAATTACTCTGCCATAATTATTTTTCAGTTATTTGACTTCTTGGAGATTTCTCTATTCGAATTGCGTCCCATGGGGGAGAGGAATGGGTATGATTTATCAAGATTTATGGCTGCGTACGTGAGTGGAGTGAAAACGAAGAGAGAGCGAACGAATGTATTCAAGGAGCGGCTGTATCAAAGGGTGAATGGATGTCAGATTAGGGGGAGTTCACTTCTTGGCAAACATTAAAAATGTTGCGTTGCCAGTAAGTCTGCTCGTTGAATCGCTTTAAGTGATGTCAGCTTATTTTCAGATCGGTTGTCATATTTAACCTATATTTTGAAAAAAAAAAAAAAATCAACTGCTAGGCGAAAGGAGGTGACATTAATCCTGGCAGAATGAGTTATATTTAAAAGCCATTCATATGAATAGCTAGACAATGCGTCTGTCGAATCTTTTGACAAATCTACGTTTTAATGCTGCTTGTTTGCAAGGACACATCTCGTACCGAGACTTTTCCTCGATGTGAGTAAAGCAGGGAGTCGGCAGCTATGAACAAGTATGTCAGCACTTGTGGATGTTGTTCGAGTAAAGTCGGTTGAATGGGTGTGTACATGAACAAACCGTCAAATGACTCGTCAATGCCGATAGAATTTCGTCAACACATGTTATTATCGGGTCAATATGCTTGAAGGAGTGGTGAAAAATAGGTCTCTCCCTATAGACCCTTGCTCCGAACATCACGTCAAAGTGGCAGCATCACCTGGTGACCAGAACGGATAGTAAGTAGAAAGGGCTTAGAAATAGTCCATGCATCCTTGAAGCACCACAGTCAACAGCGTGAACATTCAAGTGTTTGGTCGCAGTAACCTTGTGTAGTGTCACGTACGAATTAGTGCAAGAAGAAGCTCTAACTAGTGCCGATAATATTGCTGCCGTTTAAACGTCCATCAAAAACGAACCAAAATAGTCGATTCCATGCAGATCCATTCAAGTTTATAAATGATATATCGTTAATTCAAGGACGAAAGTCATTCGATCTGAAAGAGTCTTCCAACAGGGATTTCCAAATTTGACAGTAGCGGCCATATTGTCGAAGCTCTTCTGTCAATTAGCTGTCATTCTGATGTCAGTCTGTTCTGCTAGATCACACAGCGCTCAACAACACGTGCAAATGATAAAATTGTTTTATCATTTTTCTGCGAATTTCGCCCTAATTTTCATGGAAAAATTATCCTCAGCGAAGGGACCCATTTCTGGATGAAAACAATCAAATCCGTGACGATTTCTAACCACATGACATCCAAGGGTGTCCAATGCATCCGAAAAAGTCACTGTTTGGTGTGGATTTTGGCATCGGTCAAATTCAACCTGATTTATGCGCCAGACTCGTGGGAAATGGAACATTTCGGATGCCCTAGAGACATGTTGCAGCGTGGTCACTTTGGTCGATTGTATAGACTAGAAACAGCGCAAAAGCCGCACAGCGGGTGTAACACTCGACTTATCAAAAATTCAATTCGCTGGACTCGAGAAGCTATCGATAGTTCGACTAGATCGTGTGAATTAACACCTCTAGACTTTTTGATGTGGCTACGTTCAATTATTCGTCTGTGCCAACAAGCCGGCGTCATTGGAGGAGCTCAAAGCCACTATTGGACGAGAGGTAGCGTCTCGTTCCGAGACATCAAAAAAACGAAACGACGGCTGCAATGGTGCCCATGACGGGGTTGTAGACGACGTCGAATTCTGTACATATATGATTTGCTTGCACTCAGATGGTCTGCGTTTTGTTTTTTAAGGAATTGTCAAGTTCTTGTTGAAAACCAGAGACTTTGCCCAGAAATTTTAATTTTAATCATGAGCTCCATTTTTTACTCAATAAACTTCCCAACAACTGCACAGAAGAAGAAGGACGACGAATTCAAGAGCGCAGCGAAAGGAAGCTTTGCACAGCACACAGTCCCACGGGGACGGCGAATGATCCCGAAGCACATGTACCGAACATCTAAAGTCAGCAAAAACCACTCGAAATTTATTTCCCAAAACATGTTCCGGCACACACACTGTTCAACACACTCTTGCTCACCGCCAACTACTCCTGTTGCATGGAAAAGGTATGCGAATGAAAATGAAAATAACGTAAATGGGGGGTGTGCTTGAGGATGCACAGACTGTTATTATCCTGCATCCCAATTATTTGATGTAATTTCCTTCTCGGTGCATGTACGGGCATAATGCGGCGTTTTTCTTCTCCCAAACCGTCCCCACCTGGAGAAGAACGCACACATCCTCGACCCACGGATGTACAAGTGTAATTATAATGCGCTCTATCTAACTGGGTTTTCAAATACACACCCCACTTCCTCCCACATAAGACACACGTAATGGACTAGTATAAAAACTTCAAAGGACATTAAGTACAAAGCGAAACTAAAAGAACGGAATAGAGGACATATGAGTACGAACTGAATATGTGTTTGCATAGAGAGTACAGCTCGCCCCTCCCGCAACCACTGGAAGTTCTCTTACAGCCATCACACACAGAAGCATAACAAAATAGAGATGTGTACGCCTGGCTGGGGCTGGATGTACGAATGCGAATGTGTGTGCAGCAAGGATAATTACCAAAAACACATATCACATTCGTAATTACAGAAGCAGGCATGCAGACACAACCTGTCCCCACTCTCGGCCGCCCTTTCGTCTCCGTCCCAGCGCCCCTCTATGCAGACTAAGCAATTAAGGCCAACACAGCAGGAGCACATAACAAAAACCAAGATATGTCTGTGTCCAATTAAGAATTATTATGATAATTATTATTATGATTATTATTATCACAGTTTGCTGCTGTTCCAACAGCCGTAGGAGCTGTGAAGTTGTCCCAGTGCGCGGTTAGCTGAAGTGTGTGTGCGAGTGAGTGCGGGGGGAGGGTGCGTGTGTTCTCGGATACTTTTCCATTGTTCTGTGCTTGTGTTTATTTTTGACGCTCTGTAATTTAGAGTCTCACTTAGAAGGCGTAAATTACAAGAGCAGAAGAATGATACCATTTTGGGGGATCCGACTTGAGCTGAACGCACTAGTGGCGTTTAATTTGTACCCAAGTGCTTGCCAGGGAACTTGATGCCCTCTGCTGGCGGAGACTGGGACAAAGGGTCTGCGGATATGGGCTCGTAAAGTTCAGACAATTCTTTGCGGCATGTGCGCCAAATGAAGCTTGACGATGATATTGTGGTTTTTGTTTTGGCATGCGAATAAAACCGATGAAGAAAGATGTCGAATGAGGATAAATTGTCGTAAACGACATCTTCCTCTTCATCTGGTGGCGTGGAGTCTGAAATGGAAGGGTGGGCTTGGACCTTGCATCTAGGGCAATAATTCCTGTTGTGCACGAGGAGCGGGCCAGCAATATAAAGCAGACTCAGAGCGATCGAGTTGGAGAAGTTCTTCACAATTATACAGGGTCAACGGTTTTGTTGTTCCGAGAGTAAATTTAAATGAATTTAGATTTCGATCATGTGCTTGTCCTCAATATATTGCTTGGAGATTTAAACATTCTTCATAGGCCCCCCTCGAGAGGAGTTCTTGCCGGACTCGTTGACGGAAAGGTAATTTTCGAAGAATTTTTGGCACATATCAAGAATCAAGAGTTTGTGAATTGTGTGCATAAAGACTATGCTTTTCATTAAAGTTGGCAAAACACACGATCTTGGGGATCTTAGGGATGTGCGATGTTCGAAAAGCATCGATCAACTTTACATAACATTACCAAACGGTGAGATAACTCCCCCAGGTAATTGTTCTTCCAGTAAAGCCAAGACGGGTTGTGTTGTATCGAATATGTCACCGTCGAACCTACACGTCTTACACATCCACATCTTCGATTTAAGGCCCTGATACGTGTCATATTGCGTCTGGCCCTAATTTCCGAGCCGCACTGTCTGGGCGCTTGGGAACCAACCTTATCAGTGGTTCTCAAGATTTTGGCAATGTACACGCGATCACCTGGTTGTGCTTGCCTTGACTTTTGGCAAGCGTGATTGGAAATATATAATAGAGAACTGCAGTCCGTGATCTACTATCAAAGGTGACTGTTGTTTATTATTACTACACCGACACAATTCGGCTAACATTTAGCTACAGCGTAGAGAATTGATGGCGATGGTAGCATCAGCCAGATTTTCTAAGAAGCAGAATGGCATCGCCAGATCATATTGCACACCGCACGCCGACATTTTGTGGATGCAATGGATTTTCGAATTTCTTAGGAGTAGGTTTGATGTGCCATAAGACAAGCTCAAGTAAATTTTAGTCATTTAGTCAGTGATGTGAAAAAAGTGTGTTTCGTGTTTAAAAAGACCGCAGACAGAATTAAAAGACTGTGCTCCCTCGCATGAAATTTCTGCACAAGTGGTTCACTGAATTTCGGGGATGTTTCCATCAACGTGGTAATCTGCCAGCAAGGCTTATACCGTGAGGTCCATTCATCCAAGGGGCCCAGAAGCGCTACAGACTACTCATGGTGCCAGACTATAGCCTTTGGTGAAGCTTTTGCAACCAAATGGTTATGCATAACACCCAGTGCTCGCGGCCATTTCCATTCAATGCACCACAGCAGTCTATTTTAAGATTGGGCATAGTCAATGGAAATACATTTGTCTACTAGGTGTTGGGACATTGAACTGGAGGAAGGACTTTTCCTAAACCAAAGGTTCGACCTCGAGTAAGTCGTACGAACACAAATAAAGTTGATCGTCCAGATCTTCCAAATAACGTTGCAATCGAAGAAATGCTTAAAAAAGGCCACGAGGTTGTGCTGGACGATCGTGGGGTCAAAGTTTGTGAGATGGCTAAGATTACAGCAAATTCAAGTGATCGAATGACAAAATTATCCGCAAGATAAGTACTGTGCCTGCTGAAGGAAAAGGGATTGAAACCCTCTAAGCACACTTCCAATGAACATGTACGTCATTCTGTTGATGAATCCTGGGTGCACCACTACACACCTGCAATAGACAGCTGCAGGTGAACGTGCTCAAAATAGGCAATACAGTTTCAAAAAATGCATATTTTGTAGAGTTTGGGAAATATAAATTCAATTTTGAGGAATAAAAACCAAGCAATTCCTTTCCATGTCACTAACGTATCGAACAATAATCGTATACAGTAGATTTCGAGGTTGGATAGCCCTATAGACGCGCGAGACGTGCCTACTACCGAATCACTCTTTTCGTAGTAACTTTTCAATATTTCCACGCGTTCAACGAGGTCTGGATGATAAGCAAATCAGTAGAGCTGATTTGTAGTGCTTTCAAAAGAAAAATTCTGCGGTTGATGTAGGGTACTGCCTGCGAGGAAGGTGAATGGACGAGAAGTTATAACAGTAAGTTGTAAGAGGTTAGATAAACAGCTGGATGGCGCCGTTTGTTGAGTCCCTGCTCTTAGAGGGGTCCCGGTTCGAATTCCAGTAAAAGCAATACTAATACGCTTTATTCGGTTTTCAAATCTGGTCCAGTCACAATTTGCAGTTGGGATCAAATTAACGGTACTATCACTGGAGTTGTCGATCGGTGGTAGTAGCCTGATGGACCAACATGGTCTACGTGCGCTGGCGATTTCGCTGGCAGCCCAACTACCTAACCTAACCTAAGAGGTTAGAAGACGGAGTCTCTAAAGTATAAAGACAGTGTCATCGGGGACTCAAGACAGCGATGGACCCTAAACTCATACAGTCTCGGCTGACGATTCGATTTGAGGTACATAAGTAGTATACCAGCTACCTGGGAGAGGAAAAGAGTTGGTGTTACCGGATTCAAACCAATAACCTACAGCTCATAAGTCACTCTCTAAACTGAACGAATTTCTGTTTATATTCTGTTTCTGTAACACTCATTATTGTAAGCAAGTAAAGCCAGTTTGCCTGCATTACATCACTCTCAAATCCTCAAGTCACATTTCGAATGTCTTTGCTCAGTCACATCAAGTGGAAATTGATTTATCAGTTAGCCCGAATAAGAGACATCATTACTTCTCTGTCATAACAAGACAAAGAGTTACGGATTAAGGACATAATTCAACTGCCACAGCAAAGCCCGCCGACATTCAGCGACGAAAAAAAGGAAAGAGATGATTATTTGGTAAATCATCCAACCGGCAACGTAATACAGCGACTGCCTCACATATCAATGCCCACTCATCAGTCAAGTGCCGTCTATTTCCTCCAGCAGCTAACCCCCCGAAACTTCCCCAAGTAAGCACATGCTGCCACTCGTATCCATACGCATTCGCATTCTAATTGTATGAGCCGAGGAAAAAGAATAGTATCTGCTTTGTAATTAATGATGATGTCAGCGAGCAGGAATCATCTCAGAAGGGCAAAAATTCACTTCCACTTCCTTGGGCTCACATGATGTGTATCCAATCCACTCGTCAAAGGAAACAACTTTCAAATCACTTTTAATTACTTAGCAAATCTTCACTGCTTCTCGTTACACTCGCTGTGCGGCAAGAAGTACATTTCAAAAATTGACTCAGCCCTCTCACCCGCTCACCCGCTCACCACTCCCGTTCATCATGCTTTCCACACTTAAGCTTCCCTAACCATTGATGCGTTAAATACTTTCACTAAGGAATTACGCTTTTAGCTAACAGTGAAACAGGACTATCCAAGCGAATGTGTGAGAAGCGCCGGCGTGTGTGTGTGTGTAATTTACGCCAGGCTAGACAAAAAGAAAGTAATGATGTGCGTTAGGAGTCCTTTTTGTTCCTCGTTTCTGTTTCATCATGCATTATCCACTTGACCAGAGCTTCCTTGGGAGGGCTTTTATTCTCTCGTTGGCAAAAAAATGGAATGGGAATGTGAATGGAATCAAGTGTAAGAACAGCCCACTCATGAATGCTTTGTTGGAATGCCTATGGTACATGGATCTGCACATCACAAGGGATTGACAGAGCACGCGGGAATGGGGAGTAAGGACGTGCTTGCACATAATATTTTGTAATGCTTTCTCTAATGATACTTGAGGGAGTCAGCAGGAAGTGTTGAGCAGGACTGAGTGCGGCAGTGAATCATTTATGTTGTCGACCCACCGCTGGCTTTGTTGCTCTAAGTTTCTGGCGGGTGCTTTTTTTTCTTCTCAATTTTGGTCTGGTTTTTTTTTTCAAATAATTATGCTGAGGCATTCATACAAGACACATTTGCAGAGTTTCCTCCATGGAATGAATGGAATCGTGAATGCGGGGAGCTTCAGTTGAGAATGAAGAAAGGTAAAGAAACTAATAGAGACGAGAGTGTATCGCATGTGGGTGCCTCAGCACTCATCCGAAACAAACATCGACTTTCAAAACAACTTGACATTTACTTTTATCAAATGAATTTTGCTTCAAATCTCTTCAGGCATCGTGTATTCATGGACGAAGCAAATGTCAAATGTGACCGGGTGGAAAATAAGGCTTCAATAAATCTATTCAAAATTATTTACTCATGGATTAATTAAGACCATGTTTGTAGATCGTACTTTCTTTTGAAAGTTTCGATGAATGTTTGGGTGTTTGTGGAGCTACATATATCTCCCAAGTGGCTGCACGCAGCCTAACGAATCTTCGCAGATTATTTGCTGAATTGAGATATAAGCCACTTGATATATGTATGAAGTCTGACTTGAATCTACAGTAGACAGTGGTGTTTAAAGAAAACTTCATTTGAATTAAAACAAACTTCAGGCGAACACACAAATTAGCACGAAACTAGGAAAACAGCCGAAGATGAAGAAGAAGATAAACGAATTAAGGGGAAAAGAAGAATGGGGAAAAATAAAACATCCTCAAATGTTTGTAAAATGTTGTAAAATGGATGCCGGATGTGGAAATGACATGGCGAACACTTCCTTATTGAATGTGCCGCCTACACGGCGTTTCTAAAAATCAATTCTGGGGCATTTGTTTCGTTCTAAATCGAATGACTGGCCATTCCCAATTCGATAGGACTCACCATTCACGAAATAAATTTGTTTCCGTTTTTTTACCACTCTGCCCCACAGTGCGCCATTGCCGTAGCGTAGATTTTTAATAGTAGTTCTACCTCTACGCTGAAAGTGAGCACTAAAAAGGAATTCCGAAAGTGCAAGTTGTGTTTTCAACCCGAAAGAATGTACCATCTCCACGGCTGTCAGAATGTACTGAATATCCCCCATTTAATGTCTAAACACGCACATTTTCTTCTCAAGTACTGCATGTTGTTTAACAGTTTTTTCACCTTCAAGTCATACTGCCACAGATTAGCAAATCCTTACACCATTAAGGCCTTGGATTGCCCCTATATAGAGTAATGTTTGGTCAACATATTACCGAGGCAACAAAGTCCATTGAAAATGGTTCCATCGCCGAATTAAAATTAACACACATCTTGCTCAGTCACCAACCATTCCATTTGCAATAATAAATATCCAAAAGTGTTTGCTAACGGACCCAAAAGATATCAACGACTGATAGTAATCTGGCATCCCACACCCGGAGTGCGAGAAACCCTCAACACCCACACATCATGATTATCCTGATAAAGTGATTACCATTCATAATGCACACACATACAGATTAATTCGTTCGCATTAACTTTGATATGATACAGCATCCTAAGTCCTCGTGCCAACGATCATTTAACTTTACAGTCTTAATTAGCCGAATCCTCTGGCACATCTCGTTGTCAGTGCCGTGTAGGCCATGTCAAGAGAGTGAGAGAGAGAGAGAGAACATCAAATCCGGTCGTCTTCCTTTGGCCGATGGCAAGACAAATCCCGTCATTCCCACTTGAATCTGAGCGCCTTGAGTAAACATGCGAGGGGGATGGAAGGCGGGACAGGCAGAGAGGGATGGAATGGAACAAGAACCAGGAGCAGAAACAGAAACAGAAACCGAAACAGAAACAGAAAAGTATCCTGATTAAGGATTTCTTGTTTATTCATTTCTTGCAAAAGATACTTTCCGGTGCAAAGGGATAATCTGCGCCCCTCACCGTTGCCGTCACCTCCGCTCAGTCTGCGCCGCGCGAAAAGTTAAATGGGTAAACAGTAGTTCGAGCCAGCCGATGATATTAATCACCTTCGATACCCGAGGGGGTGGGTCTGAAGCGGGGGGGGCCAGGGGCCACTGCCGGAAGGATAATTCCCATTTTTGCCGCCGCTCCGTAGGGCGTATACAATCAGATTTAGTCACGGCACTGGGCAAAGCAACTGGCGCTAACAAGAACTAATCACTACAAATAAGCAACCCATAGAGAACGACACAATCATGGGCGAGCGAAGGAGAGAGAGTGAGAGTGCACGAGAATAGGGAGAGGAAGCATAAATAAGAAAAGTAGGACAGTGCTGGGTAAAGGCACAACTTTGACTTTCGTTAGGGGCTGATGCGGTTTCCCTTCTTTTTCTCCTCTTCACTCGGTTCCGGGTTCGGTATCTGTTCATCACAGTGAGACGACAGCAAATCGAAACAAGCCACCCCAACACACACGCTTATCGCCGCGATTCCGGGAGCAGAACAGAACAGACCCGAGCACACCATATGACTTTTGATTTAAAGGCTCTCTGCCGATGATGGGGTCTGTGGAGGGAGTCAGTGGAGATGGTTAAGACCTCGAAATTGAGTGAAAAACTTTCCGAGAATAATTATTTGTCAGTGTCAGGAAATTAATAGACGAACAACATTGCGAATAAATGAATTGTGCGCCCCTCGCTCAGTAAATGTGTGTGTGAGGGGGATTTAAAGGGCTTTTCATTGCAGCTTAAGCGCGCCTCCATCGTCTTCCTCTCGGATTTAACTTCACACAAAACGAACGAGAGCACACAAGGCGAAACAACGTAAATCCCTGTGAGCTGTGTGCAAGCTTAGCAAACCATCCAAATTCAATGCGAATCGCTGCAGTACGAGCTAAGGAAGAAGCTACAAGGCGGCCACAACGCCATGTCGAAGTAAAAACACCAACAACTGAGCAGAGAAAAAAAAATAAACGGTGCGCATTTCCTTGGGGATATTAATTTTCCGAATCACTTTCGAGTGTTTGTAAATAAAATTGCATTGGCGGCAGGAGCGGTAGTGATGTGGGGTGTGGCGACAAAATGGATCACGGTTTTGGTTGCACTCTGGGCGTTATTGGAAATTTCCTTGTATTCTACTCTGGTTTTTTTTCCCTTTCTATTTTGGTTCGTGTTTGGCGCTGTATGCGAACAGAGGTTTGTAAATGTAAAATCCATAGCAGGGAGGCGGTGAGAGTGCAGAGGAAGACGTATGCATTCTCCAGCAGCGAAATGGAGTTGGGAAATGCAATTTAAAAGACTTCGGTCGATATTAAAGAGATAAGGGGTTTTTAAGCGTGATAAGTAGGCGACTACAAGGGAATTATCTACCATTGAATCGAATTCGCGCTAGGTATTGTCTGACACAGTAATTAAGGAGAACCGAACTGGCTGAGCGATGAGTAGACGTATGTACATGTGTACTTAGTAGGTTGGGTTATGTCGGTACATACAGTAGTGTACAGTGGATCAAGAATAAACTAGGACAGTCAAGAAACTTGAAACTTTATTTTTTTAAGATATTGATAGAAATTAGATTGCGTATAAATTCCTTGTCAGACTGTGTCGACAATGTAGGTTTCGGGAAGCATTCCCCATGCAGGAAATTGGAAAAATGTTTAGGTTTTAAAGCGGTGGCTGACGGATGATGCTTTCCAGCTTCGATTGTTGTATCCTTCCTTACATTTGGACTGCTGGAAGTCTTGAAAGACTAGGCAAATACATATCTTACAAAAACATCATTATATTAAATTTAGCGGACCTCAATTTATTAAATAGTTGAAAACTCTGTATTGTATTACATTTTATAGAAATCGAGGGAATGAAAGCATATGGGTCCAGCTGCTTGGATTAAAAAATAAACTACGCGTTGCAGCTATTTAAAAATTTAATAATTTATTTATTATTAAATTTCAGTCAAAAACAACGGCTTAGGTGGTTTAGGTGGCTTAGGTCCTGGGTAACCGATTTTCAATCCCAGATAGGCTATCAGTTAATTCATTTTCTGAAGAGTCTTTGAGGCGAACAATTTATTTGCAAGCCTTTCTTTTAAAAGCATAATTTAAATACAAAACAAGTTTTAAGTAACTAAAGTGGCTTAGTTTGAGCTACAGGCAAGCAAGAATTTAGTGTTTTTGTGGAAAAAAGTAAAAATACAGAAATAGTCACGACATTAAGAAGATGTTCACATATTCTTCATAAATAAATATGTTATACGAAATATAAAAACAGAAACGACTGTCGTTTGGGAAGGAAATAGTATTCATATTTTGCTACAACAGAAAGTGAGGGCATGCGTAGTCCCTCTAATGGATGATTTTCATCAACCAGCGGAAAAATAGTCTTGATAATTGCAATAAACTTCGCAGAGTTTATTACGACGAGCGAGTCCGGGTGTTGGAGTCTGGATCACTTGGAGTCTGGATGTCTGACAGTAAGCTCCTGTTGCCATAACACCATCCAATACCGCGAGATATGTTAACATCTCCAACAGAGAGGGCAGATGGACAGGGATTTTAACTGGACAATCTACACTGACTGCTCTAACATTGGAGTCGGAGTTAGCTTGTTCTCGGAATTCCTGAACACTTCCAAAGCCTACAGACTGCTGTACAACTGCAAAGCGTAACTGCTTCAGGAAGCATGTCGTCAAGTCAAAATATACTTAAATTTCTTGCCAAGGCAGAAGATTGCCATAAGCGCTGCCAAGCATCCATCAAAGCTATTGATCCTTCTACATTAGATTCAAAATAGGTGGGAGAATGCCCTGCTGAGCTAGTGTCGTTAGAAGGCCAGCTTAAAGTTCCCATTATCTGATTGCACTCTAAGATTGAATTAAAAATCTTAAGAATTAACATATTTACATCAACGTTTATAAAATAATCACTGCATCCATTAGATCTGCTTTGCGAAAGAGTTTAACGCATTCATTCCTAACAACGTCGAAGACAGCTCCGAAAAAAACCACAAACAAGTTATCTGTCATTTTTGGTAGCAGTGGTGACAGGTCGCAGCGGATTCCTAATAAATGAGAATGCCAATAGACTTTTTAGGTAGGGCTGACAAGCTCTACCAAATCAATGAAATTCTGACTCTTCCACGGCGAATTCATTATCAGATCGCCAGATTGGTGACCGTCTGTACGGAACACTGGCCGATAGGAGATCACGCCGTCAAACTGCATATGTAGGTATTCTAGACAACACACATTGCAGACTAAAAAAAAAAAATCAGATAAATGAATCAACCTTAACATATTTTATTTGTGCCTGTCCAGCACTTGCTAGAATTAGACAGCATGCGCTTGGCGTATCCTTTCTCATCTCTGCAAAAGATATTAAGGAAGTAACGTCTTTCTTGAATGTCTCAGGTTGGATTAAGGGATATCTCAAAAATACAATTTTGAAATAAAATCTGTTCCCCAACTGCCTTCTTGCCTCCTCATAGAAATGTTGTATGAATTTCGTCAAAGTAATTTACCTTACTTGACAACAAGCAAATCCTACACAAACTTACATTAATCTCAATAAATCTCTTTGAAGCCTTAACTTTGAAGCTGTCCTTCAATTTATTCGCAATTCTCAAATAAAGTTCATGTTCTACTAAGACAAAAGTATGACGAATTGTGTTGAAAGCAAACTTTATGCTTCAAAATTCAAACATTCTGATGAAAGCACATATCTCGAAGACATCCGCCCTCTATTCACAAATGCCCCCGAATCATCGCCTCTTTCCTCATTTAAGGCCGATACTCTGATACCCTTGTGTGCATAATCTTTTCATATTGTTGAGACTCTATGCGAACTCCCACGCGCGTCCTGTTCATTTACTTTGCCTCATTTAAACACCCCCACCCCGCCATCCGACGACTCATACCATCTTCCGGCGTCCTACACAAGATGTGAATTAGCGGCAAAACCAACTCCCGCTCAATATCAAGTGACTCAGCGCTGCTGGCTGAGTCCCTCATAAATATTCAATAAAACGGAATAAATACAAAATAAATTCCCCCTGCTGAGCGCTAGCGTAAATCCTAACGAATGCATCTTATTTTCACAATTACGTTCACCATACCGTGAAGAAGGTTTCATCCGTCGCCGCCGCTGCCGCCACCGTGCTTCAAAATTAAACGTTTCCGATTTTTACCCCCTTCTTTTTGGGGGAAACTTTTTGCAATTAAGCGTGAGTACGCGTGTACAGGAAGACGACTAGAAGATCCTTTTTCTCTTTCAGTGTTGTCGTGGTATTCCCAAGGAGATTAATTAATTGCCCCCGAGCAAAGCCACAGCACCAAGCACCAGCACTGCGATACTCGGAGGGGAGACTGTGAACGAGTGATGCAGAGAAAATAACCGGTTCAAAGGTTAATACGCTCCTTGACTGAGACTTGAGCACAATTGCTAAACAGGATGAGGGCCATCTTGACTTTTTTTTTCACAGAGACCAGCATCAGTACCACCGCCACCACTGGCGCCAGTGACTCGTTACATTGTCAACAGACTGTGCTTCGGTTGGTGGAAAAAGGTGCACGCAAGCATAATGCATAATCCCTAATTTCATTGGAGAGAGAGACGGAACAAAGGGAACGAAATAAAAGTCCCAACGAGGATATTGTACTCTTCCCTGTGAATGACTGGCAAACCTTTTTGCACGCAGTGTAACTGTGCTCATTCGCTGAATCGTTCTCAATTATTTTCACCTTTCTCCACGTGAAGATAATCATTATTAACTTTCCGCCCACTGCCCATCGCCCCCCCATGTGTGCGATTAATTTTATGACAGTTTATGCGTCTGAACCTTCTCCCTCAACTCCCTCGCAGTCGGCAGATTTTGGTTGCAAGGAGTTCATTACTCGTAAACAGAAAGGGGTGCGTTTCACAGCGGCAACACGCGGAACGTGACCCCCTTGGCGCTCTGCAAATGGCATCTTTATTGTGCTTTGCAAGGTCTTCCGTTTGATGGTGTGCGGGAGCACCTTATTAAACTCAAGTTGCCGATGCTCAGGATGTGTGAATCTCCTGCAGTTCGGGGCTTAACCATGCGTTTGCACATATGTACACGCACACGATGAGGTGGTTAATCCCAAGGGAAAAAATAAAGAAGTAACCTAATCCCTTTCCCCTTGGTGATATATTGGATTTTTTTCGTGCACCACACACCCGAGGTTGTTACCTCTTGTGTGGCGACGACCGCGACGGGTGGGCCAACGATGGAGCCCGTTAAAAATGTTTGACTTCGAGCATAAAATTTAATTTTGCATAAAAATTATGCCATTTCTGGAATTCAAATTAGGCTCGAGGAAGTTCCTTGCCAGCGGCTTGTGTGCACGAGTGTGTGCACGTCAACGGGGAGATTGGTGTGGAAAAAGTGTTACCCAAGGGGAAAGGTATACCTAGTGGAAATATCGCTAAACGAACGCTACAATGGCCTGAGAATGGAGGAAGTGCACAGAATGGAAAGGGCGCACAATATAATCAGCAAAAATGTGTGGGTTGAGTTATTCGTGGGGATCCAGTCTGCCCAACGGAGCACGTCAAAATGAAGTAATGTTAGTCAATCCCACAGCAGGTTTCTTTTTCCTTCCTTCACTTTAATCATAGAAATTCACGTGGGACCTGGGCAAACTTAAGGGACTTTTCGTAGAGTTTTGAAATTCAAGTTGACACAAGTTTACTTGCGGAAAGGCAGCTGTGACATGATGGGGGTTTCGGAGGAGCTGACAAACCCAATGCTGTCCCAGATAACAGTCATCCTGTGTCACTGATTAGGTTCGTAGCGAATTTTGAACACTCTCGGACACTTAGACATTTTGCAAAATGCGGTCCTCGTGCGGCTGCCAAACTAAGAGATGACAATGTCTAGACTATCTTCCTTGCAAACAAGACTTTTCAAAGTTCTGCATTTCACATGTGAATCAAATACTCTCCCGAATGACTACGGATGCTGAGCCATCAATCACATCGCCTCCCCATCTTCGCACAGACTCTGCCAGAAAGCACACACAATGACTAATGCATGCGGCAATTTGATTATTCCATTCCTTAAGACACACGAGGTGATATGATCCCCCCCATCAGCCGGCTTAAGTGTATGCTCCCCCAGGGACACCAAACAAATGAAAATCCCCACCCCAGCACAGTGTGGGGAATTATTCCGATTCGGATTATTATTTCGCTGCTCGTTCATAGAACACCGCAGCACGGTGCCACCACGGCCACCGTCATTGCCGCTGTAACCGTCACCGCCATCACCACCATCCGATCCCTCCGTCACCTTTAGCAGGATGCAAAGTGTAAGGAGGAATAAAAATCACTTTGGTTGGAGGAAACCCCCAGGTCGCCCGCTCTTCAGCCATATCTTCCCAGTGTGGCGGCGATGGTGAACATCCATTCAACGAGGGAATGGATGTATGCCTAGCGTGGCGAATGCGAAATGAGCTGCACATTCCCGTGCCGGATGGTGGGCCAGTGCCACCGACCGGGACACAGCTTCTGATGTGGAACACTGACATTTTCATCCCAAAAAGCAAAGCGAACATATCAGGGCTCCACTGCAGAAGCGACACAAGCAGTGCGCGGGTGAGGTGCTGCAATCCGTTCGATAGCGAAGCGACTTCTGGTTGCCCCGTTGTGTGTGACTAAAACCGCACAAAGCCAAACAAACACATAAAGCACGACGGCATGGTGGTGTCGCTGCTGGTGCACCGGCCTTCGAAGAAGGGTCAACAGCAGCACTAGGTGACGGGACGGCTTAAAGAGGATTCCACTGCTAGAAGAGCAGAGACCACTTGAAGCTGCACTCCGGCCCTCCCCCACTCCGGACTGCCATTATTATTAATGACTACACAGCGTTTTGGCAAATTTTACAGTCACTACTGTATGCCAGCCAACGACGCGCTTCGCCAGTGATATTCAATAACAGACAGTTGTGTGCCGTATAGTCGCAGAGCCACTTAGAGGCCTACCTTAGAAGCACCCTTGTTCGCCAACCCAGTTCGACGTTCGCACAGAGGCCACAAAGACACGGCTGCGGACCGACAAGCTATTTGGGTTACACAAAGGACGCCCAACGACAGTGACAGCAGCAGTGGGACAAAGCAGAAAAGCACTCTACATAACAAACTCGTGGGGGCCCGTGTACTGAGCCTTTATTTAGAATGCTCTCTCAAGCCCCCGTCAGTGGTGTGTGCACCTGTCTTCCATTTGTGAAATTTGTGTTATCCTTCGCATAGAGCAAGTCGGCGCTGTTCACCGGTCCCCGTCCCTCTATTGTCATATAAGTTTCACACTTGCACACGTCAACTTTGCCGTGGGGTTCGGGGGCGGGTGGAGTGTTATTTGCATAAATTTCTCTTTACGAAGTTTTTACATCTTGGCGTCGGGGAGAGTCAAGTCTGATCTACGCCACCACGCTAATTGGAAACCTCTTATCCTTGGTTTCGGTGCCGGTGTGGTGCGCCGGGGGGTTGCAACCACATGAAATCTTTACGCCGAGCTGAATGAATAAATTCCTTTTCCTGGGGTAAAAACAGAAAGCCTTGGATTCGGTTGGCTGGCGGTGGGGAGGGGGATCTCTCCGTTTTTGCCTTTTCGTTCGGATTGCTGTTTCGGCTTGACAGGCGAACTTTCTACCGCACTATTTAGGGTGATGATTAATAATGAAAGCGATGGCGGTGTCGGTGGTGCCGCTTGCCGATGATGGGTGCGGTGGTGTACGGTATTTTGAATGAATGTTTTTCTCTCGGGGCCAGTGGAATTTCGGGGGGTTTTCCAAATAATTAACTTTACGATGACATTGAACGGATGCCGGATGCGCACGGCGATGAGAAGGTGGTTTCGTCTCCGTGATACATACGTACTTTGACGAGGGCCGTGTGGATGGGCACGTTTGTCATTGGCAGCTGGATCGCTTTGAAACTACACATTAATAGAGGTCCTTAAGCGGGACCAAATGAAAGGTTAAGGAAAGATACGTTGAACAAGGAATTTTGGCGGTTAGAAGGGCATGCATGGGCTCTTGTGGCCACAATTGTTATTACCATTATTTGGCTAACAAGAGTAGTCTGATTAATCGACAGTGTTCTGATTTTACACATTGCTTACGGGTTGGGTATTTAACGGTGTAAGGGACGGGTGTAGTAGGGTTTTGGCTAAAAACTCTCAAATGTTCCATGTCATAGCAGGTACAGACAGATAGGGGGAATCAGTGGCCATTACTTCAAAATTTTTGTGAACTGCAGTAGTTCGATATAAATGTGACTCAGCTAAAGGACCAGCTAATGTTCAGTGTCTGTCCGAGAGCATCGAACTGATGAGCATTTCTGGCACATGTATTGCCCTTAAATTCCCTTGAGCATTGAATCAATAAGGAATGGAGAGACCCGACACAACGATGTAGAAAGTCAAGTGCTAAGCAATATGTCTTTTTAAGATGAATTGATTTGCTTTCGGATCCTTTTTCTCCTACTTTCAGAGAGGACTTGAGAGGACGTACCAACATATCTGGGGCATACATATATTGAAGCCACATCAAGAACATGATAAAACGGCACTCAACATGGTTAAAGATCGTTTCGTAGGAATTTGGGGGACATCGAAGTCGTGACTATTTCAACGGCGGTACACAAAGTCTGCTCCGACAGTCCCCTCGCCGACGTTGAGCAAAAAGAGATCATCATCGTCAGTGGTCAGTTATAGTTCGCCTGCCAGTAGTAGTTCCTCCCCAACACTGTGCCATGGGCACAAATGGTTTGCTTTTTAGTAGGCTTAGTGATTTTAGGAGAAATTGAAGAACAATAGAATCTACTTAGCATCTGCTGTGATATCCAGCGTTTGCAAGGAAACGAGTGCAGCTCCTGGCAAAATATAGCCTGTTAAAAATTATCGAGTTGAGAGCCGTTTTAAATTCATATACAGTCAGTGTCATAAGCGAGTGTACTGCCAAGTTAAAGCTCCCAAACCATTCTTCAAATAATTATGTTTTATCAAGACCCTGTTTTTGAACAGACATGACTTTTTTTTTATTTTTAAATTAGTACTTCATATTGCCTGGTTGTCGGAGCTTGTCACTACTTCTAGAATTGAGGGCATGGATTCAACAAGTTTTCATGTGATTGTAGGATATAAATGAGAAATTACATCCTGGTCGAGATTCGACGTAGAATCGCGCTTGACAATCGCTGGCATTTCGTTTTATTTAAACAACGTCGGATAAAGGGTCCTGTTAGTGAAAAGTAAGGTGAGTGGAGGAGAATTAGTCCGGAAGGCAAAAACTCGTAGCCTGACCAATGCAGTCCATCGATCACAAGGACATCAACGATCTAGCTAAAGCTTTCTTCGAATCCCAGCCTCTTGGTTCAAGAAGGCAGAGAGGACAGACTCCTAGAGGCAAGACAACCTGGTTTTGATGGCAGGATGCAACATGCCCTGGACTGTCAATGATAGAAGACTTGCTCTTGCTGAACTTCAAACTTTCAAAACTCGAAAGTGCTCGGTATGCTAAACTTGTTCGTGATTGATTTTCTGTATTTGCGGACATCCTTCGGTTATGATCAATCAGTATGTAACAGTGGCATGGCGTGGACAATTTTCAATGGTAAGTCGGAAGAAGTCGGCTTTGCCAAGGCTGCGTCTTGTCACTTCTCCTTTTCATTATACATGTATATATAGACTGTATGTTGCAGCGTAGCCGAGGCGACGAATGTTTCACATTGGGAGAGTTGAGGGTAAGTCATCTTTTTTTGATCTGGATAGGTTTGTTGCCGTATGTATATGTACACTATATAATAACCTATCGACTCTCACGTCTCAAAAATCATCGCAATAATAATTGCCTGTTGACCGTGTAACAATTGAATGGAGTGAGATTGTAGTTCGATTAATAAACCGAGCAAGTCCTCAACAACCTAAGGTTCAGCATCAGCAGTAGTGCCAATTCGCCAGTACATCCGCCCTTGTCGGCGGTCAGAACACAACTCCCCCGGCGGAAGATTGGACATGCACACAAGACAAGAGCCATGATGCACATAATGAGTATTATGACTTATCGAACAGCACCTTCCACGCTCTACCGTAGCTTTGCCAGTACACGACAAGCAGCATTCTTCATTGTGTAAATTAATTCAGGACTAAGGACACATCAAACGCACACCATCCATCAGTTAGCTTTAACTACAGTGAAACCCATCAGATAGTCAAATTGAAGTGCGCACAGGAAGATAAACAAGTGCACTCAGACGCGAGTTGAACTGCGAGTGCAATATTCATCAGATGTTCAATCCATTTTGTGCGAGATGTTACCCCGTCGGTCGGGGGTGCAGCAACGTTGAAAACCTTTTAACAAAAAACATCCGAGCGACATGTTCTCGTACATTCCGATATTAATTTGATAAATGTGACATTTGTCGTGTGGAATATTGAAAGGTCTTGTGTTCGCATAACAAAAGCCATAAAAAAAAATAAACACAGAAGAGTAAAACTGTTGCTGTAGCTCCGGTACGGTGCTGCCAGTGCTGCTGATGATGATGACGTTGATGGTGGCGATGGTAGTAATGAAACCATACAACTTCGGCTTCAGCAGCACACGGGATCCATGTAGAAGAGTTCGTCGTAACAATAGAAATATTTTTTCATTACACAAATTGAATTGAATTCATTGCAAAACTGAAAAACTGCATGAAAAAAGGACGCCGGAGCATGAAACAAATGCCAGAAGTAAAGCAAAACAACATGAATCGGTTTTTGTTCCTTTTCATACGGTTGCGGGTGCGGGTGGAGTTGAGGACGACAATAACACAAGAACGTAAAACAAAACAAAAAAAAAAAAAAAAACGTTAACATTTACAAACATCCGACGAATTTTAATCCAAATGAACGGGAATCCTTGTTCAGTCGAGCTGACATAAAAATCGACGGGATCACCACGGTGCCGTCGGTGCAGGTAGAAAGTCGGAATGTGTGGTCACTGCTTTGTAAATTTACGGAATTTGTAAGGCCTTTTTTCATTTTATTTAATTATTTACTTTTCTCTGTCTTTTTTGTCTGACGTTGTTGCTTTCACGTGTTTTATTTGTTTAATGTTTAATTGTTCTGCGCGGGAGGACGTGCGTCCCCACGGGCGGACGGGGTGGAGGTTGGATGGAATGATTTACTTGTGCGCCTATCGACTTTTCGTTGACAGATGATGTTTGACATGGATTTTAATTGGTTTGGTCGTTTGGGACGTTGTAACTTCATCATCCGGGCACGGCTGTGTACATGAGCGACGGTATTTTTTTTAGAGAGTTAATTGAATTCCATTAGGTCTGTCTGCAGACAATTGAGTCAAAGTCATATGCGTGACATCTGTTCGATAATCTGTTCTCATTTTCGACGACCGACCGTCCAAAATGTAATTGAAGCCAATTAGCCAGTAGACAGTGTTTACTCAACGAAACAAAGTGCACTGGAATAATACATTAGCCAACAGCATAAATAAATCACCGTCAAGCAATATTCGCGTACGACTGGTGGTTAGTGCTGTAACCTTAATCTGTTGCTGTAATTCTAGGTGGAATCTTTAATTCCGTTTTATTTTTTGAATTACGTCCAAAACCAAGGAGCTTGTTGGTTGTGGGGCACGAGTACGATAACTTTGGCGCCAAAATTGATAACGGTTTCTTACAGAGGAGTCAAAAACGAGCATTTATTATTGCGGTAAGGGTTTATCTCACCCGTTTTGCGGTTATGGGGAATCTTACAAAAAAAAAACTTAAAATGGAAAAAAAATACTAAGAAATAACATTTTTTAGTTTTTGAGAAAATATCACACAATTTGACCTGTGATATGACTTCGGCCAGTTTTTATTCACATATTTTGTTTCACTAACCAAGGGCATCTATTTGTCGGCTAAATAAGCGAATGGGCAAAAATAATAGCAACACAGCGCCTAAGATTTATGCCATGATCTCACGGCAATTGTGGCATCATGGCATCTAAGATCCTCTGCATAAGCTCACCCATGGGCACCACGTTGCCGAAGGCGGAAATGTCAAGAATATGCGGTCTCAACTTGAGCACTGCTTTCAAAATTTCTTCACCTAGTGTTCGCCACGAAGAGAATCCTTCTTTTAATTCCAAACAAACGCTCACGCAAGTGATTCCGCCGCTCAAGTGTGCTTAGTGACGCTATTGGAAAAACAAGATACGCATGCAACGGCATAGCCGACAAGCAAATAGAAAAAATGAGTGGCGGCCGTTTGACTGCTCACACACATTGAGTGCCATAAGACGATGTCAATGAGGATGATTAATGCGAAGAAGAAAATGAAGAAAATGAACATTTTTGCTGAACAAGCAATAATTCCATTCCGAGTTAATTGGATGAAGTTCTGGAAAGGGTACAAGAACCGTGACATTGCATCCCTGCAAAAAGCTGAAGCGAACACGAAAGAAAAACTCAAGAGAAAATGAGAAGTTTATGAAAACACACATACACACAGACAACCACCCATTTCATCGTATTAGTAAATAATTCATGCGTCAATTTCACTAACGAGACACATCCGAGACACCCTCTGCACAAGCACAAGTCCACCACGTCATCCAAAGCTGCCGCTGCAACTCACTTACGCTGGAGGTCCGTGAATTTCCCACCGCCGAACCGCCCCATCGCTCCACCGACAGCACGGATGGATGTATGCCACCGAATTTTGCTGACTCATTAATGCGAATCAATCAAAAGTCGTTGTAAACTTGCTCAGCAGAATGTACTTCATCTGGCGCCTGAGCAGCCAAAGTGAGTGGCAGTGCCTAGTGTTCACTGTTCTCGGCGAAGGATTTATTGAACGGTGAATTGTGTGGGCGGCTCCGTCGGGAGGTGGTGTTAGAAACTTTGTTTGATGGATTTACAAGGACGTGGAAATTCGACAACAATTCCTTTTCATATCTCCACCCCCCACGGCCCGCCATGGTGCAGCGCCAGCCCCAGCCCCAACGCCAGTGCTAAAGAGTTCAGATTGTGGTGTAAAACTGCTCGGATTTTGACAGATGATTAAGTGAAGGACACTGATGTGGATGGAATGAAGTCTGAAGCGCTCTGACAAATCCCCCTCGTGATAATTGGGTCGCATGTTGGACAAGGGAGATTTTGAGAAATTGACTGTCCCCGAATGTGGAGCAACTACTGGTGTGTACATGTGTCATCCCACTAAAGCCCCGGGTATACGAGCATGAGATTTGACTTGGGTTGACAAATGTCGCACGAGGCACAAGACAAATAGCCCAACTCCGCTTGTATGTAATTTTTTAAGAGCCCTTCTTTGTCACAATTAAGCTATTCAAAGCCGCTCGTTCCGTCCACCTTCCCCCGGTTGAGCGGAGTGTACATAAAACCCAATGAGGCACATAAGAGCCGAGACTGAAAAGAGACCTGCCCTGCCCATGCCCATATGTGCCAGGCGGGCTCCAATTGTATGTGTTCAAGATGGAAAATTAAGCGTCAATCACGTTACAAGCTTCAACCATAAATAAGTGTCAAACATTACGACCCACGTGAGGATAAACTTTATGTCCTGTGCGTAAATGAACCCCCCCGCACTGCGTGTGTGTGTGTATTCAACCCTAACCGTTATCTAACACTTGTTTTAATTTCCAAATAAATTGCCACAATTAAAGCTGTGATGATGTCACCCCCGTCACACCGTGTTATCCTTTTCTATCCATCCCTTAGATTGTTGCTGGCGCAGCACATAGTACAGTACACAGAGCACACAGGACACGCCACACTCGGGCGGGCGCACTGTGTGCGAGACAGTGTCTGAACGCGTCCCGGACGTTGAATACTTGAAACAAAATTTAATGAGCCATAAAGACAAAACCACCACCTCCACCACCGTCGCCCAAAACACACAGGACACGGGGAGCAGAGTAGGAGGCCATGGTGATCACACAGACTGGTGTACACTGTACACTCCCGCGAAAAAGTATTAAGCCACTCCCTCATAAAATGAAGTACACACGTGGATTTCATTTTTTCATTTACGACTACAGCATGCTTGAATTTAAAATTTACTACGCCACCAATTTAATTGTGATAATTTAAGGGTTATAAAGGTGCCCCCACACGACACTGTGTCACATCGCTTGCATCAATAAAACTGAGTGAGATGTCTGTTTGTTCCAATTAAACGGTTTGGTTTGATGAATATTCTTAAGTCTCTTGGTAAGTGTTACGCCAAACATGACAAAGATGTTCGCGTACATTTGATAATTGACAGAGATGAAAGTTGATGAAGGCACAGGCACAAGTACTTTGTATGGGCAATAAAGGCAAAGACGACAAGAGTGTTCATAAAATTGTTGACAAATGAAAAGTATTTGTGCCTTATTGCTTGAATATTGCACACATTATCTCAGCTCTGTTGTTGCAACCATTGTGGATCGAGTAAAACTCTGATAGAGTTGATTTTAAGCCTTTGGGATGAGCTGCTGAGATGATGGCGAGAATTTTATTAGCAGCTGTTTGTTTTGTCTGGGCGCTTTCATTTCGGGGGCACTTAGTAGCATGGAAAAGTAGATGATGGGACAATGAAAGTGGGAGTGTCTGGAATCGAACCTGACCTTCGGCATAGTTGTCGAAGTACACATCCACTTTACCACGTCCTTCAAAAAATACCATTTTGACATATGTGTGTATAACTAGCCTAAACAATACACGCTTCACAACGTCTTACAAAAAATATTTTTTTTCCATTTGGGTAAAATTATAAAGTCTATTGCAATGCTTTGTGATACACAACGTTTGTTCATGAATGTTCTACACATTCCGTTGATTTAGCGAGTCCGTGGATAATTTAATTATTTTTCTTGAATATTTCGATTACGCAATTGTGGAATTTCAGTGAAATGAAAAAGCCAATACGGCCAAATTGAGAAGCTTTTTCGAAAGAGGTGGGGCCGTGGAAATCATTTTGGTCCTACTACTAGAGGTTGAAGTGCGTCGAAGTCGACGCACATACTCACTACGCCACGGCCGCCACCATGTACCGGAATTGCCGCTCTCAAATATAAAAAAAAATTAATTTCTAACACGATGGACATATTTTAGAAAGAAAATTTTGTTCTAGTGTAGACCTTGTTTTTTGTGTTAAGGTAGGCGGGCAATATGATGCGCTGTCGGCATAATGACCGTGGCTCACTTAGACCAACTTTTTAGGTCCATTGTGTCCTTGTTTGCGATGGTTTACTACCGTGAGACCTGTTTTAGTCCGAAAACCACCCAAATTCACGTTCATATATGTCTTAGCAGACTTTTCAGTTCAACACCGCTGAAGTCCCCCAGCTCTACGAAGAAGTGCTTTCCTAGGTTTGTGTTTACATGGTCAGATTTGAGTTCACCCGACTATGAGGTGTAACAGGGAAATATGGAGTGCTGGACTCTGTCGGGTATTTTCATGTCAACGCTGTTAACACAGGAGCACGAAGGGCACCATAACGGAGCGACGTCGTGTCACAATTAATTTTGTTTCTTAATTTATTTTAGTTCACATCTGAACGACGCTATTTTTGTCTGCTTGCCTATTTCAATTTCCTCGCGGATATAGTCTTCATAAATAAATCTTGTGCGTGTAGTTTAATTTGGGCTCATTGCGTGCCTGTGGTGAAATGCTTAATTTAAACAAACTTTAACCATTAAAAGTAATCGGCAAAGGAAGTCTCTCAAATAAAGCTATTAAATATCGTGTTTAACCCATTTTATGCAGTGGGAAATGTTGGAGCCAACGTAGCCGTTCATGCTGCAATCAGCGAAGTTAAATGTTATATGCAAGCTATGCAAGTTAATATGCAAATGTTAATCAATTTTTATGGAACTAGTTAGACGGGCTTAAGAGTACCGTGCACTTAAAAATATGCTTCTACATGCTATAAAACTTCATGCTCTCATTGCATGGGAAATGCAAAAGAAAAACAGTTTTGTGCTGAAAATTTTAACCAACATATGCAACACGCTTCCTGACACTGTTCACGATTTTCGTAACACACTTCAGCAATGTCATGGAAGTAAGAAATTAAAAAATCTCCCAAGATGGAAGGAACTGTCCTTCAGTCTAATAAAACAACTGTCAATCCACATCCTCCATCAAGACCCTTCCACTTGACTCCGCCGAACTGTGACAAATGAATAATTGCGTTTGCAGACCAAACACAAACTGTACGACTACTTCCGATGTCGACTGTTTTCAATTTGTAGATTGTTAAAAAGGATATAAAGCACATCAAATAAAAGAAAATAAGAGACTGCAGGAAAAACCCCCGAGTTAAACCTCAATTTGTTATTTGGGTTCGGTTGCTGATGGTTTGGTGGCAATGCCATACTGGTCGAGCTGGTGGTGTGATACTGCTGCTGGTGGGTTGGCTGTACGAGTATTCATGTTTTTATGTGCGCCTCCATCTGCGAAATAAACTTGTAAGCTTCACCCATCCATGCAGCCCACAGAAAAAGGACACAACATACCGTACTTCAAAAATAAATTGATGGGGGGGGGGGGGGGGCAGTGGCAAAGGATGAAGAACACACAAAAATAGCAAGCAAATCAATGTGATAGGGAGGGTTGGGTGGTTGGGGGCAGGGGGACGAGGGTTTGGTATACACAAAACTGAGGAAATACAGATAGATTTTTGAAACTTACTTTTCCTTCAGACAATTACTATGATCCTGCAGTTTGTGATAGGGATGATGGATGTTATGACTTATGTGGGAGATTCTGTTGCCATTACTATCCAAGGCATTCAAATGTCCACCACCGTTACGCTGAACTGCTGCGACTGCTATCGCCGGCTGTTGCTGTTGCGTCTGATGTTGTTGCGGGTGCTGATTGCTTATCGACAGCTGATGTTGACTGTTAGAGGACGGACTGCTCTTCCCTGAACCAGGTGAAATTTTACCGGCTAATGCCTCAAGCGAACTTAACATTATGTTACGTTATGTTGGTGTTGCTATTGTGTTTACTAGCATGCATTAATTGATTGGTTTTTTGTAACGAATTTATGTTGCCTCGTATTCGGTTGGCTTCATCCACTTCATCTACGCGTAGCTGATTCACCTGAAAGTTGATGCATGTGCAGGGATGAGGCGCGATTCAATACAATTTATTCGTATAGATATATTCAATAGATATTTATTTAATACACATATGCATCGATGTATATGCTTGTGCATGGATCGGTGACGATGATGTGATAATCCGCTCTTGGATTAGATGGCCCTTGTGCGGTCGTTAGTAGCTGATTAGACCTGAATGGGATGAAAGTGGTTGCAGTTGAGTTGTTAGTTATTTTATGATGAAAATGATATTATAATAGAGGATAACGCACAATTTTGCGTGCTGCGGATTAGTTGTTTTCATTTTATCAGAATTTGCTGGCTTGAGTGTGTGCATTCCAAAAAAAAAAAAAAAACCAAAAACATGGTTGTTTGCTTAGGAGTTGCATAAATATTGATCTTTTTTTTCAATAGATGTAAATGAATAGAATATCGCCTAAAATTACGAACTTTTGAGGAATTGGCTTTGTAAAGTACTTGAATTTGTAAAAATTTGAATTTAATATATTTTTTTTTCAATTTAAACAATAAAGTATACAATCTGTGACTATGTATGTTATAGTAAGCGGGGCAAATCTACTCTCAGACTCTCATTTTCGAAATGTTCATAGCTTCTTTCCTGTCGATATTTAAGAAGTCAGTGGCGACGGAGCTTCGCTTTTGTGAAGTTCTGCCAGTCAGTATTCCATTAAGCCATGCACAACGCTGTCCTCAAGGGGGCGTCTACATTGATGTTCATGTTAAACTATCAGTCACTCTTAATCGCTGAATTTGACTGAGCTCACGATCCAGTAAGATATGTTGCTTTGAACTATTAGAGCATTGGCGCATGTGACTAATCGATCTGTAGCAGCGCATAAAATCAACTGCTTGTAGCTGCATACCATTTTTAAGGCCAAAGACTGTGCTAGAAGGTACCTCACTACTTTTTACAACAAACTTTCCTTCTGTGGTCATGTCAAAAGCCAGATATAATAGACGTTTATAAGGTGTACCTGACCATTTTGAGGATACAGCTCCTATTCACTGGAGATAGTGCCATCCAACCTTCGAATCTGGTCAGATTTTACTCCACTGAGTGGCGTACACCCCTTGAACGCAACATGTATTGCAAAATTTCTTTTTAAATGTGCCTGTTGTGTAGACTGGTGTATTGAATCATCTGCACTTTCTAGGAATAGAGATGCCAATCTTCAATGCGAATTCAAAATGACGTGAGAACTTCGCAAGACATCGAAATCCTATTCACTTTGGCGAGTTGATGTGATTTGTTGAGAGTCAGCAACACTTCAAAATTGAACTGTGTCGATGTGTTGAATCACCTCTTGAAGGACTTCCAGAGTCCGTTTGAGTTTCTTAATAAATCCCTTCAAGGTTTGGTGTTAAGCATTCGAAAATATTCGGTGTAGAAAATGTGAATTTTAATCACCAAGTCACTTTTGTTCCTAGTTTGTTTGTGAAGCTGTGAAGCTGTCACTCCTCCTTGGTTGGATGGCTTAACATTCGGATCGTGGATCTGATAGGGTGCTGTATGCTCGTCTGACCCAACCGTAATAGTCTTACATAGCGTTAAGCTAATGCCGAAACCGAACGAAAGTTGGAAGAAGCATCATCAATTTTCAAAGTGACGCAATTTCTGGTACGTACGTATAAAGATAGCGGTTCATCTCGCTCCTATTTAAGTAAGCAAAAAGTGAACGACACTTAACGAAACTCAGCTAATCGGTTATTTTGCGACAGTTTGTCATTTCTTCGTACTCCCTCAATTGCGTAAGTTCACTTATGACTACGTGCGTCCATTATGGTTGGAGCTTTGGTCGTTCTGCTTACCGTCTCTAAGTTATCTTCATGGTGATGCCGCAATCACGCTGTATAGGGAAATCAATGGATTTTTGTACCACCACGTCATCATTTTAGTAAACAATGGCAGTTGAATCACTGGGTCAGAAATAATAAATTGCATCTGATCTATAATAAGCAGGCAATTCCCACAACTTATTGCAGAGATATTATTTGAAGTGATTACTTGGAGCTGTCCCCGATTAAACATATCGATTCATGCTCAGAACACCAGTCGGGCTGTCAACTGCAACGCGAATTGAAATTCCAGGATCCAGAAAATTACTTCAGTAGTCACTGGCAATAGGTGCATCATCTAATGCTCAGTTGTGTAGGATGACATAGCTAAATTCATGGCATACCCATGCAAAAATCCCCGTCCTTGGTCAAAACACTTTGAAATGCTTCTTCTTGCCAAAGCGCTGCATCACAAGCTCCAAATAACTGCGGGCATTTCACAACATAAATAATTGCATTGACTTCCATCCTCTGCAACCTTCAGTTTAAGTGGCCAAACCTCAGTCTAAAATATTTACAAAGCATCCTCTCTCATTGCTTTCAGCAATTCACACACACTTTACTGAACTTTTGGCGTCTTTTGCATAATATCGGTCCGCATCACCTTTGCACATCAAAAATTTAACGCCACAACTAATACGCCATTTCCATTCATTAACACCACTCGGACAGGACAAAAAAACCCACGACCAGACCAGTTCAACAAAACCATGTGTAGCTAGAAATAAGCGTCCAAAAAATGGAATATCCTGTCATCATTCCACATTCTCGCCGTTTACGGGCGCACAAATCTCCATAAATTATTGCATACACCACTACATGTGTATTCCGAGTGTTAAATACAGCCAAGCGTTCATTATTCATAGCGAAGCATGTGTCACGTAAGTGATTTGTGTGAAGTGCCCAAAAAACATGACGCCCAATACTGGTAGCTGCACTTGCTGTTCGTTCTGCGGCGCACTCATTTAAATACATTCTCCCCGTTCCAAGCCTCCGCAATCCATCCGCCCACCAGCTTGGGGCAGCGATGCAAAGGACCTTTCATCAGGAGCTAATAATTAAGGGGTTAATATTGTGCGCCTCGAAAGCGAACTGGAATAGCACCATGAACAGCGCACTATTCCGGGTGCTGCTGCACAAAACGGTGAAATGGTGGAGAGGAAGTATCGTCGACGCCTAAGATTTATGAGTTTTCATGTTCAGGTGATGAGCCAGTGACCATCCTCCGGTCGGAATAGCTTCGGTGCGGTAACGTTGTCCTTTTGTCCAACCATCGCGTGTGTCATCGCGTTCGAGAAAGTGGGGTTCATTCTGGTTCAAAAACGACGGCGACAACGGCTAGGTGGTCATAAAAAACAAATAAACAACCAAAAGTGCTTAGACGCTGAAACCCCGACATCATAGGCAACCGATAACGACTGCACTCGTCCTTATGGAAAACTCATTTCCTTAATTTTTTTTGTGCGCGTTTCCAATTCGCCGCTGTTAGAAAAAAAGAAGAAGCAAATCATACTCCTCCTTCTTCAGTTGTCGCGTGTCTTAAGTCATAAAACAAAAAGGATTTGGATTTTCGCTTTCCCTCCGCTTGTTCGCGGGAGTCCCTATCATTTGGAGTTTGTCGCTGTCGTCGACGTCGACGATGTTGTCGTTTACCTGTCGCAGCTGCAAAGAGCCCCACGCCACCCCACCCCGACAGGATTAAATAACTTGATTAAATGAGAATGCTCTGGCGCTCTGCACAGCCGTCTCATGCCTGCCCAAAGGTCCTTAAAATAAAAGGAATTATTTTGTATCCTTTTTCTTGCGACTTTTTTGTGTGTTTGACTGCTTGTCACGCGAGAGAGCCTTTCATTTCGATTCCGATGGAAATCTCGCCCGATAAACGTAATTCAACAGCGATCAGCGGAAGGGTGATTTCGTGTTAAAGCTCTCTGATGGGCGGTTGGTGCTTTCCGAATGCCACCGCGGACGGGGGTGGTGGCAAAGGAAATGTACCCACTGACAGGGGACGGGACGATTTTGATTTATGCAATATTCGCATACCGATTTGTTTATTGTCGTTTAATCTTTGCTGGTTAATAAATTATTCGTTTGCTAATCGAGGGAAATTGTTGTAACGTTACCGAGAATTATTCGTGTTATCGTTGTGGGTGGACTCTGTTGGGGAGGGGGGCGGAATCGGAATGAAGGCCTCTGCTCGCAGTTGTTTTGTTTTTATTTTCTTGCTCTCTGTGCTCGCAGAACTGTTTGCGCAACCGAAAATGGTGGTAATTAATTTCGGTTTTAGTATGCCGCAAGGACATTAATTGATGATTTCGATTGATGATGAGCGATAGGACATGCTATTGATTATTTTGATATTTCCACTCTTTTTTGTTTCTTTTTTGTCGTTTGTTGGTTGGCGTGCTGCGATGAAAGTGCGGAAAGGTTCGTGGAAGCAGTGAACATTATCAGTGAGGTTGACAAAATATTAAAACGCGACCGCTCGCGCTGTATCGATTCGGGGCGACTGACACGCAAGCTGCTGGTGATGTGATTTTATCGATTGTTGAGAGGGGTGACGTTGGGGTGGACTAAAAACGGGTCTGCGGTGCATATTTACTCGTGATGGTACAAAATTGTTGTTTATTTTTTGTACCAATCAACGCGCGTTGGCGACTGTCACGAGGAAATAGTAAAATTCAACCTGAATCGGGGCAGGCATTCCCACTAGCGGTGAAATTCTTCTAAAGAAACTTAGGAGGGGGAGATTGCGACTGGTAGGTGGATTGCGGAGATGCATACACAGCTGTGCCCGGGTAAATAGTCAAAAGTTTCTTCATTGTAAGTCAGCTGAACTTGAAAAATAAAAATATCCTATGAAACCGAGAATGTTTTTCGGTGTTTCACGAGACTTGGTTCACATAAACAGCATATCTGCAAGCTTCCTCAGAGCAACTTAAAAAAAAATACAGATTTTCCTCAACATTTTGCGCAGTAATTTCAATTATTTTTTAACTAGACTTATAAGCAAAAAAAGGGAACAGCATTTCACAGAAGAAAATAGTGTTAACCCACCCAGTCTCGTGAAGAGTCAGTCAATAAAGAGACGCAGAGGAGGGAATCGATAATAAAGAACACGAATGTGAAAGTTGTTGCAGTTGCTGCAGCGATTGTGTTTTCTTTCTAATGTATCTACGTAACAATTGAAATTGACTATGTTATGGGATAGAAACGGTTGATCCATTTAGACTTTTTTCTCTTTTGACATATTCACGCATTCATTGTGTCATGACGTCATGTTCACACTCACATCTCAACAACGTCTCTAAAGTCTTTTTCTTCGTGTGGCGCTACAGTCCGGGATGGACCTGGGCCTACACCAATATGCCTCTCCAACTAGCGCGATCTCTGGCTAGCAGTCTTCAGATTCACACGCCAAGTTCGCTCTTCACTTGGCTGCGTCACGTCTCCTCTTCCACGTTGTCCCACAGGTTCAGAGTCGAAGAGCCTTCGACCCGGAGCTATGTAAGTGGTTCATGCGCTCTACATGATCCAGCCACCTTAGGCGTTGGATCCATAGACGCCTGACTAGGCTCAAGTCTCTATACAGTCCATATAGTTCGTAGTTGGATTTCCCCCTCCGACTTCCATGCAAACAAGACCAAAGAACCTTTCCCTCGAAGATACCAAAGATTTCTTTATCCGCTTTTAAGATTGGCCATGCCTCTGCGCAGCAGGACTGGGATGATCAATGTCTCGTAAAGAGTCAGCTTGGTCCTTCGAGAGACGTACACATTACTCAATTGCTTCTTGAATCCGAAGAAGCAGGGTTTGGCAAGAGTTATCTGATCTCAGTACTGATGATGCTTGTACTGATTACTGAGGAGCCGACGACGACGAAGTACCTAACCACCTCAAAGTTATAGCTGCCCATTAAAACGTTTCTTCAAATATGTCTATGTTGCATGTACTTTCATGAAGACAGTATATATTTCGTGTTGCTCTCACTCCACTGACCCATTTTAGCCACTTCCACCTCAATGCCAGCACAAGCTTCATTGACGGATCGCTGTGTTCTGCTAATCCCGCCAATGTCGCCAGCGTATGCTAACAGTTGTACGGACTTTTGGAAGATCGTGCCTCGTGTGTTGGCGAGTGATTTCTGCACGATCTGCGCAAGAATGATGTTGGAAAAGGGACATGGCAGCGTGTTGGACATTGGAGGTCCCTGTGATGTGGTTACCGACCTTGATGGAGTAGCGATAAATCTCCATCGTCATCCTGCACAGCCTGATGAGATTGGCAGGAACGTGAAAACTAGACATGGCGTTGTATAGCCCGTTGCTAAGCACATTGTCTTATGCCACATGTCATATATTGAAATCGACGAATATGTGCTGGGTTTCGATTTGCACTTCTTGGGTCGTTTCAAGGATCTGCCGTATTGTGAAGACCTGGTCGATGGTGGACTTCCCTGGCAGAAAAAATCTTGTACTCGATGTTGAGGAGACCAATCAATCTATAATTGGCGCAGTTAACTGGTCCTTTCTTGGGGATCTAAGTTATTCAGAGTTCTGTTAAAAGGGTTTTTCGTGCGCTTCGAGTGGTGTGCAGCCAATTTCACGTTGCGGGCAATCACATCTTTAGACTTTTTCTTACTACTATGTGATGTCAGAAGCCTTCGCCGATAAGCGAGCTTAGATCCAGTATTTGGATGCCAGCAATACTCGCAATAGTTTGCAAATACTGGTCTCAAAGCTGGAAGGAGTGCGTGAAAACATTGCGCGGGCGTAGTCGCGGGCAATTATATTCCAATAGTAAATGTCAGACACTGTTCCTGGAGGAAATAAAAAAGCTTTCACATTCGTTTTGTGAGTTTTATTTAAAATGATAAAAAATCAGGTGTTAATGAATCACTCATTGCATGTACCTGCATTCCGTATCGTCGAATGGAATATTTTAACTTTTACCAATTATCTTTAATTGAAATAACTTTTACGGGAATTCACAAACATTTCGCACCAATTTTTTTTTCTTGCTTTAATTATTATTCGTTTTCCCAAAAACTAGCGATTCTGAGAAAAAAGTGAATACTTTCATTCATAATCGCTTAATTAAATTCACCAGAATCTGAACAAATTTACCAATTTCCAATGTAAATTTGCATCTACGGTATACCCAGAAAAAAAAAACTACGAAAATGTCCGACAAACCTGTTGGATTTATACAAGCTGATACATATTCATGTGCTCACATGCATTAAATTGATGCCTTCGCGGCATCCATCGAAATTCCGCACATGCTCTAACGCTTAGGAGCTACAAGCCACCGCAACTCACAAACAAAATAGTTGGCCACCAACACGCTCAGGATAAGCAAACCATTTCGCTAACAGCACTGCCCTCGTATTCCGTTGAGTGACTTATAAAATTGAAAATTCCAACTAAATTTTCCCCCGGCTTCCGCCTAGGGACGAAGAGGCGAAGATAAGAGACGGTAAGAGAAAAATTCAATATTAATTCCGCCCCATCGACCATTCGCTGTAATTGCTTAATCTAAAATTAAGGGATGGTTTTTCGGTTTTATTTTTGCTCTCCGCGTTCGCGGTGGGCCAGCAGTATGGAGTGAGGAAAGGTTTAAGTTTTATCTGAGTAGGATATTCCCGTAAAAGCGCACTTCATCGTTGCCCTGTCCGCAGAAGTCGTTGTGAGTGTTTAGTCTGAATGAGTGTAACACAGCGTAACATTCCTGCAAGACTAACAACAGCAGCAGAGCCACAGTCAAGCGGTTGATGGAAAGGAAAAAAAAAGCAGAAAAGTTCAACACAACCGATTTAATGGCAACCACCGGGATATAATTTAATGTTGATGCGGGCTGCGGCCATGTGGTTGAGGCAAACGAGAAAGAAATCATCCAAACCCTGGCACATCTCGTCGTCGTCGTCGTTCTGCGAACCACTCCCCGAAAGACATTCATCCTTGCAGCCGTAATTCCTTTATGAATAATTTATTATTTATTCAACTCGTTCGCTGTCTTAGCTGCTACTGTATTACTAGCTACAATTGCCCCCGGCCAGCATTTCCCGGAAGACGAGTACGACGAGTGTGAGTACGAGTAGTACGAATGCGGGAGACTGCTCGAGAGGAGCGCGGCACTATCAACCCTCATCAGCGGATGGAGGCTTGAGATTATTTTCGTTTTCTGAACATGTCTAGTACAATCCGACTGTCAATTCTTTATTACTATTTTCTGTGGCGGTGCTGTTGTTTTTGTTGTGCTGCCTTTCGTTCTTCAATTTTCCTACTCCTACTCGTCCTCGACCTCGTCCCCATCGCCCACAGATGCGGTGTAATGGCTGAACAACTGAGGCCAAATTGCTCTTCAAGCAGGTTATACAGTTTGTGTGCCCCATCAGAGGTGGAAGTTGCAGTCGGGAATGCTCCTGCTACGGAATGTAATGTTTCTGTTTTGTACGTATTTTTTTTCTCTTCTCTTCGTTCTTTTTTGACTGAAATGTGATGCAAGGCTTGCGCTACTGCTGCAGTTGATGACGATGACTGGGCTGGCATGAGTTGGCCGAAACGAGGGTAGTAAAGGTAACTTTTGCAGCAGATCATGAGTGCAGTTAAAACCCCTGAACCTGAACTAAATTGAAATTTCTAGTTTTGTTGTCGTTAGTCGTCGTCACTATGGTTGACAACGGGAAGGTCCTTGTTTCTTTTCCTCCTACAGGCGGTGGGAGGGAGGTCGGAATGGAGACCGTGACAATAGCAGTGGAAGTCAAAGCGAGTCAAAGGAGTAATACGAGACAGTACGTGGGCGGAATGGCACTTAATTGGAACAAAGTTTTAGCAATTTCAGTTGAAAACTTAACGTTGTTAGTTTTGATTTGAAAAACTGATGAGCGTTTGAGTTTCACGAGTGTATCACTTTTTGTTCCTTGCATTAAGAGAGCATTTGCTTTCATCTCTCAGCTCAGTCGACGACGTCTCATTGACTTGTGCCATGGAGCTTTGGAGATGTTTGTATTGTTTTATTTGGTCCGTGGTACGTGAGTTCGTTTCGCTTGCATTCGGTGAGTCAGGTAAAGAGCATGTGGGTGGTGGGCAGGTTGTAGTAAATACAAAAGACCCCTCTAATCAAATTAAGAAGAAGAGGAGAATGTAATTCCGATTCATTGCTGACCTTCGGCAGTCTATGCCGCTGAATGGCCAATAAAAATATGAGTCATCCGAAGAGACCGGCTCTTGCAATTCGTATGGCAACTTTTATTTGCCAATCAAATAGGAAAGGTGATTCTGGCCGGTCGTTATATTAATATGCTATGACTAATAAGTGGTGATGCGTGTTACACGGAAGGAATATCTTAAGAATCCAAACGCAAGTGAGTCACGTGGTGAATCTTTGAAAAGGCTAAATAGTAATCTCACACAAAACAACGACCATCCAAACCGAGACCATAATTTGTCTTAAAATATCATTAAATGAAAAGACAGCATCCACTCCGGTACTGTTTCCTTAATGTTTTCGTTTGTGACCGTCTTCTGTACGCCTGGTTGCATTTGGGCTTGGATGACATCTGCCCGCTGGCATTCGACTGATGTGGCTTATGGGTTGCAATCAGTTAACGTGGCTCATATTTCTGAGACATTCATTTAAAGACAGCTCTGCTGCGTATACGTAAGAAAATGATGTAATATTTTGTGAAAATCATTTCGACTTGGCTGTATTGGTTGACAAACAGAATAGGAGACCAAAAGCCCTCAATTGAGACAACCCGGACGTGCATACAATTGTGCGCGCTTTAATATTTCGGCACGTAGCGATGTTACAAATCACTGGATCACTGGACTGGAGTGTTGAAAAACTTGCATGTGGCCGAATTAGACCAATTAGGCCTCATTAATGCCTTAATGTGTGTTCCTTTGATTTATAAATTAACCGTCGGATGGTCTTGTCTGGCAGTAGAAGAGATTATATAAGCGAGTCACGCTAAGAGAGGCTCGTACTTAGCTTCATATGACAGCGTCCGCTGTAGCAGGAGCAGTGCTACACGGATGCACGAAAATGATTGTTTTTAGAGCAATCGTCACAATAGCAGAAGTGCCGACAACTCTCGTTTCATAAGTCGCGTCGAATTAATATCATTGATCCACGACTCAATTACCTAACAAATGTTACACTGTCAACATAATACTGACAGCTAACCTCTAAGATAAGTGACTGAATCGTGTAAAAAAAAATGTTAATAAATGTATTAAAAATTTACTATTAAAACTAAAATTAAATATTTTTACGTTGTAAACAACAATATTTTTGTTTGCTTTCTTGGCAAAATTGATATCTGTTTTATGCGACCCCCTGAAATTGTATGACTTTTGTAATTCACGGCTCCACCTCTCTCAAGTCGGTGGTAATTCTCCGAGTTACTTCCTCCCAAACTTCACTGTCCAGAGTCGGCACAGAACAGAGAGAACCATGGCACGCAAAACACAAGTGGTTGATGTAGAAGCTGGCCCAGGTCCAGGGGCCTTTTATCGGGCGCCATTTCGCATTGATGAGGATTTTAATTTTGTAATATTGTGGCCTGCCAGTCGGTGGGGACTTCTAATTCCACCAACAAGCACCAACTTTCGTTAGCAATCGTTAGCAAAATATGTACATATGTATGTACACCACTGCCTTGGGTACAATTGCACTTTGGTCCTAACTAAGGAGAGATTGTTCTGGGAGCACACTTATCAGTAAGTGACCGATAACCCTTCGGACACCACCATCAAGGTTCTAGATCAATCTGGGTTATAGATCAGACGGGAAAAAGTATTAATCACGCAGTTGTAGGTAGGCCTACTTGGACCGCTGTGGCAGTTGGAAGATGAACCAGGAAAACGCTAAACAATCCTTCCTCACTGTCGATTCCTTTAGGTGCAAATTTCGATGTCGTCAGACTCACTCTAGATTATCTGACTCGAGTAATACACGCGGGAAAACATAACCACAGGTGTACAGAAGTCGAATGTAGGTCTTTGGGCCGCTCCTTCAGTCACTCCTCCACCTCCATCGAGTCACTGACAAAGCTCAGAGGGTACAGCTGTCTAGAAAGGATTTCTCAAACTTCGCCATTCAAAGTAGTCATAAAACTGCAGATCCCCTCCACTCGAGAAATAGAAGTAGAAGGTAAAACTGTGGACTGTGGAGCCATCGAAGGAAACAAGAAAGGAGACACAACTGAGTTGACACAATTTTATGGGGCTTTGACTACTTTAGCAAGTACTAATTTCTGCATTCACTACGTCCATTAATGGGGCAGCACTTGTAATGCATTGGCCGCAGGCTTTCGCCATAATCGAGATACACACAATAATCAATGTCCTCGTTCCCTTTAAACAAGCAATATGTCTAATTCACCTGCATTTCTGTTTTCAGCTGGGAACAAAGGAAAGAGGACAACTCTTCGCCCCACATGCGCATAGAAAACTACATGCAAGCCTAAACAAAAAAAAATAAAACAAAAGCAATTTGTTATTTTCATTGTGGCTGCAAACTTTTGAGCACCACTCTGCGAGAGTGTGTGCACACAGACTGCTTGAGTGTGCTTTAAAGCAAATTCGCAAGTGGATATGCAGCACATCATGAAACATAATCATATACACTTCTCCTACGACCGCTAAGCCGTAACCATTGGATTTACTGGGTACATTTTCTACGCATCCTGCAACGTGGCTTGCCCCCATCGTATCCGTCTCCTACCAGACGAGCGCCTCGCCTCGCACACAATCGGACAAAGGGATATCCTGAATGATGGGTGGATGTTGGGACGGCAGTGACAAGTCAGAGTGCGTTCGTATTATTGATTCATTCCTGCCCACATGTACACAGGCGTGGGGGCACAAAAAGGGAAAGTTCAGTTCAGCCGCATAGCCACACAAGCGTACTCCGCCCGTGCCCACAACACATCGGTTTGCAAACAAAAAGAAGCACAGCAAAAAAAAAAAAAGACCACCATTCGCCTGTAGTGCTGTAGAATGAGCTTCATGCTGAGATTGTTGTAAACTTTTGAATTATTGCAATACATCGGATTGATAACGTATCTGGGTATATCTACTTGTCTAGAGTTTTGGTTTTATTGCATATTAGATGAACGCCTCTCATGGGTCTCCTCCTTATCCAAGGATTCCAGAGATTCATTGGGCATATGATATGAGCTGGCTGCTGCTACGTGTAGTCCTTGGGCTCTTGCGTTGTCCTCCGTAGCATGTGCACAGATATGTGTGTACGTTCGCATTTTGTTTAAGTTCAACGCACAAGTGAGCAATCGGCATCAATATACAATGATGAGTAGACTGAGTGAGTGTGTGGTGAGTCCTTATGGAAATGTGACGACGATGACGTGGGGTTTGAGGGAGGGGGCCGGCGAAACCCAGTATCCACTCGATCGGATCGAAATAATTGAGGATTTGATTATTTATGACATCGTCGAATTGTTTGTTGGTTGGTTGGTTTATTGAATTTTATTGTTTTGCAAATTGTCTCTGCGCTGCGTTATGGATCGGAATCCATCGCCAAGCTGTGCACCATGCCATCAATCAGAGAAACGGGAGTAGGTGCTTTTACTGCCATTCTAGCTGCCCGCCCGAGGGGTTAGATGAGCGACGAGATATGATGGTTTCCGAATGAACACTGGCCTGTGTGCATTTCGATGGTGTGTAACTTTTGATGCGACACAAGAAAGCAGATTTTATGATTTAATTGGAAATCGACGAATACATGGCATCGGTGGTAGGCCAGGAGTTTTTAATTAAAAATGAGAACCGATGCATAAAGCAATATTGTGTTTGCACCCGTGGGTTGGGGTATTGTGTAAGCAGTTGATCGAATGGAAACCGAAAGCGAAATTATTACTGCCAGCCGAGGAAATTTGTTTACTCTGCAGATTCGGTTTCATTCCTCTTATTTGTTCATTTTCATGGCCAGATGCCAGTCGGCAGTTTTTAATTACAATTGATAACCGCCTGTGTCTAGGTTTAGGAACGAGGTGCGTTAGTGGGTGGGGTGTGTTCGTACACAGCATTGGAGAGGAGAGGAGGGATTGAAAGAAAATCTGTCTGATCGGGAGATGTATTTTTTGCTCGAGGACACTCGGTCTAAGCCGAGTCTGAGAGCATTATGCCTTGGCATTCAGTAATCTGGTCGTGTCGATTGATATGTTCAGACTTTGGAAAATATTCTCGCACCCAACTTGATTTTGAGATACATTTTGTTGTTAGGTCTTTGACGACGGTACGAAGTGACGCTAGGACCACTGTTCGCTGCGCTCACGCTCCTCTAACAAAATATATAAAATGATGGTATAACGTAGGTGGCACTACAGACCGAGGTGGGTCTGGGCCCAGCTTTTACATCAACAACCCGTGTTGTGCGTGCTAATGTCCTGTCACGAGTGAAGGGGACCTACACATTTATGCTAGCTCCGAATGGAGATGTTTTGAGAAGCATTTTCTATACTCCTTTAGCACTGGCAGTAACTCGAAAGAGCCGGAGCAGTGAATTAAGAAAGTCGCTCGTTTCGGATGCATACACACACCTACCCACTTCCGCCACGGACGCAAAACCGTACAAAAAGGTGCTTCAAAAATCAGCTAAAGTGAATGTTAACTTATCTTACCCACTGTAATCTTATCATTATTGCTTGTCATAGATAAAAAAAGCACCCCAAGTAGCGCGTATGCAACCTCCACTTCAGTTCTAGCACAAGTTTGCTGAATGAGAGAGAGGCGGGGGGGAGGGAGAAGCAAAAGGGTTCCGGGTGAGAGGGTTCACCATGCATGCACATGGTACGAGCATGAATGGATATCCAGACGAGGCCATATGGTGAAGGATACAATAGGATGAGGTCGAGATCCCCGTGAGTACAGCGAATGACGAACAAAACCAACGTTGAATTGCACACCATACGTGCATGCACAAGTTGAGGTTGTGTTTAGGAATCCAAGTTTTGCGGGCGCAAATTTCAAGTGTACCCTCTCTCCTATCCTCCCACATTCAATGGTGGGCTATGGAACACACTTATTCTCAGTGCATACAATTTCAACTTTCAGCTGGTAACCAAGAGCACAGCAAAAGAAACTTGATGCAATCTTATGGTCTGCAGGGGGGGAAAAAAACCACTACAACGAATGTATGAAAAGAAGCATATCCGTCGAATGAATGACCGAACAGTTCAAGGATGTACACATATCTGAGATATCCTTTTTGAAGGAAAAAAAAAACAACGCCAGTGACTAAGGAAATACGGCATGAAGTACGGCACAGAGGTATCGTGCAGTCAAAGTGGTCAAAATGATGTGTGGCCAGCAGAGGAGTGGATGAAGGAAGTCGAGAGAATTCAGAATTGGCAATGAGCTTGCAAAGCGCAGTTACACACTACACAGGGCAGCTTCTTTTTTTTTTGGACACCGCATCATGTGGTCAACGTTCAGAGCTTTATGAATCCTTTATGGCGAACCGTATATCAAGTGTTATGCATCTTTAATGCTGTTAACGTGGATGCATGTCGGACTTGTGGCTCAAACTGCTTGCACTTACTTTGAAACATTCGCACCGAGTGGATACACATTTTGATCATGATGACCGTGGTGGAGGAGGTGGCAAGGGGTATTTATTCCGCAGATTTGAAACAATTTTCTGTTGGAATCGGGAATAATTAAGCAGGGATCGAGTTTGGAGCGGCGTTTTTCTAACCAGTTGCGGACGGTGGGGTAGAAGGCAGGGTTTGAGGCGGGCTAGTCCATTGTGATAAAACCGCACATGTACTGCTTCCATCAAACGCACAACAAAAATCCATTGCTTCCAACACAGACGCATATTCATATTCATATTCACCCGGACTGATTTATTAATAAAGGGTGTTTTTTTGTGTTGAGGTATAGAACTTTGAAATGGAACAAAACAATGATGTTTTTGAAATTGACATGAAATTTACTTGATTCGAAACATAATCTTCTGGCATGAAGGTGCAATTTTCGATGACTTTTTCCAACATTTGTGGTCGTATATTGGCAATAACGTGGCGAATGTTGTTCTCCAAGTGGTCAATCGTTTCGGGCTTATTGGCGGAGACTAGAAACTTCACATACCCCCACAGAAAATAGTCAAGCCGCGTTAAATCGTACGATCTTGGAGGCCAATTCACGGGTCCGTAACGTGAAACTATGCGGTTCAATAAATCAATTGTAGCACGATCTGCGTGACATGTTGTGCCATCGTGATAAAACCAAAGCTGCTGCACATCATGATTGTTCAATTGATGTTCAAAAATCAGTAACCATGGCTCTATTGCTGTTACCACTGACTGTAACGTTCTGGCCAGCATCGTTCTTAAAGAAGTACGGACCAATTATTCCACCAGCCCATTAAGCACACCAAACAGTCAGTTTTTGTGGATGTAATGGTGTCTCAACACACACTAGAGGATTATCATCACTACAAATACGGCAGTTTTGTTGACGTATTCATTCAACAAAAAGTGAGCTTCATCGCTAAAAAAATTCCGAAAATAGGGATCAGTTTTTTGTTTCGCTCCCATTCACCGAATCTACGCCTTGCTATGCCAACTATGCTAACCAACAAATGCCAAGTTAAAATAGTGTTGCCAACTTAAAATTCCATACCTCTAAAAAAAACACCATTTATATCCACAGCCCATTGGGGCTTCCAACAAATCGGTTCAGCTGATTTATGGTGTCCAACGACTAGCCAACGAGTTTTGACAAGCAGAGGAGGTGATGTGTGGTTTCTACCTCCATCCAGTCAGCTTCTATAACAGTCATTATCGGGACATTTAGCCTGCATGACTTTTGTCTTGTGGTGTCGTCGATAGTCATCCAGATTTGGATCTCTGGGATGGATGTTACATGACGTCGAATGATGTCACATAGTAGATAATTCATTAAGACTTGTTTTTTATTTATAACAAGTCATGCATAACTGGCATTACGGTGTCATGATATTCTTATTCAGTTTTGTTTGACAAGTCACGCACACCTCAACAACGTCTCCAAGTTATTCAGGTGTATTGCGAATATTAGCGCTCTGTAAAAAAAATGTTTTTCTTGCACCTCGAGCGGTGGGCAGCTTATTTCACCTGTCACATCTGTCAACCTGATATCACACGTTAAGACTCTAGTTCTTGGGACTATGTGAAGTCAAAAGTATTCGCCAACGAGCTAGCCTAGGTCCATGGTATGGAAGCCAACTAAACTAGCGTATGTAGGAAATACCGGTCGAACCGCTGGAAGCAGTCATCCAAAACTAGGACGTGTTGAAATCTACCCGACTGAATTGGAAGTCTAAAAGCATTTCGCCATAGGCACCCACGCTTCGCGACGAAACTAACCACACAACGACTTCTGCAGAAGCTGCAGAGATGAGGAAGAAATAGAATATATCCAACATCTGCTGTGCTACCACCCAGCTCTAGCAAGGGTAAGAAAACAGTTCCTTTGAAAGGACTTCTTTGCAGAGCTGGAGGACTTGTGCGGTGTAGAAATGAAAAACCTCCTAAAGCTTGTAAATGAACCCGGATGGTTTTAGTAGCAAAAGAGTGTCTAATGGTAGGAATTGCAACATTCACCAAGGGCACAACGCACTCAACATGTTGGTCTAAGTAGGCCACTGACGTAAGACTATAAGAGCACCCACTTACCTACCTACCAAATTGAAAAAACAGTTTCCAGTCTCCTGTGTCTGCTTTATGTTTGAATGCGGAGTCTTGTGACTCAAACCTATGTGACCACTGAATGAGATATCACTTACAAAACCCATCAAAACACCGGGGATGTGAGTGAGTTCAGATGGATATACCAACTTGGAACAACACGGAAAAAGAACTCTTCCCAATCGATCAAACTCACAGTTTTTCTGCCCTGCTAACAATCGGATCAACAGGCACCTAGGTTTCTATTTTTCCACACACACACACACGCTTACACACGAACTCCAACCAACAAATCGATTAATTAATTAAGCAAAAATTCATGAAAATTTAATTTCAATCAAATTAATCGATTTCTGTTAGCAAAACAATTCTTTTGGCGTCCGCACATCCGCACACAAATCCAACACAAATCAATTATTTACTCCGAACAATGAAAGTGGATTAGTCCCAACACGTTATACACTCGATCGCTCCACGAATCTCTCGCAACGCTCTCACATCTCTAATCTCTCGCATTAGGCGAACTAGGGGCGTCCACCTCTTTAATTCATTGGGCTTCACCCCGCCTTGGTCTCGACTGTAATCCAGAAAGAGAGTATTAAATATTCATTTAGCCGAGGCATGGCTTGATGTTTCCATTCGCTCGCACCCGCAATGCCGCACCGCGTCTATTGGTGTGTGGGTACAAATTCGTAGCGGTGTTCTTTTTTTTTGTACCTTCAGGCTTTTTGTCGCCTAGTAATTTATTTTCATTTTTTCCCCTCGACCTTGTGTGTTTCTCGATTTTCTTTACGCATCCACATCAGCGCCACGCTACGTCGCCACCCACAGATGTGACGTATCTGTTGGGGAGACATTTACATCCCGAATGCCATCTGTTCGGGCTTAATAGAATAATCGAGGCGAGCATTCTTAAGACCTACCTAGTCACAGCGGCCGTCCTCCACACACATTCTTCCCAAATGCCGTCCCTCTTGCCGTCCCCCTTGCCCCAAAAAGTGAAAGTCCTTCTTATTTCAGGTGAATAAAAAATGCGATTCTTCTGTTGCCGTTTTCCGGTATGGGAAACTGAGACGGTGGGTGCTCTGTACGTACGTATAATGTAACCCAGCACATAACAACTTGATTTAAAGGCTGTGAAATTAAGCTGGCAGCGGGACGAGCGGCTACTGTGTTACAGCGACAGCAACAGCGATTGCTTCGGGGACAAGGACGACGTCGACAATAACAACCGCAAGGAGAAGTCAGATGAATGCGCCAGAGAAGGCAAAAATAAGTAGACAACAATTTCGTATTCAGGACGATTTTATTTACTTATCTTGCCGCTGTGCTTCGCATCCCTTTCCAACGGGCGGGTAGCCGGGTCCCGAGGTGGAACACTAGCACTGCTATGTGAGGTAATCTATTTTGGAGTATCCCGTCGGTCGGTTTGATTCAAATTTCAACACAAAGTGGGTAAAAATCCCACAAAGTGCCTCTTGTTCAGATCTCCAGCATTGCGAGAGTGAAAGAGAGATTGAAGGATCAAATGCCTTCGCAGCTTAATAGTCCAGAGTGGTAGGTGTGTGTGTGTGTGTGTGTCGTTGTGTATGGGTATCTCTCACCATATGTAGCTGCGGGAGTTTTCGCTCCTCTATCTAGGTCAATGTGTGTAGGTGTGCTCGGGGAGATGTGCCTAAGTAATTTTAACATCAATCCGCACACAACGCTGATGTGGGACCATGGGCGGTGGTGGATGGAAACTGAAAGAAATCCCTAATTTGGCATAAAGTACCCTAATAAAGTCGACTTATAGCTCAGGGGGATGAAGGTATGATATAGCGCTTTACCTCTAAGTGGCGTGGCGTGGATTGATGCGAAGTAGTGAGGAGATTTTGAAGTATCTAAGAGTTGGCCTCCATAAAATGATTTCATGTCTCTTCGTCTCCCCCCCGTCGAGTTTAGGGCCTAGTCTAAGGTGTGTTCAGCTCGTAATGACGACTCGGGCTGTGTTTGTTTTTGGGCTTTTTTTTTTATTAGAGAGTTGTCCTACTATTTTTTTTTTTTGAAATGTAGAGCGAAGCAGTCAGCAGTGAGCCTGGGATATATCGAAATCCCTTAACGACAGAAGCGCACATAACTTCAAAAATACCTCACAACTAGGTATGAATTTTAGAGAGCAACACTTTAAGATGCATAAAGTGAGTCAGTTTGAGAGGATAGCAAGGAAAGCGGGGGTCTTGCTGTGCTTGGCATTTACAGAGGTGGCATGCATGGGGAGTCACATGACATACTCTCGGATGGCAATGGATCGGGAGGACACTGTCAGCATTCATGACATTTTATGATTACGAGTAACAAACTATAATTTCACGGGAGGAAGTTACCAAGGCCCAGTGCCTTGGAAGATCAGGTCAAGGGGATGGGTGTACCGATGTGAACTGCGATCTCAATAAATACTCAAGATTAACTTGTTGCCCTCTCTTAGAGTGGAGCATTGATCTCAGAAACAAAACGCGTTATAATCAAATTTAAGATTGTCAGTGTTACAGCTAGGGGACAGGAACATGAAATAGAAACTATTCATGTTGAGGGCGCTACTGTAAAGTGAAGATAACAGCAGATTTGTGCGACTGCATACAAGGCAGCTTGAACGCTTTGCGGCACCCTGCGACCAACTTGGACTTTATTTCTACTGCCGAATTTGCTTCAATGGTCACTTGACTGTCAATTAGAATGGTTATATCAGCTGGTTGTATTTCCAACGTTGATATCATTCTGGCCGCCTGGAAAACGCTGCCACAATGAGGTATTCCGATGGAGCGATGTTTTATAACTCGGAGAAAATGCCCGCGCCTGTTATGATAGTTATGATACTCGAATTGTTGATGGGTTCATTTGTATTTCACTCATCTCTTGTTGAGAAATAGCACCGGAAGAGTATTTCGAAATCAAGAAACGGAGGAGTAGTATACTTGCATGTCTTGCATTCTGGCTCTCTTTGCAGCAGTCATCTGCACATAGTGCCCAAGAGGCAGTAGGTTACTAATGCCTCCACGCCCGTCGTAGGAGTAGCTAGCTGGCTAGGTTTACTTTGCAGTTGCTCAGGAACCCAACACAACCCCACGTTGAATATGCTCGATATCTTGTTTAGCAATGTTTGTCTAACTAATATTGATCTTCTAAGTGGTGCTTTAAGTGCTGCGATATACAGTGAGTCAAAAAAAAAAAACAACCTGGGACAACCATTATCACTATGGTCATAGGTATAACATCTAAAATCGCTTCTAAGCTACAACGATTTGTTTTTTCTGTGGCACGACTGGCAGGGGCGGACTTGGGACACAAGCGACACAACCCAACGGGATCTCTGGCGAGTTACCTGGAATTACGCGCACCAAGTTGGTTGAGGTCCTTCCCGGACGCGGCCCTTATACATCCGCTCTACATGGCCCTACATGACGTCTTAGGCGACTAAAGCGACTTAGGAGAGTAAGGCATTTGTGGATAGGTTTCTGCAAATTTGTTTTTAGTTTCAAAGTGTTGACTGTAGGGACGAATGATTTTTTTGAGTTTCCGTTGGTCGTTCTCGCCGCTTAAAGTTTTGAAGGTCTTTTGATTTCAGGAAGGCGATGAACAAAGCCATTTAGTCGAAATCTCGTGAACTCTCTTATTGCTTGAGTCACTGCATCAATATCTATTTAGCCGTATTTTCCCGCTGGAAAACCACCAGTTATTCACTAATCTAACCTTTAAGGTGTACTAAGTATATTCGTCTCAGTCTCACATTAATAAGTCTCATCCATTTGTATTACTTTTCGGTCGCATGTCTGTCCGAATTCGTGCCATTTCCATTGAGATGGGCTTTAAGTGTCGACTAAGTTGCGGCTTGTGACGCATCTAATGGTGGAAACTCTGACAGAACTGTTGCAATGAAACGAGCCATTTACAAAGCGTTACTCGCGAAATTAGGCGACTGTGGCTATAAATAAACGCTTTATCAAGAACTTTATTCAACGAATCTCCGCAGTAGACAGTGAATAGTGAAGTCAGCACAGATCACATCCACTTTGTTGCTAAGTATGCCAGTGGCATCTGAAATGCCTTCTATCTCATTCATGTTGGACTATGCATGAGGCATGCTTGGGATACCCATTTACAAACACATCACCCAGACAATCCTTGGAGCAAAAATCTGTTTACTTACAAACCATTTTTTTTCCGCACAAAATTTTTTAAATGGATCAAATAAAACGAATATCCCTTGTTATGTCTGCGCAAACCAGTTGCACCCAAGAGCGTTACTGAGCCAACAATACAAATGCTCGCAAACGGAATTCTGCACCAAACAATCAAGGGAATTCAGGAAGAAAATCCCCTCAATCAATGGATAGCGAATATCCAAAGTGATTGACTTCAATTTACTCGCACTTCTTGTCCGACCAACAAAAAGTTCAGCAAACACGCAATGATTTACTGGAACAGGGGAACAATAACACTAGCCATCAACAACAGACCGCACGCTAAAACGCACCTGCTTCGCAATTATAAATCTTTCTCTCCTCAACTCTCCGTGGCTTGGCCGCGCCGCCAGTTGGGGCTGTGCACTAGCACACAGCGGTAAACAACATATGTTCAGGCATCCTGAAACAATATTGAACATTTTGGGAAGTCTCACTTTTCGCCACCACCCACGCCCGTTTACGGCACGCCATTCAATCATATTTCGCCATGCTCTCTTTCTGTGGGCCCGATCCTTGCAGTACGATAGCGCACGGTTTCGAAAGGACTACGCGCCATCCCCACTTGGCATTGCCAGCGCCATCATCATCGCCACCGTCACGGGAACCATGAAAACGCAAACCAGGCAGAATGCAGAGCAAATATAATAAACTTATTACGCCTAGGTTGTTCCTTTCATGTTCATGTCCGAAATATACACATACAATGCGTTTCACGGTCCCGACAACAACAAAGCGAACGAAATTAAATAAACCCTACCACCCACCGCCCACTGCCCCCCGCTCGACGGTAGCGGTGAGTGGTGAGTTACTGCTTGGGTTACTCTGCGCGCAGTATGACTGACTGACTGCTGGTGCGCGTGCAAAACGTGAGGAGAAAAAAGGCAAGCCTCTCCGACTATCTGTATCTGCGTATCATAAACGGTACAAGGGCCAAAAATAAATATTATGCTACATCCCTCATCCGTACCCTTGTTGTCCCCTACTCAAGCCACCTGGTTCGGATGGAAGACGGAAGTCGGCGGGGCAGAAAAAAAATGCCAGCACTGCGTACACAACAATATTTGTACGCTCCAGATCTTGGGCCGAACCAATGCCAGCCGCCCAAACCCGAAACCCCAACCCCCAACAGCACTCCGCCATATGGGTCCAGGGTATGTGGAGCGGCGGGAGATGGATGGATGGATGTGCTCCACATTTCGCATAGTCTTACATTTCATCAACCCCCGGCGAGTGGAAAACACTGCAAAGTATACTTTCCCCCCTTCTTGGTAGACATAATATTTTACGTGGAAAATCCATTTAGACGTATGATTGATGTTTCTTGTGTTCGCTTGACGTTTTCCAACGGAAGGCAAAAGGAAACAAAATGCGAAACACCCTCTTTCCATATCACATGACAAGTATAGTTGGACCATAAAATATTGTTGAAATATTAAAAACAGAAAAGAACACAAGTCCCAGTGAATCTGGGTATTTTGACACCTTTCGCCGGGAGGGGTCTGGCGCCCGTCGTCGACGTCGGAAATCACAATCGAACCGGCACGGGGGTGTTGAATTTCAAGACCGTCCGCTTTGATAGAGAGTTCGTTGTGCTAGCAGCCGTCGACAATGAACTTGTTGACATTTTATAGGATTTCGATTGAGTTGTGCCCTTTTCATACTTCCTGTTGCGATCGGAGAGTGTCGCTGACATTTGACCCTACAACAGATCCTTTGAACTCAAGCAGGAGAAATAAAGCGAAAAGTAAGAAATTGAATGTGTTGCCGCTTATTGCTAAGTTTTACTGAACACAAGTCCCAAAGAAACATATGAGTGCATTTTGAATATCAAGTTGCTATGGTCAACGCAAAGAGATGCCGACTATCTGAAGGCTCCGGCACGTAGTACAGCTTACTTGCGTACCGACAAAGTATCCGTTAACGGTGAAGGAATGGCACAATGAATACTTGACAGTTTTCAAGTTTCAATTGAAAATTCAACTTGTCTTGGGTATTAATATATAATTGAAATTTCTTTATTATAAATTTCAAGCCTTTATTTATATTTGTAGGTATTTTAAAATCAGCTTCGAAGAGAACCAACTTTTAGGCGTATTTTAGATTCAAATTCAATTGAATGGTCACAATGTGACGACTGTCAATGCTGAAGGAGAGAGTCAAAAGTTGAGCAACGAATGCAGCGAAGTAGACCATGAATTGTCCCCAGCTCTCATAAGAACGCATGTATTTTATGGATCTGTCAATGTATCGCAGACGCACGTAAGGTTTTCTATGTGCCGAAGCCTTGAGTGCCGGCGCCTGGTTCTAATATATTTATTAATTAATATTTATTTTGAAATCACAAGCAATGATCTTTCTATAAATCTTAAGAGAATTGAATTGACATAGGCCAGAATTGGGAATCGATACTACGCCACATGAAAAATAGATACTAACGCCCTGTAGTAACTAAAATAACGCATATGTAATCTGCAATTGGGAAAAGCTAAAACTAAACCAAGCAACTTGAACCAACTCTTGATAACCGAGTACACGGATTTTTTGGGTACAAACCGGGTACCATAATCTTGAATATCCGAAATCCATCCATTGAGTTTTCTACCAAGTTCCGCACGTATATTCTAACAAGTATGCTCACTTCTTCAGCCTTGACTGTCAAATATTTATGTCTTGGATCCAAAAAAGAAGAAACTTGTTCCATACGAACTTCTTCGAATTCCTGTCCACCCATTTTGAACCTGCATTGCAAAAACGTCTTTCGTCGTTTTCATGAATCAATGGTGGACCACGTCTCAGTTAGGTCCTATTTGACACGATGTTAGTATCTCGGTCCATGTTCGGAAGTGTCCGTCCGCCAACTTATCTGCATGGCCTAGTTACCCGGGAATGAATGATTTGGGTATTACCCGGGTAGATCAAGAGACCTTACCCCAACCATCACCTCTATCTGCCCTGACTGGCAGTAAGCAAGGATATATCGTAAGGTGCTATGACAGCCATTCGATCTGCTAGAGTAATAGCATTTATTATAAGCCTCGCATCGGATATATGGTTCCGTCTGCGAGGAAGGTGAATGGAGGAAAAGACATATTCGCGACCTCTACAAGCTGTACCAAGAAGTGGATGTAGACCGGAAGGCAAAAATCCGTCGACTGCAATAGACATTGAGTGGATGGACACCAATAGTCCGGCTAAGAGGATCTACTTAAACAAATAAGATCAACGGCATCTTCAAGCGACGCGATGTTTTGTAATACCCAAGAGATTGACCATTCAGATCATCTTGACCGTCAGTTCGATTGATGAAATATGCTTCGAGCGTTCAGGCTCTAATTCGGTTCCAGGAGTAGTCAAATGAATTCAACCAACGTTGATGGTATTTAGAATTGTTTCTATCAAAAATTATATAGATTCAGCACACGAGAAGTTCTAGTTGCGTTTTCATTACGAACCTTGTCTTCTCCGTCTCCGCGGTAGCCATTCTCTCCCAACCGATCATAGTATTGTGCAGTGTCAATAAAAATTACTTCGTCATGAAAAAGCTACCACTTTCCCAGTCGTTACATAACTTAAGACGAGCGAGCAAATCAGTTGTGATGGCAATATAAGTTTTCTTGGGTTTAGTAAGAGTATGAGTAGTTTGTTGAATCATTTTCGGACACATTGCCTTACCCCGTGATGTTGCATCACATAATAACAGATGCTGAAGTTGCAGTTTTCTTCTTTTTTTTATTTCTAGTGTGTCTCTAAAGCTATGGCAACTTATTGCATACGTAACCTTGTACACAGGGAGAATTTCGCTGCGTATTCAAAAGGCCTTCGAACCTAGGAAAAAAACAAATTAATTCTAGAAGTTATCCTATGAAATGGAAACTCTTTCGTTTGAGGTTAGGTCTCAATGGCACCGCTATCGGCATTCATGTATATGTGGCCACTGATCACAATGCTTTCGTGTACCATTTGAATATTAAATGTGGCCATTACTTGAGCTTCTCCAGTAAAAAATCCGTGTCCACTGCGTTACTAAGTCCACGAATAGAGAGTCTTGCAATGTTTTACCAGGGCTCCGTATGACGAGGTATGTGACAATTATACTAGGAGAGTTATCAGTAAATCAGAGAGGGAGAGAGGTGACGTCATGCAAGTAAACGATGGCGATTGACAGGTAATTGTACATGAACCTTCTGCATAAGGAAAGGCGCGAACGTGTCTTCAGGAACGAACCTCACTTCCGGTTCTGGTCTATACCGATAACTCAGCGATAACTGTAGCCTTGGAAGACAACATTACAGGAGTGTACCAGTGACATACCAGTGACATATGATCAACAAGGAGCCTCAAAATTAGGTTCTCCGTGTGGATCGATTATAACTTAATCGCGGTCAACATGAAATAAAGGATGAAGCATTGATTTATCAAATAAAATATGTACAAATACGCAGTGATCTCTCTCATAAGCGGACACTATCGGTACCATGAAATTTGTCAGCGAATAAGAGGTGTCCGGTTAAGAGGGGTGTCCGCTAGGGGAGACTATACTGTACAATTTTTCAATTTTAGCCGAAGCCGAAGTAGAACTCCCACTCATCTAGATGCCACTAGAAGTGATCAACCTTTTCAATGAAAATCTTCTTGAATTTGTGTAACCTCTCAAAGCAACTGCTTGGCTTTGAAGTCGAGAAGGTTGTCCCCCCTATCAACTGAAACAAGGTAATATTAAAAATGTACCGCAAAGCTTTGCCTTGACGTTCCGACGCACACATTCAGACAGCTAAGCCCTTCCCATTGTCAATCATGTAAATTCCCCGTACATCGATTTGGAGATGTTTTCCCCAAACTCCAAGGAGAAAAAAAACCACTCAATTATTTTCAATTTCCCCGCAATCAGATCGACCGATGTCGAAACATATTTTCGAACATTAACAAAAAAAAAAACTCATACCACCAGGAGCAGTTCAAGTTCAAGTATTCATCCACGTACAGATGTACGTACATCCTTCGATGTCCTTGGGAATCTGAGACCTGATCCAGATATGCGAAAGCAACGAATGAGCATTCCTACGAGGGATATAGGTCCGCGTACATCGATGTATCAAGTGGCTTTGCTCCTAGCCGGTTGTGTCGACCGAGCATTCATATACAGGCTCTTGCAAGATTTATGAAGCCATATTTTCGGCAAATGCCAGCGTACGCGAGTAGGCCTTGACATAATGTTTGCCTCTTACGTCGTCGCAACGACCCAACCCCCTTGTCGACGGGGGGTGGCAGAGAGCTTACATTGCACAATGGATGGAATATTTTTGTGGAGCATCGCAACAAGACGGAAACCGTTCAGACGAAGCACAGCAAAAAAAAAGCGTATCTAAAATTGGCATTTTTGCGCACACTACGAAATTGTTAACCCTCTTGAGATACTCATGCGTTTGGTCGTGTTGCGTGGCCAAGGAGTGTGCTGTGTGTCCCTCGTTCGCTGTTTCTTCTTCAACGGCGATGCTCAGTATCAGTTTTTGCCCCGAAATGAGGTCCTTTATGTTCTCTCTCTCTCTCTCTGACACAGAAAATTAAATTCGCCTCATTAAGAGCTTCTTTTTGTGTGTGTTGTCAATTATTTAAGCATACAAAATGCAAAATAATTCATGGCCGGGCTGAATAAAATATGAAAATTTGTGTAAAGGCCAGTGGATGGTCGGGTGGTTTCAATTAAAATTTAGATTTTCAAAATGGTGAGCGCGAGAGATCGCTGCGGACTATGATGGTGGCGGTGCTGATGGTGGATGGAAACGGGCAAATAGCTCCATCTAATTAAAAGTTTAAGGGCTCTGAAAATCTTAAGCGATGAAAAGCCATAACTGAATTTTTAAGTCAGTCTATAATGAAATGCGTCTGGGTGTGTGTGTGTGTATGGTAGGGTATTTAACGTTATGTTAATGGAATGCTTGGGTTGATTGGGGTCTGGAACGTGTCTAAGAATTTGGACAGAATTACACGTGACATGTAATGATAGGTGAAATATTCCTGACAACCTTGGGAAGCGCAGACAGCTGATGTTTCAAGTCGTCTGGGAATGTATGAATGCATCACTTCAAGCGAAGAAGCTGAATTTCCATTGATTTTTGTTCACACCTAGCAGATGAATGAAAATATCAGAAGAAGACACGGTTTGCGAATTTCATTGCCTGGGCTTCGTGTATTGATTTTGTTTGAGTGAGGTGACAGTCCGATGTGGACTTGGGTCTAGATTCTACAGCACCAGCCACTTGTGTTGTGCGTCCTATTCACGAGTGTTTCACGAGAATTATGAAATTCGGTCAATTCACGGAATCAACGGTGAAGGGCATTTGCTCTACAGTCCTCTCTTGACAGATGAACTTGGCTTTATGGAAAACATTGAACTATGCAGTCTTGATCTGCGGTACAGAGTCATGGACAAATTCAAGAGTGGATGAATGATTTCTTGATCCTTCATGGATTTCAAGAAAAAGTTCAGAAAGCGAACTTGGGTGCAGTTTGCCTTCAGGGCATATGGAGGAGGCATCTACAGATCCAACGTATATTGTGGATAGACCATGCAGAGCGTATGAAAAACTTGCCTGCGATCCTAATAATCTTCGATGCGAAGCATGATCTCCGATCTAGATGAACAACTAAGGCATAGTCTTTAGTCGAAGCACCATGGGATGAATGAACAACGCAAGAGAGGACTTCGAATTGAGTGTGGCGCACACTAGTAGAGATGAACCACTTGTCAGAGATCAGGCAAGCTGGAGATGCTTGTTCGATGAATGAATGGCCTACCAATGATAATGTGTTCAGGACTTTGCCAGCAAATGGTTGTAAAAGCGTTGACATCAATGGGACGTTTTTTCAATCTCGACTTACGTTACAAGAAAGGCCGGTAAATACAAAGAATTTGGCGCATGCGTATTGGACCAAGATTCCCAATTGACCATCCAAGTTGCATTCACCGAAGATTGATGTCATAGCACACTGACCGCAGCTGACTGCATTTACACCTCGATAGGCTAGCATGCTGCTCTAATATCCGCGGCGTCTGTATACCAATCCATGGCAGTACATTAGGCATCCTTTGCCATGAAGAACTACATTGTCTAAGCCGAAAGGCACTAATAAATTTAGATTAGAATAGCTTAGATTACCCGTATAGGGTCAGTATGTTAGATGTAAGAACGATTGTTAAGTTAGTTAATCTAGTTTTAGTTATTTTTGTCTAGCGTGTAAGAAAAAATAAATTTTAAAATAAAACAAAAACAAATGAAAAAAAAAAATATAACTTCATTTGGTCCACCAAAGTAGTTCCTTTGTGCTCCGCACTGCCACCATATGTACCTAGTTAGTCAGGAGTAGAGAGCTCATATCGTTCGATTTTTCAAAAAGTGATTTCTGCCGGATTTTGCCGTGAGACGTAGGAAGTATTTCAACCCGTGCTGTGCTCTGCTCGTCCGTCCTGTCAAAATTTTAGGAAGGGATCCCCACTCAATTTAAATTCGAAAATAGAACCTGGGCTTCAATAAATGTCTTCATCTCCACTCTGGGCCTGGGATCCCTTGGTGGTTTGTCCTCTCTGACACCTTTTAACAGAAAAATAAACGAACTGGCCATTTGCCAGGAGTTGGATTAGATGGAACCCCGATACAGTAAGACACCCGTCGGAGTTCTAGTGATTAAGTGCAATGTACGATATTCACAAATTATGCCAGACATTTCTGGAGTTAGATTAACTCGCATTTGCGCCATAAACAGAGACGACTCTTTGATTTATGTTCAATTTGTTCGTAGTGCATACGAAATCCACATTTTAAGCAGAATTTCGATTCGATTTCCCCATAATTCTGACACAACTAAGCAACTGTGCTTCAAGGCGGGGAAAATTAAGCTACCAACAACCCACCTTAAATGTGTCGACTGTATAAATAAAGAATGCTGTAACGTTGAGAGATTTGCAAAAAAAAATATAATAACCCACGGCTTACAAATGAAATATGGGTCTACCACGATGTCAAAGTATTTCGCTGGAATGACTGCTGTCAAGCGGGCTTACGTTCACGTGCATTCACGGTCTGGCTTTGTTGCATAATTAAAGAGCGAATTTCCATTAATGGGTTTCTGTCTTTTGTTACGCAAAACCTCCCTCCCCCCACTCTCACACACCGGAGGCTATCGGCTATGATCATTTCATTCAACAAATATGAGCAAACGTATGAATGCGAATTTAATCCCTTCCGCTGGCGATTGCATTCCATAGCTTGATGGATGGGACAGGGAGTACAGGCGCAACGGTTAGTCTTCAATTGATTGGCACATTACATGTGGGACAGTTTAATTAATTCTCTGTCAATAACCCCACAAGTGCGTTGCCCCCGATCGGATGCGGCATCAAAGCAGCCACCACGTCAAATGAATATGATTGACACTTGGCGGTTTTCCTTCACATTAGCTTCCAGCACACATTAGGCGGGCCATTGTCAACGTGACGCACTTCAAAATGATCATTAGCTCACGAAAAGCAAATAAAAAGGACAGACAAAAAAAACGGAAGGAAAAGGAGAACAAGAAGACTGTGAAAGGAATCACTGAAGGCGAAAAGGACACTCTGCGAGGAGGGAAAATCTGATTTAATTGAGAATTAAAATTCCATAACTCTTTAATGGCCTTTTGTGTCGACTCTTGAGTCCTTATTGAGGTTTATAACTTTGAAGGAGAGGGTTATTCGATTTCGGGGTGTGACAGCGTGTACGGCGGCCATGGCTGCTGAGAAGGAGTGAAGTTTTATGCCCGAAAGGTGGGATCAGAGATTTTCTCCGCGAAAGCTGCGGAAAGAGTTTCGCTGCCTAATGCCAATTTGAGAAGATTATTTCGGCCTGAAAAGTACGCGTAGAAGGATGCTATTTATTTTGTCAAAAATGCTAATGGAAAGACTAGCGATTTTCTTTGACGGCTACACGATGCTGTGGTGTGAGAATTGGGGGCGGTGGCGTTTTTTTTCTCGGTCGTGTTCCTTTGTGCCGTTGGGTCTTAATTCTTTAAGACGATTTTTTGTGGTTACACCTTTTTGCAGTTTTAAGCTTTATTAGTTGAGACGTTAGAGAGAGAGTGCGGATACTGCTGAGGTATTTATTTATTTAATTCTTATTCTTTTTCTGGGTCAATGATGCTAAGTGTCGTCTTATATTCCTTTGGAATTGTCCGCTTGCGGTTGAGAGAATAAGCCGATTTGATTAAACAAGATGATGGTGCGAGTATGGAGTGATGGTTGTGTAACCTTATTACAGACAGAAATGGACGTTTCATTTAGTTTACTGACTTAGTTAGTCTGTACTAGCAGTGGCTGTGATTTCTGACGCGATGGTCTTTTTGTGGTGTCTTATATTGGAATTAAGCCCTTCTAACGACTCAGCTTTTCGGCATAGACTAATGAGTTCACGTTGTAACTCCCCATTAAAGCGAACATCGAATTGAGTTTTCAACAAATCGATTGCTATATCTGCCGTGTGACTTGTGGCACCGTAGCATCTATGCAATCGACCAATTGCAGCAAATTTTCGGTATTTCGACCAACCCGTTGTCCCGCTGGCACGGGAACACCCAGGAGCGAATATTTATACTCAAATTTGTTTGCATTGGTTGTCTACTGGGACGAGAATTACGACCAAAAGCATTCTAAAAGTCGGTATCACCGACTCGTTACTAAATGTTAATTTTCTGTAGAGTTATTCGTTGGTGAACTTACAACGTTTTGACATTGACAGTTTGGACATCAGTTTAAGGATGGAGTTGTAGTCTTAATTATGTATATCATCGATTCTTTAGTACCTGGACAAGGTATCACTTGCAATCGGTGCCGTAGGTCCGATTGATCTCATTCCAACCGATATAGGAGCTACAACAACTCACCCATTGCATGGCACCGTATAGATCACACAATGTGCATGGATTTTTTTCGAGTGCAGTTTCAGTTGAACAATCCTCTCGTGGTGATTTGATATAATCCTGAATATAAGAAATCCGTCCACCAAGATATTTTGAAATCCGAACAGCCGTCGAAGAGCTACAGCTCCGCAAACATCCGAAGAAACTCCTTCCCAATACTGACAAGTATATGAGGGACACTCAGAAGTCTTATTTCACATATCAGATGCAGCAGCGACTTAAATATACATATGTTGTCCTTCACGACATCTGCGACTAGGCCAGAATGTCCAAATGGGCAACTATACCTTCAAGGTTTCCTTACTTTGACGCCGAACTTGACGAATAATGCAGGTGCTTGCTACACCGTTTCCTCGGAACTGTGGAGCGCCTCAATGCGAAACATTTCGAAACACGGATTTTGGATGAGAAACATCCTTGCACTGAGATGAAACTTGCGGCATTAAACCCAAGTCACCATAAGATAAGGAGTATTCAGATTCCCCTCTCAATGCCTCGCAAACATGAACTATATCCATACCTGTGGCATGTTAGTGCGGCTTGATTGACAGCAGTTAAGTGGTAGGGTTCTAGTAAGTAACAAATACTGATCGACTATTCTAGCCACAATCATATGAAATGGGTTGCTAAATGTAAGTCCCTTAAATTGCCACATTACAACCGAAAATCTGGCCCCGTAAACATGTACTTACACTTGTTCCTGTGCTCCACAGTTGTCAATCAACTGGATCAAAGTGGTTACAATAAGCTAGACGATGTAAGACTGTTAAATTCTATTGTGTGCCAGAAAACCCAAACCAACCCATGGCTGGGTTTATGCTGAAAATAAATTCCTGTCATAAATTTTAGCAAATAATACCCAATCCTTAAATTCCTTCTCTTAATCCAAGAAAGAAATGCGAGTACTTAACGAGTACAAACTTGTTGTCATCACAAAGTCGTACTACAGCCCTTAAACGGTTGATTCATTGTTTTACAGATTGTTGATTTGCCAGCACTCTGACCCGAAATCAAAAGTTTCACCAGCAAATCCTCATTGAGTTGTCCATTTCGGTCCTATCTCCCTGAGTCATCAGTAAAGTATCAATTTTCAGGACAATAACACTAAAGCACATCGCCTGTGTCTGTGTCTGTGTCCCAGTCAAATGACCATAAAAACTGTATATCTCTCGAAATGACCATCTCTCTATCTGAGACTTGAACATCCCCTGCCGCAGCCAACAGAGTGCTGTCTTTATCCGTTCATCAAGTGATATCAAAATATCCTCCCGTCACCCATAAAGAATCGAAATGAACAACCGCACATAACAGCAAACAAACAAAACTAATGTCGATGTAATAACATCGATAATCGTTGCGATTAGCTGCTCTCCTTGTATCCTTTGCCTCCGCTATCGATTTCATTGACTAATAGTTATCCGTTACATAAAATTCAGCAAATTAAGGCCAAGTTACGAACTTGCTCCGAGAGTGACTGCGAAGGGGAAGACTGTATCTGTACACATGGACATGCCAACAACCCTATCGAATCCGGTTTTTCCGATTTACGAAAGCGAAAGTTACTGCCACTATTGGGAAAGTTTTATCGAGCAAGCCCTGTTGGCCACTACTTTTTTTTTTCTTTCTCTCGCGTCCTCGTCCTCGTCCTCTTCCCATTCGCATAATTGAAACGCAATATAAACTAATTTTGATTGCCCGCGATGGGGGTGGCGAGAGGTGGAAGAAAAAAAAAGATTGAAATGACTGAATTAATGGCAATTTAATAAGGAGTGTTCACGCATAACTGATTCCTATCGGCGAACACGCCAAAACGGCGCAAATAAAAACTTCGTTTATACGAACCGCCGCCGTAATAGAGATAGTGCCTGCATATCTTTATTGACGCCTATAACGCGTTCTGACTGAACGTATTTCGCGGGCCATTGGAAGGAGGTTATTTCTTTTTGTTTTGCAAGGATTTTCGGTGCTTCGGGCGGCGTTTGATAAGCAAAGCGGGCGGAATGCGGTTTATGACCTGTGCTTTATGCGTAATTAAAATTACGTTACTCTCCCGCATGGCGCATGGGTTAATCGAGGGCAGGGGACTGTCGTAAAAAGTGTCCCGTGGTAATTCTTTTCTTTTACTATGATTAATCATATTCAGCACGATGCGTGATGTGGGAAGCCGTGCAATGGGAAAAGACGTCATTTCGAGCGTGTCGTTAAATTCTACTAGATAACGAGACAATATGATGGAAGCCATTAAGATGTCCAAATCAGTGGAGAATATATCATGTTGACTGCATGTAAATAAGGGTCATCTTGGTCGTGGATAAATTGACAGAATAAAACGTGACGTGTCATCACGGGAATGAATCATTTTCATGACAGTCTCTCTCGGTATCAGATGGAAATTTCCCTCTTAGCCAGTCAACGTCGTATTTGTGTTTGTATGTATTTTTTTCTGTAAAGACATGTGCCATACAGCGCGAGTACATGAAATTATGTGCTTTCTGCACTGAAAGCAGATCAAGGAAATATCCAAATTATCGTAACATCTTGTCGTGTATTGTGCGACTGTGAGTAGCTTCTTGTGTAGCGGCTTAATGACTCTCCATTTATGAAAAACGATTCAATTATGATAACAGCTGCACAAAACAATAGAATCAAGTACATTTGCGACTGAATGTCTTCAGCCTCATTCGTCGGCGGTACATCGTTTTTTTCCTTCACTGAAATGTGATTTGTTTGACAGACGGCTCATAATATTTGTTCTACATGAACAAGTTAAAAGTACACCTTTGCATTGAATGCGCACATCACCTACAATGCTCAACAGAACGATTAGAACAAGCTTATCAAACTTAGCCATTCGGAGTCGATATGTAAATCTATAGATTCCATCTATAAACACTATACAGCAAGGACAAAGGTACGATTAGAGCATGCCTTGTTGTACGTAAATCCTTGCATGCTTAGATGTTACCAAATTTCAACTCCAGAAACGTTGTCGCCATGAAAGTGAGAGGGAGAGAATACAACGTACCTGCCCCACGAAGATGGCAGCGGCGCAACAAGGTAAGAAAAATTGTATCCTGGGATGTGATGCAAACGCCTACGTCCCGGTTTTTCAGTTCAGCAACGCTTAAGTCCTCCCGCTCTACGAAGAAGTTCTTTCCTGGGAACTGCTTCCTTTTCCTTTCTAGGGCTGAGCATTTGCAGAGCAGATGTTGGATCGATTATATTTCTTACTCGTCTCTGCAGCTTTTGCAAAAGTCAATGTTCAGAAACAACGCATGTGTTCAGATGGCACAGTGTCCGGTAAGAATGGACATAGTTCCTTGAAACTAAGACCGGTCAGTCTCTTCTTGCTCAGCGTCGGCCATAGAGTCCTTGCCGTTGCTCCAATAACCAGATCAAGCATTCGAGTTCTGGTTCTATACAGGGTTTCGTCTTCCAGTCTTTTTCCTTCCTTTCCTTCTAGTGGCCAGAGATTCCCCTACGATCAGACCTCTTTTTGTGAGGCTGTCCACTGTTTCGTTTCCTTGGATGCCAGCGTGTTATGGTCATCGTGTTCACCAAAGACAGCCTCGAGTACTGGCGTCGGTGTTATTTAAGACAATAATTTAACACTTTGTGTGGAACACAAAAACCATGGATACGGAAATGTAGAATGCCAAATCAAATCATAAATATCTTCCTTGGGCGGTATTGGAAAAAGAAGAGCTTGGGCGTTAAAAATTGGTCTCGGAGAATAATGAGATCGAAATCCAGCTACCTTTGTACAAAATCTAGTCGAATCGATGAATAGGAGAATGCAAGACATCAATTTTTAGCTCACAGTATAGTGTTTCGAAACTCAGTCCCTGCAATTGAAGCACTGAAGTGTTCGGTGAGCGCAGCAAAGTGTTAATGAAGCGTTTAATAGCGTTTTAAAGGAAGCCCTCATTGCAGCAGTTTGGTGTTAAATGGCATATTCTGCCATAAAAACTGAACCATCAAACTCCAGTTTCGGAATAGTAGACTGCTTCCACCCGCAGTGCAATGAATATCACACGATGATGACATTACAAAGGATATCAAGCGGAAAATTACTTGTGAAGATCTCAATTACTTTAAGTGCTTAGGAAATGATGAAAATGAAAGAATGACGATGCAAAAAACGTTGGTCGATTAAAGGGGAACAATTTGGCTAACAGGTGTCCCAACTAAATATGGGTTGCATCAACTTCGACAGCTGTCAATTAAATGTCATAGAGTTCAATTAGAGTTGTCTTAAAATTATCAGTTTTTTGTGCCAGAGCCACAGTTTTGAAGAAAAACGTTGTGCAACGTAGGCAACTCAAAGGCCTTGCAACTAAAAGATCAATAATTATGTCGATCGATGCAACAGCCACTTTTCGAGATCGTTGGACGATGGTTGATCTCAAAACATGACCAGTGTTATTGGTGTAAATTATACATCCGATATATTGAGAGTAGAAATTAGTCCGTTTAGAGGTTCAATTTACATCACAAATTTGTTGAACAATTCGAGTAAAACCACTTTTGCACTAGCAACATCATATATGGCATCACATAGAAAGTAGACAAATATTAAAATAAATTAGCCTTCAAAGAGGCTTAATTTTTTGGCTTAACAGCTAATATATAATTTTTAAAATTACATGTTAGTTTTTGTAAATAAATAAATAAATATTAAAATAAAGAGTCCTGTGCAAGTTCAGGAAAACTTAAATTTTGCCTAGAATTTCTTCATCATAAAGGTGGTCCCCTTGGTCTACATTGATTAGAAACAGTCTTAGTGTTTAATGTTTTGTTATTTTTGTTTAATTTGAAAGCCTTAACTAGTAATCGACTTCACCTGAACACAATTTTTCAGCATCAGTATGTAATGAGAGCATATTGTATCTGTTTTATATTTGAGAAAGGGTTCGCTGAATGAATAGACTTTCGGTGATACGTGATTAACAGATAGATAGATGAAATGTACCCAAAATTCATACTAGTCCATCAAGCTGCAGGAAGAACTTGGCTCTGGGGTAGAATCTGAAGTCACCCGAAACCATACTCTGTCTGGACAGAAAGTCTTTCGGAATTGATGTGGAGAAGTGTAGAGATTAATTTAGAAGCACCGGGATATATTAAGACGAAGAAAAATGAGAGTTGAGATAGGGTTGTAATACTTGTAATTAATTTGAACTAAGAACAGAAATAACGAACATATTTGTTTTGAATAACTTTGTAATAAATATTGTTTTTATTTCCATTAATTGCCTTTTCTTCAAAAGTCTGCCTGAATATGCAGTTCACGGCATCAAAAATTCACTGTCGCGACTTTTTCCATCCCTAGCCGATAACCACGGGTTCAATTGAATTTACCAACCAGACAATCCCGGAATACACACCAGTAGACAAACAAAAAACTGGTTGTCTTATGTGGTATTAATCCACTGTACTTGTATGCTCTCCCGTAAATCCAATTGAAAACCTTTGGCGAATCCTGGTGAGGAGAATTTACGCAGGCCAAAGGACATACGCGTCGGAGAGCTTAACAAACCCTCAGGGGGATTTCTTCAATGAGAAGATCGGTGTTTGATTTATCTCTTGCCAAGGGTTGTCAACTTAATTACTAACTTTCGCTTTTTAAATAGAATTTTATTAGGCACTGAGAAATGAAATGTGTGTTATTACGGGCTGGAAAAAAATATTTAAATAATTACCACGAGCGAGTACTATTATAATTTTAGTTTTTTTTAAATGGGTTACATATGTGCAACATACTGTATTACTAGTTGTATTGAGCAGTGCATTCGATATGACTGAAATCTCTGCTTGAGTGCCTTACTTTCTATTAAAGTAGTAACAATCTGGTGAAAAACAAGACAAAAAATGTACCCGGGCTTAGTTTTTGGACATTGACAGACGTTTATATAGAAATAAAGTTTCATCCGCATGAGTTTTCTGTAACATTTGCCAACAATGGCATGAACTTTTTATGGAAATTGTGTACCGGAATGGTAGCATCAGACGATTTCAAAAGCATATTCTTGTGGTTTCCATAATCATTTTTGAATGATGATCCTTCGCTGTCTTCAGGAATACACATTCCTATTTAAAAATTCATGACAAAAAGTTTGTTGTGACGACAACCAGGTACTTTAAGGACTAAGCCGTGACTAACCACTCAACATTTTGAGAGAAACCAAAGTGGGTATATTTTAAGAGGAACATTTTATTTGCGGGCAGGCATGGATAGACAAGTTATGGAACAAGATGATTTTTTTAGATCCAATTACATTTGAATTATCCTTTGATGTAGTCTCAGAAAATGGCGACTTTTTAAGATGTTGAAATTGAAGTAAAATATATCGCGGTACGATGATATCATTGTGCCGCCAAATCGGATGAAGGCTTATTTACTGCTTCTCACTTGAACTCACCCTTGTACTGGTGGAGGACATATTTCAAACTACAATGACCTGAGTGTACTCAGTGACTTCCAAAGGACGGATATAATATATCTGTGGTATCAAAAATTAAAACGACTTTGGGATAAGGCGGCAACCAGTAAAGTAGCACACAGAAGCCAACGAAACCAAGTCAGCACCACATCTATATAAATGAAATTGCAACTCCCAGCATTTGATTTCTGTTCAGGTCAGTTCAAGAAATCTTTCAACATGTCACTCTGCAAACATGACGATGGCCACAATTGCCCGCTCCGACTTCAACAGAGACAACAAATAACAGCTGTCAAATAAATTTTCGTCAGAATTTATGTTTCTTTCAGCAAGAAGCATATCTGCTTTGCTTGAACTGAGCATTCCCTCTGAATCAATAAGGAAGACAGAGTCATGTTTTAAATTCCTTATTTTCAACTAATTGTCGGTTGTCTCGCACCGCTCTGACAGACACACACACGCACAACCAATTTAAACGAAAGTAGTTGCCACAAAAACCCTGACTACAAAGTTTTCATTTCATGCAACGGAAGAGGAAAACTCTTGAAAGTTTGTTTTTGGTGAGGACAAATGTCGTGACCGTTTAAGCACACCCAACCATCCGCCATTCACTGGGAGTCAAACCAATCTCAGCCATCTACATCCAGATTATATTGTACAACACAATGGTTTCATTTAGAAATTCCAAACAATTTCATTTACACTTTAATAAGACCAAAGCCATCTGAACCACTGCCACCAGCATTCAGAGCGGGGACCATTAGAAGCCACCAAATGCCAAAACTTTCAAACTCATTCTACAGCAACTGTTTAAATATTACAAAAGTATCCCAATTTCGGTAGATCCCTTAGCCAACTCACACCGTTGACGAACAACCCGATCTCCCACCACCAACCGACCTCTCCCTCCCTCTCTCCATCTCTCTCTTTCTCGCTCACACTTTTGCAACAACAGTATCCTATTACAAAAAGCACGGCGAAAGTAATCAGCACACAAAAATTGAAGTCACAATAAAAACAAAACAACGCACACAACACCACAGGATGGTCTGGTGGAAACCAAACAAAAAAAAAATCCTTACAACAACCGGAAGCAACATACCAATAACAAAAACTAGCCGCACAACAGTTGGTTGTATTGTTGGCTATGCTTGAGCTGCTCAAAAACCCACTTATTTACGTACTAAAACAGCAGAGCCATACTCTCACTGCTCTCTCATTCTCTTACGGCGCGACGTCCAAAACGCCAGGACTCTCTAGGACATCCTAGGCTCTTTAGTACTCCTACCTTAATTGAGTTCCAAAGGAAAAAAACGAAATGGAAATACAGAAATGCAAACACACTCAAGCCAGCAGGATAATACGATTGTATTGGAATGGCGAAGAGAACAAGAACAAGAACCAAAAATGCATAATTAAATTGCTGACTTACACAGGACTTAACAAAATTATTTATCCTTGAGCCGGGGACACAGCCAGACACAATCCCGGCGTCGTCAAAACGCAGGGCATCGACAGAGCACAGGAGACCACGCGAGATAAACACAAAAAATCGACTTAATTTTCCTCTTTAATTGAGTTTCCTTCTCGGTTATGTATTATTGCCACCGCCGCACAACAAGAAAGGGCATACTTTACTGTCACGTATTCAATTAAATTGGGAATACGAATTTATTTTATTGTGAAGAAACCACGAAAGGACGACTGGACAGGACTCCGCCGCTGTGTCCCTTACGAAGGAGATAATTCAATATCAACTGTCAATTGGCTCGGCTTGTTGGCGATGTGTCGGCCAATGCAAGGCCAACCAAAAAAAAAGGTGATGCGATAAAATGAACTTCTGACACGCGGTTAAATTAATGAAAGAAAAAAAAACGAAACGAAAAGAAAATGAGGCGGAAGGAGAGATAAATTGAGAGCAAAAAAAAACCCAGAATATTGCCAGGACACCCCGAGCGTGGACCGCACTGAATTTATTATTTATACACTTAATTGCCTACAGGATACACTGTGGGCAATTATTTCACACAACTCTACTCACTCGCGTACGGATGATTACACCCCGACTAGGACCTGTGCGTCCTTATTTGCTTTATTTTTTTTTTTTATTTTTAATATTATTTATTTTTATTTTTTTTTTATTTGCTATCGAAAAAAAATCGACCGACGAGGTTACGAGCGAACAATTATGTATATTTAATTTTTTTTTTATTTGATTTTAACAAATCCCACTGAAAATGAAGAAGGATATTCTTCAAATGAAAGTAAAACTAAAAGGAGATGATTCCTTGCGATTTAGTGTAATTTTTGATAGAAATCACCGTTATACATCCGTACCGTTCGATGGAACTCTTTGTACTAAAAAGTTTCGACGGAAGCAAAACACCTTGCACTTACAAAACAGGACGAAAATACAGTTTTCAAGGATAGAAGAGCAACAATATCGGAGAATAAGGAATAGCACACGCCACCATCACCAGCGCCACCGCCGTCACACCACCCACTCTGGAGTAAGGATAACAAACCGATAAACACAGGAACAAAAGAAAAAGCCAGCGCATAGGAATCGGTATATTTACTCATGTGCACACAGACAGTAGTGAGTGCAAACAGTGAAAGGGAAAAAAAGAGAATCAAAAAAAAAAAAGTATCCTTACTCCTTGCGGGCAGTGGTAGTGTAAGCATGTGGTCTGGAATAGGCAATGCTCTCTTCGCAGTTACTCTTAGAGTTTGAAGGGAGAGAGCCTGTGTTTGGCTCTCCTTGATGATGGCAGAGACTGTTTGCAAATAACCACCTGCCTCGTGGGGTGAAATACGAAACTCGTTTCAAAGAGAGTCTATGTTTGAAACGTGCTTATGGCCGTAAAGGCACCTGTTAGGGTTGTGAAACTAAGAGCTGAACACTTGCTTGGTCGAAGAGAATCGTGGTCTAAAACATACGCGGAGAGTGGAAGAGACTGCACAGTCGCAGTGGACCCGGCTCGAAGGACCTGTTTGATTTGTTTCATTAGAATCTTTTTTTCCGTTAGAATTGAACATTTTCAAAAACATTTAAAATATCTTCTTCTTCGCTGTGGGGCACTATAGGCCGGAATAAGCAACGACTCTCACCGCTACCGCGAGCTCAAGATAGCTGCAACCGAGTCGGTGACGTCCGCGACCTAATTAGCGGGTGTTGTCTGCTGGTCGGACCCACTGGCCCGGAGTAGGCATTGAATTTGTGCTGAGGTTCTATGTCTGTGAAAGAAAATGATTTACTACAGCTCTCGATGCTGCTCCTACTCGATAATTCCTCGGCGTTTATGATGGAAACGAATTGCAAAGCCCTTGCTCACATGAGGCACGATATACAGGAGTCAGATATACAATCTATGAGCGTCTATAATTGACCACGAACAGTGTGCCCTGGAGACGAAGTCCATGATCCAACGTCCCCGTCAAATTTGTCAACATATGCCAGGACGTATGACATCAACGACAAACCGTCCATGGGATATTTTCAAATTACAGCCTACCAACTACCGCTGCCAAATTTCCCCCGCAAGTCTCTTGAAGAGAGCTCTTTTTCCCACACACCATGCGCACTGCATCCAATCGGTTCACAAAAGGGCATTTACTCCTTCCGTTCTCTCCCGCTACCGCTCTTCGGCACAGCCACACTTTACAACCCACTCAACACGAAGCACCCGATAACAACAAATAAGCCCGAAAAATTGTCGTCTGCAGCCGAAGGACCTTAGCCAGAAAGCACCAGAAAAGGACATTGTCGGAATTTGAGAAGGAACAAACCAAACTTTACGATTCCTTAGGTCATCGCACCCAAATTGGTTGTGCCCCATTGTGTGGGTGTTGCAGACAGCCAAATCTGGATTAACTTCATTCAAGTGGGCCAAGCGAGGAGCCATACATTAACCAAAAATGTACTCGCGCCGCTGGCGGAATCCGGGCATGGACAAGATCCTGGTGTCTCGGGTCACCCCTATCCGAACAAAAAGGACTTTTCAGCAGTTTTCGACATTTCATACACTCATTCCTTGTTTGTGTACTCGTCCATGGCCCTTCTGCATTTTTGTGTGTTCAACAACTCACGATGCCATGTGCGATAGTGCATCTTCTAGCACTCGTCGACATGGAAAACAATGTGAGATCCTGCCAATGCAAATTGTTTGCCAGCTATCGGAGTCAGCATCAATGGCGGTGGTGGCAGTTGTGTATGGCGTTTGTTGAATCCTGAAGGAAGAACTATTCCTCGCTTAACGCGTGCAAATGGGCGGTTGTGTGTGTACAAGGACACATGCCCGCGCATCGTTCCTTTTTTTTTTGCGCTCATCACCATCCGATGGTGGATTGTACCCACCTACACGACGGAAAGTTCGCTGCCACTGCCTGTATGCTCTCCGCTTTCGCGTTGTTGTGCTGATGTCAAAGGAAGCAATGACATCATCTGCGGAATAAAAGGCACCCCGAGTGAACTCGGTCTAATCGCGAACGAATTCATACAACTGTCGCAGCGGAACTGCCACTGGAGCGGGTGGAAGAGGGCGGGGCGGCGTTCTGTTTGCATGTCTGTAGCAGGGATAAAGTTCAAGTTGACTACGACGACGGGCTCCGGTATGAAGTAGTTTGAACTATTGTGATTGCGAAAGTAGGAAGCAGGCCAAGGCAGGCGGGACAGAATAGCGGGTCCAGGACGCAGCAGCAGAACAGAAGGGTAGGGAGAGGTGCAAAAAAAATGTAATTTTCATTTCTTTTCTTTGAAGGCCGAGAGGCATTGGAATGCTTGAAGGAAATGTATTCCTAGTTGTCTCTTACTTTCATCTTGCTTTGAGTGAGATTCATTGTCTTGTGTTACGTTGCGAGTAGTCGTTGTCCTCGGATGGTGTGCAGAGTCAACGGGGTGTTCTTGGGCCCTTTTTTTGGGCGGCGGTGTCGGGTGCCCCATTGTACAGTGCATCCTGTGGACAGGGGGCGCATGATACAGGAAGTACGAGGTGAATGGAAATGGAATTCCATTTTTGAAAATTTGTGCGGCCCATCCGTGATTGGAGAGTGGTGACGTTAGTCGTGTCGTGTCCGCGAGCGCGTACCCTCATTGCTTAAATAACTGGTCTGAGCGTTGTGACATCATGGTTTGGTTAATTTTAGGGCGTTTTGAAGTGATGGGACACAGTGTCTGCTATGTATGATCTGCCCTTCATTCCTTCTCGCGTCTTACGTTGGGACTACGAACAATTACTTTTGGACCTTCCCCTTCAAGATGCTTCCCTTGAATCACTTTAAATTGCACAGGCAATGCTCGTTCTCAGTAAATTCCGCGCTTAGGAGTCATAAAGGGCTGCATGAACTCTCAAAAGTATGAAACCTTCCGCAAAACAAGCACCAATTAGTCCCCGACTGCCTTTGCAACACATCTCGTTGCCATCATGTCCGCACTTAATATGATAAAATAATTCCATTACAACACCCACTCTCGAGAGGACACATAACGATTCGTTCCTAATTAAGTTAACCAACTTCCGTGGGTTTCGATCAAAAACCACTCAGATAACACTTTCTCATTCCTCCATGTCAGTTTGGCTTGGCCATCCTCCTCACTCCCACGCCGCACCGCACAATCATCGCGACAGATGCCTCCCATTCAGCAAACCAATCAATAATCTCTCAGTATCAGTATCCACCGCCGACGCCGCCACACTATTATGTACGCGCAGTCTATCCAATCGCGCAGCCAGATCCATCCGCTTGGTTTTGCGGAAGCATTTAATTAATTCTCAGCTATTTAGTAACAACTTCAAGGATAATTAGCAAAATGTAATGCCACTCAGGAGCGGTACCGTATGTTGTACTAACGACAACTTCAACGATGCCGATCAACGCGGCAAATGTCTTCCATTCATTATCAAGCAGCGACATGGTAAGCGGTTTCCTCCATCACTGTATGGCAATCAATTTGTGTCATCGATAAACCAAATTAATTTCACCAATGAACCCAAAGAACACCTTATTGATTACAATCGATTAGTGTGCGTGTGTGAGTGCTGCCTCCTTTCGGTCTCGTTCAGTTAGTAATGTATGCGTCGCTCATTTAGTACAACAATCGGTGGTGTGTCGGGGTAAGGTAGCGAAGAATGGTAGCGTCACAAATCACAGGCGTCAACGGCGGCTCCACACGAATGCAAAGTGCGGTTAATCATGGTTAATGATGTATGGCTACAACGCAGCAAGAACTTGCAAGTGATTGCTGATGAAGGTACTTGCGTGTCGGCATACGTCTGCAGAAACGATATGCCTAGGCACGCGGAGGAGACGTTGTTGGCCTTCCATTTGCTGACGGTGTGAAGGCCTTGGACACAAACGAAGACGTGTGCTTAGCAAACCAGACGAACGCGTGCAGATTATGTTAAACGCAGAAAGGAATTGCAAGATAACATAATTAAAGCCACAAAATCAATAAAGTTAACAAGAGTGATTTGCCTGAAATGATAGTTCTTACTATTGTGACATCGAGGGGGGTTAGTGGCAAGTGGCAACGAAGGGATAGTATACCACAACCACAACCATGGCAAATGCGAAAGGCACTCCTTGTCTCCTTGTCGGGAATGACTTGTGGTTCGAGCTACAATCAGCAGAAGACAGCAATTGGATGAAAATAGATTTGTTGGCACGCAAAAGTCATTCTGAAGGACAAAGATTATTTGATCGTAACAGTGACTACAGTTGAAGAGCGTCAAGTATGAAAGTAATCAAGTACTCAGATTCGCTAAGGCGGGAAGAGTGATAACATACGACTTTTAAATTCGATCTTTGAGCAATTAGACATCGCGATCGGTGGCATTTATGGCTCCGAATACCAGATACGCCTCCCTTTTCTCAAGGGTACTTTAACATACTCGAAACTTACTTCTAAAATACTCCTTCCAGAGGTAGGCGCTGTTGAAAACATTCAAATGGTACTAAATGCCGCTATGCAACAGTGGAGCAGAGCCTCAGTGGAGAAGAGACTCAACAAACTTGGTGCGCAGCTAGCCAGAGATCGCAATTGGTGGAGCGGCAGGTTCGCGAATGCCCAGGTCAACAGCGGGCAATATTGCTACAGATAATGGGAGACTATGCACCTAGCTCGAGGAACCAAATTTCCATAAACTTGCAAACATCAATTTCAACAAAGGTGTAATCGTGTTCTTTTGTTGTAATTTCCTTTGTTGTAAGATTCTGTTCACCCCAGTCCTGCTATACCACACAGACGCATAGACAATCTCAAAAACGAATGAAGAAGTCCTTGGTTTTTTCGAGAGAAAAGTTCTATATTACATCTTTGGTCCGGTTTGCTTTGATGGCATCTAGACAAGAAGATTCAACTACGGACTGTTTAAGTTGTACGGCGTCATGAGCGAGGCGTCTACGGATTCAATGCCTTAGATAGCTAGGCTATGAAGAGCACATGGACAACACTGCTCCAGCCCGAAGAATCTTTGATTCTCCACCAGTAGAACAGCGCTATTGAGGACGTGGAGAAAGATCTCAGCCAAATGGACCGAGCTGGATCGTGCCAATTGGAGAGGTTTTTCAGCCCAGCTCCACCGCGGACTGTAGCTGCAGTAGAAGAAGAAGACGGCACTAAGGAAAAGCTTGATCCGCACAACGACTATGCCGCATACTGAATCCAAAAGAGATACTGACGAAGTCTCGCTGCGAAAGGAAAAAGTCGACAGAGACGCTCGGAGAACAACAATAGAGTGATCATGTCAGTACGCCGGGTGCAGAAATCACCTGCTCATAGGCAGAAACTCCTAGTTTGGGGCTCCGTCTGTGGAGACATGGGGAAAGACACCGCGCTCATACAAGACACCTGTGTAATCAAGGATTGCTCAATTGAGTCTCTACTCATCGGACTCTGTCCGGAAAAGGAACATTTAAGTTTTCTCGGCCATTCCGGACTACTGGTTGTGGTTGCTTCTACGTCATCGGCCTGTGCTCACAAGTCACAATATTTGCCGTATGGCGGAAGGACGTCTTGAAGCCACTGCTACTGTCCTTGTTCACTATGATTACACCACGAATTAAGACGATAAATCAGTACACACTAGCCGTTGATTTTGTCGACCAAACAGGTTTCCTGTCTACGCATGACAAGAGACAATCTTCATTTTTTATCTCTCAAGCCATCCCACGCTTATGTGCCCAACCATTTTCACTAAAAACCCTGCAAGCCAAAACTTTCTGTAGTGTTGTGTGAATTCTCTAATAAGAATGATGAATTAATGAGTGAAATCCTTTGCAATGCAATTCGCGTTTTTGTTTCCTTTTTTACTGTTTTATATACGAAATTGAATTGCGATGTCAGCTTAAGAAAAACATCTGTTCAGTGTCGAAAACGAATCCCGAACGGCGCTTTGAATAAGCTGCCCAGCACACCTTGGTTTCCTTACACAACGGTTCGTGATTAACTGCCAACAGTGTGTGGTTGTCCATGGCTTTGAAATTGGATGTCAGTGATAGTGCATTTCTGGGCAGCGCAATGACCGGCTTAGCGGCCTGGGGTGATGGAAAATGTTGCCACACGATGACGCGAAGGAGGGAAGTAGTTTACAATAGCAATTCATTTAGCTTGACCGATGTTTTTCTCATTATAATGCTCAAAACTCCATTTTCTCAACTCTTTGATCACGCATTGACCCTGAATAAGAGTGTCGGACTCTTCGTAAAACCCCGATCGTCGTACATTTCGTAGCGTAAGCCTCAACTAGTACCATAATCCAAGTCGCCTGTAAACTGCTTTGGATTCGATTGAAAATCTGACTGGACGCAACCTGCCTGCGACCATCAAGGATGCTGAATGCCCATCATCTCAGACTCAAACAGCCAATGGGTCGCTGACCGGATTCTAAAAATACATGCCGACCACAACATTTTCCCTGAAATTGTCATTGCGAGCAAACACTTCATCGTCTAGTCAACGGATTGAAGTGATTCCGAGCATGTACCTCAGTTTATGTGCTTCTACTTGTGAGCCTCTTTCGATAATTGGATTCGCACACTTCACATGATTCCTTTGATTGAAGACTGTAAATACACCGAAGCACCCCATTAACAATAAATCCTAGACATGCTTTCTTTTGAGCACTCCCACATGAAACAAAGTTAAGCAGAAAGTCAGTATCAACAAGAGAAAACCCCCCGGCTCCCACTCATGGCTGGCACGGCGGTTATTTATCCTCATTAGTCCTCGAATCATAGCCTCGCTTCACTTACTATTTACCGATATTCATGGATAAATAAACCATAAAACCGACAATGCAAAATCCTTATCCTTGAGTCGCAGACACCATCGTTCATTCAAGGCTTATGAATATTGATTGGGAATTCATACCCGAACAAGTAATTGAATGAATATTGGTATTCGCCGCTGAAGAGCCGTCAAAAAGTTATGTCCTTAAGTTGTGCCCCTTCAATGGGCGGGGTGGTGTCTCATGAGCGAGGCAAATAAACGAGCTCTGCATAATTAACCTCTTCAAAAGTGGGTGTGGGGTGCAACGCGCCAGGAAACTGTGAAGTTATTAACCTTGTCCAAGGGCCACCTAGAGGGGCCATCATTGATTTGTTTTCATTGTTATGTGACCATGGACAATTGTTTGTGTGTTGAACATACTTGAAATGCGCGAAATTGTAAACATCATAACTAGCTAGCAAGTGTCCAATCATAGCCAAGTATCCATTGAAATACAAAGAAGAAGAAGCACAATTTGAAGCAGAAGCGTATGATGCGTCAAGATCTTTCATCCATAAGAGGGCATCTTAAAGAGTACCCATTTCATTATTTGCTTACACTTCAATTCCATTGAATGGGAGAATAAATCTGAGCTGAGCACTGCTGAATCATATCCTCAACGAATGACAGACGAAAACATTCCAATTAGGCAGCGATTATGACCGAGAATGCTGTAATTTGAAATATGCTCAATGGCTCTCGAAGATTTCTGCCAGATGAAAAGCAGACGATGGCTTCTCGAAGAAATGGAACACATTCATGTGCTCCGGAGATGCATACCCTCATTTGTCGGTGTGACACGAGACGGGGGGAGAAATACAATATGAGAGTGCATCCTCAGCACTGTATGGCCATAGACACGTTAATTCCTTTTCGATGCGCTGCAGCGTCCATGGCGTGCACACTCCGACGGCACAAATCGCATCCAATGACAACATATTGCCGACATAATTATACGTATTAATTAAGTCTGGCGAATCCAACTAACTGCGTTTTAATTGGATATCACATGAGCAAATGATCCCGCCCGGGATTCGGAACATCGGACTCCAAGGAAATCTGTCATAATCAACCGGATGGACAGCGAAGGGTTGCGAAAGTTCTTCCAGCCAATAAATGAGAAGAGGTTACTCGTATATTCCGCAACTGTGATTCTTAGCAACAGGAAAGACACAATTGTCCGCAGCCATTAATTATTGTTATTATATCCGTTTGTTGTCTTGCCATCCGAATGGCATTGTTCAGCTCAGCCTCAAACCTGAGAACTGTTTATGAGAGTGCAACAGGACTGAAGTGAGGATTCCTAAGGGTGATATTTGTCGGTTCCACCGCTAGCACCAGGAGTTCTCTATCATAACGATTAAGCCAGTGGCCTTATCTCTATATCCCCTCTTAGCCCCATTGTGGCTGAAGGACAATCCTGTGCTGATGACGATTGTGATTCCTCTCCTCTTTAGATTTCAAATGCAGAAGTTGTTGCACAAAATATACGTAGATTCGGAAGTGGATGTGGATGTGGAAGTGGAAGTGGAAGCAGTGGTTAGAGTTGGCAGAATGATTTGCTGCAATTGCAATAAGGAATTAGTTAACACTTGAGTGCACTTCCTGACAGTGGGAAAGTGTCATCCAGCTCTTGCTGTTGCTGTGTTGGGCGATTGGGGCACACCAAGTGAATGTGAAAGAAAACCCCTCCCCTCTCTCACTGTTTCTCCACCATGAGATTGAGATATGTACGTAGACGTACATCCCTCGAGGGTGGAGAATCGAAATGTCATTCCTAAGCACACTCAATGAGATTAGAGATATAAATTTCATATTATCAACTGCAGATATCTTAGAAGGGCCACACACACAAGCACATATGCTCCACAGCCAATGCGAGTTGAAAGGTGTCGCTTCGAGAATAACATCCGCTTTTGCTGGGAAGTGTTAAGAGATTTAATAACACATCGCCACACTCCCTGAGAGCACAACAATAAAAGCAATCAAGGGTTCCACTTACCAATTGTTTTCGTCCTGTTTTTTTTTTTTGTTGTTTTGTGGTTTTTCTAAAATAAAAAAGCAAATTTTGCACGCCACTCAGAATTTAAATTCAAGACAAATGACAAGTGAGAATTCTTGTTCCTTCATGACTGCGAAGTGAAATGGCGATGCTACTGTGATCGAACTCTGCAGTTAGGTGTTTTCTTGACTTTTCGGGAGGAAATCACTTGGCGATTAGCCACTCCAGCGGTCATTGCGTGGCCTTACCCAAATTGTTTCGAAATCGCAATCAAATGACGGTTTTTCCAATTGTGATGTTGCAGCTGCAGCTGTTAGAATATTCAGTAAGGCATGCCATTTTATCGATTTACTCTTGAGTCTAAACGAACGTGTGAAAGTTATTACAAAGTCCGGCTCAGTTGTAAATACGCAACGTAAATTTTCGTCGTTAGCTGGGTGCCAGTGTGCCGTCAATTCATAGTACCGTGGAAATGTTTGACCGTGAGTACTTTCTTTGGAACCTTAAGCAACCAACCAACCAACCTTGATGCGAAATGGAGATAACATAGCCGTCGTAGCGGCCAATATCGAAGAAGGCAGAATGAAATATCGATTCGCTAAATTGTGGATAGCCAGATAGCCAACCCGACTTATTTTCTGGACGACAATAGGCAAAGCTGTCAGTTCGATATTTGAGCCACTTAAAAGTTGCTCGTCCATCCGGATTTTCTCGGACGAGGCCCATTTTTGACTCAGCGGCTATGTCGAGAAACTAAATTGACGTAATTGGAGCGAACATAATCTCCAAATGCCTGAATGCATCCGCAACGACTGCCGTTTAGTCCGGTTTATGACAAGGGGGCAGCTTCGGACCATGTTTCTTTCGAAAATGAGGAAGGGAACACCGTTGCTGTCAATAATATCAGCTATAGAGCGATGTTAACCGGCTTTCTGTGGCCTCGATCTCGACAACTTCAAAATATTCGAGCTGTGGTTAAACAAAACAACCAAGTCCAGTTACCAGACAACTTCGAGCGTTGTGTCGCTTGTAGTACCCTTTTTTTGGCGAGTGTTCATTTATTGAACGCCGCGTTCATGCGACTTGAAACTAATCAATTATTTTTTTTGGAGCTACATCACGTCCTGATTCTACGCCAACAAGCCAACTACTTTGGACTAGCTCGAGACTAGCATTTGAGACAGATTGCCGGCATAACGCCGCACACTTTGGGTCAAGTCATCAAAAAATTGACCTCTTGAAGCAGTGCCAGCGAAGTTGAGGTGGCTATTTGAATGATGTACTATTCCATACAGAACGGCATGAAAGTAGCTTCAAAATAAAGCCATTTTATGTCTCACTCCGTTGTTTCTTTAATTAAATGTCTTCTTATATCGTTGTTATATGGTCACCATGCACCCAGTATTCAGTATCAGTAAAATTTGAAATAAAATTGTTCGCTTCCCCGCCAAGGGTCTTCCTAAATGACCGATCATCTTAGTAACGAGAAAGAGTGGGCATATGTTTTCAGACGAACCACTTCTTGTGATCCTAGGACGCAATAATCATCATCGGCTAACCAGTCAGCCAGGATGGTCACTTTGTGTGCATAGAGTTCGAATGCTTCTCTTGATTGATTTCCCCAGTTAGTCTGAAAGTTTCTAGTCAATGGGCTTTCTTCGTGGACCATTTGTTTTTTGGGGACCCTACAAAACGTGTGCCTTGCAAGGGACAGCTATCAATGGTCTCATCTTAAGACACCACAACTGAGTTCCGATACTTTACAAATGTATGCACAAACAGACACAAAAGCCCTTTTATAAGCTGATTGTTGCCACTTGCTGTGACTCTGCGTCTTACAGCCAGTGCTTCCTCTCAAATCATTGCCAGACAGCGTTAAAGCCACAAAAGGGTAGAAGTAATCAGAGAAACTCCCAGACAACACACGTGTGTATGCATTTATTTACGAAGCACAGTGACAAAGTATGCCACAAATTTAACACCGAAACACCGTAAACATTCTAAACGCAATTAGACGATGTGACGCAGACTGCATACTCATGTCACCTGCTTACCGAACACAACCGCTGCACAAATCCAGCGCTGATGCACTCAAGCATCAGACTGCATCCCCTTGGATGGCGTGTCACAGCGACGATATCAAATTAGATGCTGTTTAGTTTACCTGCATCTCCGCACCCACACAGGACACATGCACCCGCACTCATGCGGATTGAATTAGCAGCGTGGCAGCGTACTTCACCAATGCGTAGACGAGCTCATGTCTGGGAAACGCTACCACTTCAGCTGCCAGCACAGCACATGAAGCGAGTGTACTTATTACAACTAAAAGCATTTAGCTTAAACTTTATGAAGCACCACCCACCATCCGGTTGCCTTCGCGTGCATCCTCGTGCAGCTCATGAAGCAGAAAATCCTGGCTACTCGCTGAGTGGAGCGTGATGGTGAGGGGACGGTAGCTGCAAATCAGGAGAACATTGTTTGCACGTTGCAGAATTCAATTCAAGACACTTAGGCAAGATGGCGCAAATGATGAATGCCGTCTAAATGGATAAATGCAGCCCACATTATCCTTGTTACTGTAAATATGGCGGCACAGTGGCGGCGGCTTTCGATTGTGGCATACACACACGAACAGTGCTCAACGGGTAGGAGGAGGAGGATGGATGCAGGATGAATTTTGTGCTATTCCAAGGGATACTGTTTCGGATTTGTATCCCGGCGGGTGACGCCTAATTTGTTGGTGCTCACAGGAAGGTACCCTTGTCTTTCGTTGTGACTCGGTTGGGATTATAGCGGCAAACAGTGAAGCTCTCTCATGGATTTCAACAGCAGTCGAGTTGTGTTATTCCACGAGTATCGCTGCTGATCTCAGTTGTAGCGCAGCTATCACTCGCATATTTCTGAGACCGTGCCATGAAAGGCTGTTCATCAGTTCGTTAGTACAAGTGCTCGCAAACAATTATTTCGTTATCGCTGGAATGTCTGTGAGCGGAAATAATAGACGTTGTTATGCTACCGTTCTGTACTCACTGAAGGAAATTGATTTTCGGTTCTTATAAAATTCTACCTCGGATATATATAGTCCCGCTGTGAGGAAGGTGAACGGAGCAGAAGACACAACCGCGAACTCTACGTGCGGTAAATGGTGTGGATGTAGTCCGGAAAGCAAAAATCCGTCCACTGCACACGCTTGGCGACATCGGACAACAAAGAGGGTCTTGGACTCCTATTCGAGAAGGTGCATCGCGGACGCAAGACAGTTTGTTCTTGATGAATAGAAGCACTGTGCACAAGACCGTCATCGACGGAAGGTACCTAATTCTCAGCCTCAGGCTCAGACCTTCCATTGCTCGTAGACCTGAGAAGTAAATAAGTAACATTTGTTTCATTCGGACTAATGTCTTGACGTGGACACAGACTGTAATTCAAATAAACATTGCATCGAAGAGAAGAGTCCCAGGCCATAGCAGCTTAAAGATCCTCCAGGAACTACAACTTAGTTGTGCCAGTTATAGAGAAATTGTAATTGATTCCTAGCAAAAACTCTGAACATGCACACAATGTCCAAGAGGGAAACTCAAGACCCTGAGGAGGTGTAGTTTAGGCCCGTTGGCTTGTCGTTAGTAAGATCACAACTCCCCTGACACAAGAATGGACATGCAAACAAGACAACACAGATAAGAGCCAAGATGCACGTCATGAGTATTATGACATATCGAAGAGCACCGTTCTCACTCACGCGCTCTATAGTGGTGTTGCCAACGATTGTGCTATCTGCTGAAAGACGATTCTCTTTAACGAGTATAGCAAAACTGCTACTGACTAAATTTTTCAATTCTGACCTTGAACTTTCACTGTGAAAGTCAATGTCAAGAAATTCAGTCTCAACGGAAACGAAGACTAAAACTCCGAGTCGGCGACGGCAACTTTGAACTTGTAGCGAACTTGTGGAAATGTTATTTGACCGCAAAATCATCTTCAGTGATCGAGCTCATTTCTGGCTAAACGGCTTGATCAACAATCAGAACGTGTGTTATTGGCCAGGAGATGATTCTCATGTGCTTCGAAGAAACATCAATGTATCCTCAAAACTTACCTCTACGACGTGGTTTTCATGCCGATGGTGGCAAATGTGTCAAATGTAATGCACATTACACAGGCGAAAGTAAGATGAAGAGTGATTTTTTAGCTATTATGTTTTTGGCAACACTGGTTTAAACAGCTGACGCACGTTTCGTGTTTTGTTTCACTGTCTAACATCTTCAGTTTGGTATATAATTTAACCATGCATCGTCTTACAAACGAACAACGCTTTGCAAATTATTGAAGTTTATTATCAAAATGCGTGCTCTGTTAAGAAAGTTCATCGCGCGCTTCTTCCATTTTAAAATTGTGTTCAGCGACGAAGCTCATTTTTGGCTCAATGGGTACGTAAATAAGCAGAATTGTCGATTTGTCGGAGTGAATATCAGCCAGAAGCATTGCAAGAGGTACCAATGCATCCAGAAAAAGTCACTGGTTGGTGCGGTCTATGGGCTGCTGGCATCATTGGACCGTACTTCTTCAAAGATGATGCGAATCGTAACGTAACTGTGAATGGTGAGCGCTAACGTGAGATAATATCCAACTTTTTTTTGCCCAAAATGCAAGAGCTTGACTTGCATGACATGTGGTTTCAACAAGACGGTGCCACATGCCACACAGCACGCGCAACAATGGACTTATTGAGAGGCGAGTTCGGTGAACATCGTGCGATTTAACGCCTTTAGACTATTTTTTGTGGGGCTATGTTAAAGCTCATGTCTATACAGACAAACCCGCTTCAATTGACGCATTGGATGAGAACATTGAAGCATTTATTCGTGAGATACCGGCCGAAATGTTGGAAAGAGTATACCAAAATTGGACTATGCGGATGGACCATTTGAGGCGCAGTCAAGGTCAACATTTGCATGCAATAATCTTCAAACATTAAATTATATAGACCGTACTATGGATTCAAATAAAGATTTCATGCATTTTTCTGAATTTTATGTGTTTTTTTTGAAAAACATCATCGGAGGTTTTTGAACACTACACTGGAGCACTCAGGTTCAAAAACTGGTCCATTGTACTACCAGGTAGCAACCTACATTTAATGGGTTTTCCTCCGGAATACCAGCAAGCGCTTTTGTGATGAGGAGCCTACATCATGGGCTCTCACCTCAACAGCACCAAATAACTGCCACCTGATCCGAGCAAAGGCGGGACAGTTGCAGAGGAAGTGCTCTGCAGCGACGTCGTCTTCTCCACAGGCGTCGCAGACGGTTTCATAGCTTAGGCCAAGCACATTTAGGTGTTTGGCGAAGGTGTATTGGCCCGTTAGTAAGTCGGTAATAGAATGCCGCAGATTTCTTGCAGACGTTTGGGAGCATGCAGTTGGTTTGTCTACATCCTGTAGAGGCACGCCACCTCGGGTTGTGCTCTCGAGAAGCCCAGTCATCGATATAAGCCCTAACCGAGGACGCGTTTAATCCCAACGCAGGGTCGGGTCTGATTCTTGTCTAGCAAGTTCATCGGCGTTCTCATTTCCCGTGATCCCGTGGTGGCCCGGGGCCCAGACAATTCTTTGCGAATTGAACGTGCCGATCAAATTTAGAGAATACCTGCATTCTTGGACTAGAGACCTGTTGCAACGTTATTTCTTTGGTCAGTTATAAGGACTAGACATTGATGATATGTGTGGTTTCAGCAAGACGGTGCCACAAGCCATACGGCTTGACAGGTTAATTCAATGAACCTGTTGTATCGAGAAACTGGCGATATATCCCCTAGCTGGCATGGATTACCAGCTTTAGATTTTTTAACGGGGCTGTGTTAAATCATTCGCCTATGCCAACATGCTGGTGATGAGGAGCTAAGAACCGGACGAGAGATAGCGCGCGCTTCCGACGAAATGTGTGACTGAACATCGAAAATTGGGTTCAACAAATCTTAAAACTGAAAAAGGTGCTGCTTCTCTGTTTTTAATTAACTAAGCTCAACTTAATTTTACAGTGAACGTTACTGAAATGAGCTCAAGAAACGAACGCAATGGATGCAGAAATGTTGGGGTTCCTGTGGTCAGTGGCAATCAGTGCCTAGTGATGACGTACAGATAAACAAATACTCGGATTGATAAATAGGGTCAAACCGAGTGGCATCCAAACCAAGTGGAACCGAGTTAAATGTATGTCAAGTTGGCGAAATTAAAACGAATCGAATAGTTGATCCAATGAAGGGAACACATAATTTGTTTGCGGTTGGTTAAGACAAATTGAGCGCAGAGTTGTACTGCCCAGTTTTACCTAGGTGGAGGTCATGGTGGTACATGCTCTTCTCGTTGTTTTTTTTTCACACATACAGGGAACCTGCGGTAGTCCGGCCCTTGTCTCAACCGGCCTATTATCCGACAAGCCTGGAACGCATAACGTGAACTCGACTGTACATTAAATTTATTTCGGAAAATCTTCTCTGTAACAGGACCACGCCATCACGAATTTTGTTGCTTAGTCTTATTGAGTTCCACAAACATAGCATGATTGCTGCACTGTTTCAAAAGGATCCGAATTACATGCACTTCTCTATAGTCCGACAAATTCGATAAACAAACACTGCCTTGGAAAACGTTCGTCGGATTATTGCGGGTCTACTGTATTATTGTTTGAAACCGAGTTGCCGACTCGAGTTGTAACTCGGTTTGCTTCAATTTAACTCGGTTTATGAAAATTGCGGTTTGGCACATCATTAATACAGATGCCATTTTATAACTTCATTGTTACGTTCATACTCATAAGACGTGTAAGCAGAATTTCACTGAATTAAAATCAACTGAAGAATATGCATAAGTGCGACGGTAATTACAATTCTGTCTCGCTCACAGCAGCGGTCTGGTGAAACGATTCAATTGTTTTCAGTGCAGACGACAGATCCCCTACTTCGAGAGCAAACACAGATTCACAACAAATCTCTGAAATGTTCCATCTTCAACTCCACCTGCGCCCAGCAAAGCCATTGTGAATGTCAAGTATCAGCAGGGAAGCACTGCAAACTGATAGATATCGACTGGCTCTGTGCTACAGATTACAAATGCCCCTTGTTTACTTCTTGACAATATTCTTGGCAATGTTCCCGCACCAGAAGATGTTGCAATTTGGCTAAATTACACTTGGCTCCTTCAATCAGTCAGCATTGTTCGTCGGGCCTTAGACCGGGGCGATGGGCTGTCATCTGCACCGCCCCCTTAACGACACACTGCAACGGACTCAACGTGCACGAGTCACAGTTTGTGTGTATCTGCAGATGTCCGTTCTTATTTCATCGGCATCGGGCGTGTGTAATTTTGAATTAAAAGTCCTCTCCTCCTGCCAGCTCTGGCCCACTAGACAGCATCTGATGCCAAATCAGAGGGGTTGTCAAAGAAGTACCGGGCGACTTCCCGTATTGATTGAGCTGCAATCAGTGTCTATCTTTATCTATCTTCGTTTCATTGTCACCTCGGATGAGCGGGCGAGGAGAAAATCTCGATTTTCTTATTCAATTCGGTCGATTGAACTCCACACAGTCATACAACATTTTTGGCACCAACATCCACACGTTCACTAGGTCTGCCCATCTCCCATCTCCCATCCCCCATTGTAGAAGGCAGACTGACCGGATTGATGCTGCTCCCACGGGAACGCCCAGAACGAGGAACAAACGGATTCGGTGTGACTAAAAATTTATCGAAAATAAATTGACTGCTAATCTCAGTCCGACTTCATTTCGTTTCTAAGTGATTCTCAATTGTCAATTACTTACCTGAGGCGTCTGCCCTATCTGCTCAATCGCATTGTTTTGCCGTGCTTATGTGTGCTCCTAGTTGAGGTGGCATGCAGCCCGCTGGCCTACATTCTGTTCGGGTTGCAGATGGTCTGTTGCTGTTCTTACTCAACAGATATTCTAGTGCAATTATTGGATTCCGGGGATATCTTGCTTTGCATTGATTTGCAGAAATACCTGTGGTCGCTCTTGGTGCAGGCCACTCCTCAAGAGGTTCTCTTGGGATTCCATTCGAGCCACAGGCGAAAACATGCAAATGCCGTAGTAAACCAGATTCGTCTGGAATGTGTTGTAATATCGAGATGAAATTGACCTGCGCAGTGAATACAGATTTGAAATTTAAATTGAGGGCTTGTTCGACTTAAATTGAAATTCGAATGCTTGTTGAATTGTAAACGGTGACTCATTTAGACTTGTTTCCCTTGGCCCTTGCTGACCTGGCCACTCATCTACCATGGAATTCATTCAATTTGGAAATAACATCAACATTTCCGTTCAAAACTTAGGCCCAAATAATCAAGGCAGGAAAGATAGTGACGCATATTTTTGCCAGCAAGGATTTATTAAGGCCTACCCTTGATTTTAAACGCTCACCCAGCTTGGTCAGAATGAGTAGGTCGAATCTCAGGGCACTGTGCTATTGTAACACGTCTGATCTACATTTTGCAGAAGCTGCAGCGGCGAGGAGGAGGAAGAAACTCGAACAAGGAGCCTACTACTTCAACAACTTGGCTAAACTAACTATCATCAGTTTTTTTTTTAACAAAAGCAGCAATCGCTTTGCAGAATGGACTCAAATGGATCCATGAGCAAACACAACTGTACTGCTCTGTTCTAAGTTTGATTACTGTCTACTAGCAGTCATCTATTCGAACGTAACTTAACCCACATATCCACGAATTCCGTTCTCTGGTGTGTGAAGCCTGTGGCGCTACGTGCGGACAAATTGAGTAATGAGTACTTTGGGGATAGGTCCGTCAAATCACTCAAAGCTAGCATCAACTGCAGCCTAAGATGAGAACATTTCACGTGATGTTAGCGTGATACCAGCCAGTATGCTCGGGAAGTGACTCAAAATTGGACTCTGCGTTGGACCACTGTCTACATCTTAAGTCGATCAACGGGCACATCAAATTTAATGGGAAGCATTGATTTACATATAAATTCAAATACAAATTGAATGAGGGTTCACGAGGACAAATCCCAGGTTATGGTAATTTTCAGAACGCCTGTTCAAAGCACTCCACATGTTAGTGAAGCAGGTAGAGAAGTTAAATTATCTTGGGGTATTTTTCACGACTAGCGAGCTTTCGCCCAAGCTGGGTCAATTTTGAAGCAGCTTGGAAGGTTTTTAATCAGGAAAGCCGAGCTTGGTGTCAACTCTAACCTATCGACATGAAATATGGGTAATGACCAAAAGAATAGGATCCCGAATACAGGCTGCCGAGATGTGATTTCTTCGTGATAGGGTGAGAAACACGGCTGCGGTCGAAAAACTCAAAGTTCAGCAGCTGCTTCTCCCAAATATGCTATGCTTCGATGGTTTGACCACATGGCACGAATGTCCCCATAATCACGACTTCCGAGGCGTGCCTTGAATGCGACTTCATCAGGTAGGCAACGACTAGGCAGACTCAGGGCGAGGTGGTCCAAGTTTTGGACCAAGTCAAAAAAAGTCATTTTGTTGCACTTGGGCATAACTCCTGTTGAGTTAGAGTAGATAGCGGAGGATCAAGTGGCCCGGAGATCTCTCGTGCGTGCCTTGCCTCCTCGGCCCTTCTAGTGGATCATGAAGATGACGATTACAACCATCCAAAGAGAACTGACGTCCGTCTCCATTATTTTCGAAGAAGACTCGCTCACGCTACGTTTTCACGTGTCTACGATTAATGAGAACGAGCAATTAGTAAAGACCTAATTACACGCGAATTAATCATGTTTAACCAGGCATCAAATTCTTCTTAAAAATTCATAGTATAGATGGCGTAGCAGAAACCAATTGCATGGTAATCAAAAACGCTCATTTCCAGAACGTACCTGTGAGGTATTTACACGGAATTACTGGAATTTCATATTGTGCAACGTACACTCAGAACATGAGTATCTAGAGTCGATTCGCACATTCCCGAAACATATTCCAGACATCCTTCAAATGAATATCCAGATGGTGCCCTGTCCAAATTTAAGTCCAGTCATAAGTAATGAGTGCATATTTTGCGTAAATTTGTCAAATATGTTGGATCAAAGAGCACTCAGTCTACCACGCCAGCAACGCCCACTCCGAATCCTTGTTTGAACAACAGGATGAAATTAGACAAGCTTCCAGCAGCAGCAGGACACACATTACATCCAATAAATTTCCGCACATAGATCCAACAAAAGAATCTGAATAGGGATCCAAGTGAAAAGTGGGCAGTCAGTAAACGAATAAAGTGTGTCCCAGAAAAGCAAAATTAATACATTCATCAAACAACGAGTACTCATTTCCCCGAGACCATCGTCCGACAACATATTGAAACACTGTCCCCGAGGCGGTACTCGTGTTTCCTTTAAATCGAAATATCAATGAAACATAAGAACACTAACGACCGTAGGGGAGGACAGAGTGAAGACAAGCGAGTGAAATGTGCGTGCCCTCCTCCGAGAGGAAGGCATCTTAAAGGGAGTCATAAGGCAAGTAATACTTTGGGATGGGCACACAGAGCAACTGTGCGGAGAGGAGGAGGCGCCAGACCGTATAGGATCCTTTGCTACCCACACTCGCCCATTGAATTCAATTTATATGCGCTGCGATATAGACACATTGTTGGGTACATGCACAGAGATACGAGGAAGATGTGCCAGACTCCCCTAAGGCAAGGCCACCAGACAAAAGCCATAAACTGCCCAAGATAGTGTGGAGTCTTCCCCCACCACGGCCAGCCCCCTCCAGTCAACGATCTGGACACCAAAATGCAACAAGTGCTTCCTCATAGAAAATTATTACTACAGCAGTGTACAGTGGGGGGAGGTTGAGAAGCGGAATGGACAACACCATTGGCATGAGCAACAGACTGGGCAGCCAGCAGCGGTGGGGTTTGACGACGCACACTCACACTCAGGCAACGGAAGAGCAGTGGAAGTTCATAATATGGCGAAAAGGATGACTCCTTGTGTTTACTAGCTGCCAGTATATATTTCATTAATTTTATGGGAATATTTTATTTATTAAAGACCGTATCTACTGCAGTGCGGCCAGCAGCACAGCGAGGCACTGGAAGGGGAAGTCGTGGCTGCTCAGCCTGGGGAGTGGGGGCGACATGACATTGGGTCATTGAATTAGGAATGACATTAGGACTTTGCTGGGTATTGCTGATGGTTCATAAATATCCTACTGTTCATGTTGTAACAATATAGCCAGCGTATGCGTCCGCTGTGACGTACAGTACCTTTGAGGATTGACGTTGGCACGTAAACGTGTTTACTTCATGTGATATGATCAGTCAAATGTAAGAACACAGTTGTTCCTTTGATATTTGGCAGTCTTTAGTCTACGACAGTGCGGGACTTGATTTTGGGTTACCAAGAAGGCCATACACATCACATTTTCGACCCAGTTTTAAATGCTATTTGCTGTGAGGAGATTTTGAAAAGCCGATTGTAGTGAGATTAACTAAAAAACATGACAAGCGCTACGGAATAAGGTAGTTGGACGTGCTCTGTTTCCATGATTTAATGATAACTCATGGAACAGCTGCACCGATACCGAGTTTATTTTAGCATTATCGTGATTAATTCGTGTGGGCGTTTTGAAATGACCGAATATGCAGTAGAAAGTGCGGAATGAGGCTGGGTTGTAGCAAGGTTTATAGTCAGTTTGAGTTGGTCAGCCAAGACGATGCAATTAAGTTTGTGTGCAAAGTGGAGGCATGCGATTCTGTTGCGCCAGATAATAGGCGAATATAAGCAGTTTTCGACCGGAGGTTCATGGTTTTCAGAGAGCTGATAAGATTGCTTCAAACTGATACATGCAGAATGCTTAACCTGACAGAGTTCAGTGTAAGAGTGTGGCAACTATAAGACCGAAGAATAGAGTGTCAGCAAAAGCCAGCGTAACATCGATCCCGAACGAGTTCACCTCCCTCGAACCACTGACAGTCCTCAGTGATTATAACTACCAAAAAAAACGCTTCCCAAAATTCATCATTCACAATTGCCGCGTGGAACAGTGTGCCACATACACCTCTGGACAGCACAAAACAAGTGGTTGCTCTAGAAGCTACGTCCAAAATCAAAGCCGAATTGTATCGCCATGAATTAAAAATCTAGATTGTATGCCATTGTTGGTCTTACTTGAAACGCATTCGGAACTGCATACCACATTTTCACGTCAGTAGCTCATAAAGTTAACTTTTGTGAAATAAGAATACTTGTTGCCTGTGGTAGAGGTCATACTCCGTGACTTCATCTTTTGACAATTAACCTGCATTCAATTCTAAAGGTCTGCAAGATCAGTTAGACAGGTCAGCTGTCTATTTTCATTATTTCCTTCAAATCCAATGGTTATGCCATGCCGCATATGGAGTGGGAGGACAATTTATCTCTGATTCCAAAAACATACCACGTGCCAACGGCTACGGTGCCACGCTAGTAGCAATCAATTGCAATAGAGCCCGACAAACCGCTTGGGAATCTAGAAGCAACTAACCACGGATTCTTGGCAGCGAATATTACTGAGGACCAGGCTCACCACAAGTTCCAGTGCGACTGAGAAGAAACAAATCTGCATGTATGGTAGTCCTTGCCAGTTGGTTATTCACGATCGTCTGCGCATCCGTTCAGATGTCTTTGAAACTGGAGATGGCAGTGCAATCTAGTTCTTGGTCCAAATTTGTTGGATGTGAAGAATATGTGGTCCCAACAGGACTATTACAGTACGTGCCCGACTGCTGATGCCTTTGTGGCCACTGGATGACATGAACTGACTACCGAGATAGAGGCTGGTTTGGCTCTGGCTTTTTATTTTGAGGTTTTCAAGGCTATCACTCAAATCCAGTCCGACCTATGTTCGGGGTCATCTAACACTGAATCAGAGCGCCGCGGCGGCAGCAAACAACGCCATCTACAAGATAACATTTCAACATTTTCCCTCCCCCAATGGAAATCTGGTTAAACTTCAGCGCATGATCAGTAGAATATACTAGACTATATAAATTCGTATTCACAATTTGATGACCCTTGTTCTATCAGTGTTGTACTACAGATAAGACCCTTTATACGAAATTCAGCATTTTTTTCAAAATGCATGTAGATCGTACCACGTCCAAATGACGTCACAACGGAAGAAATCGTCGACAAAAACAACGATATTAACCTTGACCCGATTGCGAGATAGGTAAGTTTGCAGCAATTTCAAATCGTAGCGTCATTCGAATCCTGCGTGATCATTAGGAACAGAAGTTGGAACTTTTCAAGGGCAAATCAAATGAGTTTGAATATCCTTCGGAGACAGACAGATGAAGCCTGAATACACCACTGCAAAACAGAAATTAAGTTATTTACAATCAAAACAATAGACTTCTACAGGGAACCGTGCTTAAGAAAGACAAAAAAAACGGTGCATCAGCTTGCTAAGTTTGAGAAATCATATATTTTTGTAAAGATTAAAAATATTGGGAAAAGGGTACCGCACGAAAAAAAAGGATTCCATTTCAGAAGCAATTCTTAAGTCCCTAAATTTATTTATCCAAACTGAATTAAGACTTCGAACCTCGTTTATATTACAAGAAGAGTTTACACCCATGTTTGATGTATGACTGTTTGCATCTCTCTTTGAAATAATCCACTGAATCCATTCATCCGTCATTTGTCAGTCAAAATACAGTGGCTACAAGTGATATATGTACGTATACCCTCCGATAAATATGTAATGACATGAAAAAATAAGTTGCACTAGGGATAGAAGTCTCTATTACCAAACAGTCTTCTAACAGTCTGTCAGTCTAACAAGGGAGACAATAGACAAAAAACGCAATTAGTTGCTAAACAGATTAGAATTAAAAACAGTACTAAAAATTTAGCTCAAAGGCAAACTTGGACAAAACGTGTCTGAATTATTTTCAAAAATTGTTTGATTTTATTAATTCAGCAGCACATCGGAATTCATTTCGTAGCACATCCAACAATGCGTGCGTGAATTGGGGATAGATTACTTTTACCGACTTGATCAGTGTAACGGTCCCAAATAAAAGGCCCATGATATATGCATATGACTTTTGTACAGCTAGCGGAATGTAGTGTAAATTTCACCACAATAGTCGAACCTTCACGTCATTACCCGAATATAGTCCTATTTGGTACATCAGCTAACGCGCCGTTGTGGAAACTTTCACGGCGATTGAAGAAAATGCGAAAAGAATTGGTCTTAAGTTCAATGAGGAAGAAACGAAATATATGCTGTCGAGCAAGAAACGCCTCATACCACTTTTGGTAAAGAAAAACAATCGAAACATGAACGTGAACTCCGCCAACGACATCCTAGTGGAGATCAAACATCACCCTTGGCAAACGGTGCTACTTCGGCTGGACCAAAATTATACCCGGAAAACTCAGTCCTATATGGAGCCTAAAGTTGGACGTTAAGCTAAACATCTTGGTGCCTTTGAAAGAAAAATTCTACGTCGAATAAATGGTCTGCGAGGATGGTGAACAAACGCAAACTCTACGAGCTGTACGAAGATGTGGATGTAGTCCAACTAACAAAACAAGCCGTTCTTCGAATCTGAGCCTGCTGAACACCGAACCTCCGGCACAAAGTCATCGCGGTCGCAAGGTCTTGATGACTGGAAGTGGGGTAACCAGGACTGTCATCGATGGAAGGCAGCTATTGCTCAGGCTCAGACCCTCAATGGATTGTTGTTCTGAGAAGTAAGTAAACACTAAAAACGAATTTATTTTTTTGTTACTCTACGAGTTTTACCTCGAGGTGAACATTTAGTAATGCTTTCAATATTATCTTTTTTACTTATTAATTGCGTCGAATTGTTGTTTGTTTTTGTTAAGTAGTAAAGAGAATATATGTATGTGTTTGTAAGAGTATAACAAACAATTAGGTTTTTATTCCATGTGTAACTCGTTATTTCTATCCTATGACATATTCAATGGAGGACGTACGAGTTTCATTTAGACCCACTGATTCTTGTCTTGTGAAATGTCTGCTAAATGATAAATGATGATTCATTTGGCATCATTGCTTCATAAAACAGTTCGCAATATTACCCGAAATTGACTCGCTCTCACCATATTTAATATTTTTTGAAGGGTGTACAATCACTTCAGTTTTTCCTCCAGATATCTCATAATTAGTTCGAAAAACTAGTAAGACGAAATTCAGTTTTTAATTTTGTAGATACCTATGATCGAAGAGATTCCATATGTTTTCGTAAAATACCATCCTTGCCTTGGATATGTTTTTTTTTTCAACTCAAAAATCGGGTTAAATTTCAGTCAAATATTGTATCGTCACTCTAAGCACGAGCAAGATATTTGTTTTCAAAATGTTGTTCGTCGGATAGCTGTTTGAAATCCATTCCCCCGCTAGTTCAAGGTCAGAGTTAGTACCGGCAGCATTTGCAAATCCATTTTTCCAGATAATGACCTATCAAAGAGCGTACCTACACATGTGCTTGAAAATAGTTTAACAAAAATGCAAAAAAAAAAATAACATTCAGCATAGCATACATCATCTGAAAATCGGTCTAAAGTTCAACACAAAGGTCACACAAAAATATATTACTTGCATGGCAATTAAAACATTTAGAATAAAACAAAAACATCTCAATGACACACGCAATAAGTCTAAGTGCCCAGAGTTAAATGCAATCAAAACAACAACAAATAATATATATATTCAAGTAATAAACGTGAAAATAAAACATTTACTTACATAAATACAGACAAATGAGACGACAAAGAAGACACAACGACACGTATACACACGTCAATTCAAGAAGAAAAAAAAAAAAAACAACAAATGTATTTCTATAGATAATAGGTATGTAGACTACCACAAAAGCAGCTTAAAACTGTCACTTTCTAGGTTATACTTCAAAGTTAGTCTATGTATGGACGGTGTAGTGACAGTTGACAGTGTGACAGATAGACGATATCCCCAAGTGCAAAAAATATATTGTGGACGTGTGTGATACTCGATCGTAATTTGATATCAGTTATGCATGTATTATCTTCGACAACACACCACCAGAGCACGATGACAAAAAAAAAACGCAACAGGACTATGCTCCTTACAATTATTCCACTACCAGTTAAGAACGTTCACTTAAAAAGCACCAATAACGGACGACGGTTACGACCACGGCCAGGACGAAAATATAAATAAATATATGTATATGTATGTATATAGGTATTTTTGCTCAGCCCAATTTGACAAATTAGCACACGTAAAGCACGAACGAACACAAACTAAAACTGCTTTTGGGGACGTTATCTAGACAAGAGACTTCGACCAACTAAGCGATCGAGCATCGGTGGTCGGCGATCGGCGATCGGCTATCGACGGGGAAATTAGAATCTGAATGAATCAACATTGACCGCTGAGAGTCTATACGGTGAAGCGGATGAGATGAGAGGTCTTACGATGCTCTGTCGCCGTGGTGGATTGGTGAAGAGATACTTCGGGGGAAAAAATAGATTATTTCTTATCAGTTAATTGTCGCATTCGTCGGCGGTCAAATGAGGGGCGGGGAGCTCATCGTTCTTTTTTATAGCAATCGAACGGCGAATGTACGTGCGAGATAATCAGTTGCTGCAACGCCCCTTATATTGAACAGATACGATAGAAAGGGATGATCTGAAACACAATAAACTTTGACAGAAATACGTTTGCTCTCCTTGAGATGATGATCGTGGATCGTCGGCTTGTTGTTGATAACGAGACTCAGAGGTCAGACCCGATGACTGGGCGATAAAGATTCAGTTGTGTACGTAGGAAACATGTGCTGGCGTCAGTGTTTAACTAGAGGGGGGCGCAGCCGTCGTAGATAGTGGGCATCTTCAGAAAGGTGCTTCGACACTGATTGCGGGCGTTTTTTACGTCAATATTTCTGCTTAGTTTAATCAATGATCACCTCATTTATTGGGCATTTTATGAAAAAACGAATACAAAGAGAGATGAATGAAATATTTTCGGATTATTTTTACCACAGGCAGCTAACAATAGACAAATACATTAATCGGAAAAAACAACTCAGGTATGCTTCCTACGTCTCAAACGAATATTCTAAGTATGGTTCTATTTCTTCAATCGGAGGATGTTCAATAAGGGGTGTGGAAGGGCTTGACATGTTGGACAATCGTATTGAAACAAAGTGTAGTTCAATGTGAACTGGTTGCAATGGTTACAAAACGGCTTTATTTAAGCAAGTAACAGGGAATGTTTTCAAATTTGTGAATGCTAGAAATAGTCATATTCAAAGACAATGCGGACGACGAAACACAAACTTCGCTAGTAGACTATATCTTCAATTTCAAAGAATGAATTCAGATGATCTGATGCCTGCTCCCTTTCAGAATATTTCCATCAGCCTTGAAGAGCTCTGATAGTAAGCCATCTTTTGTTGTTCTTCATCTTTTTAATGACTTTGACGACGGGACTTGGGATTTATTGATTCACTGTCACTCTCTCCTGGCTCGTCTTAAATACATTCACTATTCCCCGCGAGTCAGCAATTACATTGCCCGCACAATTCCGAAGAGCCTGGGTAACTTTTCTAAGGCCTCCGGCCAGGCTTTTGTATTTTCTGTAAAAGGCCAGTATTTTCTGTTTGTCCCTAAACTCCTGGATATGATTGAGCTGGGAGGTTGCGAGACACCTTTTCTTCAGGCGTAGACGTGTTTCCTACTACCGTCTTCTAGCCCGGTACTCCACTTGCGCTGCTCTGGTTCTTCGTGGCAGCGGCGTTTGTTATGCCGCAGTGGTAGCATAAAGTAGTTTCCGCTAACTCTTTGATGGCCGAGCGGCAGTACAAGCACATCTCGTTAGCGTTGGTGTTCGACGTAGGAATACCGGAGAGTCTCTCACTCAATTCCTCCGCGTTGGCTCTGCCAATCTCCTCTGTGCTCAGGCGTCCAAACTCAAAACTCCTCTTTGTTGGCTGGTGCAGCTTTCTGACAGTGCACCAGCGACCTCTGAATCGTGCTGCTATGAGGAAGTGGTCAGTGTCGACATTTGCCCCCCTGAATGTTGGCACTTCCATTATTAGACGCATGCCTTGCAAGCACAACGTCGATTTGTCCGGATATCGCCATGTTGATTCTCTTGCTACTTATTACCATATTACGTGTTGTCGCAAAGTCTGACAGGCTCAGTAGGCACCGAGATCATAGTCCTCTTTGATAGAGTCTTCAGTTCCGTCGGTAAAGGCGTGTTCACATTTGATAGAGTCTTCAGCTTCGTCGGTAAAGGTGTGTTCACATTTGAGGCTGATGTTGTAGAATCTGTCATCAATGCCGATCACAGCCAGGTACCCATACATCAATTTAAAGTCGACCTTCCACCTAAGCAATTTCTTCCAACGAACCTGCATCCCAATATGTGCATTCTTTTGTGACAGCTGTAATATACGTCGCAGTCTGCCTCCGTTGTTATCAACCTTTCTGCCCCAAATCTGTCTCCGATATCTTCAGCGTAATCCACGTGGTTGAACTGGGTTTGAAAAATCCATCGCATTCATTCATTGCATATTAACAGGGCTGCAATATGCATGTCGCGCTTCACCAAAAGAAATAACATTGGTCAGAGTATGCAGCCTTGTCTCACTCCACTTTTTATTTCAGATTGCTTCGACATCGTAGTGATGTGGTGCACGTTACCCGCTGCCTTGAATCAGTGACTTATCTTGAATCGACGCCAAGAAAGGTTTAGTAAACACCGCAGATCAAAGTGGATATACACTTCTCGACCAGATCTAGTAAAAGCTGAACCTAATCCCACTCAGAATGATAGCACCACACGAAAAGTGGGAAGACAAACTAGTTTTCGTGGTTGTATTCCTTTAAATTCAAGTTCCGATTCACTTAAAACTCACATTGACATTCACTTAAAACTTGACTTCCTCTACGTCCAATACTCTTTAGCTCCTTAAATTATGGCCATTAGCTGCCTCAATTTGAGTCCAAAGACATTTTCTTTAATTTTCTGACAAAAAAAAAAATGCGCTGCTTCGTAACTTTAAATCATCAAACTTCCACGGCGCTGCTTGACTTTAGGCGCAAATCTTTGAAGGAGCGCAACTACAATACTTCAACTCAAACACCAGCTAAGACAGCTGTTCAATTAATTTCAATTTACCACATCAAGTGGGCTTACGAGTATCACCAATCCAAGATAATCAGCACTAAGTTCTATCCAATTAGATCGGTTTCAATTGCCCCATCTCCATGCAGTCCATCCACGCCCCAAGTGGCCAACCCACACGCATTCAATCCTCAAGGAAACTTAATAACAATTCAATTGCTCTACGATGGCATGTCCTTAGCCATAATCCAAACGACTTTTTAATGCCATAATAATTGAAAGATACCACTGTGTCCCGTTCTGGCCGCAACCGCTGCCACCATCACTGCCGCACAAGGATGTTCGGTTCAATTGAAATTGAGGGAACCATTCACAGGGAGAGCGCTGCCAGCTTCCGTCCCAGGTATCCGTTTAATTGGTTCAATTCGATGCGATGAATTGTGCCGTGTTGTTGGTTTAGCTAGCATTCCGCAGAATCCTCCACTTGCCTGGTGGCATTGCCTGTCGGGCGGGTGTGCTTCATGTAAGACCACAAATAACGTTTTTGTGCTTGGATTTTATTATGTTTAAACTTTAATGGGATCTCCTCTGTCTGCAGAATGTGCCTTGGCATCTCTAACATCACTGTGTACCTTGGCTTCTCCTCCTCGGTATCCGGAGTACACACAATAACTATGAGAACAATTTTGTAGTTTGACCCCTCCTCCCACTACAGCACCCGGCCACACCCTACCGGCTGGTGCTTCGAACACAGCACACACATCAGTCCGAAACAAATTGCATCCAGCATCGAGATGCAGGAAACGAACTCGAAGGCGGAAACACAGCGCCGGCGGGGGTGGCAGAAATGAAAGTCATCCAGTCTCCCAGTACCAGCACTTGCAGTAACAAGAGAGGATCCTCTGTCGTTCATGCCATTCAATGTCGAATGTGTGTTCCGTTTATTGTCAGCTAATGGTTCTGCAAAAGAAATTTGATATTTCTATTATCTATGAGATACGCTATTCATGTTCGAAATAAATTCTACAAATTTTCTCGTCATTTGTAGCACGCTGACTCATGTTTCTCGTACGGATATGATGTGTAGCCCGGACAGGATGTGTCTTCTTTGGGAATCCCGATGGGCGGGGGAGGAAAACATATATTTTTCATTGATTTTCCCTTGTCGGTGTCGGTCGGTTGTGGCATACTGTTGTTCCGTTTTTGCAGAAGCAACAGCACCAACTGGGGCTGCGATTGAATTGTCAAGGGGAATTGTATTCAATGGGGGATGATGGGTGTGTGTGCAACTGTAAGCAGCCGCTAATTAGCAATTTGGTGATTTTAATTCCATGGAATGGGGAGTGAATGGGACAGGCACTTATGCTGAATTGAGGGCTTAAGCTAAGGCTGCCGTACATGGGTTGGCATTCATTCTAGTCCCCTTTGACGTCGAAGGCCGCCATAGGTATCCGCGTGAGGTTAAGAGCACTTATCGGCGTTGAGTTAAATATGAAATCCCTTCCCTTCTTTCAATGAACTGAAACGACGGAGTACAGACATTTCATTCTCACGAGGATAAGTCAATATCAGCGAAAGCCACTATGAGGACCGTTCGCTTATAGAAGTGTGATGATTTTACTCACTTATCGGCATTATCGGCACATATGCCAAGGGACGTTAACGATTATTTTTAATATTTTGTTTGAAAGGTTTGTCCATGCAATGTACCCGATCCCCAATGATTGCTTGGCATGCAGTGTATGTACTCGAGCTAGAGCACGTTGTAATTTCATTGTTGACTATTCGGCCGCTTCGAATGTTACCAAAATTGTCGTATCGTCAGCAAATGTGAGACGAGAGCATGAGTATAGAAGAGGACCAAGAACGCTTCCCTACGGTACTCCAGTTGTTATGGCTTTCACTTCGGAGCATTCGTTACCATATTTAACGGAAAAGATTGTCATAGGCGTTAATGTACTTTAGCTATCCCTGAAAAGGTCTGGAAGCAAGATCCCTGTCGATGTGGACGAAGTTGCCTCCATGGAGTTGCAATCTGTCACCGCGTCTGGTTCGAGAAGGCGAGGAAGACTAATCCTCAGGTATAAAGACCAAGTCATAGCAGACGACAGATTGGTCTTGTTGGCTGGAAGCATGATGCCCAGGACCGCCATCGATGGAAGGCAGCTATTGCTCAGGCTCGAGTGGTAGTCGAACTGAGAAGTAAGTAAGTAACCTCATCTGTTGCGAGTATCTGTAGAGTGTTGAGAGGAAACTCCTCCGCAGCTTTGGTCATTCTCCTCAATCTTCCCTCGAAAAATGTAATTGCTAAAGCGATGTCCGCCTTCACAGCAGTCACACTCAAATCTTTTTAAATGATCAGACACACCGAACTTCTGCTTCCAAAGATCCTCTTCAAGAAGAACATCTCAACCAGCATCCCGACTGGAAGTCTGTTTACCAGACGCTAGAGAGACTGCGAAGATTCACGAACGGAACGAATATAAGCGAAGGCGTGCTTGCAGGCGTCTACTCTGGACATCCAATTATCATTTCGATTGTAATCACTTTCAAGACTTTCCTGTACTGCTGCCCGTCTCTTAACGAGATGACCGAGTATTTTAGCATCTCATGCGAGTACCGGGACATTGCGACATTAGAGAATATTGCGAGGACTTGAATGAGCACTAGTTCTTCGCTCTGTTGTGGGTGCAGATCCTGCAATCCATGTCACTTGCTACTTGATACTGCATCAATCGTAGACGGTTTGACAGCATCCTGTGCCTCAGCAGATGCAGTTATAGCCTATTCTCAATCCGAAACGATCGCACAGTCTGATCCAGAATAAACAGGCTCTCTTTCAGGACTCCGTTTTGTACTGCGTTACTGGAACTCACGTCTTCAAACTGCCGTACAAAGACATCTGCTCAAGTTGCAGGGACGAGGAAGAAGGGGCTTGCTTCTTCAATAACCAGGTCGAACTAATCACAATTAGAGTCAGTAATCGTCATAGCGGAGGCGAAAAGGTTGCGGCTAAAAGCCACAAGTTGCCAGGCAGCCACCTTAACCTGCCACAACCCAGTCCCTTGGCGTGACTTCTTTGCCGACACATCACATGACTCGACCTCCCGAAAAACAGACGCACCTTGTTGGGCACCGATTAAAGCTCACATTAGCCCCGTGTTGAGCAGCAGCACTCACGTGCACTGCAACAAAGAAAATCGATAGATATATTGACTCCGAGAAGTGAACTGCAACACGTCTCACTCAATAAGCTTCAGATCATCGGCCGGTTGAAGGACTTATTTGTCCATTAACAGCTCAATTGACGACATCAATTTTGAATGCAATCAACGCACACACACCCAATACATCACCTTCGACAGGCGACAGCCGACAGCCGACAGCACTTCATGAAATCAAATGACCACGTAGCAGCAGGACCAAATCGAACAACACAATCATCGACTTGCAATCAATGTCCCCCGAAAGGGAAAAGCGAACAGAAAATGACCGACCATTATCATTATGGACGAAGCAATAATCCATCTAATGTCTTATTACGACGACAGAACAGTCATCGCCCGCTCCGTTGTCGTCGGTCTTTTTACTTGATGGCAGTGAGTATAAAGTTTTCGTCTCGGATGTTCTCGTGTAACGCCTCACCTTTTGCTGGTGTGCACAGAGCGTCCTTAACGAAATGACCCGTCACTTCGTCGGGTGTAGTCGATGGGGCGGGCGGGAGGACGCCTTGAAGAATAAACATGCTCAGCATTTATTTCATCGACGACAGGTTTCGGGGCAGAAAGAAAACAACGAAAACAAAATTCCCTGAGGGAACAATGTAGGACGCGCACGTACACACGAGTGTGGCCATGTGTGTGCATGTGAAGGAAATCCATCTCCATCTCCGTCTCCAACACCACCATCGCCCGACGACAAGTGAGCGTGTGTCTGTTTTATGTTTGGAACGAAAAGTTTTTTTTTCCATCGTCCTTCTTGCAGCGAACGTGATTGAAAGCTGATTTACACTTTCGCTTTGAACTAATCCCTTTTGTGTGTCCGTCCGGCGACAGAGACCAAGTGGGTGGGTGTAATCCTTCGCCTGTTCGCCTGGCGATCCGGTCGGTGCGTGACAAATTTCGTTAAGTGTGTCACATAATTAAAGTATTTGCCGAGGTGTTTTCCACTGTTTTGCGGTTGGTGTCGTTTTGTTTGTGCTGTTGGCTCCGTACTGGTAGTGTAATGCCACCCAAGGGTGCGGCGTGCAAGGGATGCTGACATGATGAAATGCGGTCTGAGCCAAATCCCAGCTGCCAAAGTGCGGGTAAATGATGAATAAACAAGACGTTGTCAAGCGTTGCGGAATGCCTGGTGCACGATTTACTAAGCGCACGGGATTTATTCATAGGCTCCGACGATAAATGGGCCTCCTTGGTGGCTGATAGATGAAGCCGCATATGTACATCGTGCTGCTCCCGGTGGCTATTTGATTGTTTTGGCCACGCCATTTCGCTTTGCTAATTTAATTATGAGCTCCGCTAATAAGGATTCTCACGAGAGTCCAATTTTCCTATTGTCATTGACGGGAATTAATTAGAAGCGATTATTTTCGGTGCACGGATGGGACGCTGATGTTCTATTGCTTTCGTGCAGATTACCACTGATAGCAGATATGACATGTGTCAATTAATGGATCGGATGTAGATGGCGTGGCGAGCATTTGTTCGTGTGAATCTCGTTTAAAATAGCTCATCTTGTTGCGATGGATTCTCTTGCTCTTTAAAAGGATCAATCTTTTTTCTGCATATATTTTAGACTATGTTAAATTGTAGCAAATTTAGAGAATTTCTGATTCGACTTCCTTTGCTTTGTGTGGCGAAACGTTATCTACCTCTCCTCCATCAGCTGCCTCCAGCCACGCACACCAAGTCGTTTGCTGATGTGGAGCTTAGGCTTGACTGCCCTAAACTGTCTAGTGAGGCAATGGTGTTTTCATAAACGTCAGACAAACAAATGACTTCTTTATCCGTGTTCATTAATGCAGATATACGATCATACTTACTTAGGTTCACTGCAGTACCTACTGTTCATAAACGTCACTAGCTCATCGACGTCAGGCAGATTGTGCAGTCACTATTTTTTGACTGCAAAAAGGGTCGATTGGAAGAAAAGTATATTATACTTAAGCAGCCTGCAGACATTCTGCACCGTGTGTGTGTTTCATGAGAAAAGAAATGCGATTGTACTAGCGCAGATTTCGGACAAAAACACCCAATCTCTTCTTGTTTGAGCCGGCATTGGTTACTCTACCCATATTGCGACGCAGCAGCGCTTTCCTGTGGTCGGCCATTGACATGGAAAAGTCTCCGGGATCGCTTCGTCAATAGAAGAAGCAGGAGCAATTTTTCGGGAGTGGCTGGTGCTATGTATGTGGCCCAGAAGGTACGTTTTAAAGCATGGAGGTGTATTTGTTAGGCGTATATAAAAACAACAAACGCAAGTGTAAGGTAATCCCTTTAATGCCCGCTGATTCTACGTTGGCAGATCTTTTATGCATTTGTTATGTACAATGTGTGGAGAGTTCAGGTCGTTCACCCGATCGGATGATCGAATATGCATACATAATATGATAGCAACTGACTCAAATTATGAGCCCAATATGCAAAAACAGTGGTGCTCATCTGAAAATTCGCTACAATTTTAACATCTGATAATTGTTTAGCTAACTATCTATTAAATTATGATCTACTGGCATCATCTCCATCGCCAGATAATTCCGAAATTTGCACCCCACATTTGCAGAGACGGGCGAAGTCCCACACCAGAGACTGGAACTCCCATTACATAGTTTGTTGACAATTTGCTGAAAACGTTTAATCAACAAGCTGTCCTAGACCACAGACAATGATGACAACTGCTCAAATCAACGAAAATTCGGTGAAGTGCATTAAGATTCTTTTTGATACACAACTTTGTTAGTGTTGTTTTTTTTTGACGCAAAAATAAGTAATTTTGTATGGTTTTCCGACACGGAAACAGGCGACGTACAATTGGCCATGTGAAAACCATGGATTTACAAGTCACAAACATTGAAAAACTGCCCTCGCAACGATTGATCGACGTTGAATGGCACGTCGTTCGAAACCATAAGGATGCAAGCAATCACAACGTCTTCGTCTTTGTTGTCCCTTTCAGAATTGTGGCATTGACGACATTTCTCATTAATTTCTTCACCGCAAGCCGGGTGCCATTACAGGCAACTTGGCTGGTTTATATAAGGCGTGATTACGGTGAAAAAAAAATCACTGAACGGACTAAAAACTCGATAAGCAACACCGACGCTCGAATTTAAAGCAATCGTTAAGTTTTCTGAAATTATAACAATTTTCTCCGCAATTTTATTAATTTTAATTTCCGTGGGAACCTTCTACAAATTTGTTAAAATAGTTGTATTGCGTTAATAAATATATTATTAAACTTTATTAAAAAAAAAAATTAAATAAAAACGTCTTAACTATCATCATAATCCTGAATGCAGTAGGTGCCATCATATAACTTTGATACTTTACTAGCCTCTCTACGTTAGAGGATGTGCATGTCTGCAGATTTCAGCACATAGCTACAAGGATGTCAAATGAGTTTTCGATTACCCGGCTAGCATGTGATAGAATTTTTACTGAAGTTTAGGTTTTTCTCCTTTTCTCCAACGTAATCATTACAGACCATGTCGGAATTAGGACGAAGCTTCGGTGGAGACGATCCATCTAACAATTTCTTTCCAAAAGTAGATTCCGCGAACATACCCCCCGCTTTGATTACCAAGATCGCGTCGAATGCAGCTAGGAGAACGAGGGATTGTTGGCCTTTATAATTAAAATATTCCGAGCCTGCTGAAACACAATTGGATGGGCTCCTAAATCTGTAAAAAAAAAACGACAGAAATCTGTCTCCAATTTTCCTCGGAAGGAGACGCCATATACTTGATAAAACACGTACCAACGCCTGTCAAAGACCGAAGGCATGGCTTCAACTTAGGGTTTAAATTTTGCTCCTCGGTTCGTAGTACCTGTTTGTGTATTCCATTACCGAAGTAAAGTACAAAGAATTCCTTATGAGTTCTGATAGCCCTTGAGGCATTAATAAAGCTTTGGCATTTGAAAGTGAAGATGAGGACTAATCAAGGAATTCCACGAATTAGGAGTAACGACGACAACCGGCACGCGTAACTTGAACTAAATATTTCCCCGGAATCAATCAAAACGATAAATTTAGAAATTCATATTCATATTGATTGCACTTAATACTCGAATACGAATTATTAATGAATCCAGATTATCTTACTGAGAGGCAAATAAATTTGAAATTCAATATTTCCTTCTTGCTTCGGTTTGTTGCTTTAAGTAGCACTCGCTGGTGCTATGGCTTTATTTGATGAACGCAGCAAGTGGATAACACTTAAAGCAGGCCTGTCGGGCTGTCAGAAATTTAATGGAGAACTTGAAGAAGTATCCTACGGAAGTATTTGAAGATACCCAATATCTTGTATTTAAAAAGCCAGATTGTTTCTTCGTGGGAAGGCTCTATATTTCAATTGCAGATGCAGGTATAAGTGTCAGCTCTTTTATCTGAAGAAGAAGTTAACAATTCTTATTCCTTTTTTGCTGTGGGTCCTTTTCGGAGAACTTGCCAGGCAGATAGATGGATTCAACGCATATCATGCATAAAGTGGCCTCAAAGATCTCTTAGTTTTGTCGCATGCTTGAGGTGGTTGCCCTGGGTCGTCATCTGCGAGGCACACGTTTGTAGACTATTCTCTGGAGTGTCTAAATTCATTTCCGTTGTGACTATACCAGCACTAATGAATGCAACGTCATTAAAAAGACAACCGACCCCATTTTAAAGCTCCAGTTCTCGACTATTCAAGCCCTGCGGTCAGTCCAAGTTTTGACATATGTATGCAAGATAAATAAACTCAAAACGAAAAATTTAAAATATATTTGTGTCTCAATTCATTAACAATACAAGATCACTTTGACTGGAGTCCACGCCAAACATTCTCAGCTACGAAGACCATGCAGCTAACCAGTGTCAATATGCCGAAAATTGCGAATATGGCCTGCAGATCGTGGACTCTCACTTGATGTCGGCTTCTTTCATCAGATTCCGGTTTCAGTTTTATGCGCCCCGCCTCGATGAGTTCCAAAACGGACCGCTTCACCCAAAAGTCAAACAGACCCGATTGATGTGACTGATGTACGACTTTGTTCAGTTCCTCAGTGAACACTGAGTTTTCGTGGAGCAAGAACACCATCGGCGCATAATGGATAAAGCAGATATCTGTTCGTCGGAAAATCGGTTCCTTATATAGGCTCTGTTGCTCCTTGAACATCTTCCACTTGTTCAAGGGCACGGGAAAGGCGAAGCTTCTATTTAGCTCGTTGCGCTTGGCATGGTACCAGTCGTGCTCGTCGGTAATTAAGAGCGTGTCCACGTACTTTCCGAATCCGCCATTCAGTTTCAACGAGTCAAGGTATTCTAGTCGGTAAATCAGTACTTTCAAAGGAGAATTGTAGAGGTCATCAATGGTGCGAATGGGCGCTTCAGTGGGTGGGCTGGTGTACAGCATGTCCAGTGTCGCCATGTACCATGTGTTGAAAAACAATCCCATGACATAGCTCAGAAAGTAGATCGTCCTCACTTTCATTGAACAAATCTGCATTCCCCCTGACGACTGCCCAAACAGAGCTCGTAGGCAATTCTCCTTGAGAAACAGGCCACGCAGCGATAGCTCGACCTTGTCCTCCATCCAAAGGAAGCAGTTGACGGTCACGGAAAACACGATGACCATTGAGAACATGAGGATGAAAGAGGGACTGCCGAAGATCATCGGGAAGTACAAGTAAACAGGCAGAAGGGACTCGACGGGCAGCATCACACACCAATTCGTGCTTTCGACTACATACGACTCACCCTTGATAAGGGCGTTGTACAAGGCAAGTCCAATGAATATGTCGATCAAGTCGGTTTCAATCAGGGAATCATGATCAGTGTGATAGGACACATTTGCCAGGACGCCCATTGGCATTGTTAGCGTTGTATTGATCTTGCTCGCGAATGCTTTAAGTAGGCTCACTGTGTAGCCCCCAATGCACTTCTCGCCCCGTCGGTTGGTGTAGAAGAAGTCGCGAGGCTCTATTCCATCCGTTATACCCCGAAATGGGTGTCCAAACACATTCACCATGCGATTGGGGAACACTTCTCGGTCGTCGTACACTGAATGGTGGCTTGTCTGCAACTCGGGAAAGGGACTGTAACTCATGTAAGTGCTGGTTTCCACGATGAATGTGATGGCATTGAGCATTTTCCTCGCCCAGCACTGCTTGAAGAGGTCCTCAATGATATGCGCCATGCCGTAGCAAACGAACAAGATCCTTGTCTGAGCGAGGCCATTCAGTGTCTGGGACAGAGAACTGAGCACATCCACGTATGAGTCCGAGTCTAGGTAGACAATTGCCAGTAAGTCATTCCGGTATACGTCTCTCAGTTTGAAGTGCTCCGAGCTTGTGAGCTGCAGCAACGGCAGATGCAATGAACTGAGTAAATTGATGTGGTCGTCACTTCTGTGGACAGAAACGTTGCTATTCAGCGTGAAGACGGTGGAGAAAACCAACTGACTTTGAATTACGGCGATTAAATCGAATAGCGGGCTGGCAGAGCACTCGCGCCAGGACTGATTCGTAGAGACCTTACTTAGAAGTGAACTCGAGATGTTTGCTTGAACCATGCTGTTACTTGAATGAAGTGAAACTCTTTCACACAACTGATGACAGCCTGTGTCTATTGGTGGCATCGAACTACGGTCTGTACAAAGGTCAATTTATGTTCAAGGGAACTTCTGTCGATAGGACCAAGAATTTTAGAAAATGACTGGTAATTTGCTCGATGTCCAAACAGCGACGTCGACGCACACTAATTTAACAAATTAATGTTCGTGTTGATTTTCGACATATAATCAGTACAGTACAGCACATAGCTAGGCCTTAACTAGTACTTTCGGTGACCTCTCAGCGTAAATGGCCTCCTTTGATAGTTTTATGTGGCAAGCCAAAAAGCCCAAAATAAAGCAAAATCCACTCATTTTCGTTCGTGCTGTCAATGTGTGGTCAATTCCACAGTTGACCCAAGGTAAGTGCATGTAGTTCCAGTATCAGAAAGGATTCGTAGCGTACACCAAACTGAATGAAGAAAGGTTTTCTGAAGGTTTAACGGACGAAGATACCGTTCACAATTTACAAAAGTGAAAACGCAAAGTAGCTTAAAGCAGCGTCTAATTTCAAAGTGCATTTAAATGCTTTCGAGAACGTACATATCCTAAATTGCAATGCTGAGAGCGATCGATTTCACACACTCTTATATAATTAAAAGTTAAGGAAACTTTATGAAACTTAACGAAGCTTAACGAAACTTAACGAAACTTAACGAAGTGATTATAATGATCTCAATGTATCATTTCTATGTCCTCGGTCGTATGCTTAAGTTGACTCACCTGTTCCCCCCATCGTTAACGTGCACTACGGCCATATTTCAATCATTTTGGTTTCGCTGCCATCCGCTGCCAATTACTTTCAGAAAAAACTGACCACGCTGAAATTATAAACGCAATTGTAACATCAAGAAAATAAAAAACATCTTCTCGATCAACCATCCAACCATCGTTTACCGCCTGACAAGTTCAACATCCTTGCTCACATGGCTTCCTCCTACATAATGGGACCATTAATTCGTCATTCTATTCAGAGTCAATTGAAACCGAGTCAGTGGCTAAGCACAAAAGGATCCCTACACGGCCGTCCTCTTTCATTCGAGATGACAACTTCAAAAATCGCAATTCACTTGGCGCTCCCTGGCTGGCGCTGGCTGGGACCGTGGGTATAGCGAACAGCAGCAACTGGCGGAAACCATTTTACTAATTGATGCTTGAATGTCAGCCGAAAGGATTTCGTGAATTTCATTTAAATAAGAGCTTAATGAAGCCATCAATAATAAAAGTTTCCTCTTCCACGACAATGCTATCGCCGCTGCCGCTGCTGCTGCTGCCACTAATGCCGGTGGTACTAGTGTCGTCTAACGCCTAGTTACTAGTGGTTACCGCCATTCCCTGCAATCAGAATCGGGCCCTGTCTGTGACGATGATGACGATGTTGATGTTGATGACGCTTGCCTGCCTTGCCCTGGTTAAGCGAACAAATGAATGAACGAACAGAGAATGGAATATAATAGTGGTTTCCTTGGAAACTAAACTAATTTTCGATTGGTTTTTCATTACGATGCCGAGCCAGAGGGATGTGACGATTTGTAAGAGCCTGGCACTAGAATTTGCGGAAAGTTTTCCTACAGTCCTTGCATGACAAGGACTGATTGTGCGTTTGTGTGTGTCAGTCACAGATTACAATTGGTTGTGGTCTCGGCAGATTTTCCTGCTCCTTGATTTCGTGGCCTTCAGATGGTTGACTTTTGAAACTCTGATGCGACTGATGACAGTTGTACCACTCGAGATAATTGCTATAAATTATCAATGCGAAGAGTTGTTCGAGTTCGAGTTGATTGCTGGAAAATGCATTTCAAATCGAAGAGTGGTTGGTTATTTTTAAGTCTAAGACTTCGGCAATGGGGAACTTCAACTGCTTATGAAGATCGATGATCGGTTTTTGAAGACTCCCCCCCCCCCCCACCGGCTGATGGGTAATACTAACTTACCTCACTTAACTTTAATCCAAACTTTTATAAAGAGCAGCTTCGAATCACCCGTAAATAGAGAGTGTAGTAATTCGGGTGGAGGTAGACTTTCTTAAAATTTCTCGTAGGCAGCACATTCCTTCCGATTCGTCCCTGAATTCTAATGCCACATTGGAATCGAATGGAATATAGGAATCGTAATTCATGGCAGAATTCACTTTATTTGCCCATGAATAAATTGCTCTCTCGGACGTTTGGTTGGTTTGTTCGTTTTGTTCGGTGTGACTATGTCCGACAACCGGACCTATCCCGGTCACGGCAAAGGCGTGCTGATGCCATCGCTGGCTTCTTTGTAGTAGACCTAATAAAACAATTCCGTCATACATAATTTTGTTATACAGATTTCGTCACATAAAATACCGCTATTTCACAAATTCACAAATTGCGATATCAGGGGTGGAATTGGCTATGGCGATAGTCGATGGCCTTTGCTGTTCAAAGTCGACTGTCAACTATGTTCTGCTCTTTGCAGCGTCACCTGATATAATGCTTGCTTCGCTGAATGTGCCTGCCTGCATTCGTTGTCAAGCCCGGGGGTTTTTGTTGAGTGGCGTTTCAAAACCCAGCACATCAGAGTCAGCTTGTTTGATGACGTTCTGACAACGTCTCCATTTTTCGTCAATTGTTTTCATTTGAGTCGATCGGCAAAGAATTACTAGCAGTCGATTGCGCTTGTAACTTTCCGACGTCAGACTGTTGTGGTCTTGCTCTACTTCGATTTCCTATCGATGTCCGTACTCTTACCTTGGGTACAACAAGGAAATGATCCGAGTCGATGTTGGCTCCTCGGAATGTTCGGACATCGAGAATACTGGAGGAGTGTGTGGCGTCTATCGCAATGTAATCAATCTGGTTGACGGTTGGTTGATCAGGGGACTGCCGGATCCCTTTATGAATGTTGAGGTGAGGGAAGCGCGTACTGGCTGCAGAGAGGTTTCGTCCCGTCACGAAACCCAACAGTCTAAGTCCATTTTCGGACGTGCTTTCTGCAAAGATGTCCTCGTTGGACAACATCGTGCTGAAATCTTCTGGAACGATCGTGGTGTCGAAACTGATGGCATGTCCTTTCTAAGAGATCATCGAAGTCATCCTTGGTATTGCCATCTTTAGTCTCTGATGGGTCGTGTGTAGGTTGATGTTGCCGAATACAACCTTGATCCGGATTGTTATGAAAGGCTCGCTTAAGTATTTGAATCTTAAGACTTCTTACCTAATTCTGCCTCTCAAAAAACAAACTCCCTTCTGCCTTCACTCTATGTAACTATCGCCGTAGTATATAATCCTGTTTTTCCCCACGATTTGATGCGCCTCCTGGATGGCGGTGTTGTCTGCTTTGTAGGCTTCTAGGGATTCCGCATGTTCATCGGTGTCGCAATAACAAAAGAAAAATTTGAAAATTGAAAAAGAACGAGAGCTCACTCGGTAGCTGACATGATATCGTCTAGCTCGTTTTCCAATTCCCTCCTTCCAAGTCCAATTTGAGGCCACATCAACGAATTAGCTCCATCTATTCCTAAAATCCTTCCGTATTTTTGTAGCCGATTTTCTGACATGGTCATCACCTGAAACACCCTGCGCCTCATCACTGCCACCATAAACTTCCAAGTGACTCATTGTGCACCTGTCGCCGTACCAGTGCATCCAAGTCCCTGCTGAAGGACTATTTATTTATTATCATTCTGTCACTTTGTTCGTTCGAGTCGCTCTGATTTCGTGTCCTTTTCATCACCAGATCTTCCCGCCTGTTCATGTGCAGCTTAGGTGTGTTTTTACATAGCGGCCATAAGCCTTTTTCAAGCATGACCATGTGATCCGGCGCATTTGCAGGGAAGTGTACATATGTTGTCGACCGCTTCATACGGTTTATTCCCAAAGGCTTGCGCTGCGTAAGGCTTCACTGCTTCGGCTGCTGCTTCAAACACTCTGTATTTACTGCTTAATTTCTGGCAAATTACACAAAATTAAAACGCCAAACCAGTTTCCACAAAATTCTCCTTTAATTTCCTAAAATGCACACTAGTTGTAAGAACTCTGATTTCAGCAAAGACTACCTCTCTGCTTCACTTATTTGCTTCGCCTTCGAAGTCTAAACCAAGAGATTTCCAGGACAAGCACAACACATTCAATGATCACAAGTGCTCCAAAGAGACCCCACAGCCACCGCATGTCGTCCAAAGTCAGCGGCTCGGGCCCCTTGCCACCGACATTAATGTCCAGTCGCATGCGGTGCGCCTCGACCAGTTCCAGGAACGACTTCTTCACCCAGTGCCCGTACAGCCCCGACTGGTGTGTCCTCACCAGCAACTGATTGAGCGGCTCCAAGTAAACAGAGTTCCTGTTGAGAAGGAACACCATGAATAGGACTGGAATCAGGCACATATTTGACAGCCGGTATAAAGGGGCCGTAAAGAATCGCTGCTGCTCCTCGAAGGTCTTCCACTTGTTCGTCGGCACCGAGAAGCCGTACCTCGTGTCCATGGAGTTCCGCGTGAGATGGAACAGCGTGTGGTTGTATGTGAAATCGAAGGTATCCGCATACTTCTCATACTCGTCCGTCATGTTCAGGATCTCGTTGTACTCGGGCCGGTACAGAAGCACCTTAAAGCGGGAGCGTCGAATGTCTTCGAAGCTGGACACCAGCGCTTCACTCGGTGGGTATGTGACGAGCGTGTTCAGTGTCGCCAGATAAATAGAGCTGAAGAACAAGCCTAGGGCACAGCTGAGGAAGTATATCGACCGCAGTTTCATCGACGAACGCGGGTACTCGAAGAACGGCTGGCTCAGAAGAGCACGCACGCACTTCTCGTTGATAATCACTTCGCTTCGGCGGAGCTTGCTTCGGCCGTCCACCTTGAGGACACCCCAGATCAGGAGGGAGAACACCAGCACCATGCCGAACATCATCAGAATCGGGAAGCTGGTGAAGATCATCGGATAGTAGAGGTACTGGGGCACTTTCGGTTCCACGGGAATCATGATGCACAACGTGATGACCTCGGCTGGTTCTGACTGCCCTCGCATTGGTGGCAGCATGATGACAAGCCCGCCGAAAACGTCAATCACGTCGTCTTCCAGCAGTTTGTCGGTGTCCTGGTGGTAGGCTATTTGACCCGCCGCTGGCTCGATCGGGGTCAGTGTAGCGTTGATCTTCTGCGCGAAGGCGGTTAAAAAGTGTGCAGTGTAGCCGCCAAGAACGCGCTTTCCCTTCCGGTTAACGTAGATGTAGTCGCGCGGCTCCACACCGTCGACCACAAAACGAAAGGGCTGCCCGAGGACGTTGAGCAGACGATTCGGAAATATTTCTCGACTTTCGTTCAGCGGGTGCTCCTCTATATGCATCCGATTGAACGGATTGTAGCTGAAGTAAGTGCTTTCCATAAAGGCCACTGCGTTGAGCAGTTTCTTGCTCCAGCAATCCCGAAAAAGCTCCTCTACCCGACTCCTCATTGCGGGACAAACGAGGACGACTTTGGTCTGCGCTATTCGGTCCAAGATTTCTGCCAAGGCATTTAAGGTTTCCTTGGCGACTGCCGGGCTTAGATAGATTATCCCCAAAATGTCGTCTCTGAAGAGCGCCTTGAGGCCGAACCGCTCTCCAACGTCCATCTGGATAATGGGAACTTGTAGGTTGGTCATGACCATTGCTGGAACCCCATCCGTCAGGGGGTCATTTCGATCTCCCACCAATAGGACTGTGGAAAATTTCACCTGCGACTGAATCTGTTCCAAGAACACTTGAAGGATTGTGTGACTGCCAGCGGAGGCGAGAACGTTTAGAACACCCAGCAGCGGAAGGGAGCCGTGACTTGAATTCATCGTTCGGCTTCAATGGCACAAAGTGGCATGCGGCACATGTTTTATGTTTTCTGTGAAGAGCCTTTTTTCAAAGGATTGACAAGCTAATTGACGGTTGACATGACAAATGATGTACCCATCCGCAATACTCCTTAATTTGTCAATACCAAGAGATGGTTATCTCAGATACGCTTCTAATCCAATCACATTAGTTTCCTTGATTACAGCTCAATAAATAGTGAAGAATTGTGAAAACTGATGGACGCTCAAACGGCAAACCTCTAAGGCGTTGTTAATTATTAAACGTCCGTCATGAAGGAGATGTCTCCGATGCATACATAGGTGTTCATTCAGTTTGATTAAAGGGAGACACCAGACTCAGCCAAAGGTTGGGGGTAGGCTGTTGGGGACAGTATTTCGCAGTTAAATCACTGATGTACACAGTGCCCGGGAGCTTTCGCTAACATCTGAGGACCGCCAACTGCTGTTGTAGACCAAGAGCGGGGAATAATGGTAAAAAGAAAATAGTCTTGTATCAATGTTGAGTACCACATGATGTGATGTTAGAAAACTTTAGCTGAGCAAATGGCATATTCATAACGACTATCTTCTTTCCATACAAATATATTCATAAATACTCATGCTACCGTCGGGGAATTCAAAAGAAGTCGTTGATAGATCTCTTTGTGGTACCATCTTGTGTGAAGCGGATGGCTTGTGACGTTCGTGTGATGAAAAGGTCTGAACTGTCATCTGATCTCACCTGGAAACGCGGTGAGACACCTATGGATTGGCAAACTTTAGTGATTGTCTGCCTTTTCTAAAAAAAAAGTGGGGGTGGGGCGACCCATTTTCAAAACACAAGTTCATATGAAAAGTACAACACCGTTCGAATTGAAGTCTCTAAAAAAATTCAATGTTTTAAAATGAAAAGATGTGAAATTGATGTATCTACTGGTTTTCATGTTCGGTCCTTAAATACTGTGAAACTACTCTAAACGGACGCCCCTCAGGACACCTGTCTTTACGGACATTTCGTCATGGTCCTGGCATGAAGACCCCGTCTGTATTCATGTTCATGTCATGTATTTCAGCCCCTTGGCAACGGACTCCGTATGTACCGGCGATGGCCATGAAATTCAACGCCCGAAGAAACAGCAAGCGTTATATTGCACTTAATCTATGTATTGGTGGCATTCGTACTGTTCACTTGGGAGCTAAGGTAGAGACATCTTGACCTCAATGCCTGCGGTGACGTTGTGACCAAGTCATCGATGGTGTCTATCGTTCCTTAAAGACACCATATACATCGCTTTGGTAGTTATTCAATGTTGCAAGCACTTCATTGATGACACATATCGTCCGCTAATGCCAGCAATTATACGGCCGTACATTGTAGGCCGTGCTTCTTGTGATGAGTGATGTTGAAAAGGCTACATGATTGCGCGTCGACTTTCCAAATCATTATAATAATAATAATATAATAAATTTGGTGGCGCGACAGTCCGTTGTGGGCCAGGGCCTAGCTTCTTAGAAACCACTCGTGTTGTGCTATTGTTCTCTTACGAGTGGAAGGGACCCACAGTTTTATGCCGACTCCGAATTACCAATTTAAAAGGCTTTTTTCTTAGAAAGTTATACTCTTTGAGCAGTGTCAGTGACTCGGAAGAGGTGGGGCTGTAAAAATTATTTCTGACGTACTGGGATTCGAACCTAGACACCGAGGTTCAAGTGCGTAAGAGTCGACACACATACCCACAACGCCACGGACGTCACGGTAATGTATAAATCAGTACCGTAAATTAATTATAGGCCTTGTTGGAGCAGCGAGATAACCAGCGCTTCATGGTTATCCTGGACCACCTGGCGAGCTTGGAAGGAATGTCAAAACTAGACTAGATAGCTCGTCTCTATGCACGTCATAGTGGACTTGAGTTCGACGAATAGGTGAAAAAGTTTCAATCTGTTTTTCTTGGGTTTTTTTTTCCAGGATCTATCGTGGTATGAAGACTTGGTCGATAGTGGACTTCCCCGCCCTGAAACCACGCTGATAAAGAGCTACCCGATGATTCACGAATGGTTTCAGGCAATCATACGAAACGGCAGAAAAGATGCTCGGAAGACTTTTCCCTCCGGAAGTGGCCCAGTTACACGGATGTCCCTTTTTGTGAATTGTGACTATAGAACTTTCTTCGTCTTCTGAATGTCCCTGTACATATTTGTAAATTTCACGAAGTCGAATATACTGAATATACAGCGAAATGAAACAGTTTCCGTTTGTCTGTCCGTTCAATCCTTCAATTGTCACAAGACCTTTAATCAATTTTGATTTACGGGACGAAACCTTCCTGGGACTGATACTACACGCTGGGGTCAACTTTGAATTGACCGCACATTGATATCACTACCACCGTTCTGGGTATCAGAAGGATGCAACGATGAATGTTAGTTTTTTCTCGTATTTCTTCTTGAATATCATATCGCTTGAATACATTCGTATGCATTGATGGTGTGCAGTGATTTCAAGCGGTTGGCGATTGGAGTATAGTGGTCAATCTTCAAGTGTGCCCGTTCGTGGTTAACAGGCCTGCGGCCTGTGGATGGTCTGAGCCTAGGCGATAGATGTCTTACATCGTCGAGAGTCCCAACTACGCTGTGCCCACTTATACAGATCAAGTTGCCTTGGCTCCGCGGTTTGGCGCAACTTTCATCAACGAAGCTAAACTCTCAACCCTTCTCGGTCCCTTGGCGTGGCACTCGCTGCTTCTCATCAAGATGCCCGTTCCGCGAGGCTGCAGAAATTAGTTGGTCTATTTGAGCACGAACTTTTGCTCCTTTCATTAACCCACTACACCTTGGGTAAACACTCCAAACGTGTTCCTCGAACTAATTATCCACAAATAAGTGTAAAAGTTCAACAAAAACTTGCGAATATTACACAGTAAATATTTACCTCCTCCACGTCCCTCTTCGCCCTTTGTATCAATCCGGTTATCCACAAGACAATAGTCATGCCAAAAGAGGGAGTCAGCATAGAAACATTCCGCCTACAGTAGCCACTCCGAACGCACACACCGAAGTGGATACACATAGCGATCCGCCATGTGGTGCTCCGGCGGTACACCGTGCCACCCACCGCCACGCCGTGCAGTCGAACTCATAATGTGAGACACGGTTTTGTCTTCGGTAAACGATTAAAGCCTGAGGACAAAGTTCAACCCGAAAAGTGCAGCATTCGTGGCCCAGCCTTTACATGGAACCATGGATGCGAAAGGAACTCCGTAGAATGGTCTTGTTCTCCGAAGGATTAGGGAAAGATAAACATTTGTAAGGATTTGAGGAGAAAACTTTCGCCAGACCGACAAACCTTCATCCCCTTCAGCTTCCATTTCACGAACGTGGTCCTTTGCGCACTCACGTAAGCGAAGCAGATTTGCTTCAGAAGCGTACGGTACGACTCCGGCTGGAGTAAGTTTTTCCCAGTTACTGGCACTTTTTGCAAGTCCCCTCCGCCAGGTCAGCGCGTAAGGCTTGTTAATATTTGCCGAGGCTGGTACTGCACAAGGACGAATTAAACACCGAGGCACTCTTAATTTACGAGCTGGCGAGGAGCGATCTAAAAGCACTACTGCTACTCCCACACGCATTCGCCATTCCTCGAAAAAGGCCACAGCGCATCACCTGAAGCAACCCCTAAGCAAACAATGTTCCATGCCAGTCGCGAAAGTCCTGCAAGCATACCAAATTAATCGCTAAGGCAAATTGCACTCGACGATGACGCAGCAGGCATCTTTGCTGACGCCGACTGATTGCGGCACCGTTGGAATGGGCACCGACAGCGCAAGAAGAAACTCATTACTTCATCCAGGGATTAAACTTTGAAATGAACTTGGCGCACGGTGGCACTTCCAGCGGAAGTTCAACACTGAACCCCCAAAGCCGCCGCGCCGCCCCGTGGCATCCCCACGAAGTCACCTTAACGGTACAGGAAGTTATTATTACATCGCATTGCGAAATTTTATTGCAGTTCAGCGGGGAAGTTTTCGCTGAGAGAGACCACCTCGTTGCCAGCAGCCAGGCGACAGGGGACGAAACAAGAAATGAAAAAAAAAACATACAGCAAAATGGCGAAATCCCAATATTTAAATTTACCCTTGGCAAATAAAAACACTAAGAGACAGCCGCGGCACAGTGGCAGTGTCAGTGTTTACATTGTGTAAGGCAACTCCTGAAAGCCATTTGACACTTTTATAATCCTTTTTGCGGGCCGAAGCCGGTGACGGCGGGAGACAGCGTGGAAGGACGACGGCGCGGCAGTGCGAATGGCAATGGATGAGGAAATTGTGATGAGATTATTATGGCCCCTCGGCAACAAGTGGAGCTGTGCTTTCAGTTCGAGGGAAACTGCAAAGTCACTTCGACGGATTACTGATTTTAATGACTTTCTCAAGCGTCTGCGAGATTACAAAAAGAGGTGCTTACTGCCAGGCTGCTGTTGCAATCAGGAATTACGTGAGCATGAAAGAACTTTCGCCTCCTCCCTCGAGGGGGGACTATTTTTTCGTGGGATGTTGCAATAACTTTCGGGATCGAAGTGTCTAACTATGCATATCAAATTTAATCAGAAATTGTTAACGGGCAGCGTTTCCCAGAGATGCGGAGGACAATGAAGGTTTCAGATGAATTTCGAAATAGGGGAGGATGTACCTTCTAAACTTCAAAGGGGTGAGTCAAAGAGCTCTAAGTACTCTGTGTCCAAGATATGGGGAAAACAGCGTTTGTCATGTCTGAAGTCAGCTGTCTTGTTTCATCAATTTCACGGATAAGGGAGGCAACCTCTGTGGCGCTTTTCAGTTCTTCTGCTAGCCGCAGCTTAACTTGTGCTGCAAGGGCATGCCAGCAAATCTCACTTCACTAACCATCCGATGTTGCCATTAGGTTTTTGTGAACTTGGGAGACCTATCTGTAGAAAACTTCAGACTTCAGTAAAAGACTGGATACCCTGCATCTTATGCTGCGTTTGGACATTCCGGGCGGAAGGACGAAATATCGTGTCCACATTTGTGTAGATGCTTTCGACAGCTACCGTGACTGGGCAGAAGGTCCGTCAGATGGCATTTACATGCTGTTTGTCTCTGTTCCATCTTTCCAGCTAGGCAGCCACGATCTTCTTCTCTTATTTGTATTCCGGCTGCATCAGCCGATACTGTCCTGTAAACGTTCATTGTCCTCTTTGCACAGACTCTATACATCGACGTCGGTATCGTTTGCTGTCGGTGCTTCCGCCCATATTAAGGCCGTGTATAGATGGGCGACACTGACTGGACGTTTAAGAAGGACACTACGTTTATATCGAAAACCACCGATGTTCGGAAGCATTCGTGTCCCTTTCATCAGCTATGCCTACTTGTTGGCGTATATAATGCTTAGACAAGAACAAATCCAAAGTAATTCATCGACTCCTTTGCTTTGAATGAATTGTTAATTGCGACAGGACTGCCAGCATTTTGTTCTCAGCTCAATTACAGGTCAGCGATCTCCAACCAATTGATTATTTTTCCGACTGCCGTGTTTATAGCCTACTGGCTCTGCCTATCGTGGCATCTTTGTGAGAGATTGTTTATAGATCCACAAAACGGCCGTCTATTCGACTCTATCGGACTCTGTCAACGCTTTTACTGAACTGTAACTGCTTCGGCCGCCGCGCCGATGTTTATACTTCCCCAATCGGTTTCCAAGAAAATGGAATGATCAATCATATTCCGGATCCGTGGGTGATGCCTCCGTCGACCTGGCTCGCTTGGACGTGGAGTTCGAGATCATGGATCATTGTGATGTTCGGAGAATTTCTCCAGGCGTTCTTATATTCGCGAGGTGGAACTCCGCTCTCGTTCTTTTTCAGAGAAGGGGCTATGACCTTCGAGAGCTCTGCAGCTCCGCGGTAAAGGTGGCGATGCGTACTGGATCTACTGACTGTACCCTTCACGCTGCATTTGGAGGTACTAAATAGTTGCGGAGCTGGCCACTTTCCTGATCTCCGGCACTTCAGGGGCTGTTTTTGTGTGGCCCTTAGGGGCTTTGGTGTCCTAATCACTGAGAGAGAACCAGTGTCTTTTTTGGTTTGGTTGTTCAATTGTTCTCCCACGAGTAGCGGAGAAAGGGATATCAGACGGCGCAGAGATCCACAATGCGCAGCTAAGACTGATAAGTCACCATGTAGCTCCAGCACTCCGTTCGCCACTGAATTCGTTTTTCAAGTGGACCCCCAACCAAGCTGGTCATCGGCACAGTCCGTATCACACTTTGATCCAGCCCACCTGATGAGATTAGAGAAGGATTGAAGGGATTAGGTAGCAATGGGAAGGAGAGACGGCAACATCTTAGCTTTGCTTAGGTGCTTCTTCTATAAGCTTTTAGTTATGGGTGATTATTCATGTTTCCTTACCATGCTCCATTTGGGACAGATTGGGTTATTTGTGCTGTCCATCCTCCACATCCCTGCAGCTTCTACAGACGTCATGGTAGGGCACTCTAAGTCGTCTGGCTTGATTGGCTATGAGGCACTGACCAGTTGCCAGCTACCACTTTGCTAATTTGCTTCCTCTCTAACTGTAGGCTAGTCTTAGTTCTGTTTTGAGACCGTATTGGACCTGGTCCTAGCTTGTGCAATAAACTTTCGTATTGTTCAGTTGTATGCCGACTCGGAATGCTGAAGTTTGAGTAGGGCTCACGTTTATAGTAGTAGTCGTCACGTGGCCTACATTTCGACGTACAGCCTAAGAACGATGACCCATTTTTCTCCATCGCTTGCCAGAAAGACATTGCATCTCAATCGTGGATACACACCCCCATTCATGGTTCATATTCCCCCACCCCTCTTAGATATGCACAAATAAATGATTTAATGTCCTCACAATGATTCAACTTTCATCCAACAGATGGCCTTTTGTATCCTCGTCTGTTTGCTTTCTCCTTCTGTTTGTCTCCCAACTCAATGCTAAGCAAACGTTCTGCTGCAACACTTTAAATTTCCATCCCTTTCATTTCATTAGTAATATGAGAAACCGAAGTATAATCAACTGCCGGGTCGCCACAAATCCCAATTCAATTCGCTCGCCAGGCATTATTTATTCAGCACACAGTATCCGTATCCGAATGCTCTCGCATCGATATCTTCAATCAATTGTTGTTGCCATCGACGAACAAAACATCATACGTACACTTCTCGCTCGCACAGTGTCGTTGTGTAGTACACCAATTTATCGGAACGAGCTCATAAATCCCAAACTCGGAATGCTGTCGGCCACCCCACCGCTCTCTCCATCGGTAAACACTAACGGCAAATACACTTGATACCTACTTGTGTACGGATTGCGTAAACATAAATGCCACAATACCATCAAACCATCAAACCATCAGAGCATCAGAAGAATCAGCAGTTCCACTAGTCTCTGACTGACTGTGATCGATTCGCACCCAGGACAGGTGGTGTGGTGCTGCCGACCGACACGTTCCTACTTACATGTGTGTCGTTGTCCATATGCCGGCAACAGTTGCCGCCACCGATGCCGCAGAGCTGTCGAAGATGAAATCCCGAAAAAAAGGGATACCCCCAACAGGACGCTGTTACGGGGGGGGGGGGGGGGGGAGGTAAAATAGGAGTCCAACGCTTTCCGCAGAGCAAAAATTTGATTTCCCTGTGGAAATCACTTTATCAGAAATCATAAAATTTGCTGCCAATAAAATTTTCTGGTAAATGTTCGCATTTTCCGGAAAGTTTTCCCGCACTCACAGCGGCGTCCTTGCTGTATATCGTACACGTTACGGGACGCCTGAGGTGGGCTTCTCCACGCCACGCCACGCCACGCCGCCCGTCCTGTCTATGGGTACAGTTTGGGTCCGTTTATTACCGCACAATTCGAATCTGTTGGCAGTAATATCTGTTGGTTATGTTGCGATTTCTCTCCGATGGCATCCCAAATCCAGAATTCTCTCGTATTCTCACGGATGTTGCTGGGATTCCTTAGTTTTTTTTGCTCCTCATCCTCCCTTCACTGCTGGAGAAATCCTTGGGAGAGATGGCACTCGGATTATGACAGGATTGGGGATTGTTATTGCATTGTACACGCCGTGATGCTGGGTTGACGCCATCCGACGCCGATGATGGTCCTGAGCAGTAAGTACATATTTCCTTACAATATTCCCGTGTGACATGCGGGTATTAGGTGTTCCTTATCAGAAAATGAGAATCTAGAGCAAATGTAAATTCTTGAAAAGTTTGCCGCCACTAGTGATTCTGTGACAGTCCGGTATTTGTGGTACCTTGACAATTGATTGACGGGAATCTGCCGGCTGTGTATGGCATAGATTTGTGAGGGGAGGGGGATCACGTGCAATATAATCTTAAGGCTCATGGAAGAAAATATGAGAGTCGTTTAATAAATCAGTGGCTTTTTAATTTCATGAGCATCAACTTTAAATGCGACTCTGCTGGTGTCGCTACAAAGGGATATGGACCCAGAAACCATCCCCAATCAATAAAACTGATCAGGTTAGAATGTCATCAGCACAGAGACCGCTATTATAATATGTTAGATCGTTATGGGCGAACTGGTAGTGTGAAACATTGCCTTCATTCTTCTTTTCAGTTTTCAAAGACCTTGCCTTGCTTTCCACTCATTTCTCATGGCAGTAGAGATTTTATGTGCACGAAAACGACTGTTTGAGACTTAAGTAATTTAATCGTTCTTAATCATAATTCGTTTATTTATATTACGTAATTTGATGTCATTTGTGCATACTTTTTATAATTGATTATTGTAAGGCAGTTAAATTGAGTCACTGTACTTCTTGTTAAAGCTCTATTTATTGTCTATCTCTTTCACTCTGTCACAGAACAATTTATGCTTTGGTGTTGAAATACAAATCTGCTTGTGCACTAACAACTAATTAGTGGAGACTTGCATTTGCAGACTTTTTTGTGCATTCTGAGGTGCATGGTATGATCCGATCATCCGATGGCTCTTTCACTTGGATTTCACTAGCAGCCGCTTCAACACCCAGGGTAATTACTTGTTCGTTTGCGTATAGCTCGTTACACATTTTTCTTTGCATACTGATACTGTGTTACTAATTGTTCAGCATTACGCAAATTGTGAACAAACAAGAGTTGTCTTTCGAATAAGACTATTGTTCATTGATCGTTTCTTTTTTTTCTCGTGCGTTTACAAACAACGACCTGTATAAATTTTACACATCTTCGTAAGAATAATTCGTCCCATTCTCCAGTGTACAGCAAAAATAAAATATTACCGAGAATACTCTCCTGCGGGACTCTTCCGGAAATTTCCTTAAAATCGATGACTTCATTTTAGTGCCTAACACGAAATACACAGTTTATTCATAATAATTTAAGTTTCAGCTTTATTTTGAAATAAACCGTATCGTACGTACATGACTCGCTCTAAGTACATTGGTTCTTCAACAAAACTTCCTAAAAGCAGTGTTGATTCTTTGTGCCTTCGAAAGATAAATCGAGGGTCCCATCTGCGAGGAAGCTGTATAAAGATGTCGATGTAGTCCGGAAGGCAATAAGTCCGTCGACTGCACTGGCTAGACCACATCGAGCGCATGGACAGCAACGCTCCAGCAAAGAGAGTTTTCGAATCCGAACGTCCTGGCTCGAGAAGGAAGGGAAGACCGACACTCAGGACGCAAGACAGTCTGCTCTTGACGACTGGAAGCAACTTGCCCAGAGCAGTCATTGATGGACGGCAGCTATTGCTCTAGCTCAGACCCTCCATGAAGGCCCAGTTGTACCCATCATGTTTCCCAGTTATAATACTCAGTCAACTCCTTGAAAACCAACAAAAAATAGCTCTACGTTACAGCGCCACAACGCATGTAACTGCCAAATCACCTCAAATCTTGAGAATTCAACAATATCCTCTTCGAGGATGACATTCTTCCATTTCCAGTAACAATCGAAGACATTTTGTTGGTAACATGCGACCATAATTGAATTTTCTATAATCGGATGAGAACGCTATTCAATTTCAAATTCAATCAGATCGCATAAAAGGGCAACGCAAATAGTTTCACTACTTCGTTAGAGGTTTCCCCACGAAGAAAATGAATACGTTTGCCCGTTTTCCTTCGATCACAATGCTATTTTTTTTTTTTTTCACCCCGAAGTACGAAGGAGATTTTGAAACGTAAGCAGATTGACAAAAATATCGCATATACCTATGCGTGGAAAGTTGTTCGGTGCAACGGTGAGAGAGGAGCTGAAGACAATCGTATGTACGCCAGCTTGTCACTGACTAAAAGAGAATATGATGCGGTTGCGAGACAAGCTTATTGGATTTACAGATTCAGCATGATTGCCTGAAGACGTTTGTCTTCAAAATAACGAAGCTGATTGTGACTTATGACTTAGAACTGGTGGGGTTTGGATTTGGGACATTAGTCATTGCTGAGTGCGGATGGTTTTCATAGACTGGAGTAAAAGTTGGAATGATGGTAGCAATATAAAAAGTAATACAGTTCTTGGTAACAAAGAATTCATTTTGAGTTCAATTAGCTTGGCATTGTGGGGAGGTGAGTGGACTCCTACACTGGGTCTCCAAATTCAATATCCCAACTGGAAACCTTTCGAAAGCCATGGCACCACCTCTCTAGAGTCACAGCCGATGCGAGGTATACGTCTTATGGAAAAGCTTCTCAAACTTGCCGTTCGAAGTTGGCGTAGACATGTAGGCTGAACTAGGCTTAGGCAATTGGCTACTGAACAACTGAACTTCCCATCTTTCCTCTCGATCACAAGGCAGTGGATTTCTTATATACGTTAGGGAGCATGCGCTTGGTATGTCTACATCTTGCAGAGTAATGCCACCTCCGGTTGTGCTCTCTAAATGCCCAGCCCTCCGGCTGTGCTCTCGATGGAAGCCCTAACAAAGGACGTGAGAAGGCCCAACGAAGGTTCGGGTCCTAAGAGTTCCTTCTCTGACCCTTGTCTACCAAGTTCATCAGCGATCTCATTCCCGTGAGCCTGCGGTGGTCCGAGACCGAGATGAGTCTAAGCGAATTCAGACTGCCAATCAAATTTAGAAAAGACTTTCATTCTTGAACTATCCTGGAACTGGTGAAAGAATTCAGAAAGACCTTAAGTACAGCTTGGCTGTTGCTACAGACAAAAATACTCCACCCTTCCACCTGTTCTTCACAATGTAGTTCGTGGCCATTAGCGCGGAGTGCAGTCTAATGTTGTCGCCCTCCACGAATGCGCCAGCGCCAGACTGAGTTGCTCTCCTAACCGGAAAACTTAAGTAAAGCCCTCACTATTCGCAATTCATTGATGCACGAGACCAACTATCCTACACAAAATCGCTGCAGTTGACGGCATACGTAACGTCTAAAATGCAGTTGTGATCACTACTCGTTGTATGAACGATGCGCCCCTCATTGAATGATCGAGGAGGATATGGACAATTGTTCGATTCTGGTATCCCTTAGAGCCAGGTTCCTAGGAGCCTTCTTCCTCAACGTTCTCAGTGACCTGAGTGATGTCTCCATAGGAAATGTGTTCATCTTTAACTGGTTCCGAAAGTGACCAATTAAACCGAAAACAGTCACGAGTCCTGCAAGTGAATCTGAGCAGAAACAAATTCCAGCTTTTCACACATTTGGCATGAAATCTGTCACAACCAGCTTGTCTTCGAAGTGGAATTCTCCTGCCACAGCAGAAAAACAAGTGAACTGCAAAAACGACTTCGACAACTCACATGACAGTCGAAACGATGTTCAAGGACTTGGCAGCATGAAAATTAGAACACCTAAGTGTGCTCCTTTGTAACGAATCATGTTACAACTCAGTACCGAGAATAGGCCCTCCTTCCATTTAGCCTCGGATACGTCAACGGACGACGACGACGACGAGCCCGGTCCTATGCAGCAGAATATTCACACATCCAGCAACACCAAGGACTCTTAGCGATTTCTTTCAACTGCTGCACCTGACTGCCGAGTGTCATCACATCGAACATCTTCACCGCTCACGCCCACCGGATGTGTTGCAAAGAAATTTGTCGATATTGCTTCCTCCCTTCGAGTTCGCCGGGTTGAATGTCTTATGTGTACTCAAGTACAAATGATGGCATTATATCTTATACGTGTCTGATTCATCCGTACATATCTCCGGAGTCCTTGGGCCCGCTGCAGCATAGTCCATAGTCGTTACTTCTTACAATCCGCTTTTGCTTTTTTCTCTGGCGCTCATCCTTCCCCGGTTCTATCATTTAATTTTCCTCAAACGGATTCACCTTTCGGGTGCAAACAAAGTCATAAATTTTAAGTAGCAGCAGTTTCCTTCGACATGCCTGGCTCGCACTCCACCCATTCACCTTAAGGATATCCAATCGATTCAACATTGTGCACACCAATGATTCTGTGGGATAGTAAAGTGAACGTATGAGATAGATACCGCATCCTCCGCATCTCCTGCTTGTGGGCATATGTATGTCCGATGGAGATGGCAGAAAAATAAAACACAGAAAATATAAAAAGGATATAAAAGCATTTCTCACATCGAGTGCTAGTGAACACACACAAGGATTAAAATAAATGGCGACGAAGAACAGCTGTAACTGATGTTCATGTGCTGTTGGGCTGCTACTGCTGGGAGGTGGACTGGGGGGCGGACATGGGCGAACGGGATGATGGAACGGCAATGGCAGTGGCGATGGTTAAAATAAATTTCAATTCCGTACACCTCCGGCGGCGGAAATAACAATTTCATTAAGCCTGACATGCGGAACACACATAAATAGGGAGGAAAAGGATATTAGTCCTGGTCCGAGAGTAATTTAATCCCAATCGATGCCAAATTAATGAAAAAGAACTGCTTTCTTTCCGGAAGCCGCCTAATTAATTGGCGGGGGGTTTTAATGCCAACGCTATTTATGTTCGAGTGTTGGCACTAATTATTTGAATAATTGGATTAGGCCGTTGCTAGTGAGTGTGGAATGCGTTTTAATTATTGACGTCAATTTGCAGGATTTTTTTCCCCTTCTTTGTTTTTAATTCATCCCCCAGTGCCGGAAGGTTATTGTCAATGCCGGAATGGGATAAATTTATTTGATAGTTGCCTCCGGGGGAAAAAAAGCACTGCAACTACGATTGTGGGGATGCCAGTGATATTTGCTCTGAGAGGGAAAAACAATGCACTGTGAAGCAAAGTTTACAAAGTGTTAGGAACTAATCGGACAGTGCTCTGTACTTTTGACACCTCAAGCGTGATTCGTAACAGGCATCAATGCACAGATATCATTGGCATTTCTTCATGGAAAAACTTACACCAGAATGCAAGTCCTCGTGCTCTGTGAAAAAAAAAAGTTGCTCACGCACTTTGACTATTTTATTATCTTATGGTCGCAATTACTGAGAAAGCAAGTCAAGCTACTGAGACCAAATATACCACATTTGGTCCCAATGAGCAACCTCAGCCAATACAAGAGTTAATGCACTCGTATGCACTGTTTGGTGCGGCTTGTGGTCCGGTGGAAGCATTGGGCCGTATTTTTCAACATACCGTGAATGGCCATCGCGATCGTTGATTTTCTTAGTCAACATTTGCAATCTTCACTTCGTGGAATGTGGTTGCACCACGATTGAGCTGCATGACACGCAGCACGCAGATCATTGGGCCAATTGCGAAATTGGGTTCGGTGAGCAACTTATCTCTCGCTTTGGACCAGTGAACTGGTCGGCTAGATCGTACGTAATGCATACACTTTTCACAGCTAAAGTCGTCCCTGCGGTCAACAATGACGCACTTACGCCAGTTTAAGCGCTTATCCTATGATGCCATGTACAACGAGGTGCTGAAAATTAAAGTTGATAATCAAATGCCAGTCCTCGGCTGAAATTTTTCTAAGTCACTGTGCAGCAAGGTATTTATTACTTCGACCTTCGGACCTGATCTGTACTCTGCTAGGTTGTCGGCGTACGCAATTAAGTGCGACATGGTGCCTATGAGATCTGCAGTGAATATTGAGAACAAGACCGGAGGACGAAATGCCCCCTGTTGCAGACCATTTTTGATGTCAAAGACCGTGGTCCACTGTTAACGACGAACTTCCTACCTGGTATCATGGCATTGATCGTTTATAACAGTAGTTTACCCATGCGGCGCAGTGCCGTTGTGGGCCTATGCGGCGACTCCTACGCACTTGAACCTCGGTGCCTAGTTTCGAGTCCAAGTACGACAAAAATAATTTGTTTCGTCGCCACCTCTTTCGAGTCACTCACGATGCTCAAAGAGTATAGAAAAAGCTTCTCAAACTAGGCCGTTCGGAGTCGGCATAAAATTGTAGGTCTACTCGTGAGAGAACAAAAGCACGCACAACACGAGTGGTTGCTGAGAAGCTAGGCCCTTGCCCTCTACGGGCTGTAGCGACACCCATATTATTATGTTTATTATGAGTAGTTTCAGCGAGCCTTTCCAATTTGAGGAAAGAGGTTTTTGTTTTTTGTTCCACTGAATGTCGGACACCAGTTTGGACTCGGCATGAAGCCGAAGTGGTAGTCCGGTATGATTTGATTTTCCTCTTGTCATGGCCATGATGTGTTTAATTACGACGACCATTTGAAGGAGGTATTCGTCAAACTCATTGCTCCTATGGTTTCGTTGTTACCACAAGAGAGCAGGAAAAACAAAAAAAAAGAAAGACAACCGTTTTCAATGTGGATTCGGAGTTTTTTCTGAATCAATGGAGTTCATGTAAATCGCTTGTCCAAGAAGTACTGTACGTGACGTTTTCAGCTGTTTTTCTGTGTTCTTAATGACTCCAGTGCAGGCTTAAAAGATGCCAAATCCATCTGGCAGCCTAAATCAACACACCCTCGAAGAGCATTAGTGGCTCCAATCAGTTCAGACACCTCTTATTCAGGAATTGGAATTTTCAATGACCATTGTCACCTCAAGTCTGACTCATACGCGAACGAATATTTCAATATTTGATTATATTAATCATTCAATGAATAATACTCTAACTCTTAGGGAATTTGGCCAATGCTTTGAGGTAGCACATGACATTGGCAATAAGGCACCACCCGCCACATTGAGGGGGGATTCGGTGAAAAAGTCTAAAGCATGAAACGGTCTCAATTGAAGATACCTGCTCTGACATTGCATTAAAGCACTCGATGCCAGAAGCAGTCGACGTTAACTAAAACGTCGGTTTTGAATAACCAGCGCCGCAAGCACTGTAGATTGTTACATTCTAGCTTCTAACCTACACTCCCATTCGGGTGAGAAGTCACTGCACGCCAATCTAATTTCGTCTTCCCCATCAACGCAAATATTATTTGCCAACCAACTGGCCAACACAATCTAATTCCAAAACCTCCTCCCAGTGCAGCACCCTGTTTCAGGAATCCACTTCAAATCGCCTGTCCGCAACTTCCACAGCGCCATCACACCAGTCAACTATGGAGGAAGTAAGGAAGCAGTTCACCCACTAATGAATTGATTAATGGCAGCCACTTCCGGGAACCTAATAAAGCGCTGACCAGATGCACCGCCCATCGCCACCCATTGCACCGCTTCAATACCCTTTTGGAAAAGGCTCAATACCATTTGCGGTTAGTGTCCTAATGAGATTGGAAAAGTTTCCGCTTTTCAACATCACAACGTCGTCGTTGGTCCGGCAAAGTTCAACCTCCGCCCACTAATGTTTGTGTCGAAATAAACTGCCAGCCGATACGGTAAACCGAACGCTTCCCACCGCCAAATATATATCGAACAGGTGTACTTACTCGACCGACCAGCGCAGCGCCCCCTGCCCCCTGCACATATAATCTGCTAATTAATGATTCCCATGACAGAAATTTATGTGTAAACTTTAACAATATTTGTTGCAGTTCCTGACGGTGAGTTATTAATAACTTTGCGTGGACGTGCCCACAACGGAAGTGCCAAACTCCGATGTGCATCATGTGCCGGTTAAGTTGTTTCTCGCAGAAGGGGCGCGGGTGGCGGACAGAGTCAATGGGTGGCTAATGTGCCACACTCAGTCACTGTGTGGCATCCCCCTCCTGCAAACGGTCCCTACCGGCGACCGATGGACCGGTGGACAGACCGGAAGACGAGCTGGCTTTGCTTCTCCATCGGTCCACATCGAGGTTGTTTCGATGTCGGGGCAGTGGTTGCGCGGCTCGGACTGGAGTCTTGGGATTTGGCATTTTCTGACGGCAAAAGTCACCGCGCATCGCCGGCGTCGCTCCCCGTCCTCGGGCGCATAAAAGATGACACACAATATCACAACATTGCACTTCCGGTTTTATGGTTAGTACCCAAACATAAACAATGTTGTAAACTAAAAGTTAAATTGGACGGAGTGGTGGTGCGGTAAAGGTGGTGCAGCCTCGATGGCAGTGACCATGGACGTGGCCAAGCCGGCGATGCTGGTGGCTGGAGTAATGGTGTAATTTTTATGCCATTAGCTTGTGGAATGCAAATGGACGATTTTCGGGAATGGGCGAGGCTTAGCCCTTCTCTTGCTGGGTTTTGCTTTGAAAATAACTTTGCACATACGTCCGGTTTTATGGTGGGCAATTAATGATGTTAGACCGTCGGCTTTCAGGGGGCCTAGGGGCTGAGTAGATCCGTGGACAAGTATCATTCTTGTGACGACGTTACGGTGACGGACGGAGGCATGATGCTTGACCGACCGAGAAAAACTTTTTTTAATTGAATCTCCTGCGGGATGAGGAAGTGTTTGCTATTTTGGCTGTATCCAGCGACTATGTGCTGATGTCCCGAAGAGGAAATTAATTGGATTTTTGAATGACAGTTTGGATGGCCATGTTGCTTGGAATGGCCGTGTTGAATAATCGTGACGGCCTTAATGAAGTGTTGTTAGGAGGATGCATAAACTGAGAGGAACGGAATAGCCGCATCATTATGTGGACTTCAACGAGGTATTTCAATCAGTCATCAATTCAGTTCGTATGTTACAGAGTCAACACAATGAATTCTAATTTTAGTTGATGCACACATATGGAGGGATTCTTGGAATTTCATGGATTTTGATTATGGTTGGAATCTATCTTGACAGTTTTGAGGACTACCTTCTTCGTTTCGTTGCTCGGCCCATTTCAATTCGTTCCCATTCGGTTGTAGAACCCCACAACAATTTGTTTAGACAATTGGTGATTCGATCTACTAATCAGAGTCCATTTTGGGGGGTATCCAAACAAGAAGCGAATAAGATTTGCAGAAGATGCGATAGTTTGTCAAACCGAACATTTCAAATGCAGTCGTAATTTGCGTACGCAGAGAGGGATTCCTTGACGCTTCCATTCATTAAGCAGAAGTGAACGAAACTTAACGAAACTAAGCGAAGAATCTAGTATGGTCGCAGTACATCATTTGAAAGTGGCCTTAATCACACTTGCGCAAAACTCTTAAGGCAACTATCATTTACGTAACGTAACTTAACGAAACTGAACGAAGTGGTCATTATAGTCACTGTGTACCATATCAGATCGTGGATTGCTTAAATTGACAATTCTCCCTTCGTCAATTATAGTAATAATGATATGATATGGGTGGCACAACATTCAGACAGACGGAACTTACTTGACCTGGAGCCAAATTAACGCACATAAGTCCTATTGGGGTGAGCATTTCAGTTGCATACTATTCCCAGACCGACACATTCCACATGTCCACGCATGTGAATACGCTTACGTGGTTAAAACTCTCAAATCCAGTTCAGGGTGGCATGGAAAATGTCCTTAACTCACGATGAATGCAATCCCAAGCCTCATTACCACTAAATTTCCCTAATGTCTCTCAACTTTCCAGGAAATGCCCAGCCAGAAGTCTTATGCCCCCGCACCATTGTGCAGTCGTTTTCTAAGTACTAAAACCATTAAAGTCATATACAGTGGGTTCCCTGTAATACAATGTCCGAATATGGACACCAATTATAGCCACCAATGTGTTGCACCCGCCTCTTCGGCTGTGGCACAGTGTGCACGGTGCTCCTGTGTATATCGGCTGGCTGGACGAATTCAGCTCCATCCTGCAAACAATCCAATGGGGCGGAAGGACTAATGCGTTAGCCATTAGTGTTTATCTGACTGTGTAATGCCGGTGGCAAAGGCAGGCAGAGCCCGACGTTGTAGGACTAAGCATCCGCCACTTCATGGTGCTGCTGGAGGAGCGGGGCTGCTGATGGCTGCCTTAACTGCACACGAACATAAAATCTGCGCACAGTTATTTTGATATATTGGCAGAGATTTTCCATCGTATTGATCCGATTCGCATGGTCGATGGCGTGGAAGGACTTGCTGATTTTCCAAATTCCATTGATTGTGCTCGGTCCAGCAGCCACTTACCTGGTCATTTAGAATATGGACCCGCATTATCTTTCCCATATGCTTAGGGTGATTAATCCGGCGGTGGTGGTGGCGGCGGCGAAGGATAACGAATGGCGTCGGCCTTATGGGCAAGCAACACCGTGTGCGACTGGAGGGCACCCCGCACTTGAAGAACTTAAAGCTACATATAGGCACCACGGTCGCCAATTTATTGCGCTCCCTGCCGAAGCCAATTTAACACTTTTTTGCTCATTTCTCCAATAACCCACCCGCTAGGCATACGCCCCGTTGTAATGAGTTTCGGGGTGCGTCTCCCTACGCTTTCCAGTTAATAAATGCCATGCATCAAAGTTAATTATATACACCAGGCAGAGAGTGCGTATCGTCAGAATAAAGCCTTTCATCAGTCAACATATCAGTCATCACCAACGTCGAACGTGCCAGCCAGCAGATGACACCATAGTAAGTACAGAATAGCACAACGGGGGGGTTACTGTGGCACATCCGAAACATCACAGGTTGCCAGCACTATGCGCCGAGGGTGTATGGTTGAGTGTTTGCGAGTCTGCCTGTCAATAACACACCAGACAGAGCAGCAGTTTTCGACGACTGATTTCATTCATTTAACGCCGCCCGCCCTAATTAAAATGCTCCCCGGGGCGGTAGCTACTTTGAATTTTATATCAAATTAAATGTACGTGTGGTAGATCCTCTTAAATGTTATTATGTTCAGCCCTATTTAATTAGCTGCTCTCCTCTCGCTCACGCATGTGTGGGTGCGGTGCTTTATGCAAAGCCAAAGGGGCTTCGGCTTAGTGCGCATATGTCAGCGGTATCCTGGGAAAATTGAAACATTTCGTTTCATAAATACACATTTACGTGTTTTAGCCCGAGCTAGAACGGGCGGGGGAGGACATCATTTGTTGCCCACGGCTTGGATGTAGGATGTGATTGTTTTGGGGATCATCGAATGCTTGTTTTGATTTAGGAAGGGGTTCTCATATAGTGAACATAAATTCTGTTGAATCCTTGACAAGACTCATTTATCAGGGATTAATACGCGTCAGCACGCTACAAGATCACAGGAGATGATTTCAAAGCCAATTCATGACCAGCTGCACGCATTGATCAGTCAGCCTAGAAGTATGTTCCAACAATTAATCAAACATTTTCACATAGATTTGTGTTCAGATACAGGGTTATCCGACATCCAGCTTATGGTGCTGAAAGTAAATTGAAAAAAAAATCATTTGCGATTTCGATTCCTTTAAGAAATTGTTGACATTATATTGGTTGTGGACTGCCTTTATTAATGGAATGTAGCACCAATTCAATATTCTCTAAGGAAGTTCTTGCGAGACTCTATTCTGACACGGTCATTTCTGGTGATTTTTCGACATATATCGAGCAAACGCGGCAATAATTGTGCGAATACTTGTGCCCAACTGTCAATAGTTTGCGGATTGTGTACTTAAAAACAATCTACTGCAAATACCCGCAAAAGAATCGTAAAAATGTGGCGGCAAATCGTTCGAACCTGTTGACCAGTTTCCATCTCTGTTTTTTTTCCAATAAATCAGTTATATAAATAATACGGCCAAGGCGTATAACTAAGTTTTCTGCAGACATTACTTAGTTATTCGACCAATGCTTCTACACAGACATTACTTACTATAAGGCTGTAGACAAGACAGTCTTTGAAAGCAGACAAAAATACAAGGGACCCTGTTTTATTAATTCCAGTGATTAAGTGAGTTTCGTTTTGGTCGTACCAACAGATGCCAAAAAGTCGTCCATAAACTCCATGGATTGATATTGAAGGATCAGAGAATCAAAGTGCGTGAGGTGACTGAGACTGTAGGCACTGCAGCTAAGCAGGTACATTACGTTTTGCTGGAATATTTGGAAACGAATAAGCCATCTGACCGATTTCTCTTTTGAACAGATTCCTGAAGCCTTTCAAATAGTCACATACTTCTCAAACAGTCATCGTACCAACAATCCAATGCCAAAAACCAAACATCATCCCGTCGTTGTAGATGATTAATCCTTAATGTCCACTAATCGAATGTTCTTGTCAAGAAATAATTGGTAACAAACCCATAATGTACTGTCATTGAAGGATGGGGGACTCTTAACAAATTCATTCCCCGAGACAAGCTAATTAGCAACCTCCTGATCAGCTAGTCCCCATCAATAAATAAGAGTTAAAGTAAGCCCACAAATTAGGTATAATGACCCAGACCTGATAGTCCTGACTCGAATAAAGCCGAATAAACCTCCCGGCAACGTTAAGTGCTGTCAATTGAATGTGCCCCCTTCACTGTAAAGCGGAAGGCCTTATGAGCAAAATCAAGCGGACCGGACATGCTGGACAGACTCGCACAACCACTAAAGCGATGGCCAAGCAGAGATGGACTGAATGAATTATAAATTATGTCAATTTCATTTTTACATCTGAATGAGTAAGGGATTCTGGCGGAGAACTTCGAACACACAGCCAACCGGCGCGGCGAGGACAATTCTGGGTCTGGCTCAGAAATATGCAAGTGCCACATAATCGCTTCTAAATATGTTCACAACGGCACACAAGCGACTATGCCTACCGAGCCGGATGATGCGGATGAGGCGAAATAGGTTAAAGAGAATCGAAGGATACTTTTCCGACGAGTGAGAGTGAGAGGAGAGCATCTCCGGGCCGATGCAAGTTGACATCTCATTTTAACCGGAAAACAAGAGATTGTGCTGATAAATCGTCCAACAAATTCTACCCGCCACCGACCGTCCAAATGTTATTGGCTGAACCGTCTGAACGAAGAGATAAGGCTTGTCAGAGAACTATTTCGAGGAGCTGGGCTGTGTGCGACGATGAGGAGGAATGGAAAATGGTGAAATGGTGTGCCTTCAAGCTGGTGGGTTGTGCACCGCATCACCTTCCCGCCGCCATTGGGTGGTGTGTCCTGCTTAGCAGGGGGGACAAAGTCAGTGGGTACAGTGTGAGAGGGACATTAATGGTACCACTTTGGATGATGTTCTACGTGGAGTTCGGTTTTGTAGCTTGATGCTAGACCCTGCTCATCGTCGGCTGATGATGTGGCAGAATTTAACAAGAACTGCAGCGAGTTCATTATGTCGACACTTTGACGACAATTAAAAAGAATATGTCCAAGTGATGAGAAGACGAAAGTGCAAAACGAAGAGCCGTAAGTAAAATTTAGAAATGAATCACCAGAGAGAACATTCACGGCAAATCTTTACTTTATGCTTATGAATATGGATGCAGGTCGCTGGAGTAGGACACCGACACCGTGTGGTTAAAAGCACTTTTCTGCTAGCTCAATCGGCTGTGCCTACAGTGTAACATGCTTCCCGGTGGAAGGTTCGTCGTCAAGAATGGCAATGTGACCTCCACGGGTTAATTCTCCCATCCTGTTCAACATTTACTTAAGCGATCTGATAATTGCGTGTGCCGACGACTTGATCGTGTACAGATCAGGTGCAAAGATCAACTACAGTATCGTTCAACTGCGACGACTGGACGTTGAATAAAAACTTCAAGAAGTCGGGAAAGATTCTGTTCAGGCGCGCCGTTGTATAAGGCATCGACGGATACGGAAAACTATTGACGAAAGTTCTCAGTCATTGGACGACACGGACAACCACTGGCGAAAAGAACTGAAGGCAGGTTCCTGGGGATCTAGTTCTTAACAAACAAGTTGGTGCTGCTCTGGCCAAGAACCGGGGAGCTCTTTCAAAAAGACTGCTTTACAACAGCCAACTCGATACGAGGGTGAAGGTAATCTGCTGCATGTCCTCATTCGACCATTCAGCATCTATGTCTGTGTCTTGTAGTTCAACGTGAGTCCAAGATTGATAGATGATGTTGAAGGTGATTCGAGGTCACACTGCCAAGTGCATAGGAGTCGTCGCACTGACCCACAGTGCCACGGCCTCCACTGGTTCTCTAGTATGGTGGAAAGCAGTGGAGAAGAAATATATTCTCACACAGATGACCATAATCAAAGATCGGACTGCTTAGGAATAACAGATTGTCTCAGTAGCAGCCGAGGCCATCCTCTTCAAATGCAGCCTTATCGGACCTGAGGCTCAGAGAGGCGGATTTTTGGAGGAAAATACTATGCTGTCAAGCTGCCATCTTAAAATGTTGGACACCAGCACAAAATATAAGACCAACAGACTACCCTAGCCCCAGAGAAGAGTTTCCAATATCAACACATTAATAGCAGAAGAGGAGATCGCCCTATACACTGAAAGCTCAAAGACAAGCGCCTGTACAGGCGTCGGGTCTTCTGTGACCTCTTTGAAAAATCATTGGCAATAAGAGACGACTGCAGCGTTTTTTAAGCTGATGTGGCTGCGGTACACGAAGCATCAGACGTTCTGACATCGAAGCTGGTTATGTTGTGCAGAGAGCGCAGCAGTGAGATATTTTTGGTGAGCTCGGTGACCGTCTGCTGGGTACCGGGGCATACTGGTATCCAAGGAAACGATAAGGCGGACACCCTCGCGAAAAAGGGATAGGAGCTGGGAGAACCTCTAGCAATCAGAAATCAGCTCCATAAGGTAAAAAAAGACGACGAAGCCCTGCACAGAGCCTGAACTCGATGCCTCGGTCTGAGTATGGAAGCTACGGCAAGTACTCTACGGGCGACGCTGTCCAAAAAGAGATCAACCTCATTTAGTCACAAGGATATACGCATGCCAATAGGAGTCCCTACCGGGCTCTGTGCCATAGATGCACGTGCAATGCGTCTGAACATACCGCATAACGACGTTTACAGAAGCTGCAGAGATGACTAAGAAACAGAATCTGTCCAAGATCTGTTCTGCGAATGCCCAGACCTAGCAAGGAAATGAAGGCAGTTTCTAGGAAAGCACTTCTTCATAGAGCTGAAGAACTTAAGTGGTGTTGAACTAAAAACCTGGTTCGTTTTGGGATTAAACCATTCCAACACGTGTTGGTGTAAGTGCAGCTATAAGGATGGCGGGACACTCAATTACCAATGTTCAAAACCACTTCCGCATCCTCTATAGCACAAAGCAGAATTGGTAAGTGTAGGCCTTGGGAAACAATCTCTGGCATGAACCACAGCTGGGAGTTGCTCCGTCATTTCTTTGCACCCGACATTTACCTTTGGTGAGAAGAAAAAGAAAAATGAATTTAGTTTTTCCTGCTGATTCCAAGTTTCCTTTCTTTGCTCAGTTCAGCGCAGCGCTGTCTGGTGCAGCCGGTGCCTGAGCAGTGTGTCAGCGAGTCATCAGATGTCGGCATTAGACTGTGATAATTATGTCAGGCTATGTAAGCAGCCGGAGGAGATGCTATTAGTTGCTGAGTTGTTGGTTAAACACTTTGCGATGTTAACATTGTAAGTTTCCTGTGTAATGAGGTGCAGACCAAACAGAAACGTCAGCGCATTCACCCACTCCCACTCAATGATTAATTCATGCAAAAGCAAATCAGTTAGTTCGCCGCCTAATTAATTTAATGCTTCCAATTATCTCATCCTACCGCTGTGTTAGGTTCTTGATGTGTCCCAGTTTCACCCGAGCCACATGAGTGGACTTAATTTAATTGCATATCGAGCGAACTTTTCGGATCGCATCGATGCCACCCCCAAAATGGGTGAAACTCTGTCACGGAATATCTGACAAGTTGATAAAGTTACACCGGTGCACCTTTCATTAATCCTTATTCGCTATAAATTGTGCTCGTGTCGTTGTCAATGTGAAGCACGACAAGGGCAGGTAACTTTTCGTGTAACTCATCAATTTGCCCGGTTGAAGGTGAATTGGATGGAGGACCCCGTTCTAAGGGTTTGACTAATTATCATCGACAAGCCAGACAGCCAGACGTTGAAGTGATGTCACATGCCTTTCAAATAAGGACTTCTGACTGTGATTGGCTACTACTTAATCTGTGGATTGGTTTTCAGAATCGATAGGTTTGTAATTGCACAGCATTGGCTGTGGGACGGGCACCTCAGGTGCGGTGAAATTCACCTGAGTCGGTTGAGGGTTTTCGGCAGCCAATGACCGCACTCAAAAGTCTGATGTGGATGCGATCTCTGATTGCTTTTCGTGTCTGATTTTGGATTCTTAAGCCAATTCGGTTCGATTTGATTGACAGCTTTTTTCCCAGTATGGAAAGGGCGTATGATCCAGACATGCAGACAGTTGCTCAAGGCCAAAAAAGGGGTTATTTTCAGATGCCACAAAACCATTCTAAAGCCAGTGTTGAGCGATATTGCACGAGGAATACAAATTATCCCTTTCTTCAATCGAGTCAAATAGCAACAGAAACTAACCTCTTGAGCGAAAGAGAGAGTGGCCAACGATCGGATGAATCTGAGAGGACAGGCCGCGGCATTCGTCATTGGATCGCGATAGGGTACGGTCTTCGAATTGCCTTAATAACAGTTAGTGGAAAAATTGTCTTAAGCAACGAAGGTCAGCCAATACACTAGCTGCCGACGAACTCGAAAAAATGCCCTATCAGCTGCGGTTCCTAGTCCAGCCCAGAAATCGTGGGCCCGTATTTTTGTTTCTAAGATGGCCGTGAGAAATGGAGGTGCTGGCAGTCAAAGAAGGGGCCGGAATAATATCGATGTTGGAAGTGCCAACGGGTGATATTACAAATTGACAGTCAAGCGGGAATCAAAACAATTTCGGACATCGGACATAGATATCAAGTCCAGGCTGGTCGCATGCTGTCGCGAGGAGCTTAAGGTTTTCAGCACACAGCTGGGTTATAAGTCACAGGGCTATAGCCGGCACTGAAGCCGCGGTCTAAAACTGACTAATCCCAGGCATTCTACGGATGAAACCACCTCTTATATCATAAATTTCAAAGAGAGGCAAAAGGTGGAGATCTTTAGCCATCTGCGAGACCTGTCGGATGCTGTGGCCCAATTTTATCAGCTTAAAATTGGCAAACTCCTTCTTCGTCTTCGTGTGGCGCTACAGTCCAGGTGGAACTTGGCCTCAGTCAACAAGCTTTCCTGTTAACGCGATCTCTGGCTAGCAGCGTCCAGTTTCTCCAAGTTGGTTGAAGTCCGTCTTCATCTGTGTACCCCTTAGCGGGCGTCTTCTATTGCGCTGTAGTCGAAGACTCTTCTGGCGGGAGCTAAGTTGTCCGTGCGCTCTACATGGCGCAGCTATATAAAGTGATGGATCCGTAGACGGCGGACAGGCCCTTTCAGTTCGTTGTTGAATCTCTTCATTCAGATCCAAGGATCAGCAGAACTTCATATGCTAGGCTTCAGGCGGGAACACAAAAGGTCAGAATATTTTCTTAAGAAGATTTATTCCTCGGTAGTTTGCGCAGTCAAAGAGGTCTACTTTGTTGTAGATCAGCAAACGGTGCTGAGATTCACCTCTTCGGGCATGCTTTCCTCCGTCCATATCTTACAGATGTGCCCTAACTGATCAGCCCCAGCTGCCAAAGATTACAGCGGATAGCCCGTCTGCACCGGCAGCTTTGTTAGATTTCAGTCTCGATTTTTCTTAACCTCGTTTTAGGTAGGGGGACAGAATTCTCGTCTATAATCGTACAAATTGAGTGGAATATCCTGCCTGACAGTGGCATTTGGGACCTCATCGCCGTTTAACAGTCTGCAGAAGTTATCTTTCCTGTTTCTCAGTATCAAACTGCGACTCTACTACAAATTGTCGACCCGGCAGGCATTCTGTCCGGAGCTTCGATCCACTGGATAATTTGTTCACCCCTTGGTAGAACTTTCGGAAATCAATCCTGCCATGACAAATCTCAATCTTCTCGATTGCGGTCTTATCGTGCCCGGTCCCCGGTCTCTTTTCCTACCTTTCTGCTCGAACAGCTCTCGTTGTTCGTTGCAGCGTTCCTATGTAGGCTTTCAGCTTCGCTACAACAGCAGCAGCGACAAACTCCTTCAAAAAGTTTCTGGCGATGGTGGTTGAAGCACTTCCTGGTCATAATCATCTGAAGTGCCACGAATTGAAAATGGGACTTGTAGTGTCGGCTCGCTAGGACATCCGTTGTCGGTGGTCAGATCACCCCTCCCTCAGTACAAAACATGACATGCACACAAGACAACAAATAAAAGAACTAAGATGCATGTCATGGCTATTATGACATAGCAGAAGAGCACCTCCCACGTGTTGCCAATACAAAACTGGACTTAACCACGATATATGCAGAGGCCGCGGTGGCGAAGAAAAAAAAAGAGGATACACTTGCCTTTGCCACTGCCTCAGTCTGTGCTGGTTGGCAGCACTGTTGGTAATTGCAGCCAAATTGAGAATTGACTGTTGTCAGTTGGCTATGCTGTCGCAACAACAACTTCGCCACAAAATCGTGTTCAATGACGAGGGTCACGTGTGCCATCGCTATATCTCTGTTCGGTGGTGTTCCATGGTCTGGTGCAAGCGATTGTACTGATTATGAGGGCTGGTTAAATGTTTCTTTTGAATGAATTGAAATTTGAAATTTAAATAGACCAAGCAAACCGGTCACGCTCATCGACTTTAAGACGTGTTGAACTGTAGTCAATCTTCCCACTGCAGTCACAAATCCAATCCACCCCCATTAACAGAGACCACGTAGGAAATGTAGAACAATTTGAATTGCTTCCGGCATCCCTCAAGCTAATCCACAGTCAATAGCATCTAGTTCGTATCTCATTTGACAAGCAAACACTTGTAGCCAACATTTATCCAGAATGTCACCGATGAGCAGCACATGCTCAGCTTGAATTGCTCAAACAAACAAACCACCACCACCACCACCGGCCTACGCGCATGCATACCAAAGGACCACACTTGTGGTGTGGCCGGAAGGACTGCCTTATTGCAGGCGAGCTACTGAGTGTGGTTAATCCATTATGAGTTCTATTACTTGATTAATATTTGGTCCATTTACAAAATGGTGTAATCAGATTCATTCGGACTGTCAGTCTTTCGGCAGGGATCCGCCCCCCCGAGTGTGCCACCCTCCTCCACCGGATCACGCACACACGACAGCATTCCATGTTGACAAAGCGAAGCGGGTGTATGCGGCTGAGGCTGACTAGTGACTAGTGAAATGGTGTAACATTCTGGCGACATTAAGTCCCGGGACCGCAACTGAGAGAAATCCTGGTAAACGACGGTCGGTGGGGCAGGTCACCGAGCATCGACACGTCGGTCTGACCCGAAAGACACACGCAGGGATCCGTGAAATGTGGCACGGCGCGGCGGCCGCTGTGTTTGTTGCAGTGTGCGCCCGGTGCGCCATCAAATTAACATTAATACTTTCCCAGCTTAGGCACTTACCACGATGCGGGGTTCAGGAATTTTACATCCCGCAGCCGATTTTAGTTTTTATGTTTGCGGTCCCCGCACGTATCCAATTATGATTCCGTGAAATTGTGCCGGCGGATCCCTGTGATCCTTAATTTGCTTTTGTTCTGTGCGCTGTCTTATAACTAATTTCGTAATTAGGTAGCATGTTATTGCCGGGAATGTGTGAGTGGCTGATTTGGGGGCTATATGGACGCGTGTAGTTCGCTCGCAATGGTATGTTCAATGCCGTAAAGCGGAATGACTCCGGGGAATGGTGCCGGTTGGGGTTGCCTTTTGAAATGAAATTGATAATATTCTGAAATATGTACTTTCATTTTTCGAGGACGAATTTAATTAAAAAGAAACGGGTGGGGCGTTCGTATCACTCATAGATCTAGATTACCAAGTTGTGGCTGTCGCCTTATAAGGCTGTGGCGAAGCGAATATTTGCTGAGTAAGGACCGGGGGTAGTTACGAACGTATGACACTACTTGTACTCGCTTTTGTTATCGTCTTGGGAATAAGAGTGATGCCGTCTTAAGGGTTTTGTTGAACTCCGCGATATTGTAACGATTTTACTCGTGGTTAACGAGCATGCACAAAGTCAGGAGCCACTACTGTGTGTCGGGGTACCCCCGGAGACACTTGATGGTCTAGACGCAAAGTGCCATCAGAAATGTTCGCTGTTTAGCCTGAGATGTGGGGGAGGACGCAGAGAAAGGAGCTCTTTGCTGTTGCAGATCTAAAACTCATAAAGATAACAAGCGTCTTATATGCCCATCAATTTATACGTGGAACTGTATTGAAATTTTCTTTCAGTTTAGGTGAAGTAGATCGTGAAGATAATCATGGTTCTTAGAGCAGAATTCCTATGATCCACGAGGTAACACAGTGGGTCAAAGCTGGCCTAATTGTGGCCACTTCTTACAGTCTGCCACTAGTACCGGCCTACTTGCATACAAGCTGTGAGAATATGCAGTCCCATCGTGCTCCATTTGGAGTCTCAAATGACAAGCTTTATCCCACCGACGAAAAGTGGAGCGATGGAAAGATTCTATAAAATGGAAACCAGTGTATACATTTTAGTAGTACAACTGTACAAATGGAATAAGTTCGTTTCATGGCCAAAGAAAAAACTATACTTAATAAAGGGTGTTTTTTTTAGAGATATAGAACTTTAAGTTGGCAACATTATTTTACCTGGATGCCATTTTGCAAGCTGTCAGTGATTTATTTTTAGTTTGGTTTGGCATTTCAACATGAATAGAAAATGGTAACCGCCTGAACAACGCTTCTAAATTGTGCAAATTTATTTTGAAAATCATGGCTCTGGACCGAAATACGTTTCACGCACTACGTCCATTTTACGGTGAACTCACTTTCGGTTGATTGGATACGTCAATTAACAAAACTGCCGTATTTGGAGTGATGATAATCCTCAAGTGTATGTTGAGACACCGTTACATCCACAAAAACTGACTGTTTGGTGTTCTTTATGGGTTGGTGGAATAATTATTCCGGACTTCCTAAAAAACGATGCTGGCCAGATCGTTACAGTCAATGGTAACCGCTATATAGCCATGATTGCTGACTTTTTCGTTCTTCAATTGAACAACCATAATGTGCAGGAGCTGTGGTTTCAACAAGACGGCGCAACATGTCACACAGCTAGTGCAACAATTGATTTATTGAAGGAAACGTTTGGTAACCACTTGAAGGATACGACCACAAATGTTTGAAAAAGTCTTAAAACTTGCTTACATGAGTTAACTATACTGTGACCGATATCAGCTGTTACTTTCTTCTAATTTCGAATTAATATTTGCTTGACATCGTCACTTGCCCACATCCGTATAATCGACGACAATGAAATAAGGAAAAGTAATCTCCTTCAACGCTGGCAAAATTTGCCTCTATACACTTCTTGTGAATGTTCATTTCTGATGCAAGAATCCTGGGAATGAACAAAAATAACGAGACCCCCGAACAGTACAGAAACAAAAAATCGTTTATGTAATTTAAAGTCATCGACAAACTCATGTGCGGAGAACAGAAAATTGAATTTGAAATTTCATCCAACCACCAACATTCGAGGTAAATTGCTTAAAAAAAAAATACTACCATATGGAGCCAGAATGGAAGGTCTTCCATCAAGGACTCTTCAAACAAAATGCTCCTCTTCCTCGTCTCAACCTCAATTTCATCTGAAAACGAATCACTGAAACAGAATTAAAACGGAATGCTCAGACTCAACTGGAGATCCCTCCAAGTCGTAATGGAAGCTTCCCATTCATGCCATGATGACAGTCATCATCGTTCTTCGGACCTAATGAAAATGTCCTCCCTTCTTTTGGCAGAGAGAAAAACAGAAAAAAAGGGAAGAGTACTGAATCCTTTTTTTGCTTTTTGCACCGAGTCCTTTCAATGACAAATTTTAATCAAGCCTTCGAATTCGAGTGCACTCATACGAAAAAGTCATAAAAATGCACAACTTTACGGCACACAGACACACCCCGTGTCTGCCTCCGTGAGGAGACCAGGGCACAATAATAATCTATTCTCCGAGCGCCACAAGAATCAAAGCTGAAGCATCTGGGAAAAAAATCTTTAATATCACCACAAGAGTTGCAACTGCAGCAGAGATAAGGAGTCTCTGGCGTCGTCACTCTCCACCGAGCGCGCCGCGCCGCCACTAACAGAAATTGATGCATGCTCGGCAAATAGAATATCAGCCCCCCAATCGGCGTCTCCGGCAGAGCTGTGTGTCGCTTTAGCAAAATGTCCTTTTGTGCATAGTGCAAACATGGCAAACCATTCAGCCCACCTGCTGAACCTGTCCGGGCTCGTGTTTGTCCTCTCCTCTCATCCGACGGCGCACAGCCACTCGCACAGACACCAGACATTGTGTGTTGATGTTAAACCTCCTTTCGGCCCAAATCTCCCGACTGTCACCCCCTTTGTTCATCCCGGCAACACAATAAAAGCTCACAGCAAACGGAGGAGCATCCGTATGTAAATAGTTGGCGACTGAAGTATAGGCTTTGGTTCTGGTGTGGATTAGGGCTGAGAGCAGAACTCACCTTAGGCAGATTCTAGTCGCTCGTTGAATTGTGCGGGAGATGGTGCGCAATGGAGGAGGCCTGAAGGCAAGGTTTCCGTTTTCTTTTTTTCTCCCTGTCCACGTCACACACACACACATACCGGCCCAGACGAGTGGGCAAGTGGATGAATAATGGATACATTGAGACGAATGCAGATACATTGTGTCGGGAGAGAAAGTATCTGCTGTCGTATCATAACCCTAATGGTCTTTACAATGCTCGAGTGTTTGGATTTTGGTTTTGGTCGTGTGTGACCCAGTTTTCACCTGTTGAGGTCGGCCGCAATAACAGAGTGCGACGACGATGTGCACACCGGACCGAGGAATCGGAATTACATATCTTTGCTACGGGCGCTTTGTGCTCTTTATTTTAAGCTGTTGTCTTTATTTTAAGCGTCCAGTTGTGGAATTCTCTTTGACGCACTATTGCAGCCAGATGGACACTTGACAGATGACAATTCAAATTCGACGGATGATTGAAGACAATTTCGTTGATCGATGTGAGGAGACCTGGCGTGGAAGTGAGTATTGCCTCTGGTTTCTGACCGGATTAAGACGTGGACGTTCTCATTTTTTACTTTCATTCATTTGATTGAACTTAAGGGTGTGAATATCCTTCACTGAATAAACATAGTTCAGTTTCAAACGTTTGGAGATATGCGAGTTTGGCAAGCAGTCGACGCTGTCTCGTGGACAAAGACGAGTGATTTGACGTATCCCATACATTTTTTGTCTGAACACGACAAATTACAGCGCACCGATATGATTTCTCAATTCGTCCACCAAATTGCATGACCCTAGAAGAGAGTTGGAACAAATAATGAGTTATAAACCGCTAACTTGGCTCCTGATCGCAGATCTTCCAAGCTGTTTCAAAATTGAACCTCACATCACTGGTGACAAAGACCCCAAGATACTTACACTTCTCCAGAATCTTCACTGGGACTCCTCTAACATCTGGAGCGCTTAAAACAGGCCTTCCGAAAATGATCATAAGCTCTGATTTATCCCCGTTAACCTTCATCCAACCATCCGACATACGACAAAAAACGTTCAGAGCGAGCGCCGTGGTTCGGTCTTGGAGGATTTGACGATAATTAAGTCATGAAAACTGTGAAACATTGATCGCGTCGGCTGCGCTGCAACATCCAGTCCATATGAAATATGGTGAAAAGAAGAGGTGACAAGTCGCACCCTTGGCGAAGTCCAACGCTCACGGTGAAAGGCGTTGATTTGGCATCATTCACCCGAGCACAGCTCCTGTAGTTAGTGTACAGAGATTGAATCCCATACTTCTGCAGATCACTCCAGAGTTTACGTCGAGTCACACGGTTGGGTCTAAAACAAGCTGTAGGTTTGGCATACTCCTAAGCCTTCTCGAGTACCATTCTTAGATTAAATACCTGGTCCATTGTACCCCTGCCGGGACAAAAGCCGCATTGTTCATCCACCATCCTAGTCTCGGAACGCCTCTAGCACCTTAGTACAGGCTTTTGCGGGAAGGTAGGTATTTTCCCCGGATAACTGAAAAGAGATATATCCTTCTTGACGGAGCCTTCTATTTTGTCCCAGTTGTGTGATACACTTGTTTTATTCAAACTACACTTTCCGCTCAAACTTAGCTCCAGGATATTTAACGAAACAAATATTTTGATGACAGTCGACATCGATTGGCAAAAACTTGAAGGAGTGCCATCCAAATATAAGAAGCTTCCAAGTAGTCTTTATGTCGGACTGTGCCCATTTTAAATTGTCAAAAATGAGCTCATCTAGTCTTCGCTATCTGTCATATACCGCGCTCACATATGTACCTCGCTTCGGCTGCGCTGCAACATCCACTTCATAAATATAATGAGAAATAGAGGGGACAAGACGCACCCTTCGCGAAGTCCACCCCCAGTGAAGGGTTTTGATTTAGCTCCCAGTACTGACACAAACTTGAAGGCACTCAAGACTGGCAGCTTCGAGTGCTCTGTCTTTTTTCACTTAGTGGCTATTTAGTCTCCTTCCTCTTTCCCCTGAAGGACTACTTTTCCGCCTGTGTCCCAGAGAAATAGTCTGGGAATATTATCAATCTCAAATTACAGAAAGTAAAGCTTGGGTTCTAACTTCACTCTTTAGCTTCTTCCTAAAAGGACCTTACACCCATAAAATGATTTAAATTGCTTCCCTGCCCATTCTTGTCGTTAATACTGTCGAAGCTTCAGCCGAAATAAACAAAAACAATAATAATGACAACGAGTGCATCTATGTATCCGAAGTTTGGAAATGTCGACAAAAGATTTTTTCCCACACTCACGGCTTCAGTCTTCACTCTTGTTTTGTTATATTTATTTTGATACGACCTTGTGCTGAGTTTGCTACAATTGTCCCATGCAACCCTCGTAGTTTGACAACAAAGCCCTGAAAGGCTTTAATCTATCCTCAGGATGTGGACTCCTGTGAGTCGATGTAGGAGCGACAGATTGCCATACTGTAGCTCTGGTGTATCAACCTATAATGACGGCCAAACCACGCTAAAAAAAAATGAAAAGACAACAGAGACACACAATTTCCCCGACGGATACCAAAGAGCCGCATTAAACGATCCCATTCCCCTCGGTTGTCGAACGACTAAAATTACTTCTGTGGCATATCCTTGCAGATAAAAGCACAATTTGAAGAGATGCGTAAATATTTGCCATCAAGCAGCGGCAGCAACATCATCGACATCATTAAGCGACAGTGTATGGAGCACGAAGAAGGAGCACAGAAAAAAAATTAAAAAAAAGGAAAAAAAAAATTTAAATGAAGAACAAAAGTGCCTACATGCACAAAGGATAATGTCAGAGCGGAGCACATCAACCTCAACCCATGGGCATGGCCAACACCAATGCTAACGCAAACGCCACCGCCAGAGCCATCGTCCTCGTCGCTGTCGCCGCTGTCATTTATCTGCCAACAGTTGCGATTTAAATACTTTGCTTAGCTCTCATTGCGAACCATTGAGGGCGATGCCTGGGGATATGCATATTGCAAGTACGAGGCTTGCGGTTTTTGATGAGGACTCTCATTTGGTACTGTGCATATTTAGTGCAAGCATTTGATGACTGCTGTTCATTTACATGAGACTGCCACAAATCTGGATTGTAATGGAGGATTGTCGAGCGCTCTTAAGACAATTGATGCAAATGACTTTTTCTGCTCGAGGGTTATTTTTGATATCGAAATGGGGTACAATTGATAGATTTTAAGTTAACACGGTCATTACGGACAACAGGTGTTTGCACACTCTCGTATTTCGTTGCCATCGGATTGTGTCACGACATATCAGTTTAATGTGACATTCCTTGACAGATCCACTAAATGTGGCAAAGTCGTCATGTTTTGAGTTGTAAAGTGGAGTGTGTCTGTTATTAATTTATGAGACAGAAGTCAGTCGTGTGGTCACCTCTTCTATGGAATGTGGCGTTGAGTGAAATTTTATCAATAGCAGACGAGGTTGGATGTAAAGTTATTGTCTATGCGGACGATATTGCCAAAGCGTCATCTGGAAAATTTGCTTCTACAAATTATACGAAATTCGGACTTGGCAGAGATTATTGCTGTTAGAGTCCTGAGTCCAGAAATAAGATCTTTAACTACCCAGTGTCTCTCGTACGTGCATTAGTGGATCATGTGGGTCAGAAGATGATGATGATGATGACTACCCAGTGTTCCTGAGTCAAGACAACATCATCTCCGTCTGTGTTAGGTTGGACAAGAAGAGCCGCGGTGGAGTGACCGAGATCAATCTGTGTTGCCCTGAGCACGGCTGTCGAGTAAAGTGTCCGCCTCTTCCACAGACAATCCACGACTGTTATGTTTTCCTCGTCTCCTATGTCGAACTCAAATAATGAGTCCGCCTGGCTGTTGCGCGACTTGCTGGTCAACTCAAGAGCTCCCCCGGATGGGGGATATTTCCTTCAGGCCCCCCTCCTCCACCTCCATCGTTTCCATATTGGTTGTAGGGACAATCCCAGCTGTAATAACGGAGGACGAGGTCGAGGGTATCGCCTCGTTATCAGCAGGACAGTCCCTCTCCGCCTCGGCTACAATGCGAGCGGTCAGTGTAATACCGATGGGCAAAGCAGCGGCTGACGTGGAACAAGCTTTTCCGCTCGCGGAGGTTCCTTCCCATCCTTTCCATAAACATGCAAGGTTACCGTCCCACAGCCGTAATGGATGACCGACTTAGCGTGAGGACCCGTGATTTTTTTTTCATTAATTTCGTTCAGCTTTGCAATCTTCCAATTGTGGAAGATGCGGGCTATAGAGCTGGATGAACTTCAGGATGGTAGGGGCATCCGAGAAGATCCGAGGCGGGTAGGCAAGGATCCTGGGTCTCTTTGGGACTTGATTCCTCGTCACGACTTCAAGCTGCGCTCCATTCCACACCTCTTCCAGTCTACTTATGACTGCTTTAGAGGCTTCAGCCGACCTTGGGCTTGTGAAGGGAACAAGGTTTATATGTCCCTGATGCCATTTTTCGTCGCATCCAACAGGCCTTCGATTTCCAGCACCAGCCCAAGATAGATGGCGTTGATCGCAGTCTCTACCTTCTTCCAATTTAATAGGGAGATGCTGCAGTCACCGTCGCCTCTCTCTAATACGGCAAAGATGGTATTGGTTTTAACCACTTCACTATACGGACTGTTGAGCCTACTGGCAATATTAACAATTCCACAATGATTTGGTGCGCATACATAATCTATGATAGTGTCCACTTCTGACAAACTTTTAACTGCCCCAGTTCCTCCAGAGCAATACATTTAGGGGTTCGAAAAACCGGGATGCACAGCGCCTCTCCTTGCAGGATCCGTGCATGACTTCTCTGTGAGAGTGGTCGTGAAGGATGGGGTTTTCTTGCATATGCTCCACGCGGCTTTTGGCAGTATTTGAAGCGTGTGTGCTCCGCTGGTATTCCAGCCGGTGAATGAGCCACTGTCTCTGTTTTTATTTTTGAGTGGGCACATCGAGTATGGTGTACAATAGGCATGTCAAGCTCCTTTCAGTGTGCGGGCCAAATTCTTCGAAGATTGTTGTCTTGAGAGCCGCATCTACTTTTTTTTATTAAAAATTAAAAAAGCTATGTCATTTCACACAACTCAGAATTACGAAATTTTAGCTTTAATTAATTTTTGCTTGTATTTTCTTTTTGTTAAATAACTTATTTTTGAATTTTTAATGAAAACAGGATAGTTGTGTGGAATAGCGTTGCGGGGCACCGGCAGCGACATGCTCGCTGTACACGGAACATTTTGATGATTCAATTTTGGATTACTGCCTCCAGCCTTGCGACTGGTATTTGACAAATTCTGCGATTAATGTTCGCTTTATGTGCAAATATGCGCACCATGTGTTGATCGATCCAGCCGAACTGAATTGCGGAAGTTGCATAGATGAAGATGAGGAGGAGGCTAGAGGGGACACATCATCTAGTTTGCTGTAACTAACCGTAGGAACTCACATCTAGGGGTCTACTTTTCCAACAATTAGTGTGAACTAAACGACATCAGTGACGGCCGTACAGTTGTGGATCTGTGCGTCGCATCCTACGCATTTCAATCTACGCTGGTCTAAGTTCGATTCTCAGTACGACAAAAATAAATTTCACGCCCCCACCTCTTTCGAGGCACTAACTATTCTCTAAGACTCTGTCATGACAAAGCTTCACAAACATAGCGCTTAGGTGTCGGTCTCGGTATAAAACTGTAGGTTCCCTCCACTCGTGGAATAACACTAGCATGCACAGCTCTAGTGGTTCCTGTACAAGCTAGTCTCTGGCATCAGCACAAGCCAGCTACACCAAGCGCCAATTGGCCAGTCTGACCTTCGTTGACTTAAGTGTGACAGCTATCTGGAACCAGTCACCTTGAACGTTGCTCCCAAGAACAAGCAGCTATGCGAACTTGTCTTAAATACAACTCAGTTAATGTCTGGAAATTGCCTCAATCTAATTTTAGGCAGAAAATTACAAGAACTCTGTATTTGTGATAGCAGCCGTTGATATCCTAAACTCAGCTGCAGGCCAACGATCGCGCTCCACAAAGCCTCCTTGCTGTATTCTTGAATTGACAGCTTGAAGTGAATGCCAGGAAAGCTGCCCTTAGTCACTGCATCTCAATTAAAGTCGCAAGAAGTTTCCATTCAATGATGCAGCAGTGATTTGCAACATTCTTCAATCCCTTTGCACTTCTGTGGACAAATTGAATTGCGGCCCTAACCAGACCTTGCTCCTTTCAGTTAAGGACCAGCTCCCATCTCGAATGTCGGTTGCATGGCATCATCCATCTTGAATGCAATTAATTAAATGAATTACTCATCTCCACATCGTTGGTCGACTCCAAGACATATCCTACAGGGTATGCGTGACCGCTCCTTTATGGAATTTCAAATTCTGGAATGCCTCCTGGTAAGCCTGCAAGACGAAATTCTATTGAAGGCATTTAGCTAACCGCATGTAAATTCATAATCCAATCATCCATTCATAAAAGTTATCCGTGCATGACCTGTGAGCCGGGCCGACGAACTTGGCCAACATTCTGGCCACAAAACAAATCCTGGCTGGGGTGTGAACTCGATTGAATTAGGTGAACTCGAATTGGACATGTAAAAAATCGCACAGACAAGCCAAGTGCTAATGCATTTTTGTGTTTTGTCTCCGCACTGGCTCCGTGAAGGATGCTCTGCCCGTGCCTGCAATTAATGAATTCCTTGCGTTCAGAGACTGTTGCACACCAGGGATCAGGGGGGTCACAGGAATTCCACTCTAATTTACTAGCAGCATCCGACAGTTCCTACCCCGATCCGTCGCTGTCGTCGTGGATGCATCCAACGACCATATCATTCATACAATTTCACGCTACATATGTTGCATATAATGCGAAAACCTAATTTCTTTAAGGCGCGCTACATGTATCCTCCTCGTGGTTGTCGCTGTGCTCGCCTTCGTCTTCGTCCGTGCGCTCGTGGTAGCTTCGGCTTCGCAAATTGATTTCTTCTCCCTCTCCTGTCATGTCAAACGGATGCAACTGGCTCGGTGCTGGATCGTTCTTGTGCAGCTTCTGTGTTTTGTGTGTGTTGTGTAGCAAAGGAAATTCAACAGGATTCATCATCGTGTACAACCAGCGAGACGAGTGCATCTAAATTTTCAATTTGAATTCGGAAACAGGACATTTCCTAGGACATGCACATACATTCCACTGATGGCAGGGACATTCAAGAAATGAAGTGAGATCTTCACATACCGACACATGTACGTACTCACTGTATTTACGTGCAAAATGCAACATCAAGACGTTAATGTTGCAACCACAAAACGCTACCTCCAGGAAATGCTGACTTGAATTTTGTTGGCTTGTTATTACGTGTCTATTTTGGGGGAGGGGAGACTTCGACTGGAGCTGGGGACATCTATGGCATTCCTCCCCAGCTCGGTCTGGGTTTTTGGATTGAGAAAGGACTTCCCTCAGATGTGTCACTTCGCCGGAATATTCACATTTATTTATTTAGGTTGGCGTGCGGTTGACTGAAGGAAGTACCCGCAGCGGCAACGCCAGTGCTGTCGGGCTGCTAAACTACATGCATACGTACGCTGACACTATGCCTGGTTAAATGGTGTGTCCCGTTTGCACGTATGACAAATGGAAATGACAAAGAAATTGGAAATACCAATTTAATAAGGAATTGCTACGATGGCGAGTGTGTGTATGTGTGTGTGTCTACAACATGGGGGCGTGCTCATGTGGCATGCTTAACATTTAATTATTTCAGTGCGACGGTTCGTGGGGTCGTTGGAATAGGTTTCCGATTTTTCTTGTCACATTTCACGCAGACACTGTTTATTAATGGCCAGATAAATTGTCTGCGATGTAAGTTGTGCTGCGTTGCTTTAGGGAACGGTTGGCACTTACATGTGTACTTGCATAAGTAAGCCTCATTGGATTTTCGTTACCCATGTAAAGGGTGATAGAAAACACTTTATTTGAATTGAAAATGTCTGCAGTAATGTAGGGAGTAACGCGTATATGGTATGTTTCTACTGATATATTGACACGCGGCGTGGGTGCATTTATTCCTACGCGGCGTGGGTGCTACATATTCTAAACCCTAAAGTCGACGATTCGATGATTACCTGAGAAGATCGTGTTATTAACCAGTGGTTGCAACATTGTTGTGCAGCATTTTGAAATCGAATAGTAAACATTTCCGTATTCCACTTATTCTCCTTGCAGTCTGTTATATTCCTTCCAACCCCTCCGAGACTATATTTTATTTACAAGATGTCAATGGGGGGTCTGGGCTTGTAGATTAAGTTATTCAGCACAAACCGATGTAAATACATCATTTCCTAACATTTGGTCGCTTATACAGATTGCTGCATCTCTTGTACAAAGAGACAGGTAAGAGAGCGAGTAAAGAGAACCCGCAAATTTTCAAACAAATGCTTAACTCATTCGATGAACAACACATTGAACGTGTTCATCTCCTCCTTTCGCAGCATGCAGAAGCGGCCTAAACGGCGCTATCCTCTTCAAGGACTTCATACTCATTTCCAAGCGACGGAAATGTGAAACTAATCTCTATTCATGTACTTCAACCGGATGTACCATAAAGTTCAACATTTAATGACAAGCACTTTATCATAGGTTGCAACCTGAAAACTTTGAAAAAGCCCATTATCTCGTTCACAAAAGCGCGTGCAAAGTTGTGAAAGTCTGATACAAAAGTTGGTAATGAGGGTCATACAGGGTGGTTTTGCTGCTAGTGCCAAAGTATTATATTATGTTTAATTTCAATAAGGGACAACTATGTTTTTTGAATAACCAAATTCGCTGAACTTCACAAGTTCTTGGGTTAAAAAAACAATCTTTTATACTGTTGTAATAGTAACGTATTACTTAAAACCATAAATCACATAACATAAAATGAAACACGTCTTGTTTCAACGAGAACTTTATTGAGACTGCCTTTAACAGAGCGCTGCAAGCCGATCGGCTGACAATAATGTAAACTGCTCTTGATCATACGAGTGTACAGCTATGTACATTCACATAGTATTTCTAAACACTAGATTAACAGAGTGTGTGTGTGTATTTATTTCTAATATTTAGACAGGGTGATACGATATTCTAAATAAATGTGCTTCATTTGCGATTAGCATATTTTAATTCCATTATTGTTATTGTTATAAAATTCATAATCTCTTACACTGTTACTCTTTATTTTTCTTGTATCATTATTTATATTGTGTATGATTTCATATATAACATAACACACTCGTGTTGTGCCGAGTGGCAGTGGGCGATATTGTTCTCTTATGAGTGGAAGGGTCGTACAGTTATAGGGTGTTTTCATAAACGCCAGACTATCAAACGACTGCGTTATCCATGTTCATTAATGCAGATATACGATCATACTAACTTAGGTGAACTGTTGTTCATAAACGTCAATAGCTCATCGATGTCGGGCAGATTGTGCAATCATCATTTTATGACTCGATTGGAAAAAAAATATTTTGTATTAAAGCAAGCTGTAGACACTCTGCACTGCGTGTGTGTTCAAAAACGTATGAGAAAAGAAATGCGATTGTACTTATGCAGATTTCCGTCGATTTTGAAAGCACCCATTCTCTTTGAGCAATGTCAGGGGTGGGACCATGAAAATGAATTTTGTCGTACTGGGTATTGAACCTAGACACCGAGGTTGAAGTACTTAGGGGTCGACGCACAGACACACAACGTCACGGCAGCAGCAAAAATTCATAAACCACAACAAAAAAAAAATAAAAAAATTGGAGCATTTCGAAATTTACGTATCGTAAGCTTGTATTAAATGCACATTAAACAAAGGAATTTGGTACAAATTTGGGCCAAAATTAAGTTTATATTAAGTTACAGTGGCTGACAACTGGTTGACAGTAGTCCCATTTATGCCAGAGTAGGCAGGATGTGACACCACGCAGATCTAGTCGAGAAAAATGCTTACTTCGGCCTGGTTGTTAAAGTAGTAGGCTTCAAGGTGACTTTTGTTCTGAGAGAGCGCCACAATTACAAAGAAGACATACAATATTTGCTCCCTCCTCCTCGTCTCTGCAGCTTCTGCAGAAGTCATTGTAGAGCAGGCCTGGTCTTGAGGACTGAGTTCCAATGGCGCAGTGGACGATTACGACGCCGATAAAAGTTCTGAGACTCGGCCCACTCATTCTGATCAGGCAGACCGATAGCGTGCAACTGTCGCAATGTCCCGGGACTCAGTTCAATGTGACTGTACCCAGAGATTTGCCGCCGCCGAAGCTAAAAAAATATTGTGTATCTCTCCCCGTATTATCTTTGTCTTTAACGGAGGATGTTATATTTAAGGTTGCGCTATACGTGCAACTTAAATTATACGAGTAATATGTACATCTGTTTTCTCTTAAATATTCTAGCCGATGTGAACAAAGCTTGGCACTCAACAATGGTTTTTGTAAGAACCGTACTTTCAGAATGGAAAATCTATCTAAAGTGTGAAACAAAATGCCAGACAAAATATTATTCTATACAGTCACGCGTTCTAATAGGATTGTTTTTTGTTCAGTATTGCCAGTAATTGACTGTACAAATAGCGGCAAATTCAAGTATTGCTTTAATTTGTGTTACCAGCTCGAAGTCACCAGTGATAGCCAGGCGAAGGGTGGAAATCCAGACAACAACAAAATTGGCTATTACACCAAATGGGGTATTCGTATCAATGCTGGAAAATCGATACTTATGTATCATCCCGAGGTGGATGCAGATCAACAGCTAAATGTCGGAGCATTGAGATAGTGCTCCCTAATGGTACGGAAATAACAACAGACAATGAGGTCAAGTATCTTGACGTTAACTTCACGGAAAAGCTGTTCAACAGTCACTCTAAACTGACCCTTAAGAAGGCCAACCTAGACTTCCATCGCATCTATCCTTTGATGCGTAGACAAAATGGATTGAGCCAGAGGACAAAGATGCTACTCTACAAGCAGCTAATACGGCCGATCTTATCGTACGGCTTCCTAATATGACACACCATATCTAAGACCAACATGAAGAAGCTCGCAATTTTCGAAGGCAAAATACTGCGAATATGTACAGGTGTCATCTTCGACAGGGACCAACGAAAGCACCGCAGCAACAAGGAGCTTTACGACAAAGCACGCACAAACACACAGTACATGGTGACAGTGTTCAGAAAGCAGCTTCTAAACATCAACAATCATCCTAACGAGGCAATTAGGAACATGAGAAACACCATCCCCGGACAACGCTACCTCAACGCGATAAATCTGCTAAGCGAGCAGAACTTCCCAACGATCAGAGCAGCGACAGCAGACATCATCGAGGCTAAATCGGCTACCACACCACCACCCCATCCCAAAAGGACCAACATGGACAACCCGATGTACGCACTGGACATTGTAGGATATAAAAAATAAGCACTAAACCGATATTGCAAGTGTTGAACTAAACAATGTGCATCAGTTGGGCCCCTATTGTTGAGCCAACACACTAACCCTTAGTATCAAGCCTAGTTGAATCTCAAATTGTAAAAAATAATTTTTTTGTTCACAATAAATTTTTAAATCGTTCATTTTTGCGACAATCCTATAGATATAGCTCATCAGCTTCGATTTTGCCACAGATGTTGTCTCTCACTCTCTCTCGTCCTCACTGATTTGTGAAAAGTGGCATTTTGAAAAAAGCTTACACTTCTAACATGTTTTCTTTTGTTATTTGTTAATGAAATAAATCAAGCATCCGGAACTATTTGTTTGTAATTAGTTCGATGACTGCTAAGTATGTGGTCTTGACGCGTAATCCAATTTAATATAGACTACTGCCTTCGAATAAATGAATGCTGGGGCCGGTATAACGTCCTCAAATTCCTCTATTTCGTACCAAAGGCTGCGAGGTATGTTGGCAAGGGATGCGAAGAGTGCTGAGGCTCTCGTGTCGCGAGGGTGCAGAAATCGTATCAACTTTCGAGTGAGCTTTCGTTCTTTTTCTCCATTTTTGTATTTTAATAGCGAATACTTACATCCGAACGTGTATGGAGAATCAGAGAATATTGTCTCCTATTGACTTTTTATAAGTTCACCGAGTGAAAGCGTGGTGCAACTATTTCTGATAAATGACAGTATTTGATGACCCTGTAAAAGCGACCTTAGACATACAAGCTTACACATCTGAATAAAACACGGACTATATTTTGCGTCATTTTTCTGGAAAGCTTACTGAGTACTTAGTTTTTTTGTTGCTTTTTCTTTTGTACATTCCAACAGGAAGCATTCGCAGTCGCAATCCCACATTTATGCGAAAGCTTCTACTCCTTACTCTGCGAGTTGCGACACTGTTTCCCAAAGTTTGTGAGTGAGTCCTCAAGTACTGTGTGGAAGATTATTTTTCTTACTCACTTGCGAAAATTATAGAAGTGCCCTGATTTCGAAAAACTATGCTGTTTTATACAACGAACATTATTTTCTATGATTTTCTGTTTTCCATAATTCTGCCATAACTTGTCACTACAATACTGTTATATTGGGGTAGATATTTTATGGATATATTTTCCCTGGAATCTGACAATTATGGCGTGAACATTTTTCGACAAGGGTTGACAGAGTATTTGCCGTGAGTTTCCAGAGGGCAGCAGTTGGAATAACATAGAATACGGATGGCAATGATTTAAAACAACAACCAATGGAGTTTCTATTTAACGGCAGACGGCACACAAAGCACATAGGAGAGAGATAATGCAGTGCAACGGTAATGGACCTTTGTAACGGACATTTGTAGCCGTTATACAAAAACGTATGCAAAAGGATTTAGTTAATTAATTACATTTGCGAAAAATTTAGTCAGTGGAACGAGTGTTTATTTGGAAAATTCTTAAATTACCAGATGATTGTCTTTTAGGGAAAAAACGCTTTAAATGATTGGAGCAATGTTAGTTTCCGCATGCTTGTTGGAATTCAAATTAGGTATGGTGTTAGTATTAAGTGCTTACATTCTTTGCTCATTCTTGAATAATTTAGACATCAAACGCTTAATGCATGGCCTGTAGAGTTCTACAAAATAGTGATTTGGCCGGATATCGGATAAACTGAATTTAAAATTGATTTTGTAGCCTTGATGCGGTAGCCTTTACGGGATTACTTACTAGCTACTTTTCTGGACCCGAGGTTTAAAACAAATTTCCTTGGACCGATTCGGTCTGAGACAGCCCGCCAAACAACATTGTTCGAAAGCTTACGAATAAGCTGTGATGGCAACAAATCATTAAGTAGTGAGGAAAGAGGAGATTCACCCTGCATCAAAAAAAAAAAATAAGACTCGTGCTGATAATGAAGATAATATTCATGTGATTTTTTGGGACTGTTTTGAAGATGTTGCGGAAGGCAATAGTCAGATTGAGTTTTCTGCGAAAAGTGATACCGCCAACGAGCTTGACTTATATCTCAAAACAGTTAAGCTTGAACGGAATTGTAATCCTTGGGCTTGGTAGTCAGTATATTGAAGACAGTACCCAATTTTGTTCAAATTTGCCAAAACTTATCTTTCATGTAGCAGTGAGAGACTCTTTTCTGAAGCAGGCATCATATACGAAAACAAAAGTGATACAGTAAAAATTCTTTAATTCGGAATGCTCGTGGGAAGGTCATTTCGAATAAAAGAATTTTTCGAATTAAAAAGAGAACACGTTCCAAACAATGCAAAATACAAGAACTTAGAACGAACAATTATTTTACTAACATAAAACAACCAAACAACATCTAAATGTGAATAGCCTGGTCTCCCCCGATAGGCTTCTGCATATTTGAGATTCATTTGCTAGCTATACGTGTTCAATCATTGCGTTATTTAATTATTGCTAATTCAATTTATTTTTTACGTAACAAATTGAAAACCGACTCTCATTTATTCGGAAAGATCTCTTTAATTCAATTTTACTGTAAATTATTACGCCTGAATGCAGAAAACTAATTTTCATTTACCTTAATTTGGCTTTAGTGAACTTAAATTGGTATATAAATCACCTCTTTATTATACGTTAAATAAAATTAATCAGATCATAAAACTGGATATTTTGTTATTACTGAAAAAACGACTGTTAAGTATTCGGCCGTATAAAAAAAGATTATTCGGCTCCTGCCGGATATTATGAAGCTAGACAGGCCGAATACCGAATAATTACCCGATATCCATCACATCTCTAGTCACAATTCAATTCAGTTTTATTTATATATATTCAGTGGAAACTTACGTACTAGCCAAAAATGCTTAAAACTAGTGGGACTAACACTGTATCTCTAGTCACCATCACCTGACCGTTGCATCTGGTGACAGTGACAACTAAGACGACGTTATTAAAAACCTAATTCATAGCCGCTCTGTTTTACCCCGTAAACATGGGGCATTGAGTATTTTTGAGTTCCCAGCGATTAGAGTACATATTCGAGTTCAAAGACTGAACATCGACAACAGTCTAGTCAAGCATCTAAGAATACTGCATATGAGCCAGTTAAGTCACATCTAGCTTTGAACAACGTGTTTCCTGCTTCGACTCCGAATCAGATTGATTTGTGAATAGCTGGAGAGAAAGTGTTTGTTTGATGCGGAGAGTCACTACTACGTAAGTACGAAAAAGAGTTAACCTTTATTTAGAATTTTATTTGGCGGCACTCAGTTGGATCACTTATGTGGTAAGACATGGTGATGTCAGAGGTTTTTTCACAGATTAAACCCGTAACAAGTTTGTCGGGCAGACAAAAAGATGTGTAGACGTGAGATTCTTTTCATCCTTATGGCGTACACATTCCCTTCTCATGCCGACCCAACTGAAAAATAATAAAATGTTCTATCTGCGAGCAGCAAATATTATCCTAGCTCAAGAAACGTTTTGGGGGTTAAGTAACATACCATCATCGCATCAGTTCCCAAATGACCACTTTACCCGAACACAGCTCCTTTTACCCCAACACAGCTTCCTGATAAGTGGTTTTGGTCACCTCAGCTTCCTATCATATCCAAAAAAAATGTGTAAACAAAGGCTCCCAACACATCAATTGATTTTCGCTAGAAATTCACAAATCTCTGCTGCCCTATCAAAATCCGTTGGCACTATTCGACACGCTTTAATTGAGCTCTCTGCGGGGACGCGCGGCTGTCTGAAGCAGCGCAATTCGAAAACAATAAAAGCTTCCCCGGCTCCTCTACAACACTGCCAAACACACTTGTCTACAAACACATAGTGTGCCTGACTTTTCGATCGTCTTAATTACCGCCTTCATTTGTAAGAGTTCCTCTCAAGGAGCTTGCCGTCACGCGCACGAATATCCACTCTAAAGGGTGTATTAGAAGTGCTGTCGAATCGCTGATGAAGTGTGATTAATTACGCCAATCGATCACAGTGTGTGCGTTCGAGCAAAAGCAGAAGTTATAACTTTCAATTTGTTTGCATTTAATGAAGCCAATTGCCTTCATTCTATGCACGCTTCGGCACGCCAGACAAGCGCTCCGATAAAATCTTGAATCGTTTCAGTGCATAAAATCCACGCATTAAGACATTCCATACACACAAACACGCACACACATGCACTTAATCACCGCGCTCGCGAATGGTTTCCTTTCAAAACGGAATTCTCGCCATTTATTAGAAAATTCATCGAACATCACTAATTGGTTGATGAATGCGTCCCCGATACGTGTATCTACTCGAACGTCTGGAAGTGGGGGTGGCTGAACGAGATACACGAGCACCAAGTGCCATATTTGTTGGAACAAATTCGCTGGCTCGCAGCCTCCGTTTGTGGGAACTGGAATTTATGGACTTTTAAGTCCTCTCCTATCGCATTAGCAACCGGCTGAGATGGTCCCGGGGTGCATTTTGCTGCGGACTGCCGCTGCACGGCAGTGCCTTAGAGCGTGGAGGAAAACTGAGGGCGAGATTTTTGAGGAACACCACACATGAAGGAGATGCGCAAAAGAGTGCCGGAAGGCGATGTGTTTATAATGGAGGGCAACAAGGACGCCGAAATATCCACTAGGGCTCCCCTAATGCAGTTGGCTGCATTACGTATTACATTTTATGTTCTGCTTACTTGTGCGCTCCCTCACTCGATGGCGGGCATTGAATCCTTAAGACTGCTGCAATGACGAACTAAATTGAGTTGCGATGGAGTGATGCCGGGATTTGCATTCTCCTCGTCTGAGACGATGATTCCTTCACTGATTTTTTGGGATGTGCTTTGGGGGTGGCAATCTTGAAATTCATTGGATATGTTTTCCTGCAGAGCCCTTCAGATGTCTTTCAGTCTGCTGATTTGATTAAATTAGCGGACAACAGTCCGTGCGGGCGGGTTGTTTGAATTGAATTATTTCTTTAATGGAACATGAATATCCCCTGCCTGCCGTTAGAGGTCTGCAGCTGAGCTTGTCTCACGACAGTGGTAGATGGGATTGCTTCGATTCTCCAGAAGGTTCAAAGTGAAAACAAAAACTAGTTTCATCAGCAGATCCTATGCCATGTTTCAAACTTAAAAGGGATTAGTTCTCTGGTTCTAGTTATCGAAGGCTTGATTTAAGAGACCTACTTATGCCATTTCGGCATAGAGATGCGCTGTCGTATGCACGGCGCCATCCTCTACAAGTCCAACTGTGGTCATACTAAGTGAAAGCTTTCATGGCGATTGAAGAACATGCGACAATAACTGGTCTCGTTCAAGTAAAAAACAAAGTGCTCAAAGTTGTATAGCTGTCGAGTTAGAACCGATTCGTCGCTCATCACATACGACAAATCGTTACTACGGCGACGCTACAGTTTCGAGGCAATAGAGAAGTTGGTGTACTTTGGGGCAAACGCGAACTTTATAAACGACATCGTAGTGAAGATCCGATGTAGAATCGCCCTTTTTTTTTTTTTTTTTTTATTTCATTTTTATTTATTATTTCAGGATAAGCTTATATACTAGACAAAAATGCTTAAAGCTAGTTGGACGAACAATTTTACTATTTCTAACTTACTGGCTCTCGGCGAGCACTCTAAGCTAAACTTAACCTTAAACTATGTCTTTCGACCTAACCTAACAATGAATAAAATATATACTAATATTGAAGGACTAATTATTAAATTATGAAAAAATTTAAAAAACATAATAACTTAACTGATTTTTTTTTATTTAAAAACTACAAACTACCTTACATTCTACCTTAAAATAAACTTAAACAACTAACTTAAACTAATCTACATATATATGCATATACATATGTGTATACCCATATACAAATATGTATACGCATATATCCCTATATACATAAATGCATATATGTATCATCCTGTATAAATATATGCATATTTCGTCAATTTTTTTTTTTTTTTTTTTTTTTTTTTTTCTTTTTTTTTTTTTTTTTTATTTAAATATATACATCTTAAATATTACCTTAAACCTACCCTACGCTATGGAAGTCGGCCATAGGTTGCAGCTGATGGATTCTGAAGTTATCCACTGCAAGACAGTGACCGACTGCGTCCCATAAGGGGATACGCACTACCCTATCTACCCCGGGTCTAAAGGGTTCGAAGCTGGAGTTCCCTCGCTCCCCAGCCACCAGAACATTCGATGTTGCATAGCAACATCCCGCACATCCCGACTCGATACCGCTGTACTGAACCGGAGGAGACCCTCCTCAGCTCGTTGTGCGACGGAACGGTCGTGGTTGAGTCGCCCATCCACAGTCGAACGGGCGATGTGAAAGATGAGCGGTACCGCATTTATGTCTTGTAACAGACCGTACATGTCTAAATGGAGAAAAGCTTCTGGGGGGACGAAGCCACTGTGACGTACCCTTTCATGGTACTGAGGATTGGGGTAGTAAGCCCCAGAGATCAAGTTATTGACTGAGTTCATCGCTCTGGCAGTATGACCTCGAATCAGTTTCAACAGGAAATTGTCCACTCGTATCAGGTTCGCCCCGTTGTATAAAACCTCATTGGAGTAGAATTTTTTGTACTGGGACTCTGGTGTTCTGTAAAGGCGAAGGCAAGCCCTAAGACAAGCCCTCTGAAACACCCGAATCTTTTCCATCAAGCTTGCACTCACGTTGAACCACACGGGACAGCCATAGGTGAGCATTGGCCGGATGAGGGCCATGTAGCAGATCACCTTCACCCTCGCATCGAGTTGGCTGTTGTAAAACAGTCTCTTTGTAAGAGCGAAAGCGCCTCGGGCTCGGGCTAGAGCAGCATCTACATGTTTGTTAAAATATAGATAATGATCTAGCCAGATCCCCAGGTATCTGACTACAGTCCTTTGCGCCAGTGGTTGCCCGTGACGCCCAACAATTGAGAACTTTCGCCAATTCTTTTTTGTATCCGCCGAAGCCTTATACAACGGGGTCCTGAACAGTATGGTTTCCGACTTCTGAAAGTTGATATTCAACTTCCAGTCATCGCAACTTCTCATGAATGAATCGAAGTCACCCTGCGCGAGAGTAGTGATGTCCTCGATATTTTTACCTGATCTGTACACGATCAAGTCGTCGGCGTACGCAATTACGTGAGGAAGAGAACTTATTAGATCACTCAAGAAAATGTTGAACAGGATCGGCGAATTAACGGCACCCTGTTGGAGACCATTTTTTACTTCAAATATACCTGCAGAGGTCACATTGCCATTCTTGACGACGAACCTTCTACCAGTAAGCATGTTACACAATAGGTACAGCAGTGGTTTACTAATGCCTAGCCCATTGAGCTTGTAAAAAAGTCCTTCTAACCACACGGTGTCGAAGGCCTTCTCCAGGTCAATCAGGCAGGCACCCGTACATTGTTTCTGGCTCTTGTTCCATTGGATATCCGACACCAGTTTCGACGCGGCATGAATAGTGTCATGCCCCGCTTTGAAACCGAATTGGTTATCCGGAATAATATGTTTGTCCTCTGTCCAGTTGGTCAGAGCTCTATTTATCACCTTCTCGAATACCTTGCTGATGTTCGGAAGGAGACTAATTGACCGGAGGTTGTGCGGATTCGAAGAATCTTTACCTCGCTTGGATATGGGTTGCACAATCGCAGTTTTCCAATGTTCCGGATAATGTGCATTATTCAGAGCATTGTTAAACAGGATAGTGTACATATTAACCACATCTAGGGGGAGATGTCTTAGCACAATGTTCGAGATCCCGTCGATTCCAACTGACTTTTTCTTCTTAAGTGATTCGAAGACCACTTGGAGCTCTGTCTTCGCTATGAACGGGGGAAGAACTCCTTCGTCGGCGATGACATTATCTGCCATGTTTTCTTCATTGAACTCGACAAAGCCGATGTTCTCAGATCGCCATTGTTGCATGTCTTCTCGAAGTTGCGAGTTGCTAGATTGTACGCAGTTCTCCAGGTCGTGGTTTGGGCGAACACTCACATTCACCTTATACACTTCCTGAAAGACCGCGCCTAGTACCTCCATTTTTTCTTGCGGGTCTTCGACCACGAAGAAGTTATCGTCGAGTACCGCGTTATCCGGATCAATACCTGCTGTAGTCAGTAATTGTTCGTTGTCCGTCGTTCTGGGGAGCTTAAGACACGGAAGATCGCTACGCTTACTGCGAAAGAATTTGTTTATTTGCGGGAACATGCTCGGGTTGTTGGATCTAACAGCCCGAATCTTATTGTTAAAATGCAAGTTAACAGAAACTCTGTAATTTTGGACAATTAGTGTTTGAATGTTCTTAATGAGCGATTTCAGTGTCCTAATTTCCTCATCTCGTCTGTCAGTAAACCGTCTATACAAGGTTTTTAATCTTGACAGCAGTCTACTTTTTTGTTGGTGGAGTGCGTCAATTGTCGCATTGCGATATAAGTTTTCGTTATTTGTGCGTGTATACCTTGGTATCGTACTGTCCATTGTTCGTTTTATTGTCTCGTCCAATTGTATAAGATACATGTCAATCTCCTCGTTTGACAAGTTTCTATTGGACGGTATGTGTAGCGCATTCGAGGAAACTGCTCTCGTCATTTGTCTGGAGAAGCGTGTCCAGCGTGTCCTACTGTAATTGTAGGGATACGTTTGAACAAACTCTCCTAATTCCGCAATATCGTTGGGGATCTTGAATTCGGCACTGAGTCCGCAATGGTCACTGAGATACACGAAAGTGTTCAAACAGTTTACCGTTTGTGAGTTTGTGTCTGTCAGCTGCAGTCTTCCGTCAAACAGCAGGATATCCAAGTAAGAACCGCTTCTAGGAAATGACGAGATCTCTGTTGCTTTCAAATCGAGTCTATACTCGACACTGTGTAAGCAATACCAGTTGTAAAGCTGGTCCCCTCTATAATTGGAAACTATGTTTCCCCAATATCCATGTCGGGCATTTAAGTCCCCGGCCAAAATAAAATAGTTCTCCTCCGAGTCCAGTCTTAGACATCGAAAGAGTGAATCGAGCTCTGATATAGTCGTTCTGGAACTAGGGCAGCCGGAGGAGTAGACCGACACAGCATACAACTTCTTTCCACTGCGGAGAGAAATGCACACGATGCAGGCCTCCAACTCCTGAAACCGTCGTACTTCACTGCTATACACTACTTTGTGTTTAATGTTATTTTTAATGAAGATCGCAACACCGCCTCCACCATTGGAGTTGGGCCGGTCTCTTCTAATAACATTATAATTACTGTGCTCCAATGTGCCTCTCTGGGTTAGCTTGGTTTCGCTAATCAGAAATAGCTCTGGGCTTTGATCGTCCAACAATCTATAGAGCTCGTTTTTTCGCGGGATCCCTATCAATGAATTTGCATTCACTGCAAGGATCTTATATGTGCTCTCCGTCTGCGCAGCCATTAAGACTGGTGACGTGCTTGGTTCTGCAGGAGCGCCAGAATTTGGCCTACCTGCTCCTCTAACCGATCCATACGCCTTTCAATGGAGGATTTCCAATCGGGCGTTGGATCGTGTGCTCTTGGCACTGAAGGTTGCTGCACTACCTTCGGCAGCTGCTGCTCTCCCGTACTCCTCTGACCAGACGCCATTTGGGCATAGGTCACTTGAGGAGTGACGGTTATGGCTGCCCCGAGTGGATTTTTCACTGGGGGCTGCTTCTGCAGAACCATTTTTGCTTTACGCTCCTGGAATTTAGGGCAACCCCGATAGTTAGCGGTGTGCCCCGCGTTCCCGCAGAGTACGCATTTGAGCTGACTCTTGTCAGCTGCTCCCTCTTGCCCCAGAGAGCAATTATCCGCACTGTGGTTTTCTCCGCACTTAACGCATCGAGGCTGCATTTGGCAGTTCGACGCGGCGTGCCCGAACCTTTGGCAGCGAAAGCATTGTGCAATGCCATCGCGCCTTCGTATGCTCTCCCAGATGCATTCGTGGTAATCTAAGGACTTTATCTTCTTTAGATTATCCACTTTGCTTGTGGGTGTTATCTGTACAATATAAAAGGGCAATTTCCGCCCCTCCCTCTTTGCCTTAACTGTGGTGAAGGGCTTGACCCCGACGAACTCAATGCCGTCACACACATGCTCTTTGAGCAGTTGGAGGACCTCCTCCGCTTCGAGCGGCCAAGTGAGCTTTAACAGCCGAGACTGGCATTTTTCGCTTTTTGGGGTGAAGGAAAAGAACTCGAGCTCCGACATCTTCAGATATTCCTTCACCACATTGTAATCCTCCACTGTCTTGCAGTGGATAGCGTGTTTATCCACGCCTTTATATTTCCTAATGAGAAAATTACCTGAACCTATGGCCTCCTTGCACATCTTGGCGGTTTGTTCAACATCCGCCTTGTAGATGTTGATTGGCGGAACTTTATTTTTCTTCTCTGTCTGCTGCTGATGAGTTGCTGGCTGCTGCTGTTGGGTTGCTGACGGCTGTCGCTGTTGTGTTGCTGAACGTTGTGTTGCTGAACGTTTTGTTGCTGAACGCCGTGTTGCTGGTCGCTGTTGTTGGTGAACTGCTGGCAGTTGTTGTGGATGTGCTGCTGGCAGTTTCTTTGTTTCTGGCCGCTGTTGCTGTTGCGTAGCTGGCCTTTGATGTTGCTGAGATGCTAGCAGCTGCTGTTGGAGTTCAGCTGGTGGTGGTTGTTGTTGCTGCACTGTAGCCCTCTTCTGTTGCTGCGGCTTCTTTGCCACTTGTTGTTGTTGCTGCTTCTGCTGATCCAGCATTCTCCTCGCAATAGTTCTTGCTTTCAGCTCTCTGATTTCATGCAAGAGTCGCTGAACTTTCCCCTGCATATCTTCAGCAAGCGTTTGCTTCATATGAAGTACGCGCTCAATTTCATCTTCTGTGTCAGAGGGAAGAGAATCATAGCTGTTGCTGCTAACAGCGAACAGGCCTTCCCCTCCATCGGAGACGTACTGCACCGTCTCTTCTACTTCTTCCCCTGACTCAGCTGCTGATGAACTCAACGACGCCTCCTTACTCTGCTCTTCCCCCTGCAGCTCTTCGGGTGAGGCATTGGTATTGCGGCGTTTTGCGATTTTTTGTGACGCTTTTTTCCTCCTCCTCTTCACTGCGCCTTCTGTGGGCACCGTTGACTAGTGGCCTGGTTCTTCCACCGGTTGTTGCTGGTCATTGACCGCTTCTACGCGGGCGGACCGCTCGTGGTCATTCATTTTCCGCACTCACACTTATGGTAATGTGTGAGCCACGGAAAAAAAAAAGAAAATATCTGGTTGTGTCCCCAATGGGGATCGAACCGGGGTCCCGTCGAGTCAACAGCAATGGCTCTACCGAATCGGCTGACTGCTGCTTTTAAAATACTCGCGGTACTTGCACTACTTAATTGTTGCTATTAACGTTTGTTATTTTCTTAAAAGCCGACACACTCGAAACTCACACTGCACTGTTCAGAGGTCTGTGAACGACGATGTAGAATCGCCCTTGGTAACGGCTGCTGCTTCCGTTTGTCGACACAACTGGGTGCAAAAATCCTGACTGGAAGGACCAAACTCATGTTCTACAAAACTCATATTTTGCCAGTTCTGCTGCATGGTGCCGAAATGGGACGATAAGCAAAAAAGAAGATCTGATTCTTAGTCCCTTCGAAAGAACATTTCTGCATCGGATATGGTCCCGTCTGCGAGGAAGGAGAATGGGGAAGAAGACACAACCGCGAACTCTACGAGCTGCACCAAGATGTGGATGTAGTTCGGAAGGCAAAATTCGTCGTCTGCACTGGTTCGGCCACACCAATGCTCTAGAGTTTAGCAAAGAGGGTCTTCGAATCCGAGTCTCCTGATTTGAAAGGGAGAGGAAGACCGAACCTACGTTTTCGAGTACGGAAGGCACCTTGGCCTTGACGACTAGAAGCAGCGTGCCCAGGACCGACAACAATGCAAGGCGGAATTGGCTAAGCATCAGACCACCCATGAGTCGCAGTTGTGAGATGTAAGTAAGTAAGAAGTGAGCATTTATCAAATAGTTTTTAAGGGCAAGAAACACAGCACGCATGGGTACCCGTTTCTTTTTGTATGTCTGCCCCACTATGTCAACTGACACTGAATCTTCAATTGAAGTGTTCAGTGCTTTATTAAATCAGTACATTTATCTTGCTTATTTTCGCGTTTTTGCTATCTATCACTTTAGGTCATGCCATTTCCAATGTAGAGTTAAAAAAACTTGCATTCTGAAGAACATCATCAATGTTGTTCTCGGAGCAAAGACATTGAAACAACTTTTCTACACGATGAACCACGCAGTGCCTACGCTTTGTTCTAAGAAGCACTGCAAGTAGTTAAGTTGTTGAAATAGCAAACATTTAACTCAGAGTAGTAGCACTAGTTGAAATCGATACATTGAGAGAATTAAAAAATACAGGGGCAAATCCATTCGATAAAATACCTCACAATTCCGGACGTTAGCATGATCATCCGTTCCGTGCTGGACAAATGTCAACCATTAATGACGGAAAGCCGTAAGGGATTACCTTAGGTAAAATAAAATGGATCCCTTCCTTTAGCTGAAGAACGCACGAGAACGTACTTACGTGTCATCTTTGTGCAAGTAAACAAATCTGAAACTCGTACTATTTAACCCCCCGTGCGTTTCAAGCTCATTGAGTATGATAACCATGAAACCCTTGTTGGCCTTGAGGTTTTTTAAGCCAAGACGAAAGGCCCTGGCAACACACCCGCCTACATGGAGCATGGATCTTACCAGGCCCAAAGGTTGCATCCACTTTCAGGGACTATACCTCATTAAGGAAAGCATTGAACGTAAACTGCAGCTTCCCAACTCAGAACTGCAATGTCAGGACTGGAATGTGACTGTGGTACAGGGGAGTACACTGACAAGGTTATGGACGGAGGAGAAGTGGAACCTCAATTTAGGCTATTGCACAAACTCACAGCACACACCCTGAGCCATCTAATTTTCTTCTAGAAAACATAGAAAACGAACCCACTTTCGTCATCAGTAACAGGCAGGAGGTTTTTGATGTAACGCTGCACAGTGAATCCACCGCTCTTTCAGTTGACAACTGGAAAGTCTCAGATATTCCCTCTCTTTCGGATCATTGGCTGATAAACTTAACGGTCAACATTGAGGAATAACAAAAACAGTAGACTGAGGGGAAATTGGTAGATAAAGTAAGGAGACAACGAAGCACCTGACTCGGAAGGACTTAGGAGGCGTTAACAACGTAGTGCAGGCTGCCATCGCACTGTCATCACACCTCAAAGCATCCTTTGAAAAGTCGTGTCCTTTGCGGACGACCGCAAGCAAAAGATCGCCACCATGGTCGTATAAGGACCACCATACGAAAAGTTCAAACGTACCTCCTAAATTCAGTGGGAGTATTGGATTTGTACCCAGAATGTTGACACAAATGATTATTTCTAATATCAGTGTCTACAAGCGTGCAATCGCTAGCTTATTCGCTTCGAACACTTCCAAGGACAACTGCATTTTCCGCCGGCGAACTTCCTGCGAATGCAACTCGCTGACATTCCTGGTGTCTATTGATTCCTTTGAGTTCGAACAATTGGTCAATGATCCCGGTAATTGTGGACAAACTGAAGAAATTTTAAAGCGAAATTGTCCAACCAACCGGGCCATGTACAAACATTCACCACCGCGGAGCTCCGTGGTGCACCCATCACTTCAGCAGCACCCACACCGCATCGAAGCAGCATGCTCGGTTCCGATCGGCGGGTGGGATGTACTGCTGGCCTTATCACAGCTCCAGAGTTCCACGGAAATGGTAAGTTTTATGTCCATCGCCAGCCGTTTCGTGTATGTGTTGGGTTGTGTGGGGCTTTGGCTGTTTGCCAGAAATCTTTATGGGACGAAAATATCTGCACTACATCTGGGAAATAGTCGTTGCATGTAAATGGAATTTGCTGCTGCTGTCCGTTCACGATTGTAAGGGATGCCATTCAGTCTTTCGTCTCTCTGGCATATGCACTTATCCAAAATGCAATCTGATGTTGTAAAGTGGCGATTTGATGGCTTGTGTCCCCTCTGATTTGATGGTGGTTTTCCCTTGATTTTCAAAAGGAATTCACTCTCCATGAGATTGCAAAATGTACTCCACGAGGAGGTATTCGAATTGTGCTTTTTTATGCTGTCCAGATAGGCAGAAGTTTAAGGCTTCTTGAGTCGTTTTCAGCAAGGTTATGATGCATTCACCGAACAAGGACATTTTGAGGGAGAAGCAAATTGTATGGATTTCATGGCGTAGTAAACAGACAATCGAATGAGCGTTCCTGGCATGCATGGGCTTTGTGCATACTTCCAATGACGATGTTCAAGGAAGTTAAGTTCGACAGTTCTCGGAAATGGTAGGCAATTCGGGTAACATTACTTAACCACAGTAGTTGGTGTACGGTTCCTTCTGTTGCTGGTGCAGCCTATCTAGTATCCTCGATCATAAATCGTTTTTCCATTTCTTTTTACATTTGTTTGCTTTTTGGTGGTTCCAGGAGTTCATGTCGGTCGATAAATTTCCTTCGTCTTGATCGGGGAATGGGGAGACTTGTGTGTTGATTGATTGAGGTGTCCTTAGGTGAGGGCGTCCTCTTCAGCGTTGCCCAACAGCTCAAAGCCGATCACTTTTCGGGCTGAAGCCAAGTTACCCATGCGCTTTTTATGGTGCATCCACCTTAGGCGTCTGATCCGCAAACGTCGGGATAGGCCCATGTGGATGAATAATCCATACAGTTCGTAGTTGAATCTGGTTGAGTACAACATGAGATTTCTGGTAAGTACAACTTTTCTGTTGAAGAGACCAAGATATTTTCATCCGCTTTTGAAATGTCTCTACGCCATACACCACGACTGGGATGAAAAATGTTGACATGATATCAGCTTCGACCTCCGTGGGAGCCTCCCTTGAGCTCAAGGGTTGTCAAGAGCGGTTGGCAAGAGTTAATACTATTCACTGCGAAGCCGAGTTAGGCAGAACTGACTAACTTGTAGTTACGGCTGTCCATTAACTTTGAGAGCTCTGTCCAATATGCCGATGTTGTGTGTCCTTTCTCGAAGAGGACTGCTGCTCTCCAACTTATGTGTTAATGGCGGAAATGGGGTTCCTGGAATTTGGTGTCTCCGGTGATGGCCTCAAAGTGTTCCAGGATGTCAGATGGCCGCGCGCCTATGCAACCACATCTCGTTGGCGTTTATATTCAACGCAGGCATACCAGAGAGTCTCCCACTTAGTTGCACTACGTATGGCAATTCCCGGTGTGCTCAGGAGTCCAATATCAAAACCGCTCCTTTTTCACTTCGGTTTTGACATCATATTCCGGACAGGCACCGTCCAAGACGATGTACTAGTCTCCTTTGATTTTAGATCAATGCCCGAAGGTCTTCGTTTTCCCACAACGAATACACATACCAATAGGTACAACCTTTTGTGACAGCTGTAACATATGTTGCACACCTTTCTTCTCTGTTATGAATAGCTAATCCTTGAAACCTTTCGATTTTTTTTTAGTTTATCGCGTTCAGACAGACAGGCAGATGAACTTTGTGTTATAATGTTTAAAGATATAGTGAAACTACTCTTAAAGGATACCCCGCTATAAGGAACACCTCCAATTACGGACAATTCGCCATGGTCCCGGCATGAAGGGCTAGTCGTGTATTTCAACCCCTTTTCAAAGGACCCCCCTTCCCCATAAGGACATTTGCATGAACATTTGTACCCCTAATGGGAGAGAATTTTTGTTTTTCAATTTCCATTAATAACTTACGTTACGTTTTCATAACCAACAATCATGACGGTCCCTCGGTTGTCTACTATCCAGACGTTTCACTGCATGTATTGTCTTTTTTAAATTAAGTACTATTCGCTTGGCGATCAGGAGAAGTATGACAAATTCTGGTAGCATTGTTTTCCACTTGGTTTCGCATCGCTGCCGCGTTTTTGTCCCCTGACCCGCTGTTATCTGCTAACTGAAGTTGCTGTTGCTTGATGGCAACAATGGGCGGCTGCATTTGAAGTCTTTTACGAGCCATAATTGCTGGATAAGCAGATGGCCGAAGATATGCGGGTTGAGTGACAGTCTGGCATGTAACTCGTGCACACAAAGAGCCAGTGAATTTCAGAGATTTGCGAAGTTAAACAGATTCATTCCTCTATAGACGCCGCACTCAGACGTCGACTCCGTGCTGATGGATCAGACATACTTTACTGCAGTCATGTTAACTCATTATGTTGCATTTTGAAGAGCCACATCAAAAATCTGGTAATATTAGTTGGTGAATGTGTCCCGCCCATCTTGCGGTGCAGTACACGTAACTGAATTCCATATGACATTCATTTAAACCGCATCGTACAGAAAATCGACTTTCTTAAACGTTCAAGACTCATTGCAGATGACACAAGCACAAGTCCTCAAACATGGCGCATTTCAACAAAATCCAGCACTTAGACGAACGCAGCAGTTCAACAGATCCTAGTCAGACAAGCAGCGCACCGCCATATGAATCCGAAGTGAATTTCAAAACGAATGGTTATGTCACAATGTCCTTGTTGAAGAGTGAAGAAGATATAAAGAATGTCCCATCCTCACCCAATCATATTCAAGAGCAGGCCAACGAGTCAATTTCAGTTCGGTTCCGTCCACTTAAATACACTCTTGGTGTGCTTTAAATGAATTTAAGTGAATGTCGGAATGGAAAAATGGGATTCCTTTCCAACCTTTCACACACACACACACACACACAGAGGGAGAGCCGTAAAGAGAAACCGCATTCAGTAGCAGTGACCCGAATGATTTTTTTCGTTTCCACTTAAAATCGCTGTCAACGAGAAAGAACACTTTCAATTCAATGACCACCGTCCACCACCCATCCAAGATCCAGCACTGACCCAAAACTCTCTCGTTATGCTGGCCCAGAACTGGATGGGGAGCTGGTGGCCAATGGCCATTGCCACTTCAGTTCCGGATACCCGAGTACATCTCGTTTTTCATATCTGCTTGCCAAAATAACATTAACTGGGCAGTGAAGGAGAGTGTGACTCACACTCGCATCGCAAACCAAATCGGTATTCGCATGGACACATGTCCTTCGCTCTAACACACAGCCATGGCTTTGGCTCATTCATTCGTGAAATGTCAATTTAGAAAATTATTATTCGACTCAATAACGAATGCGTCGGTATTGTCGCCGAACCTCTTCCGGACTCGCTCCGACCGTCAAAACGGACTACACTCGATTCCTCGATTTTTATTGCATCCAAAATAGAAGAGAAAAAAATTTTTCATTTGGATTCGATGGCCGTTCATCGGTTGTGTGTGTGTGTGTGAGTGCGTGGCGAACACAAACTTTACGATGACTTGGTAAATCTCTTAGATCCCATGCTAGGTTCAACGTCCAAGTGGATTTGTTTTCTGTATTTATGGCAAAGCGTTTGCTGTTGGAATTGTTTTGGTTTGGTTTTGTCACAGGTCCTGCGTTGCTCGGTCAGTGGAGCCTTGGCAACGCTTGCAACTGTGCTTGTCAAGGATTTTCCATTCTGCATCATTGCATTTCTGGAATACTCGAACGTTGGTAGGGGCGAGTGCTCCCCTATAGTTCGTTAGCCAACAGGACATCCGGTTGAGTGTAAAATTCGACGCTCGTCGCTCAGTTCGGGCCGGCGAAGGAATGATCTATATGCATCCACTAGAGTGGATGTTTCTTTTTACGTCACTACTCTGCGGGGGCCTGGCGGAGGGTTGATAAAGTTTCGCACTGTCGTCGTCAGTGTTTATTGCGGGTGGACCATAATTCACGGTACACAGTTTTCAGCACCTTATCGTGCACCGAGGCAGGCACTTATTTCGTTTAGAATTCAATTTAAGTGTGCAGCTCCACGAGGGGGAAGGGCCGTTGTCTGTTTTCAACTCCAACACATGCTCGTGGCCAGGGTGCACGATGACTTCTGCGGCGCATAAACTTATAATGAATGGAAACTTGTCCAGCTGGCGCAACGGAGTGGTGCAGTTGTAGTGTACCTGATAAGCACTGCGAGAGAGATATATGGCTGCCATAAGCGGTCGAGCAGGGGTTCGTTTTTTAGCTGAAAGGACTGTGAGTAGAGGGCGAAAATACGAAAATATGAAAATAATTAGGATCCTTGATGAGAGAGGCGGTGTGCGACCGGTACACGGTGTGCGAGTGGCGAATGTGATTTTGACGTTTAAATAGATTTATTCTCACAAAAGGACGGAGTTGTTCTCATTCGGGCACGGACGCGAGATAAGTTTATGAATGAATCATTACCTCTGGCCTGGCACAGTGCAGGAGTCTCTCCTCCTCGTTTTGCGGGGCGATAGCAAACATGGCTAATTCAATTCTCAGTAAAAAGTTAGCGCAATTTGTTAGCTCGCCAGTGTGTGAATGGCACATCAGTGGACACATAGTAACCGCGTTACCACATCACAGAAATTGAATGCTTTATGCAATAGCCCGCGAGGGAGTCGCAGCACCAGTTGTACAAAGTTGCTCACGCTTTATGCGAAAATAAATGCATTCAAAGGGCTTGAATGGGGAGAAATTTAACAACATTAGCATCGTTTGCAAACGGGTAAGGACTGCGTCTGCGATTATTGTGACAGAATTAAATAGACCGAGGGCGAAGTCAAGACTGACGAAAGTTGTGCACGTTGGAGGTGGGGTGCATGACGGTTGGGCGATCGACGGACCATTCAGTGCTAATGAACTGAATTTCTGAGTCAGTTCGTCGGTGAAGGACATTTTCTCTTCTGACGGTAGTGAATGTGATATTTTATGTGAAACTTGAAGGTGATCAAATTGGATTAACGCAAATGTCTTTGGGTTAAGATGTGGATTTTCTTAAGCATTCATCACCTGCTTGGTGATTCGATTCAACAGAGAGTGCTGAGCTTGCAATGACACTGTAGTCTGGCAGAAGCTGATAAGGCTATGCATGATGATTTGAGTGGAAAGAGGTGGTCGTTGATGAGTCGACTCCTAAGAATCAATATTTGATTGCTCACACAAAGTACTCTCATAACTTAACGCTCCACCACTCGTCTCAATATGCGCCCTTCGAAATCTGCAAAAAATCTTTGCTCATCTGTAAAATTCTACTCATCGACGAGTAGAATCGTAGTACCACCTGTCTGATCAAGGCGGAGCACTGTCTTAGACATGGCGGCGGGCTGTCCTGTGACTCATGCGACGACAACATCATGAGACGATCTGTGACCCGTACTGGAGACACGATTTTTCAGAAATCTGTTCAGCTGATTTGAATTGTTCATAGCATGCGACGATGATATTGGGACTTGAATGGAGTTAGCCAAATGTTAATCGAAAGAGATTAAAATACACGTGTTTCTGGAAAATTGGATTTTTTGATTGATTTGAGAAAAAAAAAACGAATTTAAAGGGAGTGTGAGACTTCCATTGCATCATGAAAATAACTTAACTTAGCTGCTCATTATAGAACAGAGCGATGCCACTTTCTGTACACACAGGGCAGTGTTCTGTCTGATCTTGTATTAAGCAATGTGACATTTCTGGCACGAACACTACAGAATGTCAAACTCATCGAAGGCATTCAAATACCACACCGCAAAGTACATGTACTCAAAATCGGATTGTGACAGAAATGTCTCGCCGCCCTTCAGAGGGTTAAATGGTTTGACGGCCGACGGGAAAACAGAGTATATGTGAGTATGTAGTCTAGCGAGGCGCAAACAGATCCGACGCCTTAGGTGTCTGAATGATGATGGACTATTTAGCTTTCGGCCATAGAGTCATTGATTGTGTTATTGTCGGACAGTCGTATCTAGGCTGCTGCATGCAGAAGAACGTTGATCAACTGGGTTTTCACATTAGCTTGTTGCTTGCAGTCAAAGTCCACCTCAGATTGTAGCGCCACACAAACAAAAGGAAAGCAATCGACACCGTCAACTGTTGGCCACAGACCGAAGTGTCTTGCACTCAAATCGATAATACGGATGTGGAATACATGTTGTTTCAACAAGACGGTATCACGTCCCACACAACACGAATACAGAAAAATACCCTGGTCGAGTAATTTTTAGTAAAACGCATGTACTGGCCCTTCCACCAAAGTTTTGTGAACTGCTGATGTTGGCTGTTGCAAAAAGATCGTGTTTATTACAGACAGGCCGAGTACTGGCTCGATCTGTATCAGAAAGGCATTGAAAGGGATCTTATAGGAATCGAGCCCCTCAAGAACTGCTGTGAAGGTCATTTGACTGATGTTGTACTTCAGTCGATATGACAGAATCCCAGCGAAATAAAAATCGGAATATAAATCGCAAATGTGTTGCATTAAAATTGACTGCCCGAACCACACATCATATGCAACCCAAAAGCCCTGATTTGTTAGGTAATGAATCGATAATTCACTCATTTACCGCTCGAAGGTGAATTCTGACTAAAAATATCCAAACAATTCATTAGATTCGCTTGAAAAATGACCGCTGAATTGCAATCAACGGTACATTGAAAACATCAAATGCACTTAAATTAAATATTCGCGTGTGTACATATGCAAATGAAAAAGACTATTTGTTTTCATAACAAAAGGCATCACAAAGCGGCAGCTGTACAAATCCTACCCACACATATGCGCATACAGCCGTAAGGCATCGATAGAAAATGCTGCAGCCCACCAAAGGTCTGAGCGATTTTAATTAACAATCAATTTTCTATGTCACATGTGCAAGCGAGTGGGCGTGAATGCGTTATTAATTTACTTGGAAACATTAAAATATGGACGAGTTATTTGTGGGAAGGACCAGCAGATTACGTATTTCCAATTAAAATTTCCACATTGAAGTAATTATCGCTTCGTTCCTGTCCAGAGGGGAGAGATTATCCTTTACTTAGGAACTAATTACTGTAGTGGTGGTTTGGTTATACTTATGTAATTGGCTCAGATGGGTTATTGTCAGAGCTCTTCAAGGCGAGATCGTTTGCAGAATTTTGGAAGACGAAAGCATGACCCACGTGTGGAATATCAGCCCCATCCACAAAAAAGGCGATCCTACCTCTTGCATCAACTACGGGGGTGTAGTCCTGCTCGTCGCCTACAAAATCCTGTCCGGCGTACTATGTGAACGTTTAAAGCTGCGGCTACCAGCCCGGCAAACCCACTATAGACTAAATGTTCACTTCAAGCCAAATCCTGAAAAAGACCAGCGAGTTTGAAATCGATACACAACGCCTTTTAAACGATATTGAGGCCGATACGACAGCATTCATCGCGAAGAACTATTTGATGCGATGTCCGATTTCGGCATCTCGAAAAAATATATCTAGTTGTGTCGCACCACTCCTACAAACAAGCGATGCACCGTGCAGTTCTGTTAAAGGACCTCCTCGCCGATTGCAATCTGATTCGGAGTTGGGAATAGCGATGCGCTGTCGTGTGTTTTCTTTAATTTGATCCTGGAGAAGAGAGTGCGAAAGTCAGTCCAAATGTTGGATTACACAGAAGAACAGGCGAAACGAGCTGTTCTGAAGGTGAATGAGGATAAGAAGAAATATATGCTGTCGAGCATGAAACGACCTGCGCATACCATCTGGGGCAAAATATTAAAGTCAGCAGCTAAAATTTTGATGGTGGATGGTAAATGGAGACTCTGTGCCAAGATGTATTTCAGAAGCCAAAAAATCCGCTTGTCAACATCGAGCGTATGCTCCAGCTACGAGGGTTTTCGAATTCAAGCCACCTGTTTCGAGAAATATATATATATAAATACCAAGTTATCGCAGACTGAAGACACCTTGGTCTTGATGACCGGAACCAGCGTACTCAGGACCGTCAGTGATGGAAAGCAGCTATTGCTCAGGCTGAGACGCTGCCCGCAGTCGTTGACCTGATGAGTTAGTATGTAATTATGTAGGAAAATGCAACAATGTGCAGTAAAAGGTTGCAGAAGCTAGACGGAGTGGGAAAATGTTGAAAAGAAATCGGTTTTTGTTTTAAAGTGTGTGAAAAATGTTTATTTGTTTCCGCCTTTAAGCTTCTGTTGACATAAGAATTCCCTCCAGGACGTCACGGATTGCCTCAATAGAAGTGTCCAGCACACCTTGTTTTCTTTGCACCATGATGCATAACTAGCATCGTGGTGTCGTCATAGAAAGACTCAGTCAAACTCTTTTTTGTTCACACATTCGCGTGAAATTATATTCAAAAGTGGCGATAAATAATATTGGCCGTAACATGGATCAATGAGCCATGAGGTTACTACTGAACGCTGCGATTTTTCTTCCGCCCCCGAACAGATAACTTTCAATCGCCAAGTAAATCAACGACGATGCAAGTTCACTCTGAAAGACAGATGAGCAATTATTTAACCTACAACTTAGCAGAACTGCATCATCATCTCCGTCAATGAAGCAGTCAGCCTTTGAGTGCATTTTTCGAATTGAAGTAAGCTCGTAACATTTGATTCCGTTTTGCATTTCCCTTTTGAAAATATCCGAATTTCGAAATGGACTTAAAATTGCTTCATATTTGCGCACCATGCCCCTGTTTCACAACAACGGCGTATCCTTCAGATCCACACACACACACACACGCGTAGTCCATACATCGCCTCTGTCCCTAAGCAAACCATCCCCATAAACGGAGTGCTCAAAAGACCATTTAAGAGCTCGCAACCAGTCGTTCCATTCAACCAGATACTAATAACTGTGCCAAAGGATACCCTCCAACGCAGTGTTACGCTTCACTAGCTTTGCGAATTTAAACCTTCAAACTGCCACAAGCTACACATGTACTCTGTACACAACGGGATTACTGGTCTCGTTGTGCCAAGACAAAAGCACAAAACATTCTCATTTGCAGTCCTCCAAGTGGGATAGAGTGAGTAATTAGCGCGTACTCATGGACTTACATGTCCGAACACACGATGGACCCCATTCTTCCCTCTTTCACTTTTACTTCATTATTTATACTTTCTTTTGGCACCGAAATAAAGTACAGTCGAAGAAAGGAGGAACAGAACACAAGGAGGCAGCTGAAAGGACCAACACATCATCTAGGCAGCCCTTCGCCGCCGTGGTACACAGCGAGCGGGGGAGCTTCGTGCAGCGCTCTTCGTAGGAGAAAGGATACAAAATAAGGCACTGCAGATGTGCCATAGCATGTGAGAGGGATTTGAATTGAGGTCGATGTGTAAATATTTGCTCGAGGTAATGGATGTTTATTCTAAGGATTCCCCCTATGGCCGACCGAGCTAAATGACAACTCAAGGATGCCCAAATATACCGAGGCACGGGAAAACATGCTTATTTTCCTGAAAATTCTATACAAACATGAACTCTTTCGATTTTACAACGTACACATGTTCGGCCGACAACGTTGTTGATGATGATGCATGGCCTGGATGGGTGAGGGGAGAGGGGGAGTGGGAGGAGACGAGCAAAAGATGATGATGACAGCGTCATTGTGAAGGCAAGCAGCAACATCCTCCAGAAATGCGAAAAATGAAACCAATCTATTCGGGAAGGTATTCAAATCGTGTCTTTGCGTTGCTCCCATACGCACGGGCGCCACACAGCGCCCTGCCACCGTGAGTGATTCTACCCTACGTCGTCGCGGCGACTGCATAAATAGTGATGGAATCATCCTTTAAGGTTAATATTCGCTAAACGTCGGCATTGGTAAAGGGAAAAACATATTAAATCCAGCTTTGAGGTATTCCTCCTTGATCCGATGCACGGTGCAGGTGCACAGATAGCGCGCACCGTGTAGCGGCATGGCGTGAGGATAGCTCCAATGAAGGAGACGATGATGTCAAAAGAAGATTAGATCGAAAGCATACTCATGGACTTGGCTGCGGAGTGGTACTTATCCCAACAAATATTCTCTGATATGCTTTGATGGAGGAGCAAACTCTGAGGCGTGTTGACTTAAGTTGCCACCTAGAGGATGGGCTTATTTGTGTCATAGACGAGTGTGGGAATGCTATTTGCAATCCGATTTGGAAAATGTCAGGCTGTCTGGAGGAGCGAAAGTGTTATGAGTCAATCCCGGATGTCGTTGCATGTTTCTTATGCATCCGTTGTGAACTGTGTGGTAACTTGCAAAGGGATGCGTGGCTAAGAGACAGCTTAGTCGGCTCTAACGACTTGAGAAACAGGGGTCCATCCAATGGACTCCAAAACGGTCATATGTTGCTACGAAGCACTGAAATCCCTTGCCAGATACAATAAAGTGAAGCTCGGCTGGGTCCCTGGACACAAGGGTGTTGAAGGTAACCAATCTGCAATGAGCTCACTAGGACTGAATTGGAATCTGCGTTCATTGCACCTGAACCGTACTGTAATGTCAATTGGACAGCAGCAAAGCAAAGCTGATTAACGAATGCGAAAACAAACTTCGCCTAGACCACTGGATCAATGGGGATGGTCTTAGGCAGTCCAAATCATTAATCATGCATATAAAAAATCCTCTGCCTAGACAAGGAAACTATACGAATGCAGGCAAAGCTTTCCTACTGGTCACTGCGGCCTGAATACAAACTAAACCTGTGACGGGAAAATAGATGTCGGCTATGCCTGAAAGAGGATGAGACATCCGAACACATTTTAAGTGAATGTCCGGCACTACTTTGGTTAAGGAAACGTATTTTTCATAGGAAAACACTCACTTCAGTGAAACTAAAGAGATCCGCTACAGGAGGAAGCAGTACGTTTTTTGAATCAATTTCAATCCTCCCAAATTGTTAGGCATGCTGGAAGGAATCGTAAAGCTTAATTGAGCAAATTAAAATAAACCTCTGAAACTGGAAGTAATCCATACAAGGGATTGGTTGATTTCGAACGATCTCATATACAAACGCGAAACCTCCTTGGGAAAAAATCCCTTGCATTCGTCAGCGGCAAAACGGAGAAATATCCAACTTTAGTCGTATTAGTCAAAGTTATTAGGAGTCCACAGGAAAATAGTTTTTGCCGACGGAATTTAAGGCCATACCACAAGTCGGAAGATGTTAAAAGATTTGGTGCCAAATTTTCAAAATTTTTGAACAACAAGAAGGAGATGGTTAGGCCAAATTTTGAGCAGTTCAGATGACCAAAGTCTGCCACATCCAGCGCATTGTCGCCAGTGCTGCAGCCAAGAGAGCTTTGTCTTATTTTGATTGCGTTGATGACTCGGAGAACTGTCATGATAGAATATGGTAAAGGGTGATTTTTTAGCTATTATCTTTTTGGCAACACTGGTTTAAAAAGCTGACACACGTTTCGTGTTTTGTTTCACTGTCAAACATCTTCAATTAGGTCTATAATTTAACCATGAATCGTCTTACAAACGAACAACGCTTGCAAATTATTGAATTTTATTATCAAAATGCGTGCTCTGTTAAGAAAGTTCATCGCGCGCTTCTTCCATTTTATGGTCAGCTCATTTTTGGCTCAATGCAAGAGCTACCAATGCATCCAGAAAAAGTCACAGTTTGGTGCGGTTTAGGGGCTGGTGGCATCATTGGACCGTACTTCTTCAAAGATGATGCGAATCGTAACGTAACTGTGAATGGTGAGCGCTACCGTGAGATGATATCCAACTTTTTTTTGCCCAAAATGCAAGAGCTTGACTTGCATGACGTGTGGTTTCAACAAGAAGGTGCCACATGACACACAGCACGCGCATCAATGGACTTATTGAGGGGCGAGTTCGGTGAACATTTTATTTCACGTTCGGGACCGGTCAATTGACCGCCTAGATCGTGCGATTTTACGCCTTTAGACTATTTTTTGTGGGGCTATGTTAAAGCTCATGTCTATACAGACAAACCCGCTTCAATTGAAGCATTGGAAGACAACATTGAAGCATTTATTCGTGAGATAATGACCGAAATGTTGAAAAGAGTATGCCAAAATTGGACTAAGCGGATGGACCATTTGAGGCGCAGTCAAGGTCAACATTTGCATGAAATAATCTTCAAACATTATATTATATGGACCGTACTATCGATTCAAATAAAGATTTCATGCATTTTTCTGAATTTTAGGTGTTTTTTTTTTGAGAAACTTTCCTATAGCTTTTAAAAAATCACCCTTTATATTCCCCGTATCGGATCCTCCAATGGCCTCTATTTTGAGCCAAATTATAATAAGTATTTCATAATTTTAATCCATTGGTACGATGTAGGCTACTCCTTAAAGAAATCGTTTTCGAGCTCTAGTTACCAAAGTCCAATGCCTACTACCAGATCATGAACATTCCCAACGAAACCCCTGTGAATGCGTGAAGAAGAATGTGTTTGAATGCTACTTCGGTTTGAAAAAAGGAAGTGTTAAAATGTCTAACTTTATCAAGAAGTTGCTGCACAACACGAATATTAGGGCAATTCTATGATGACTCAAAAATTTGACGTATTAGTTGAATATTTTGGCAAAGACGGAGAATGGGGGTTAAAATGTATGGAAGAAGAGGTCCACATTGAGATACAAAATGTGTACTTTTTATATAGCTATTTAATAGCTCCCAAGAAGTCCATTCTGCGTTCACTGGAAAACAATGCGGTCTCAGATACAATTTAGGGGACTTAAACGTTGCAGTGCTATTCTCCCCGCTGTCGGTGGTGCTTATGTTTGCGTCGTGTCATATGCAGAACTGCGTAACATCTGCACACAGCTGAGCAATTCAAGCAACTTTCTACATATGCTGGTGCCTCTTGTTGTGTGTTTTCGGCAGCCACTGTGGAAGTGGAATTTAATTAAAAAAGATGTCTCACTCTTGGAGCTATGAGCACTGCACCCATTCCCTCATTTACAATCAAACCTTAGTCGCTTGCCAAACCGACCACAAATGCTTTGACGAATCCGCAGGTCTTCGAGAAAGTCTGGTATACCAGGCTGCCATTTTCTGCCCACTCACTCTGAGTGATTTTTTTACGTTCGCCAACGAGTTCGACCATAAAGGTCCCATGCACATCATAACCTCAAAGCCCCTTCAGGCCCTAATGGTCGATTTGAGTGTACACCAAACCGTTTATGGGCATTCATCCAACTCGCGACCATAGACCTCTTCGCCCTCTTTTGTGCGTTTGAGAATCTATAAAGTTTAACACGCTTCGCATCCATTATACCTACACGAAGCGTCTATAAATTGCCTCCCCGAGTGCGGGAGATCGAAACCCACAAGCTGGCAGTTTTTGCCCCATCGACAAACATAGAGCTGCACATGTGTGCGGGTATAAAATATTCAACACCTTAATAGGAACCCCTTTCACTTCACTTAATCTGGAATCGCAGATAAAATGTTTTCTGATTTGTGTGCTCAGACACGCTGCCGTATTCCCTGTCACGCTCCCACATGACCCGGTTCCCCACACACCAGTTTTATGCGATTTAAATTGTCTTCAGCCATCGAAGGCACATTTCAATCTCCCATCAACTATCAACACACACACACCCGTCAATCGATGGGGTAGTCTATCCTGTGCGACACCATTGCTTCATCGTTCGAAAGAGTGGCCTGCCAGCCACAACTGCTGGCGCAGAATTACCCTTGAGACATCGAACAAGAGGAAGATGAGTAATTTCGCTCACCGATACACGCCTGAAATTATCATGGAAGACTGTCCCCCACACCCGAGTGGATACGAGTTGAATCCGGGGACTTCCATCGAGTAGGTGTGCGGCTGGCTTGCCAGTGCTGTGCCCGCTTCTTTACGACACCCACATGGATTCGATGGAATTCATAAGGAAAATATTTCCACCAGCCCGTGGTGGGGCGGTTAGAATAATAATTCGATCGTTAAATGAGTTTATGTCGCCCTCGAATAAAATTAAACTTTTTATGATAACAACATGTTTGCTCGGCTGTGCTCGTGAGTGGCTGCCTTCTCGCAGATTTTTCCGTCGTCGTCCTATTTCGGCGCAATTTTTTACGGCGTCGTTGAGCACTTTAATTGTTGCCTAGTAGGCTTGAATTGTTGGGCAAATAAAAGTCGGCAATGCAGGGGGGACTGTGGCTGTGGGGAATGCGTTGTATTATTGGCTTTGTGATTTGTCGGCGACGATAAATCATTTCCGGCAGGCTTCACACTGGCATGGCACGAGTGTTTCGTTATGATGGCATTTAAAGGATCTTCCAGTTTCTTCAATTGTATGATTGAATAAATTTGCCGATGGATCAATCAATCGGGATTTGGGGGGTGAGATTTCTTATGGCAGTGCCATTGAGGCATTCAGATTTCAGTCGTAAGTAAATTGAAGTGATTAGTGCATGGGGCCAAATCGAATTCAGTTTGGGGAGCTCCCAATCGACGGCTGCCTGTGTTCCAGAGTGCACTGTGCTTTTGCATGACTTTACTGTGAAAAGATTGAAAGGATGGTGATGGTTGAACTGCTTGAACTCAGTTCACTGGTGGGCGTTTATCCAGTCAAATTTGATTTGCATTCAATTCAATTAAATGTTTATCTACACTGTTATGGCCTCCAATTCATCCATTTATCTATAATGCCTGAAAAGTGTATCTGTGGAAGAGATTGGAAGTACTTCCCATTTTTGCTCTTTCATGTTGCTATATAATAAAGTGCGGTGTATAACGCTGGATCGATCAGTGCTGCAATAGCAACACAAGCATACCATGACCCGTGGCTTAGTTGCCAGACACAACACTGACTACAGTTCTCTTCAGCTGATTTTCAACAATACCTTGGTTTCCTGTGACAAACTGTGAAAAAAACTGACTCACTGCACATTGTTTGAGATTAGAATTGAATACAAAATCATAAGACTCAACGTCATTCGAAATTTTTCGCCTCTTTTGATATTTTTATTACCTTAATTAACTTCTTTCGATGGTAATACCTTCCTTTCTGAACCTACACTTCAACCTACTTATATTCGTCATATTTTCTACAAGCTTTCTTTCCGGCCAGCTTTTGGTGAGTTCCAGTACAGGCTTATTGCCATGATTTTTTGCAATTTTGTATCGTATTTCAGTCAATGTTAAGACCCTTAATTAATTTAATTTATTCTAAGACACAAGTGTTTAGAATGTTTCTTCCATCAACGCTTTCCGAACCGGAAACAATGTGGAGGTAGAAGGGGAGATCGCCCTATACACTGACGGCTCAAAGACGAGCGTGGGTACAGCCGCGGCAGTCTTATGTAACATCTTCGAAAAATCTCTGGCACTAAGAGACGACGAAAAATGCTGCATTCAAGCCGAAGTGGCTGCCAGATATAAGGCGGCCGACAAATCGATCACCATTTTTTCTGATAGCCAAGCGCATCGGACATTCCGACGTGGAAGCTGATTAATTTATGCAGACACAGCATCAGTGATCCTTGGCGAACTCAGTGACTCTATTCTTGGTACCAGGGCATACTGGACATATAAGAAAACGACAGTCTCGCGAAAAGGAGATCCGAGCTGGGAGAGTCTCTGGCAATCCCGTATAAGCGCATAAGTCGCTCAGCTCCAGGAAAAAAAATAGAAGACGAAGTTCTGGGCAGAGCCAGATCTTGATGCCTGGTTCTGAGTATTGGAAGCAACGGCAAATGCTCTATGGCCGACGCTGAAAAGAGAACATCGCTGATAGGTTTTAGTCGCAAGGATGTACGCGTGCTAACCAGAGTCCATTCCGGCACTGTGCCATATATAAACATGTAATGGGTCTAAACATACCGCAACGACTTTTGCAGAAGCTGCAGAGATGAGGAAGTAACATAATCTATCTAACATCTGCCTGCAATAGCTGAGTTCCTAAGAAAGCACTTCCTCGTACAGCTGAAGGACTTAAGCAGTGTTGAACTGAAAAACCTCCGAAGATTCATATTAGGTTGGATTATAACCGAGGTAGGTCTCACGATAGTAGACCATTCCCAAGCAAGGGCACAATGGACCCACCGCGTTGGTCTAAAGCCGTCAGGGCAACCAATTACCTACCTACAGTGGCATATGGATTCTGCTTCTTTTCCTTGGCAAAGGCATCTTAGTTTCTGGTGACAACGCATTTCAGTCTTGTAGTATGGATATAATAAGAGTGTCTGATGGATAAATTTCAGTTGCGGAACAAATCTAAATCTATCAACACTTGCTGCAGAATCTTGTGTGGTTTCTTTCTCTAGCTCATATTTTTCTTCACGGTCATCCTCGGCACTTGATTTAGTACCTCGGCACTTGATTTAGTACCTCAGCACATCTTGTACGTAGTTCTTGTGCTCTCGACGTGGATGCAGGTAATTATTCACTATGAGGTATTGGCAATGACACAGTTTATTCCAATGGTTTTCTTTTAAATATTTTTCACACCGTTTGACTTAATTATGCAAGGATAACAGTCACCGCAACGGTTCACTTGTTCACGTCAAATCATAGGAATGACGAACAGCACCGACTTCATGTAACCATTTATCCATTCGATAAGTGTAGCATAAAACGAGATACAAAAAAGTTTCGGAATCCATTCTTTTGGTCTTGTTTTATAGAACAATACAGTCTATAAACCTGCTTTACTTTACACCCTTCTTTGCGACTTTGGAATATTTTGGCCACAAACAATTTATTGGAATGATTCCCATAAATGCGACGACCATATATTGTACTTTGACTTAAAACTGCATATGTATTGTATATTAACAAAACTTAAATCACTTTTTTTAATTATTCCGATTGCTAGCCGACCGAGCAAGGCAACTAGATTGAATTTGTATGCACGAGAAGTTGCCGTTGCTTTCCATTATTATTTTAAGCAACCATTATTCATGGTCCATTGGAATTGTAAGGAAATCTTCAAAATATTGATTAGAGTACTTAGCCTATACCCAGGAAGTTCCCACTCAGGTTCCAAGAACAAAGAATGAACAACAAACCCAGAAGTTTCATCATCTCACGCTCAAGAGCTCAATGATATCAAAGACCCGCCGATCCTTTTTTTTAGGCGCGCAAAAAAAAAACACATAAAACATTTCTCCTCAAATGAGTTTCAGATTTTAACTAAGCGTAAATTACCGAAATCAAAAGTCACCTCTGGACTTTCTTAAGGATCAAATGAAAACATCCGAATGTCCAGCAAGGCATAAAATTAAAGCCCTTTACTCCCCAAAGGCTTGAGACAACAAAGCGCACACAAAAGCGAAGCAGGTCACTGCTATCATTACTTTCGTGTCCTTTCCGAATCAAGCATGATTGTGTTTCTTTGTGATTCGCTTCTCTTAGCTCGGTCGCAAGGAAAAGAAGCACAGTACAAATAAAGATGAGAGACCTTTTGACGGATGGGATAACAAGTCCCTCTGTGATTTTGATAAATGTCGCTCCGAAAGGGGCAAGAAATCGATATCGATCTCTGCGATTGTGACTGCAGCCGAAAGGGAATGGCACTGCAATGCTTGTGCTTCTTTAAGTAATCCAATTGCACCCCCTCTGCATGTTCTCGGATTTATTCGTGGAACATGAGCGCTTCTTGTAAGTTTTCTTCATCTGATTTCCTGAGATCTCAATGTCCTTGAGATTAGGGCGAAAGTCGAACTTTCATGCTTCGAATGATGATGCATACATTTCTCAAAATAATAAGATAAAGGGCATCTTTTCGCAGATTCTTCGACATCAGCCATCAAACCATTAGTTCGAAGAAGAGAGAAGAATTACAGAGTACCATCCCGTTGTTAAGGGTTTCTCTGCCGGTCGAATCTGCAGGAATATCTTTCTTCCTATTTCCAGTTTTCACAAGGAACCCAAATGCAGTCAAGTGAGTTGTGCCGCTGTGTTCATCGCATATTGATCGACCCCGTCATCCCTCATTAGTATACATACTAAATAACGCATGAAAAGCTTGTCAAATCCTTACACACACACACATTGTGTTCAAAATTAGTGTAAACCCTAACGATGTAGATAACCAATCACCTGACGTTAAGTTGCCTGTCAGCAGATTAACTTGTTCACCACCATCCTCTATCGGTGACCAGTTCACATGAATTGTCAGCATTCCCTCGTCGTCATCACCTCAGCAGCACGGTGGCTTAACAGCCCGACACCAGAACCTCTTCCCCACCACAACACTGTCCAATTAATGCCAACCGAAAATCAATTCCCGCTCATTTCGTTCATTTGACAGCACCATAGAGCGGTAATCACTTAAATTTGCTGAATTGCATATTTTCCATTATCACCGTGATAACCCATGAAACCGCTGAAGCCCCCGACCGCAAAACCGCATGTAGACCTGTGCGTGTGTGTGTCTGCAGTACGATTGAATGCACACGGGTAAGTACGCCCGCATCCACCCCCTCCGAAGTAGAAAAATCCGAAACCACCCTCAAACCGGAGGAGACGTCCGCCGCTACTGCTTTAGTCTATCCCCACCCTTCCCAGCATCCAGTTTCTTGATCGAAATCCTTAAAACCACCCGACTCAGCACTGAGTCTCCCCCACAAGGACTGTTTACATGTATCAACTTCATTTGTCACGACCATCCATCAAGTTGCTGGTGCTCTCTGTGGATGTGCTTTGCGGTGTGTGCGGCGGATGGCTCAGCTCCTGCTCAGTGGATGCTTTCAGATTTACCGACGCGATGTGTAACAGCGGAATCTACTTCGTACACCGGAAGCATATGTAAGTAGTAGTGGCGGCGCGGCGGCAGTGCTGTTCTCCCCACAGGATGCTGGATAATCAGCACACGATGCAGTTTCATTGTCCTTTGTTGCCTTGTTATTATTTCCGTTATTTCTCTCGGTTCTTTATTCTCACTTCATTTTTCGTGATCCAATAATAACTCATTGTTGTGAGTGCCGCTGGGAGGTGGTGGGAATTTTTGGCGCGAAACTGGGGGAGGGACGTGGTTTTTCTTGCTTACCGGCTCCCACTTGTCGATCTGTGCCCTGTGTCGTGTGCAGAACATATTGTCGCACTGTGCTGTAAAACGTTCCTTTGTAATGACAGGACATATAGGCGATTACAGTTGCCCTCGTTCGCGCTCTCTCACTTTGGCGAAATTAATGGTGGGCAATATCTTTTAAAATTTACCAACTGGGACTTTATGCGCGCTTTTATTTGCTCAGTCGGTGTGCGGGTATGCGCCGGTGCTGCGGGTTAAATTGCCACAATAACATTGATGTTATACTTTTATTCACTTGTCTGCATGACGTTAAGTCGTGTGCCATCTCAGCAGCAACGGCATTGCACAATGGTCCTGGGTGCAAGTGAAATAACGATCATGTAGAATAGTACATACATACGTTCGAAAGTGCCGAGTGGTAATGAAAGATACATCGCCCCAGAGTTTTGTTGCGTTTTAAATTGCCAACCGCTTACGTCTTTATGGGCAACACTTTAACGACAACAGAATGGAATGGTATGGATGTTGCAGATTGCAGGCGCCTTGTTGCTCCTCCTTGGCTACAAACTTGAACGAGTATTGCAAACATTTTAGTTGTGTGCGTATTTCATTAAGTCGGGCATGGTTTGTGAAAGTCTGAGAAGGTCGAAGTGTTTGTGGCCACTGAACAAATATTTGTCGATCAAGAGGGCGTATCATCACGAAGTCTTGAAAGAAAGTAAGAAAAAGTGCATCGTATTTACAAAATAATGGGATTATGTCAGAGCACTAAATTGTTTAGAGGGATTGGACATTTGACTTAAAAAAAGTGAGTGACTATAGAAATGTGCATATGCCGATGGTGGAAGGAATACCAGGTGTGCTGGACAGCTTGTCAAAACCGCCATCTTTTTGTTTTGTGACGTCACTCAGGGTCCGTTTTTGACACAGAAACTACAAAGAGTAGGCAAATGTTGAGATGAAATCCGTTTTGAATTTTTAAGTGTGTGAAAAATGATTTTTTATTTCGGCATTTAAGTTTCTGTTGACATACAAATTCTCGCGATAACGTCACACAGGATAACGTCACAGAACTGTGCCTGGGATGCCCCTGAGAAAACTGGGATGCCCCTGAGAGAGCTGGGGATTGACTAAAGTAGCAGCGGTGGACGTCGAAGTATCCATGCCATATTGCCAGTTAGTGAGAAAATATGGAAACTTTTGACATAACAGCTTTTTTAGTACAGTTCTTAGTACTAATTTTCGAATTGAGTTGTCTGTTAGATATGTAGTAAGAAGGCAGTTTGTACTTATGAACATGTTGTTTCCACGTCAGTACATACTTACACTACGGTGTACGACTATTTGGAGCCACTGTACAACATGAAATTGTCCGATGTGCACTTCTCCTTCTTTGGCTGGTGCTACTGTCCGGGGTGGACCTGTGCCTCAGATAAGATTCCTCTGAATCCAGCACGGTCTTGGGCTAGATGCTTCCAGCTACGCACGTTGCTTCACTGGGTGGAGGCCGATTCATTCCATTCAACGTGGCAAGGCCGATATCGGTTGCCTCTAAATTTTAAGGGTAAGTATAAATGTGTACATAGACTGCCCTTGGGTTTCGTAGCTCCCGACGAAAAATGACGTGGCGCCCAACTTCATGCGGGAGTTATTTTGGGTGTAACTTTTTTGAGTTTTTTGATCAGCCCAGCCGGTCGAGAACCACTCCTCTGTGTCGCTAGTTGCGTTAAGTTACGGAACTACCATTCGGGCCTATTTCTCCTTAGGTATAAAAAATGCTTACGAAATGTTTGTCATGACTACAGACACAATAAATGCGTTCACCTCTCTGAATCCCAAACTTAGATTAAAATTTCGTCCGTGTCGTTAAACTGAGAGGCCAATGAGGCGGATCGTTCAACGACGCAACTCTACATCACCTGCCAGTCATGCAACCATAACCTTTTCCGCACTTATCGTTCATTACAGTACTCTACCACCCTCCCTACCCCAAAATGACACTCAATTTACAAGACATCATAAAGTAGTTTTAGTTTCATTAAACATAATCGCAATAGTTTTACTGCCTGTCATGCATAATTCCGTCGTTAATTCACAGCAGTGACACTCCAATTAGGTACCCTCTCACCGCTGCGCCGACCATAAAAGCGAAAGTTATTAGCTGAGCGAAAATTCGCATGACACGACTAGTCGATTCGCATTTTGAGTCTCACGTCTGTCCAACTTAAGACCACAACTCATTACACGGCCAATTACGAGCTGCCACCGACATATACAATCATTTTCACTGTCCCCTGGCCATTCGTAATTGTTGCTTACCGCATGGTAACGCCGCCTGCATTCGAAATAAGTCTGAACGTTGACTCCTAAAAATCAAATCAGCGTCCACGAGAAAAATGCCAAAATCAGCCCGAGGCACGTCCCCAACATGTAATTGTATCATCTGCCCGCTGCGCACCCAGTCAACTATAAAATAAATAATTTAATGCGTTTCCTCTCGCTCTGGAGGAGCCCGTGTGTGTTGGTGGGGGTTGGTCTGGCTGTGTTGGTGCACGATTTCTAGTGCAGTGATATAAAAAAAATAAGCGCAATAAACCAGCTCCTTTGGCAGGCAGCCTCCGCTTTCATCCCCGCTCGTGGGGATTCACTCGCAAATGGTGGTGTATACACGTCCACGTAAGAACGTGTATCTCTTGAGCGAAACAGCCGTCTTCAAGGCTCCAGGTACACGACCTGTAATCCACTTTATGGCTTCTACTCACTTTCGGTTTTCGCCTTCCCCCAGCGCTCGCAGTGAAGCTGAGAGGATGCAGGCAACATTTACTGCCGCCCACTTAAATCCTTGGTGCTCAGCGCTAATGAATTTATTCATGATGACACATCCTTTCATATGGGAATTAGACTGAATAAAACTATGAGCATAGGTGAGCGCAGGCATGTGCGGCTGATGCTAAATCGGCGAGACAACATCGCAGTGGCACAAGGGGAGTGTGCACACGAAATAAAATCTGAATTGGGGTAGGTTCGTCAGGTGGAGCTGAGGTTTTTCGTTTTTTTTTGGATAATCTCGTGGGAATTAAAATCTTTGGCGAGATGAAAGGCTCTTAAAACGGATACCGGCGGTTCAGACGCACAAGTGAATACGGCTTGTACTTAATCTTTGCTGCAACAGGAGCGTATGAACCGGGCCCATGTTCTTGAAGAATTCGAAGTCAGGTTGTTGACTTCGGTGGAGCACGGTGGGCGCGGGGATTTCACTTTCCACTGGAACAAGTGAAAGTGTTGATTTGTTGTGATTTTACCGCGAATTCAACGAGCAATACAGAGCAGAGTAGGAGAGACATCTATGTATATTTCGGAGAATAAGGATCTGTCACAATTATTGTATTGTGCGGCAATTTCAGTGCACACAATTCTAATTGCCTTCAACATCGTCGACATTCAGCCCAGGCAGCACCAAAGGTAAACATTTCTGCTGATTATTTACCTCTGTCTAGTCCACCTGATGTACGACACCATTGACAACCAGGACAAATTGCACCTGTAACCTCACCTCTCAAACCTCGACAAATACTCTATTGACATATTTAATCCCATCATTAATGCCGTCTTAGTCCTTGTCACAAAGCGGCAGTCATAGAAGTAACACGCAAAACGACGACTTAAATGACTTTCCTAATTGGGCTGATTGTTATATCCAGACTGTGTTGTGTCAGCTAATTTCTTATTTTTATACCACACGGTTACCAATGCCGAAACGAAGAGTATGTCTATTCCACATCAATTCCAGCTGACTTGACTATTTCTTTTGGAGCTTTAACTAGTCAACCAACAAAGTGGAGTTTTGACCTTGAACGCCTGACTACACCAGAGTGAGAGACTCTCCGGTATGCCTACGCCAGACATAAACGCCAACGAGATGTGGTTTAATTTGCCGGTCGACCATCAAAGAGGTGGCGGAAACAACTTTAGGCTACGCACCACCACTGACAGAGGTGTGAGCAGAGAAAATGTACAACCGTCGAGGGATACCAAAAGGCGCTGCTACGGAAAACAATAGCAGTACCGGACTAGGGAGGAGAAGAAGCTACTATGAAGAAAAGGCTCATGTATATCGAAAAAATACGGCCTTTTATAAAAAAAGAAGCCAAAAGCAAGTCCCAACTCCAGTCGATGAAGTGGTCATCCCACCTAGCTTTGAAGAAGTCGGCGCACTACTTAAAAAGCTGAAGAACAGCAAAGCCGCGTGCTCAGATGGGTTATCGTCAAAGGCCAGCTTTGAGAAGAATTTGAGAGAATTTGAGAAGGCGAAAGCATGTCCGAAAAGTGGAATATCAACTCCATATGCCCCTGCTTCAGAGGTATATTCGCCTACCAGATCCTGTCCAGTGTACGGTGTGAACGTCCGAAGCCTATTTTTACCGTACTAATCAGCACGTACCAGTGCATGAAGAAGACCGGGAATTTCAAATCGAAACACCTTTCATCGATTTTAAAGTGGCATTATTATTGTTTGGGATAAATTTCACCGCGCCCTTTAGATCTATTGTGCCCCCTATTCATAGCTTTCCTTTCTTAAGAGCTCCCCTCCCATGCAGCTCTGTTAACAGTTGTATTGCGGGTTATTTGCTCCTGTTGTGCAAAGGTGGAAGAGATTTATCCTAGAGTAGTCTCTCTAAGCCAGTTTCCTTTAGGAATCTGAGAATGAGATCTGGTTCTAGTGACTTCAATTCTTCCTCTGATATTAGGTGTTTGCCCAGATATCTTTGTCTTTTGTGGGCTAGCGTCGCACAAAATCCCAATATATGTTCTGGCATTTCATTAGAACCTCCGCAGAATCTGCAAAGACCTTCTTCTGATACTCCTAGCTTCCTTAGGTGGTCCCTGAATTTACAGTGCCCTGTTAGGAAGCTTGTTAGGATACGGAGGTTGTTTTTGCTCATTCTGATACATGTTTCAAACCTTACGGTTCTGTTGACCAAAGAGTTTCTTGGCCTGCTTCATACCATGAGCGTTATACCATTCATTTGCCCGGTTCCTTCTTTCTAGTTCCCTGAACTCTTCCCTGAGGACGTGATCTCCTACATCGCAGAATGGTTCGGGGCCTATAAAATGGCCGATGCTCCTTTTCTAGCCAGGAAGTCGGCCATTTCATTGCCAGCTTCTTAAGCTTCTGTAGACGTTCTCACACGAGCCATCATTATTGCTATGTCACAGTTCGTATATTCCCTGTCAAGATTGATCTGAGCGCATCTGTCTATGGCATAGGCTTCTTCGTAGTACTTTGTCCGGGGTCCAAATACGCCTGCCCCTGTTCCTTCATCAGTTCTTGATCCATCCGCATACCATTTTACCGGTGGATCCATTGCTCCAGTCTTTTTTGGTGCTGAGCTTAATGGTAAACTCCTTTTAGAAATTGTATTTCCTAACCGCGTCATCCTTCGGAATGACCAGGATTGGTCGCTTTTTGACTAGTGCATCGAATTGTCTGGATGTAATGCACCTATCTTTTCCTATCCCTTCTTTTGCCATTCTCATGATTGTTTACTTTGCACATTCTGCTACCACGAGATGCAATTGAGTTAGCTCCAGTAGCACCTACATGGCGGCAGTTGGGCAAGTTCTCATGGCCGCTGTAATACAAAGCGGCATACGACAGCATTCTACACGGAACTACTCGAAGCGATGGCCAAATTCGGGATCTCGAAAAAAATTTATCCGGTTGTGTCGCACCTCGCACCTCGTTTTAAGGTCAATGATGCTAGGAAGAAAAAAGATTAAACGTTCTGCCATCCGCCACCTGGTGTAAAACATCACAATCAACATCTACAAATTTGAGGTAGTGAAGGAGTTAGTCTCCGTCAGACATATGGTCCAGCCTGCCAGGAAGGTGGAAGAAGAATGGAGGCGATGACACAACGGCGAATTCTACGAGCTGTGCCAAGATGTGGATGTAGTCCGAAAGGCAAAAATCCGTCGAATGCACTGGCTTGGCCACATCGAACGCATGAGCCTCCTGTTTCGAGAAATCTTACACTCGGGCACGTAGTACAAATCGTCGATTGAAAACTGAAACTTATGTGTGGCCCCGACTGAAGGGGTGCATACCGCTGTTTTGCCTATGGGAGACGAGAAATTCTACGCTGTTGGCTACGATGGCTACGTCCTGATCTCGCGAAAGACAAAAACCGCGCAGTTATGACCACGCCAACATATGTACACCTGCACTGTGCTGCACCTGCACTGTGTTCGTATAGAACAAACACCTCAACAGAAGACTTGCCATTCATCTGACACTTGGCTTGTCATCGTGACAAGACGTACACGTTAATGTGCACTCCATATCGGGCAATCTAAAGCAGATGCGGATTGTCGCATAATTTGATTCAAAACTTTACTTACTAATATGGAATATGACAAACTCAAAGATGTAGTCAATGCGTCAGTGACTTGCCATAAGTCACGTCTCAAGCAAAGTTAACTGACTCAAGCGAAAACAAAACAAAATGTTCTCTTTATCATCCCATTTTCATGCCAAGGAGTTCAAGGATGCAGCTTTCTGTAGCACAACAGAAAAGGAAAACACATTACCACTTGTGAGCCGCAACACATTACCCTTGATACAAATTTTAAATAATTCCCGAAGAAAACCATTCACAGTCCCGAGGCACGCGAGGCCATGCCAAACCAAAACCATGAAGCTCTTAAACGCAAGCCGTGAAAAACCTCAGCTCTTGTGGATGTTTTCACGAAGAACACATCGCAGATTGCCTACGAATGTGAAAGGAAAACGAGTGGAATCCCAAAATAAGAGAAAAAACGAATAGCTACCACTCAGCCCCGAATACCCGCCTACCAAAGGATACATGTGAATTAGAGGTGAACTAAAGGATGCATCTTCAAGGATAACCATTTGAATGGGCAGAGCGTGAAAAATAAAAATACGGCAACATGCAGTGGTGTGGATAGGATAAGCGATGTGCACAAGCAGCACAACAGCACCGGTTGTGCACCATGCGAGCACATCGCTACCAAGGAGCATGCTGCAAACTGAAACAAGTACCTGACGTCGTTAATAGCTGAGAAAACTGTGTTCGCTCGGGTGTCTCGGCTGGGCTCTAATCTAAAAAGTGGCCACACACAATTGCCACAACTGCAGCTGGATTTGATGTATTCGCAAGGTGTTTGACTGCGACTGCGACTTCGACTGTAGGGGGAATTGATTTGGATTGCAAATGGACATGACACTTCGCCATGAGTTTGCGGATACTGGCCGACACGATGGGGAAATGAGTGATGTTCTCTGCCGGAGTTATGCTGTTGATTGCTTGGTTAGGGCAGATTACAAGCGACGGTCGATGCTTAAAACATGAAGTGATGAAGTGGGGTCCTGGGTGCTTGACGAAGAGGCGATGTCCGATTAACCTTCATAATTAGAAGAGGCTGGAGACCATTGTGGAGCGTTGGGGTTGAACGAGGTCGGTGAGCTGGGGGCAGTTTGATAAGTCACTTTTTTAATTTCCCAAGCAGGAACTGTTAATGCATCACTGCACTCGGCTTCTTGTGATGTAATAACGGACCGATAATAGAACCTTGAGGTACACCATTGAGAGCATCATAAAAGGAAGCAAGTTTTGTGTTGGAGGAAACAGCGTGGATACGGTTAATCTCTTAGACAGTCCCGCGTGTACTGACAGGAAAGGAAGCTAAGACCAGTCCCTGGGCCAACAAACCCATGGTCTATTCTAGGATGCAAACGGTGTCACTCACATCGATTACCTTCGTAAGGGTATCACTTTCAAATGCTATTCAGAGCCTTTGGACAGATTCGATATTGATTTGAAGCAGAAACTGATTCACCAAGAGACATTGCAACGAACTGCTACCCCATCCGGTGTATTATCCAGATCTCCATGCGACTATTTCGTGTGTGACTGTCAATTGAAGAGGCAACAGAAGCAAACGCCTATTTTGAGGACATTGAGCGGCGTAACCACGCGAAACCTCTTCCAGTCTCTCTCTTTGATTGGTCATCAATTGGCCATCAAGGCGCCAGGTTGACCCATTTTGTCGATTAACGGATACCAGGAAAAAGTCCTTCGAAGCCCTCACTTCAGTTGGCTACGCACGCAAGTGGACGTGAAAAATTAATTCGACCGCCGATCACGACACTTGCTGAAGCCAATGAATTTAATCTTGTGCAATATTTAAAGCGGAATGTACTGCATATATGGGCTCGATACGGCACCACTCGGACGTGTAATTGGGGCTGATGTTCACAGTACAAATCGCTCGCTGAATTACCCGATAAGGACACTTAGCACACCTCGTTTGACGCTGCGTGTGCACTTCATCGCCGCGCAATGGACGCTGTGAGCTATTAAAATTGGATCCACGGTTTATAAATTCATATTGGAATTTTATGAATTTAATTGAGAGAGCGGCAGTCTCACTCTTGCTTCGGATGGACTGCACAAAGCAGTGGCCAGAGCCGTGCCCGTGGCAGCAGTGCCTTGCCACAAAATGAAATTGCCACTTGCCTGATAGCGAGTCATCCATCCGTGGGCGCATCCGTGCTCGTCGCCAGAAGTCATGCACTGGCTATAAAGCTTTGCCTAATTACGTGGCCACGTACACTTTCAGTGGAATTAATCGAATAAAATTTTGAATTTTGAATTTAGCATTGTAAGCCGCATCATGGCTCGCGCCGGTCGGGGTGGAGCAGTGGGATGGACTTAACCTATGATGGCGACGTTGATCCTGAATTGTGGTTCGAATTCAGTATTCGGGGTTTAACGACCACCGGCAATAATGCGGTTCGGTATTAATTAACTTTTGAGTCAATCCGGCTGGCTGAGGTTGTCTGCTGGGCGGATGGGGGTCGTGGGCACACAAGGTGATTTCCGCTGCCTGTGAGTCCTTTCGTAAGGGCGCGTGATTAATTGATAAACGGCTGACCGCAAATTGGGTACATTTGTTGGGTTGTAGGTTAGGGGATTATTGCAAGTCATTTAGGGACACGGACTGCGGGGATGTGTGTGTGTGGGCTGGGTCGGTGAACCCATGGCGAGTTGAATATTTAATAGCCCAAAATTATTTGTGGCTAACAGATGTTAAAGATTCGTGCGTTTCATTCACTTAAATATTCAGTCATAAATGGACTCAGTAAAAATTGATGTAGTGTACTGATTCTTGAGATATCTCTAAATCAAACCTGAGGTATTGAGAAAAGACATTAGTTCCTTAATATCCTTCGCAGAGATCCCATCAAGTGCTGCGATCGCTGTTTGTGAGCAAGAGACGGGTAGGCACAAATAAAACGGGTTAAGGGAAATATGATCTTTTTTTGGCCAGTGTCACGTACAGGGCGCCACCAATCTAATGACTTCCTCGGAAGAGATCTTTTGTTTTGGATCGGTTTTACTCAGGTCATATTTCTTGATGTAGCACGGTTTGTCAGCCTGGCCCACCTAAGGCTTGCTATTTTAAGGAAGTGCGTAGAGATATTAGCCTTTATTGCTTGTAGTGGGATGTGCACCTCATCTACAAGCGATCACTGAAGGCCAGTTAATAGGCCTCCTCATTTCCTGGGATGTCACTGTGACAATAGCTGTGTTGGCTGCTTGGCTAGAGCCTTGACAATATATTTTGACACGACAACACACTTCGCGAATAGCCGCGGAACAAATTGGAATTGTCCTGCCGACTGTAGGCTTTAGAAATGTTCGGTAATTCTGAGAACTGGAGATGGGTAAACTCGAGTTTATAAAACGAGTCAGTTCGAGTTGAACCAGGTTGAAAATATGTCAAACCGAGTTGCCGAAACTAGAACGAAATCAATAACTGAACATCAGAATTGCAAACGGTTCGACTCAGTTTGAAGTGAACACACAATTCGCTTTAGTTGATTAGCCAAAGTGAGCACATTACGCATATAATTTGAACATTATTTTTGTACAAACCAAGTTGTACTGCCGAGTTCAATACCTAGTTGGAGTTCGGTATTGTTTGGTACATATATTGGTTGCAGGTGGTCTACCAGCTCTTTTCTGATTGTTTTTCTTAAATCTGTATTTTGTGCTGTCTTGGGTATGGTTTGTTTTCTGCTGTGGCATTCTATACATACGTCTAATACATCCAGACTTCATTGAAACTAATGGTATTTACATCAAAAAACAATTGTATTCCCAAGGCCCACATTTGTTGGGAGCTCGTGCGAATTTTGTCTGTTTTTTTCCAGGAATTACATACGAGGGGCGTTCAATATATTCTCGGTATCGGGGTGAAGCTGGGTTTGTACATATAAATTGACTTATTTATCAAGTAATACTATTATTTTAGTGCATTCATGTAAGATTTCATATAAATGTGATTATTAATTCGCGTTTTATCTCTAGTTAAACAGAATACCCATTTATTGCCGAATTGAGTTCTTCGTCATCCGAAAATCTTTTTCCACGAAGACATTTTTTAGATACCGAAAATATATTGAACGCCCCTCGTACATGTAAATTGTGTAAAATTAATGCGAAATTCATTGAGCTATTTTTTCGCACGCGACTGTTAATATCATACGCGATGCCCCTGGTTAATAGTATAGCTTTCGTATAATGGCCGCTGCCACAAATTCCTTCTCCCGCAATATAGTTTCTGGACACTGGCCGTGAACAAAATTACCCTTAGCCAACTCGAGCTGCAACTCGGTTTGCTTCAATTCCAGCTCGGCTTAAGAAAGTTTCGGTTTGGCACATCTCTACTGAGAACGCACTCGCACCGGATCCGCGGCGCATCTTAGAGCCGTCAGTGTAGATTTCCCAGTTAAAATCCATGCACGTATGTCCGGGCCAATATGCCATTCCATTGTTTTCGGGGATTAGAGTGTCAAAGCTGTTTGACAGAATGAGTCTGGGTCAGTGTAGTCGAGATCTCTTGGTATGAGATCAAGGATAGCGCTATGACCATAGGGTTTTGATGTCCAGTATCCAGACTCTATGAGCTTGATGGCGCTGTACGGTAACCGTAACAGCTGGATTGCGCAGTTGGTTGAGTGCCTGCCCTTAGAGGGGTCCTCGGTTCGAATCCCAGTGAAAGCAAAGCTAATACGCTTTATCCGGTTTTCAAATCTGGTTCAGTCACCATTTGCCGTTGGGATCAAGTTAACGACACTATCACTGGAGTTGTCGATCAGTGGTAGTAGTCTGACTATGGGTATCACAAGGGTCTAGGTGTACTGGCGATTTCGTTGGCAGCCACCTACCAAAGAGATGTTAATCTTTAAGAAGGAGCAGGAGGAAGTTGGTTATTTTGGTTTTTGTGGTAAAGCGCATCAGTTCCGTTTTGGTAGGTTCCAGGTGGCAGGTACTTACTCTACTCAGTGTGCACTCCATGATCTATCTGATCACAGCCGAAAACTTCTTTGAAACTACGATTACCATATAATCAGCGTACACTACTACTTTGACCCCTTCGCCTTCTAGTCTATTTCTATATTGTCTATGACAACATGTCATAGAAGAGGAGAGATGGCACCTTCCTGCTGTGTAACCCTACCGTCGAATTTGATTATACTTATTATATTATACGACTGAGTGCTAACCATGGCAACAATCCATTGACTCCATTGAGTGGGCTACGCAACATAGGTAGTGGTCACACATGAGGAAGCGTACCATTGGGAGGATGGGAGCATTTTGTTCAGTTCAGAGAGCGCTCAGTATAGTTCAAATCTGTTTATTGAATTAGTTCGTGCTTCTATTTCATTTCGTTCAATATAGTTCACTGCTCACGAAATTGAGTTGATCGTTACTGGACTTCACTGACAAATCAGGCTGACTACAATAATCATGCCGCAACACCCTTGTAAACCCACGTAGCAGTACAATGGGCCTGTTTTTGGTCTAAGTGCATCCGTCCCCCCATTTCATGGCACTTGTAACCTAACCACCTAACCTTGGGCGTTTGGTCGTCGTTATATTATCACATATGCACATACGCAACGATGCCCGATGTGCGGTAGGTGAACAAAAACAGCTCTGATGTTCACATTGCCCAGACACACACACAAACCAAGGCGCTTAAATTAGTTCAGTTTAGTTCTGGTTTTTTTCATTGAATTACATGCATGCAGAGTAAAGTATACCCCACTTTGTTAAACCACTGAACTAAATGAATGAAGATAAATGACATTGTGAACCAGTTTTTTAAACTAGTTCGTTCGTAAACTACAAACATGCAAGCAGCCAGAAATATGGAGCTCTCTGTTGACAACTTACAACTTGGTCCTAAGCCGGATTATTTTCATCTGAGCTGTCAAACTGCACAACGACCGAAACGAAACGTATTTATTTCAACTGTAAAACAATAAAAACCAATAATCTGACAATAATCACCACTCTCCGTCTACGATTCATTTATTTTTTTCCAAATTGTCTTCTCAATTTCGCGAGCACTAGTTCCAGGGCGAAGATTGTACAACACACACCAGCAAGAATAGCAAACAAGCTCCATATCCACTTCATGTCGTACAAGGTAAACGGGTTTGGTCCGGCATCAGCATAGTCCGACTTACGTTTGATTCGGCCAGCCTCAAGCAACTCCAGAAAAGCGTTCTTTACCCACTGGTCATAGAGGCCCGACTGATGACAGAGTGAGATCATTCTATTCAGCTCCGCCGTGAAGATTGAGTTCTCATTGAGCGAGAAGACCATCAGCACGAAGCGCAAGATGCATATATCCGACATCCGAAAGAGCGGGGTTTTGTACAAGCTCTGCTGTTCCTGAATGATCCTCCACTTGTTGTTGGGAACCGGATAGGAGTAGCTGGTGTTGAGTGAATCGCGCATGGAGTGGTACAAGTTGTTGTCATCGGTGAGATGAAAAACATTTCTGTACTTCACCAGCACATCGGTGCCTGCCCGTAAGTCTTCGTATTCTTCACGAAACATAAGGACATTCAAGGGCGATCGCTGTATGTCCTCCAGGCTGGCGAGTTGAGGTTCACGTGGTGGACTTGTGACCAAGGTGTTAAGAATTGCCTGGTACCAGGTGTTGAAGAAAAGTCCCATGACGAAAGTTAGGAAGTAAACCAGGCGGAGTTTCATGGATAATCCGTGGGAAATGGCAAACGACTGACTCAAGAGCGCCCGAATGCAGTCTCCGTTGAGGAACATCTTGTAAAGAGCCAATTTCACCCTGTGTTCGACCAGGCGAAAGCAGTTGATGACGAATGAGAACACAAACACCATGCCGAACATGAAGAGAATCGACGGACTCTGAAGGATCATCGGGTAGTAGTAGTACTGGGGGACAGTGGGCTCCACGGGTAGTATGAGGCAATATTTGATGATCTCAACGTGGTCGGACGGACTCTGCATGGGCTGGAAGTGGAGTGTGAGGCCGATGAAGATGTCAATCACGTCCGCCTGAAGCAAAGCATCGTACTCGGAGTGGTGCGGAATCCTGTTCTTGTCATCGACGAACTTCAGCAGAGTTGCATTCAGCTTCTCGGCAAAAGCCGTAACCAGGTGACCCACTGAACCTCCCATAACCTCTTCTCCTCGTCGGTTGGTATATATGAAGTTCCTCGGTTCAACTCCGTCCATGGCAATTCGTAGCGGATACCCGTGCAGATTGAGTAAGCGATTGGGAAACACTTCTCGCTTGTCGAGCATCGAGTGCTGACGTATCTTGATTTCCGGGAACGGACTGAAGCTGTAGTAAAATCCGCCCACTAGAGCCACAGCGTTTATCATTTTCATGTCGAAGCAAGTCCGAAAGAGTGCCAGCACAAGCTGCTCCATACTCTCGCAGACGAAAACGATTCTCGTTTGAGCAATCCTTTGTAGGTCCGCCCTGAGTGCGGCGAGCACGTCCTGATACGTGGACGGAGACACATGGACGACAGCTATGAAGTCTCTATGATAGAGCTCCTTTAGCTGAAAATGCGTCGCGGTAGTTAGATGCAAAGCTGTCCATGATGGGCTGCCATCAACGCTGAATGCGTGCACGGCGAGGGTGTGCCTCAGAAAGACAACCGTCGAGAATGCCACTTGTCCTTGAATGAACAGCAAGAAATCGAATAATGTTCCTTGCAAGTCACTTAACTGCGTGCCGATGAGACTAGAGTCACTCCCGTTGTTAGTCGAGTACATGCTTATGCTTGAATGAGGAAACGCAGTAATCCTCTCACGATTAATGGAGCGAGTGCTGTAGCCCGTGATACGTACTTAGGTGTTTACACGAATGGTGGGCTAAGCACTTAACATAATAAGATGGGATAGTAGGAGCTGTGATTTCATTCCTGTCGCACTAAAGGTTCGACCGTTTCCATTATGATATGTCAACAAAACGAAAATTAGCAGGCATTGGGGCGAGCATAAAGGCACCTGTTTGCACTTCAATTTGGTATGAGTTCCATTTGGTAGATTGGACTGCGTTCGTGGTGTCGAGAGCATACATTACTAGTGGGTTTGAAGAACTATGTTTCTGGCGGTGTAGGACTGTACGGAAGTAGACATGGAAGTACTCACTCTCTATATTTAGCATTACTTAGGGATCACGTTTGAAAAGCTTGAAATGCTTATCAATGTATACTCGTACATCGGGGGTAAATTCGATCCCAGCTCAAACTCATCTGTGCAACGTGTATATATGAAAAGCAAAGTCGTGGAAACAGCACTACACATGCTGTAAGCACGATTGAAAAGGCTCTAGGACTCAAAGAATTTGCACTTGCTACATTGCTTGACATCGAGAGACACTTTAAAAATGTAAAAACCAAAGCAATCTTGGAGCAAACTTGCTAGAAATCCGTTGCAACCGTCATTGTAAGCAAAGAATTATAAATGCGACTTTAGGCTCCAGGTGCATAAGAACCATTGCCCTCACTCCCCCGGGCAGAGTTATCTCCCCCACTCTGTGCTCTTTAACGACGTCCTGGAGATGATTAAATATTCGGGTATCAATTCAGTTACCTATGCCGCGACGCACAGTGTGCTATTTTGCACATCCAGCGGAACTTTATTCGTGGTGGATTTGAATTTATATTTGTATAACTTACTTGTTTAATTATGTTACATATCGACCAGTTCTTCCATACAAATAAATCAGTATTCAATGACTAATGGTATAATTCTGCTCTAGATGTTTATAAATCATTCTGATTCGTCTTATTCATCAAAACAGCTTATAAAGGGTGGTTACATTTTAAGGGCCGATGTTGATTTTGAATAAAACAAATTATTTTATACAAATTATTTAGGAAATTATTGTCATTTCTTTTTATTGTGATATCAATTATGTGTGGAACTAAATATCGGCCAAATGGCCGCCACGACCTCGGCGGCACACCTCCATCCGATGGTCCAAATTTTCGATGACGCTGAAGCATAATTGAGGTTCTATGCAACTTAGTACTGACAATAAACTTATTTTGCATAAGTCTGTCTTTCAATCTATTCTACTGTACGGGGCTCCTGTTTGGTACGACTGCGCTAGTACTCACAAACTTAAACTTCAAATATGCCAAAATAAAATCATTAAAATTATGCTTAATTTACCACGTTATTATTCAACCCGCAGACTTCACAGCCAAAGCAATATCAACTATTTACACTTTCTTACAGAAAATTTAACACAAAGATTCTATGATAATTGTTATATTTCAAATAATGAACTTATCAAATGCATATCATTGTCCAATTAAACGCTTAACAAGAAATATGTAAAATAGTTAAATAAAAATATTTAACTAGGGGACATTGCAATATTAGATTTTAAGAGTTCAATAAACGTTTTTTTCTTGTAGCTTTCCCTTGAATTAATATCTAGATATTTTTGTTGTATCTCCCTCACTCCACTCTTTATTAAATTATAGTTGTAAAGGACAGTTGTCCTAAGCCTCTAATTATAAATATTCTTACAAATGTAAACACTATTTGTCTTGCTACATAAATAAACAAATGAAATGGAAAATGGGGTTCTATGCCGTTTATGTGCCGAATTATCTCATCCTTTAGCTCTTGAATTGTTGCTGGCTTATCGACGTACAACTTTTCTTTCAAATAACCCCAAAGAAAAAAATCCAGCGGTGGCAAATCACATGATCTCGGCGGCCAATTGACATCGCCACCACGTGAAATAACACGGCCATTTAATTTGTCGCGCAAAAGAGCCATCGTTTCGTTAGCTGTGTGGCAAGTGGCACCGTCCTGTTGAAACCACATATCGTCCACATTCATATCTTCCAATTCGGGCCATAAAAAGTTCGTTATCATTCCACGATAGCGAACACCATTCACAGTAACTGCCTGACCGGCCTCATTTTGGAAAAAATACGGCCCGACTATGCCGCCAGCCCATAAACCGCACCAAACAGTCACTCTTTGTGGGTGCATTGATTTTTCGACAATCACTCTGGGATTATCATTCGCCCAAATGCGGCAATTCTGCTTATAGACGAATCCACTGAGATGAAAATGTGGCTCATCACTGAAGATGATTCTCTTCGAAAATTGATCATCCACTGTTGCCATTTCTTGCCACCATTCTGACCATTGACGACGCTTGAAATGGTCAAGAGGCTTTAGTTCTTGAGTCCATTGCACCTTGTAAGCGTGTAAATGCAAGTCTTTATGCATAATGTTCATCAACGACGAGCGTGAGAGGTGCAATTGTTGGGCACGACGACGAGTTGAGGTGGTCGGCTCTTCAGCCACATTATCGCGAACAGCAGCAATATTTTCTGCAGTACGAGCTGTACGAGCATGCAGTGGTGTTTTCACAACTCCTACAGACCCGGTTTGCTCCAATTTTTGCACGATTTTTTCGATTGTACGCACATTTGGACAATTAAATTGACCGAAAAAATCACGAAGTGCACAATATGCATTTTGATTTGAACGCCCATTTTCATAATACGCCTGAATAACTTTAACGCGTTGCTCGATTGTGTTTCTTTCCATGGTTCAAATTGAGTTAGTCTGAAATTGAGAAATGTAAAATGAAATGCAGAAAAAAACTTGACGTTTAGGTGTGGTTCACATTCAACATCGGGCCTTAAAATTTAACCACCCTTTAAGTGAATTTAGTCAACGACTTTATTAGTAGAAACTGCAGCGACGTGGAGGAAAAAGAGGATACTCCTCACTACCACTGTCATTGCCCCTGCCTCTGCCAGTTGAGACTTAGAACACTGAGGGAACATTTCATACAAGACATCCAGGATCTGAAAAATATCCCTTCAAAATCTATTTTTATCTTTTAAATCTGATACCTAGGATATTAGGATGGCTGAGCAACACATCGGCATATCAACAAGGTACAAGCCATGGTACATTCCCCATGGACCTGAGTGGGACGTGGCTTACCCCCGTCTTTCCGCATACCTAACCTAATATATCACAGCACTCATTTCGTGTCCATCCACATGTTGCACTGTTCTGCAAGGTTCTGGAAAGCCTAAGAACTCCCATAATGCCATCGGTGTTGACTTGCGCTATCTGTATTAGCTACTTCTATCAGTTTAAGCTCTCACCTAGACATAATGCCCGTCAATCAGATACACCATTATCACTTCATTCAGGTGCAGCTTAGAGACATATCAAGCACAATCCATGGCATAACTTTTCTCACCGCGCACACATTGAACAGCTCAAAGCGTACATTTGTCTTTCTTAACTTAAACACAAGCCATGCCGACTCCTTTGAACCGTAATTTATCGTCGTAAGCCCTTGCACGTAATTCATTTGACACATCGTGTATTTTTTGTTTCCCCCACTGGGATCATGCTTAACGTTTAATTTCAAACCCAATTAATTATGTGTATGATGTAAGTCGCGCACATTTGCATCCATGCCTTCGCCAACAGCACCAGCATAGTACGCGGAGTGATGAAGCTGCCGAGGCAACGCACCAAGGCCACTGTGCAGAGCAAAGATAAGTCCCCGTCGTCTGAAGGTAGAAAAATGACTCTTCCCCGCACTGGGGTTGGTTTGTTTTTTAATTGTGAAAAGTTTTCGCCCCCCTTACTCACGTATTCAGTTTCCTTAATCATTTAATAAAAGTTCTGTCAAGGCTCCTCCAGACTCCAATATGCGAGGAACAGAGGAAGTTTTATGAAGAATAATCGCTTGGAATTTGTTTCACTCGATGGAAATTGAATTGAGTTTGGTCTGGAAAGGATGTGCGCTACCATTTGCTGGGGAAGTAATTAGTTGGAAAGGTGTGTGTTTTCTGCATCCGCAGATGTTTGAGTTTAAGATTTGGGAATTTTAAACGATCTTTATGGTTAGTTTTATGGTTTGATTGAATATTATTGTCTGCACACGACCCACCTACGAACGATTATTAAGACAAAATTCAACCACGAGCGAACCAACAACTGTCCTCTTTGATTCACCCGATCGTTGGCCATTCTCTCTTTGGCTCAAGACGGTAGTTTCTGTTGCCGGTTGAATCGATTGAGGAAAAGGGTTATTTGTATTGTATTTGTATTTCTCGTGCGATTCCCTTTATTCAGACCGAGTCTTGAGGTCCTGATAAAGGTTCGTTGGCTTGTGGATAATTTGGAGTTTATCTCTTGCTTCCTTATACATGTAAGACTTTTCCCAAAATTCCAAGCATATTTGTAAAAAAAAAATTGTAAATTTTGGAATGGGCCTGTGCATCCAGGCCAGACTAGTTGATTACAATCAACTTGGCGAGATGCCACCAACGATCCCTGTAAATGCGCCGGGTCAAGTTGACATACATCCTCCTCGTGGCGCTCTCTGGATAAAATGTGTATTCTGCTTTTCCTCTTAGCTTTTCTACTCCGATTCCGACCGACAGAGCTTGGAACTTATAGTCCCTGAAAATTGTCAGTGACTCCATAAAAGTTCAACTCGGCCGTACAGTGACAAGAGTCTACCCAGGCAACGCCTACGAAGGCTAGGCGCATGGACAGCACCGCTCCAGCTCGAGGGGCCTTCGACTCCGCACCAGTGGAACAACTCAATAGCGGACGAGCATACAAGTGGATTAGGACTTTAGCTAACATGCAGAGGCTTTTTGTCTGAGACCCAGAACCACCTGGACTAAGGCAGCAGCAGAAAAAGAAGAAGAATTTGCAAAAGTTGCTCCAGCATGAGTATATTCATGAAAAGTTTCCAAGCCAAGCTAAGCTGAAAACTGCTGAAACTAATCAGGCAAGGGTTCCAAGTAAGTAACAAATCAGGTACGTATCTAACGGGGGCGTATACGTAATATTGTGCATTAGGGCGAGAATGCAGTCTCCAAAGATGTCCTGTAGAACGTAATTTTCTATAAGGCAGCTGGACTTTTGAATGAGTCCAATATATTCCATGTAACTTAGAAAAAGTTTACAAACATTTGATAAAATGTTGTATAAGCAAACTTAACGATACTGACTTTAAATTGGCCCACCTCTTATTCTAATAGTTGAAAAAGTCTTTATTCATTATACTCCGTTATCCTGCTCAGAGTTTCCAAAGTGCTAACAGCTTAAGACGCTGCTTATTATTTATTCAATCGAAAAATTCTCGGATATATGCTCCCGTCTTCGAGGAAGTTGAATGGAGGAGAGATAGATGAGCTGTAGCAAGATGTAAGTGTAGTCTGGATGGCAAAAATCCGTCGAATGCTCTGGCTTGGCCCCATCGAGCGCATGGACAACAACGCTCCAGCAAAGAGGGTCTTACATTCCGAGCCCCCTGGTTGGAGTAGGAAAGCTTGATCGAACCTCCGGTATAAAGACCTTTGTCTTGATGACTGGAAGCAGAGTGCCAAGGACTGTCAGCGATGGAAGGCAGCTTCCAGCAACCCTCCATGGATCGCTGGCATGGTAAGTAACTAAGTTCATTCAATCTGGAAACCTGGTCCTTTTATCTTAGCGTCAGTACGTGCGTCTCTACTGGCGGAAGTAGTGATTGGGCCAGCATCAGTTTGATTTAGCTAAAAGTTCCATTGTAGTCCAGAGAATACCTGCATAAATCTTGTCGACAGTAGTATTAATATGACTGTCCCAAGATAGAGTACTTATAAAGTTTGTCGCTTCTGCTTAAAATTTCGGACAAGTCTTTTTCATACAAAGAAAGTAAATTTGGACCAAGGATAGATCCTTGCGGAACTCCGCGTTACATTGAATCAGAGGAAAGTTTATCTCATCTGTTTCCGGTCGGATATCTAATAAAAGCACAGCATTACAGCTCCTCTTTGTTCGAAAGATGGACTTTGTTGACTAGATTTCTCCCCGTTAAGTAACTACGCATTTGGTGCATAATCAACTTTTCGAAGATATAGCTGTATTGCAATATTCAACGGCATTTCTCTTTAGTTTTTGGGATCTTAATGATGGGCGGCGATGAGGAATTACATTGTGGAATTCTTGGTTTAGTGCGGAGGTGAATATAAATGTGGGTTACAGTCGGCAGTGGGGAATGCCAAAACTGAATAGCATGAGTTGAAACATCCTTACTCTCAAATGCATCAACTAGTCTCTGTAGCTGAAGTAAACGCCTCTTAGAGAGTTCTTGATACAGCTCTATCAACTTCCAATTTCTCGACGCACGCCGCGGTACCTGATAGGTTGGCATACAAGTTATCACTCTCAGTGTTATTATGTGTACTTCTTATGCATTCTCCCACAACCCATCTGTGCCCTTTGTGCATTTTCATCGAAACTCACAAAACCTAACGAAATTTACAAATGTTTGCAACAAAAGCGTGCAGTGACGGAACGGATGTTGAAAGATAGTAACTTGAAAGGATTGGAACCATTATCTAAAGCCTCCATTATATACTTGAAAGCTGTTGCTTTGTGATGTCTTCTTTTCATGATGACTTGGACAAACCGACGTATTAGTCGACTCTTGCCTACAGGAGCCAACCGGAAAACGATATGACTCTGCTCTGCCTTACCCCGTCCAATTAAAGTCAAAAACTTTCCATCGTCTCTGAAGCGTTGTGGTGGGTTTGTCGGTTTCATTGTTCCTGAAGAGATGCCTGTAGAGCAACATAATCAAAGTCTCATGCAGATTCAGTGAATCAATCAAGGGACTCCTGGCCCTGGGGTCCTGGGCAGGAAAATGAAGTCAAATGGTAGAATTTAAATTTTCAACCTTCATGTCATTCTTATCCCTAATATCCAGTCTCGCAGCGGGTGCCCTCAAAATTACATCTCAACGACCAGCGCACATTTGTCTCGGAATTTGTGTCATTTTTACGAGACGAATCCGAATGGCCATGCAAGAAGCCACCGCAGCCAGTTCAGCGGTTTTCTTGAGTTGCTCCCGCCCACCACGGCACAGTGCCATCCATATCTTCAGAGTCAGTTTATCCCATTTCCGAGATACGTCGTTCTGCCATTACTTTGTCTTGCTTTGCAGACCAACGATCCGGTGTGCATATATTATACATTATTTAGATAGAGTCCGCCTCAACGACTGTGCAGGATTTACATTATGCTCCCGACGGGACGTGTTTCCTGGCGCAGAAAAATAAACCAAACATCACGCCATACCCATATCGCATCCGTGTCGTTAACGACTAACTAAATAAAACTCATTAAAATCCTTGCTGCGTGCGGCTGAGCTCAATGGCATGGGCCAGACTAGGTTTGAGCGACTGAACTGACTGAATTGCGAATTGTTCCTCGCCGCCGCCACCGCATCATTAAAACAGGGAACGGGGCGGCCACGGCCACGGCCTGGCTGCGAAGAAGGAAACGAAAAAAGCGGAGAATACGAGTATAAAACAAAATCGCCGTAATGAAAAATTGCGAACATTAAAAAACAGCCCTCCAGATGGCGCGAGCCAGTGTGCCGTTTTGTGGAGGCATCCCGCCTCCCCCAAATACAGGGGATGGGAAAGGGCTGGCTCAAGGCTGAAACTCCAACCGAGCAAAGTTAGCAACAGCACCAGCACCAGCACCAGCAAGTGGCAGATGAGTTTTATTACCGAAATTATGGTACTCTTACAATAATATTGCCAACCAGCCCAACCGTTCCGTTGCTGTGTTGATCAGCGGTGTAGTGTGCCTACGAGCAACAGTGTGACTTGCAGGAAACGAATCTGAACATATTCCTTGGTTAATTTATTTTGGACCTGTAGAAAAGCATGTCGTACGACAAGAAGAATTTCATAGGCATTTATGTAATCCCTAATGTATATTTTGTTTCTACGACAAATTTCATTATATTCATTGTAAAAAAAAAATACTATATATAAAAAAAAAGAATAACTCTAGCCAGATTTAAAAAAAAACCTGTAAAACCCTTTTACTATCAATCAGCAACACAACAACTCGCTCGGCCAACGGACCCGATATCTTTCAAGGTTTTTTTTCGTTCACATTCCGTATAGTTGTGACATACGTACATCCTTACATATTTGCGACATAGCGCTTTATATATTAGAGAAGAAAATAGACGCGAGATTCACGATCTGTGGCATGTATGTGGTCATTACGGAAAGTGAGCTGCATTTCACTTGTTCCTGAAATTTGCCTCGTAGCGACTGACTTGCAAATTGCATTCAATTTGTTCCACCACTTTCATCTTAAATAACCTCGTATGCGTCGTAGACATGATTGGAAAGGCATGTCTTGTAGACTCTCTGTGGAGAGCAATGAAGAGTATTTGATGAACATTCATAGAAATTACCCGGTCCATCAGACATTCCATCCTACCGCATCATTCTATTTAAATACATATGGAATTAGACTGGGGGATACTGTGTGCCGGAGGGCAGCGACATACCATGGAAGCTCGTAACAAAACCGACAGACTACCCATCAAACTACATTTCTTAAATTGTATTAACTTACTATCACCAACAAGAGCAACTTGGGGAACTCACCGAGAACTTCAGCGTCAAACGAATTAAAAACAAGGCGACGCGCTTTCATGAGACAACATTCACACAACAGTTATTCTTGAGAAGGTCGTGCAGAACTCTCTCGCCAAGACTAGATTAACTTCCAAAGTCCGTCCAATTGATAGATTACGCGGACGGAATAGGCGTGATTGGTCGAACACAGCGAGCTGTCGATGAAGTCAATGAGGACAAAACTATGTCTCCAACGTCACCATGGACAGATATACTCTCGAGGTATTCAAGGACTTCGTCTATTAGTATTCCCAAGTAAACAGTACTGACAACATCAGCACCGAGATTGAATGCAGAATAACTGCTGTTTCTTTGGTCTCACGAGGCAATTCAGTAGTAGAACTGAATTTATACATTCAAGTCCTTGATCATCCTCTTTCTGCTCCACTACGTGGAAACATTGACAATCTCAAGAGCAGATGAAGAAGCCCTGGGTCTGCCTTCAATCGTTGGTCTTGCTTGCGTTGATGGCATTTGGAGAAGAAGTCAACTACGAACTGTACGGGCTTTACAGCGACTTGAGTCTGGCCAGGCGTCTAATTCAAATGGAGAAGGACCACAGACAACTAAAGATCTGCTGGAATGCTGCTAGATGCCAGCTGGAAAGACTTGTCTGTCCAGGTGCACCCCGGGCAGTAGTGCAAGCAGAATTAGGTGATGTAAAATTAAAATACCAGTTTTCATGTTTAGTCACTAATATTTCAACTTCTTGTTCAAACATTCATTTCTAATGATGCGGCTTTGTTCTCGGGGAAATTCTCTAGAAATCATTCAAACTAAGTGGTATGGTTTTGAACACAACATTCTGTTCTCTAATTTGTCATTGTGTGGTACCCATGCTCAGAAGACTCATGTCACTCTTGAACACATTCATATTCGCGCTGAGTACACAGGGAGTATGTATAACAGAATGCATCGAAGTCAGTTAGTAGATGGTTCACTACCTAATAAACGGTCGTGTGTTTCTTAAGCCACAGTTTTAAGTTGTATTATTAACAATGATGCGAATAAAAGGTAAAAGCAGTTATCGCTTCAACAAACCGACACAAAACAACTGTCTGACTCACTTGTCAGACACACTGTTTCAGCATCAAACATCACTTTTCTTCAATCCAACATGCACTGTGGTATACACAAAGAGCTACCAGCCTTAATTGTGTGCTGCCGAATGGAACCGCTGACAAGAATTCAAAGCACGATATATGTACAATGCTCGGGGTCTCCTTTTCAGTCGCTATCCTCTCTCCATGTGATGAATTTCACTTTTGATTCCTTGAGCTGGGACGTTCCATAAATTTCGCTTCATATCCCTTTCACTGCTGCTAAGTTGCTGCTACATTCTCGCTCCTCACAGCCCATCGCTCTAACAATGCACAATGGCTTAATGTATCTTTTGGGGTGTCGAACCATTTGTGGCAGTACCACTACCATAAACTATACATCTTCTTCCTCGTCGTCGTCGGTGTCGTCTTCCTCCGCCACTGCAGACGTTCCATCGTAAATGCTCTTGTGGCCCAAAACTCGCTACCCGGCTAGTGCCCGGCATGCATTGTAATGCTTATTGAGGTCCCACAAGCAGAGGGCAAGTGTTTCACACTGAGACGACTGAGAAGCTGCAGAAGAAGCGAACCAACATTGCTCGTGATGGCGGTGAAGACAATTCCATCCTTGGGCCATGTACCATTCATGTACGGTGAGATAACAAGTTGAATTTATACCGCCACCCGTCCCCCCCGTTGCCGCTGCAGACATTCTTTCTTGTCCGGTTATCAGGCAACCACCGAAAATAGAGTTGCTACCGCCGCCAGCCACCATTAACCATCCACCATCCACCATCAGCATTCCGGGGACGAGCGGAGGCTCTTATAGATAAATTATTGGCGCAAACATTTTGAATTTAATTAATAATAAAGACTGAGGATATTTCGATAATAGTTGTTCATGGGACGGTGTGTGTGTGTTTTTTGGTGAGCAGTGAGGGAGTAATGAATCCTTGCGCTCGGCAACAGCAATGGTGGTCGTCCATCTAGGCGACAAAAACAACGAGAGGAGAGATCCAGTGAATAAGGGCATGGCTGTGATTGCCGCAACGTCGTCGTCTGTGCTGTGCCACTGTGGCGGATACCATATTTCGTTTTGTTGCGGTTTTTCCAGCGAGCTGTTGCGTGTTGGTATCCTGGTGAGGCAGTGTAGAGGCACTTAGTAGCCGTGGTCACCAGCTGCTCGGATACTTGTGCTCTATGGTTTAATTGAGATTAATTTTGAGAGCGGTCAGAGTCAAACCATCCTCCATCCTGTCGGGTATCTCCCATTGTTGCGTAAGGTCTGGCACATTGGCTTAAAGTCCTTAAATGTCAGTTACTCTCGGTTTGTCATTTCAAGACTCAGCTGGTGAGTGAAGAATGCTCGATGATGATGTCGATGGGCGCTGGTGGCAGATGGCATTGTCTTGTGGAACACATGATGATGGTTTCTTTGGTGAAAGATGACACCAAACGGCGCACGGAGGCGGAAAAGTTTATTCCATTAATTTCTGTGCGTCAGTTGAAGGCAGGTGATGTAAATTGGGCAATGTTTTAGGCGAAGAAGCTTAATTACATTCAGTTTTTTTCTTCTTCGTCTGATGATGGCAGTCTTTTGAAATTTGATGGCGTACGGAGGATGTTGTTGGTGCTTGGGACTAGAGGAATGGCCCCCTTTGATAAACATTGTTTTTTTTTTTTTTTTCTTTGTTTGTCAATTTTTGGTGTTCGCATTATTCTACCATACTAATTTTGATTAACTTGCATTCAGTTTGGCCGTACATAAATTACTGTTACTGACCTCTGAATGGCAAGTGTCCAAATGCAACCCTAACCCTGCAACAGCTGGCACCCTAAAAGCAGTGGGCGAAGAGCGCGGAACGTTGTCCAAACAGAACTCTCAATTTGATAATAAAATTGTATCATTTGAACGTGTTGTTGAGCGCTATGTCCGGCCATGGAGATTTGGCAAAACAGACTGAATAAATGACAGCCAATTTGACAGATGTAGCTTCAACAATATGACCACCATCAATTGTCAGGGTTTGGAAGTCTTTACTGGAAGACAGACGTTTACAAACACCACGACGCTCACGTGTTTAAGGTTCTGAAGCCGCTGTTTAGTTTCATGTGACCTTGACCATCCGTAGTTTTTTGCCAAAATATTGTTCCTACAAGCATCGTGTTCTAATACTCTGCCCTAGTCCTTTAAAGTCAATCCCATTTCCATTCAATGAAGAACTATCAATGAGCCACTGCTCTCGCTACACCTCTAACCATGTTTGCTGAAGATTTTTGTGCAAAATATGGGTCTTGCTTGCTTTTCTCATAAAGGCGCCAATTCTCAGCTCTTCACATCAGTAACCCCTCCGAGACATTGGAATTGCCGAATGAGAAGCAGGATACCTGCACAAGAATGCACTTTTTGATGACCGAGGCTGTTAAAATTTACAAACTTGTCAGTAAAGAAAAAAGTCTTTTACGTGCATTTTTACGATGTCCCCCAGAGATCAATGCTCAGTCCACTTCTATTTATTGTAGTATACACGTCGACGATCTACTGTCAGTGTCAAATCAGTTCCTCACTAGAAGGCTGACAATCTGATGGAACATCGTTTCTTCTTCGGATCTCTACGAACATCTACTGATGTCCTTCAGAAGTTCCCGTTTGCTCCCCTGTCGTTACTTCCTCTTCTTCACGATTGTCCAGAGGTCCGTTCAGCTTTTAGCAACGCTGTTTTAAGCAAACCGTCCGTGATGCGTTTTTTATCATTGATACGAAAGCGATCAAAGTGCGTTTGGCTGTGAATGAAAGGGAAAACTGACATCTTGGAAGGAGTGTCATAATGGGCAGCTATAACTTCGAGGCAGTCAGGAACCGTCTACGTCGGCTCCGCAAATCAAACTCAGACGGCCTCTTGCCAATTGCTGATTTTTCCCAGCTTTAGAGGTAAATCAGATGAAGGCACATGTGATTTTTGGGCGATGACACGAGAAGAAAAAATTGAATGGTTTGTAAACTGCGGTCCTTAAGATATAACATTTTTTCGAAACTACGGCTGAATGTTTTCAGTTCAGCAATGGCATAGAATTGAATGAGTGAATATTTTTGATAATTTCACGTGATAGTTCGCCTTTTTTCTTGTACTGACTACCGTTCCATGTCCGTGTCCGTGTTGCCTTTACATCATCGCGCTCCAATAAGCTGACTTTCGCTTCCTGCTCTTCAAAGGGTTTCAATAAGTGAACCAAATCACTGATATCGGCAGCACACATATTTCTTTGTCTCCTCCCTGCCGAGCATTTCTCATTCATTTGTTACCTCAACTAGGTGACGACATCCACGGTGTTTGAAATTCAAATGTGTCTGACAGAACTTTTTCGATTCGGAAGAAGAAAAAAGAACACATGAAAGTGACACCATTCATATCTCAGAAGTGCGGTCGACCATTGTGCGAATGCGGTCGAGAACCTTATCAACGATCTCGGGTCCTTTTTGTCATTTCAATCCGAGCCAATAACCCTACACATTGAACCGAAATGTTGATAAAATCAATCAAACCATTTGCTTGACAATTCATTGAATTGCCTTTGTCTTCGCATCAAGATTACTTTTTCTGAGCCGTTTTTTTTTTTTCTTTTTGTATTCGTTTTCTCTCTCTTGGCGCTGCCTAGGGATGCTGGCCTGTCAAAAATACAAATATAACTTTCCCCATTTAGTGGCTGGGATGGAGTTCGCTTTTGTTGCAGAAGTAGACCCAGACAATGGCCACTCCAACTGAGGAAATAAGGAGAAGGGCTTATGTTGCAGAAGGGGTGTTCAGCGACTCCCTCTGCGATGTTGAATCGTTTTACGTTGGGTATCGGCTGCTGTGCTAGGGAATAGAAGAAAAATATCGCAGATTTTAAAGAGAATCTCTTGGCCTAAGTCTTAGTGGATTTAAATTGCACGTCCATCGATTGAAGGAGCTCACACTTCACTCCCGTCCAGATAGCACAACTGTTGATCATCCGTTTTCTTGAGATGCCCATCCATTGGCAGATATTGCAGTCCGTGGTCCATTAGGGTTAAGCCACAACCTCACCAACGCCACGCGCACTTAACACACACTTCAACAATTGCGAAGTTAAATAGATGGAAAAACTCGCTGCCCACCGCCGGGCTCGCTACTTGTGTGGCGGAGAGATGAAACGTTCAGAGGGCCAGTCGGCGGCATGAGCACAAAGCGATGAAGATGGCGGCAACACAGACCGAATTAATTGAGGTTATCTCAAGGAAAATCCTTTTGAGGGCGATTGGTGGGTGGGTGGAATGGTGGAAACGGTCGGTAGCCACTGCCATTCGCGGAAAGTTTTCCCAAACTCTCTGCGGACGATGGATGTCTCTTGGAAATACGTGAGTGATTACAAGCCACCCAATTTGATTAAGTTGGGTGGCTGGGGCGGGTGTCGGCGGCAAAGCAATTAGGATGGTTTGGCACAACTTGTGGGTGTGCCAGTGTGTCAGTGCGCCAGACGAAGCAGAACTTGTAGATAATTGTTTAAGAATTAGTCCATCGAATGTGTTGAATGGATTTTTTCACCGTTTCCATCCATAGTTCGCCGTCGTTGAGGGGTTGCATCGCAACTGAAGTGCGAATGGAGCGCTGTGCTTTCAAGTTATTTTGACAATGAAAAGTTTCCTTGAATCCGCTCAGATGCTCGGTCGCTTGCCTTAATGTCATAAGACTATTAGATTTGCAATTCAGAAGAGATTTACAAACTGATTTCGTTGAATGATTTTATTTTTGTTGCGAATCGATTGGTTTGGAGGGGCGGTGGTGTTGGATCCGATTCAGAAGTTCTTTGATTGAGTGAATTTAAGAACGATGTTGGTTGTGCTTTAAGTGATTTCTTTTCCCGAAGGGATTTGGAGATTGGGAGGCACATCCAAGCAGATGCAGGAATTCATTGTGAAAATATTCCCGTCGTTGGTGTGGGCGGATGTAAGGATTTTGATACTCATCCCCGCAGATGTTACCTTTAGGCCGCTGGCGAGAGATGTTTGTTAAATTTCACGGGTGCTCTTCGGTATGTGTCCTCCGCGCAGGAAATGCCTTTGATCTCCTAGCCCTGCTCCTGGACTTAATGATGGATCTTGGGGCTGGATTGCCCGATGTATGCGGGATACTTGTGAATATTCATTTTTGAAGAAATGCCCGCGGCATTCGACTTATGTTTGAACTGCGAGAGCTCCATCAGCCAAATGGTGGATGGATAAATGTGTCTGATGTTTAGAGATGCGCGATTGATGGCCGATGGTCTCTCTCGTGGAGTCCTAACCAAATTCGGAACATTGGGAATTTTACTGCTCACTTGTGGCTATATTCACGATGTGGGAGAGTTAAGAAGTTCTACATTTAATTGAATAAAATTTGTGAAAAATATTTTGTATTCCGTGTTATCGCAGAGGGAACATCAAATCATGCCGACTTGGAGAAAATCTGTTTCTGGTTTCAGCTTGAACTTCGGACGTGCTCGAGGTGGATAATCTAATGATCTCAGGTGGGTGTGCCAGATCTCATGGTGCGAGGGCCGTTTGATAAGTCGGTGACTTTTTTTAATGTCCCACGCAGTAGGCTACTGAATAGCTTTGAGCAAGCTGCGTAATTGAGTTTGTGATTGACAGCCATCGAAGGCAGACGGCAGACAACCTCGTGAACTTAACCAAAACGGGAAAGTAGTAGATTTAGTGTCCTGATCCAGCATTCTTGTTTTGAGTAAAAAAGACTCAAGAAGAGACATACACAGATCCAACGCCTAAGGTGATGGGCCATGCATATGAACAATTCAGCTCCGGCCAGAAGAGTCTTCGAGTCCGAACCAGTAGGACAACGCTACAGAGGACGACCGCCTCTAAGGTGGGGCACACAAGTGGACAAAAACAAACTTGGAGTGCAAGAATGGAGAGAGATAGCCATAGATCGCGCTTGTAGCCGAGTTTATCCGTTGTTGGTTGCTGCGAAGGTCCTTCCTGGACTGTAGCACCAGTAGAAGAAGAAGAAATGCGTACAAAACCTGGAATGCTGGCACAATCCACAAGCAGAGAGTCTTATCACTTTTAAACAATTTGATTGTGTATTCTTAGCCCTAATTGACAAAATGTTGGCTTAAACATTTTTCTGTTGCCTTACGTTGAACGAGAAGCTTTTTTTCAGTTTCTTCAAATTATATAAACTGGAAGGGGCATCTACAACCGTTTTTAGTAAATTGTACTCTCTTCCAGAAAGGTTCAAATCTAGACATAAGGCCAACGTCTTTTCAGGAGATAAAGTTGACCTTTTGTTTGAAATAGAATCCGCTCCACCGCTTAGAAAGCAGTGCTGCATATTGAAGCTATTCTTTATTTTTGCAATCAATGGATCTTCAACTGTCAGCCCATTTGGTTTATTATATCATTCCTTAAAAGGCTCTACGAGCTAACCACTATTATTTCCCTCTAAATATTAATTAGCCAGAAGGTTTGTACAGGATCTGATGAAGTAAAAAGTTAAAAAAATCAAGTTTTAAAATCAAAATTTGCGAACAGCAAATATTTGCATACAGTCCATAATTATAAACTGTTTGCTGTAAATCTGCTGTACAACTTCTTTGTGTACATTTATGAACACAAACAATGCGGCAGCTATGCTTTTGCGAAAAGTGAGTTCATAAATGAAAATTTGAAAAACAAGTATCCTGTCAAAAAGTGACGGAAGTTAAATATTTTGTCTAACTTGCAAAATTAGTGTTTTCTGACTTGAGCTGCGCTACTTTTAAAGAAATGTCTATTAAACAAATGATTTTGGGAGTTATTATTAGTCTTTTAAACGACAACAATTTGGAACAAAATCGAAGAAAAAGAAAACTATTGCTTACAAATAGAACTTGGAAGGCCAGGTCAAGACTAATTTCGAAAAAATATTCAAAATATTTTCTAAGATTCTGAACGCCTGCACTTAGTTAGAGGGTTCCCAGTAAAAGCAACACTTTTATCCGGTTTTCAAATATGGTCCAGTCACCATTTGCCGTTGGGATCAAATTAACGGCACTATCGCTGGAGTTGTCGGTCAGTGGTAATAGTCTGACTATAGGTATCACAATTATGCTGGCGATTTCGCTGATAGCCCACTTACCTACCTACCGAGGTTACCGCTGGTAGTACAATAAACGTATTTAGAAGCCACTTCCGGCAACATTCCAGGTATTGCAATTGCATTAGGTACTTTTATTTGATTTTCAGGTTTATTGTTTATTTATATTATATATTGAGGATCAATCTTATGTATTTCAAATCGTTCTGCGTGCTCTGAACCCCTTTTGGACAAATTCTCGGTTTGGTCGTCATAAAATACATCTCAAGCTAGCTTTTTTCCTAACAATTGTTCATTTAGACAAAGTAGCAATTCGTTTAATGAAAGGAGCAACTTTTAAATATTTTAGGCTGACGAAAATATATAAAAAACGACCAGATTCCATTGAATTGAAATCCAACCAATTAAATTTATGAACATTTATGAAAACAAGTTATGACAAACAGCTGCAGTAGTAATGCAGTCTTATTACATTTATGAACGCAAACTCTAGACAGCTGTAGTAAATTATGAACTCGGCCATTGTTTCTACCGCTTTGAGTAAGCTTACTTTATTAAGAACATAGGCAATTAGTTTCTCAATCTTCGAACCGTTTCCAATTCAAGCCAGGGCGCTGTGTACAAACTCTACCTTAGGCGAACCTTTCTTCAGTTTTGCCTTGTGTTTGGTTCAATTTACGATGCTAACTTTTCTGCATTGCGTCTGCGTGAACTTGGTCTTTATACCAAAGTTTTGGTCTTGGTCTCCTTCTCCATCCAGGAGGCACGGGTTCAAAGATCCTCCTAGTTGGATTATTGGTCCACGCGTTCGATATGGTCAATCCAGTTCAGTGTCCAGAGTTTTATTTCTGCACTTTTCACTTAACGTCTCGGTGGGATAGCTTTTTTTTAGTGTTCAAAATGCGCCTCTAAGCGCTGAGCGCCCTTAAGCGCTGTGCGCCCTTTTAATTTGCACGTCCTGCACATACAGTGTGTTCAGCCCTGATTGAAGCACATATTTCTCCCAAAACTTCCTCGGTTTTTTAAGTTTTGTAGTTGGTTCTGCAAGTTTCTGCCAGCGAACGATTATCAAAGCAGCAAAGCTGATTCGTCTTCTGATATATGGCCCCGTCTGAGAGGAAGTCTATGAGCTGTACAAAGATGTGGATATAGTCCGGATATAAATCCGTCGATCGCACTGGTTTGGCGACATCGAGTGCATGGGCAACAATACTTCAGCAAAGAGTTTCTCCAAATTCGAGCCTAGTTCAAGAAAGAGAGGAAGCTCGAATCTTCGGTATAAAGGCTACACCATCGCAAAATCAAGTAAGCTTGGTCTGGATGAAGCCCCTTTTAAATTAAATTCTCGCTGTTTACTTACTTTTCAGATTGACTGTATGTTCATATGTATATGATCAAATTAGCTTTACACCGAATGTGCATGAATTTAACTTTTTTGTCTTTACTTCCTATAATTTGTATTTACCGAAAATGGCCTCATTTTAGAGACAAACATTCGACCGACTACCGCATACTTAATCAATTGCTCAGCATTTTTCAGGAATGTACACAGCCCTGGGAAAAGTATCTGAATTCGGAATATCTCTCTGGGCTCTGCGAACAGTGAACAAATGTACACACGAACAGGTGGAGTAATAAATAAATAATTTATAAAACAAGTCAACAGCGTCGGAAAGAGGCAAACGTCAGTTGATAAACACTCGGCATTACATTCGCTGCTGCTGTTTCCAGCTCCGAGACCTCAACACTCAGATCGATTATTCATTTTAATTGCAATGAATAATGGTCATTAATGCAGTCGATGAAAACGGATAACATTACGGGCAATCGAAAAACGAGTTCGTTTTTGAATAATTGAATTTTATTTCTCTTTAAAATTAGGTCAACCTCACGAGTGCGAGACGTGCCACCGATGATCTCCCCTGTCCGCCTTAAAACCCCTTCCATGAAACTACCCTTCCTCTTAAGAGAATAGGACCATCAGAAGTGGAAATAATGAGTACAAAGACCAGTTTCGATGTACCTCCCTCCAGATGAAGATAATCCGGTAGTCAAACACACATCCAGCATCAAACCACTTTGATCAAATGTAACGACATCCTGCGAAGTCGGATTGAGATCGATTGCCCTCTCATTAGTCGTCCGAGCCCCAGTAGTTGATGCCTGCTTGGCAAGATCTCAGATCAAACCAGCTTTCCACTTGGAAATCAGTTATCCTTTCAGCTATTCACGAACCCCAATTTCCGTGTCCCCGAAAAAGACACACATGTTCCCTTGACAATAAACTTGGAAGGAGTCTCAATCATTCACTCTTCCTCCCTCTTCGACGTTCAGAACACACACATTGAAAGCAAATCCCTGCCACATCCACTCTGTGCAACTTAACATCGCATGTAGACACTTACGCCTGAGAGTCCCTGTTCCGCTATTCCTCGTATACTGTCAACTTCCGAGTAATCATCTCGAAAGTGATGAGATACAGACAATTCCTGTAAATTTCGTTTCGGCATTTCCACATTTCGACTCTCCAAGTTAGCGCTTTTGGAAACGACGACGGGGGAGAGTTGCCGCTTATTTCTCGAACGGACATGACTGTTAATTCGACTCAGTCCTCGGCAGAACATTCCCACCCGAAGGCCAGTGGGTTATGACAGCCCCCGATGGGGTAGCTTGTCCATCCTGAATATTTTGTGAAATTACAAGTTCAATGACGGATAACACATGTGTACGAAACAACTGGTTGAAGGTTGAACGGATTTCTGGCAACCAGTGAATGTATGTTACAGCGAATCAAGTCAAGTGGTTGTAGGCAATGTTACGATGCTTGTCCCCCCCGGGGATGAGGGTAATGTTGTAAGTCGAAATATAGTTATTAGGGAAATGTTTCAGTTTCGTATCGGGGAGCGGTGCGGGGCGCTGAGAGGCTTTCAGTGTCTCGTATTATTTATTGATGCCGTTGCTTCCTCCATGGGAAGTCGCTCTCCATGACAACCGTTCGTAGGCTCAGATTGCCGTCGAGCGGAAGGGGTGGCGGCGGGAGCTGCTAAAATCGTTATTCAATTTGTCAAAAACAATCGGAGGCGGGCGGATTTATTATTTATGCTCTCAGTCGCATCGGAGTGGAGGCTCATTAACAATTTGCTAAGTGAATTCAAATGTTCGTGTCAATGCTGGGAACTGCAGGATTTTATGTGTTTCATAAGCTTACATTTTTGTCGGATCTTGAGTTTACACTTCGCAGCAGAAAGTTTTGGGGTTTTCTGAAATTGTTGGTGAAATGGATGGCTTGAGAGACAGGAAACCTGGTCAGCTTTAGTTAAGAAACTGTGCACCGATTCGTAAGCAAAGGAACTGTGCGTCGAGCTGTCATCGTGTACCAGCACTGTAGCAGCCCAAATATTATCAGCTGATAGAAGTCTGAAGTCCGATCGTGACTTGTGAGTACAAATCGATGTCGATGAAGGTACTTATTGCTATTTAGAACACTTGGGGTTGTGTCTCACTGGACGAGTTGTCCGAAATTGCCGAGGACACTTAAATCTCCTATTTCCAAACAGAGTCTGATTAGTGTACCACCAATTCAGCAGTCCTAAATGACACAGGAGTCTTGTATGAGGGCTGTGCTTTCCCCATCTTTCCAGAGATGGAACCCCGAGCTGGGAGTTGTGGCCTATGAGTGGTGAATCTACGCCAGCCGTACTGACATGAAGCACATTTCTGTATAATAGCGACGTTGCTCTTCGAGCACCATGACCTGTCACGACTGATTTTGTCCTCCCGCAGCGAGTTTTCGTCAGTAACTCATTACGACTCAGTTTGAGGCATAGTCGGTGTGTAGGTCAATCCCTATTTTCGTTTTCTTCTTCGTTTGGCTCTACAATCCGGGGTGGATCTAGGCCTCAGTCAACGAGCCTCTCCAGCTATCACGCACCAAGTTAGTTGAGGCCATCTTCACTTGGGTGTGCCACCTTAGAGACGCGCTGTTGCGTTGTCTCACTGGTTCGACGTCGAAGACTCTTCGGACCAGAGCTCGGTTGCATATGCGCTGTACATGGCCCAGCCATCTTAGGCTGTGTACTGGCCGTACAGTTCGCGGTTGTATCATCTCCTCCAGCTGCCATCAACGCAAACTGGACCAAAGTTGGCAACCAGAATTTTTTTCTTGAAGAGACAAAGGACTTCATCATCCGCTTTGGGATTGTACAAGCCCATGCGTCGTGCAGCACCGCTGATCATTGTCTTAAATACAGTCAGCTGGGTCCTTCGAGAGACGTGTCTACGACTCTGTTGAGCCCAAAAAAAAGCAGCGATTGGCAAGAGTTATTCTGCGTTTAATCTCGGAACTGATGGTATCAGTACTGTTTATTTGGGAGGCAATGTAGGCAAAATCCTTGACTATCTCAAAAGTATATCTGCCTATGGTGACGTTATGGCCATGTCGTCGATGGTGTATGTCCTCCCTTGAACACAAGATATACATCGTTTTGACCTCATTCATCGCTACACTTATTTTCGCCGCCTCCGATTCAATGCCGGCAAAGGCTTCATTGGCAGCTCGCTGCGTTCAGCCAATCACGCCAATGTCGTCTGCGTATGCTGGCAATTGTACGGACTTTCGGAAGATGGTACCTCTTCTGTAGACTGATGTTGGAAACGACACATGATATCGCCTGTCGAAAGCCTTCTTTGACAATGAAGGTCTCGGTGAGTTTGTTTCCGACCTTGATGGAGCAACGAGAACTCTCCATCCTCATCCTGCACAATCTGGCGAGTTTGGCAGGAATGTCAAATGTGTTTCAATGCACGCTGTCATATTCTGCCTTGAAATCGACGAATAAGTGGTCTGTGGCGATTTGCACTTCTTGGGTCTTTTCCATGATCTGCGTAGTGTGAAGATCTGGCCGATGGTGGACCTCCCCGGCCTAAAACCACACTGATAAGGAGCTGTCATGTGATTCACGAATGGTTTCAGCCGCTGTGTTCAATTAAAACTCCAAATAATGATTTCGCTGAAATATAGCCATGAGTTATCTTCCTGAAGGTTTCCTATTTCCAGGACTCAAGGACAAGTGTTAAATCACCAGAAACCGCTTCATAGTTAGTCGCCGTGGCGTAGTGGGTAGGTGCTGGGGTTTCTGAATTCAATCCCCGAATTTGGAAACTTTCATAGTTCACGGCTTCACCTCATTCGAGTCCTGTCTCGTAAGTCTTTTTAAGACTCGCCATTCGGAGTCGATACAAAATTATATGTCCCATCCACTGGTGATAGAACAATAGCCCGCACAACACGTGTGCTTGCTGTAGAAGCTTAGGTTCAGATCCATATCGACTGGAACAGCATGCGTGAGGGACGTAATTTTTGAGTGCTTGCGATACTCGCTATGATGTAAAATGTGTCATCGATCTCTTTGCTTTATGAAGGTCAGTCATGAAGCAAACCAAGCAAACCAGGTGACCCACTCTCATTTGCAAGAGACTCGGGTTCTCATAATACTTGCATACTCAGATGAGTTTCACCCCAATGGACAACGGTACGTATGCTCGTATCATGTTGATGATGCTAATTGACGAATAACAATGGTGCCCATGTCCACAACGAACTATAGCGCCACTCGAAGCCAAAGAAGCTGCCGAGTGCGTTACAGAGTGCGACACATTTGCATTCTGAAGCATATTTCAATTATTTTTTTGATGACAAATCCTCAGTTCATAGCACTGAATTACGAATGACTCTGCACATAAACCGAGAATTTTTGCATGCAGAACCGCTTATTTTGAAATAAATTCACACGATGATTGCCATCATTTGGTCATAAAACATTTCACGACCACTTGCCGCAGCTGACTCTACGCACGATAATAAAATGAAACCCACCATCTCTCTCTCTCTCTAATTATCTTCTAGATTGATACTACAGGATGTTAAATCACTCTTCAGAGAACACGTTTTCTAAGGTTAATGGTCGATGGAGAGTAAATCTGCCGGTTTAGTGTAATTTCATTAAAGCAGTCCATTGATCTTATTAAAGCACTCGTAACCATAATTAGGTTAAGCACCTCAAGCAGGTGAACATCGCCTCAAATGACTCATTATACCGTGCACACACTACCCTCTCAAGTGAAGGGGTTTATGGCAGCGGAGAGCTTCATAAAGGATGAAATGGAAAGAAAAGCAAGCAGTCCCAACCACTGAGCAGAACTTAATACATGAACAAAGCAACAGAATAATTCTTTTTGTTTGCAAAGCTCAGTCACGCATTTTTTGTGTTCGCCTTTTCTTGTGTGTTTTGTTTCCTTCGGATTTCCACCAAATGACGATGAGATCCTTTATGACGCAGACTTTAATGGTGATGCAGGTAAATGGTAAACAAAACTATTACGATTCCCTTCAGTGGGGATGGAGGTGGTGTGGGCACAATGCGCGCCCTATTTTGGGTCAGCATTTCAAAGCGGTTCACTCGCCAGCTGGCGCATGTGCTTGCAGACGATTCAATTATTAAACAAAATTTAACCGAAAGTGAAGTGTGTTAGCTGCCTCTGACGAGATGTCTGGCTCTAATACTGGACATTCAAAAATGTGATACAAGGACTCCCTGAATAGCCAGCCACCATGTCCTGCTGCGCCACGAACAGCTGCCAACGCACAAATGCGACCAAACAGCGGAATCGAATTGTAGGCTCAGCTTCTCGAACCCTCCTCTTTGTGGTGGCAGTGGAAGAAGTCGTCTCTGGGACACGCTTCTAACTGACGACGCCTAGAAAATGTTGTACCTCAAATTACTGGGTCCCAAAGGAAAGTTTGTAATTTATATTCAACAAAGTGAAATGCACTCCATGCCCAAGCCTCCCCCCGAAAACAAAAGGAAATAAACAAGCATCACGCTTTGCTGATTTGACTTAATCGCATCAAGGACTGTTTGCTTAATCCCGACATGTCCAACTCATCACCGGCAAGACCTTTCCAGCGCCTCCCCCACACAAAAAAAAGGAGAAACTACTCTCCTCCTGTTCATGGCCAGCCAGCCGCCGCCCTGGAACAATTGAAACGCCAAAAATGATCCCCATGTCCACATGTGACAAGCTGGCCATTCATAATCCTGATTCATTCAAAAAGCTCGCCTGTCGCCCCGCTCGCATTTACCTACATTAATTGCATTTCGGGATATTTCCTGCCATTCTGACACCAGCATCACGTGTGCCAGCCCGAAAGCACAGTCTCATTGGGTTAAGCAGATTCAATCAGTTGGGTGTGATTCCTGGCACTAACGAGGGTATATCCCACGCACCAGCACTCCGCTGGCAAGCTTTCCGTCGTCACCATCAGCGCGAAGAGCAGCCTTCTCTTTGCTCTCACGGTCTGAAAGTGGGTCTTGCAGCCACAAGCGTTCGACTTCGAAGAGACTCATGCGCAGAGAAGAGCCGTTAAGAGTCATTCGGCCTCCTGTGGAAGGCATTCATTCAGCGAAAGCTTTCGAAGTTAGACTCACAGTACCAGGCAGCATCCCTCTCCAGCGATTACAATAAGTGGGACAATCTTTTGCTCCAGCAAGCACCGCCGAATGGAACACCAGTAAAGTGAGAGGATGCTGGGTATGGGCTCCCTGGCTGGATAGATACCAAGAGATGCTGGGCATCAATGCTACCGAAGACTTCGGTAAAAGTTGTCAGTTAAGCTCCGACATCCGGTACCATCGGAGTACACGGAATTCTTACCTCTCCCATCGTCCTTGCGTACCTAGGGTCGTCCTAGTTTGCATTCGGTTGTGAAGCAAGCAATCCGTGATTTCTGAAGACTTGTATTCTCGTCGAAAAGCAAATAAGCAACCACCGCCATTGGTTTTCAGGCCTTTGGCTGAGTCGGGAGTCGGTAAAAGAAATCACTTCACTCCCAGTGTCGTGTACATCGTGTCGCCAAAACGTGATTCATCTCGGTTACAAACACACTTCAGGCCCGCAAGTATAATCGAGACACGACCAGGACCACGGGCGACCGTCAGTGTTTCCAGTGAAATCTGCTGTGAGAGAGTGTGAAGCGAAAAGAAAAACCGATATACGGTCCAAGTGCCGGGTCGTGACAGTGAAAGTTAACTCAAGCGGAAATCATCCTCGTAGTGTGCTCCTCCGTTGTCCTTGAGAATAAAAGTTACGTTCGTTGGGGAGGAGGACACAGAGAAAAAAAAAAAAAAAGAAGTGCCCTAATGAGTTGCCATCCGCCTAGGTTTGTCCTGTCGGTGCTCTGCATCGTCCGTCAGATGAAAAATTAATTTCTAACGAGTTCCTCCGCCGTGCGTTGGCCAAGTGCAACATTAAATGTTGTCCATGACAAGTGCTGCTGCCTCCCGCGACGCAGAATAATACGGATTGTGTGTGCGTGTGTCTCTCTCGGCGGACGAGTGGATTACAAGTGGCGAAAGAGGCCAAAGTCAAGTGGAGCGTGAAAGTGCACAAGTGGAATATACAATCACTCTCGCTTGGATATTTACAAGGAGGATTATCGCCCCCCCCTCCCCTGTTCGTGTTGAAATAGTGAAGAAAAGAAGCTTCCAATTTCCAGAAATCATTTCCTTTCGTGTGAAAATCGAATGAGATAATTCGTCCATCACCTTCCCCAACCCCAGTCATCGCAAACAAAACACACAAAAAAAAAAAGAGAAAATAAAACGGAAAGTGAAACGAAAAAAATTCGAGTGCTGTCGACAAATTTGCTAATTCACGTGGAAATTTAATTTTGAGGCAGAAGAAAAGCGTCGAAGGCAAGCAAAATAAAGTTAAGTTTATTATGGAAAATACTCTTCTTTTTGTCGGCTCCTCGGTCTCGGTCGACTCGGTATCCTTGTGGCTTTGATGCGAACCTAGAGAGCAGCCCATCATCCTCGGGCAGAAGGTGAAGTGGTGGAAAGTGAAAATTGTTATGATTATGAATTAAGTCTCCCTTCCCCCGCCATACTCGCTGTGTGTGTGTGTGTGTCACTCTCAGTGTCTCCGTAGCTCGTGCTACCAAAGTGAGTGCCACAGATTATCCGACCTGAATCGAAAAAAAAAAATCCACCTCATCATCGGTGTTGCGATAAAAAGGATTCATTCTTCTATTCATCTCTTGGTTGTGTGTATTTTATTCAGTATTTTTTTCAATTTTGTCTGCTTCGGTGTTTGTTCTCTTCTCGTGCGGTGCTATGTGCAGCATCAGCAACAGGTTAATTGTGAATTAAATCAAAAAGAGAAAAAAAAAAAAGAAGGAGAAAGGAAGTGAAGTGAAAGAAAAAAAGATTAATAAAAATAAAGGAGGGCACGAGGAAACGACATAAATGGAGGTGTACCTTGCTGCTGGTTCGCAGTGCACGGAATTTTAATTGAGGTGAGCTGAAAGACTCCATTTGGATAGTAGAAGGATTTCGTTTTTCCTTTCTAGGTTATTAATTCCTTAAGTCGTTCATTTCGCTCGTCTTTGGCCGGTGCTTGCAGGAGGCGGTCGTTGGTGTGAAAATAAATTTACTTTCCTTGATTATGACGGAATCACTGTGCTAAGTGGACTGCTGTGATTTTTATGAAGATGCATATTTTATGACTGGCTAGAGAGGAGAGAGATTTTCGTGTGAAGTGGATGGATGGGAATATACTCGTCTTTGCGTCTGCTTGCAATTGATGGTCTTTCATAAATTATACGTGAATCGGGGTTTGAAGCGTCTGCAGGGACGAGTGGCAATTCACTTGGAATTTTGCTGTATTTGGCAGCTATGCAATTATTGCTATAAGCTGATGAATTTAGCATATGTCGGGGAAAATAAATGAAACACTCGATCATGGATGGATTAAATCTACAATCAATGCAAGTTATACCGAAGTAAAGGGTGATCGAAGATGCAGCTGGGTTTCAATGGTAACTTCATCCAAAATGGGCAACAAATTGATTAAACATAAGCATACGGCATCTACGTACCTTGAAGAAATTCACATTTGGGCCGACTTTTTCCATGACGCCATGAAAGAATTTGTTGGATTGGTAGCTTAAGTTATATTAAAAAACACCTAATTCACAATTCAGTTTCAGTTTAGGTTATAGTGATTGTCACAAATGGAGCATTTATGACCCACATAGATCCTAGTTGGATCCATTGTGTTATCACTGTCCGGTAATTGATACACCGGTCCCTCTTTAATCATGGGGACTAACTAACGCCTGAGAGCTACTTACTTGTATCCTAGTGGCCTATCTTGGATGATCTTCTCCTTTCCTAGGGTCAAGCCAATTTGTTTTCTTGCTGAACTTGGCTATGTCCATCTAAATGGCTTGCAACTGCAAACACCAACTGGTTCCGATGTTAGGAGACGTCAATCCGCGTGGTATCACAATGGGCCTACTTTAGCCGAAGAGTGACTGCCTTCAGCAGTTAACCACTAGAACCTAATCTAACCTAGCTATGTCCATAATCTTCATGTCTGACATTTCTTGTAGACTGCAAAATGAATAGCTGCCTATCGTGATTTTCCTTGTTCTTCTAAGGACTGGACAAGTGCCGAGGTAGTTAAGCTTCCTCCTTGTCTCTGCAGCTAATATAGCAGTCGTTGTGGGAGATTCCCCTTCTCCTGGCGTATTTGCCGAATAGCCAATGACAGCTATGTGTGCCCATAACATTACTGATTTCATTCTTGTTTAATTGTAGGAGAGTAGCTACTTGTTTTTATTTGGATTTATTGGATGCCAGATTAGCCTCGAAATCCTTCAAGATTCTAATTCCATCCATCCCCGATTGGCGGTGTTGATAGCATCTGCAAGTAATAAGGTGCTTATTAAGTGAAGTATCAGTTTTGGTTAATTATGCAAAATAATAAGAAAGAGAAAGTATTTAGGAGCTAGGTAGAAGAGGTTTTTCGGTGAGAACCCAATTAGCACTATGTGTTGTTTTATTGCCACAGCTCTGGTGCCTTATTTATGATATACGTATCTTGAAATCCAACCAGAGGCACATCACAATTTTACACAGGCCCACCTCTTTCGAGTCACTGGCAATACTCCAGAAAAGGCTTCTTAAGCTGTTAACGTTGCTTGTTTAAAGTTACTACAAAATAATGTACTTGAAATAACAATTAACCCAGTAGAAAAAAAAAATAAAATTACGCGATACACAGAGGCGCGACAAAGACCACGTGATACTGCATCTGCATCGTACGATCGTATGTTGGGTAAGGGCAATGCATCACGCGAAATGCACATAGAATCGTTCGATGCACCGGCCTATGCCCTACGCCCTATGACACCAATCGGACGGGGGTCAGTCTTTCCGCTAACGAAGAGCGCAGTAACGTGTAATCAAGATTGAGAATTTAACTGAACGGATAGTGCATTTTGTCTAAAAATTATAAATTTCTTATAAAAAATTCGTAAACAAAAAAGTGAATACATAAATTATATAAATAAAGTTATTAATTGTATGAAATAAAGTTATTAATTGATTAATTTAATTAAGTCAATTATTTTGTTGGAACCACACCGCCTTGTTGCCAAATGTTGTCTTCGTCCATAATTTTTGACTTATGTCCAAAAAGGACTAATGCACCTCATTGACTGACAACAGCCGACCAAACGTAATTTTTTTTTCATTAATATTGATTAAAATACCCGATGATGGCTTCAATCCAAAATTTGCATAAGACGTGTATTGCTTTTGTGGCAACCATTGCTGGATTTTCCTTGCATCAAGATGAAAGTGTCATCATATTATGTAATGGTGCTTAGCAATGAATGTGTTTATTTCCCTCGTGGAGCGATGCATAGTCAAATAGTCTTGAACACAAACCCTCAACCCTTATTACAACAAAAAGTAAGGAAAAAAAGCAATTCACAAATTATATTCTTGTGGATCAATCCTCACATGATCTTGCATAAAAACACTCCATTTGCACCTTGTGTGAAAACAAGATAAAGATACCGGGTGGAGTATATTGACCGTCAGAGACCAGACACCATTCCTTCTTTTCTACACACTATTCGTTCATACACTCAGCATTAAGTTCCGCACGTACGGAGTCTGTTTCTGCAATAAAAACTTTGTTTAGTAGTAATTTTGTTTAGACCACATCCTTTGTTCAAATCCTTCACAACAAGGACGAAAAACCGAAGGAAAACAACTTAACGGTGCATTTTATATAGTTTGTCATTCATCACTCAGAAAATAGGACAAACGTTCAGTTTCCTGCGTTCCAAGTAAGTGTCACTTCTGATCGGGACAAGAATATTTGGGACTCCACTTTGGTAATTGTATTCGAAGGAAGTTATTTTCAGCGATAATTCGGGTAAATTTCCGAATTGGGATTTCAATTTTAGGTTATTTTTCTCAGAAGGGTCAGAATATCGGTGGGAACATTATTGCACTCCTCAAAATGAGCGCTTGCAGTTCATTTTGTTACGTAGGGCCTATGGTTTTCGAAGTTGTCTTTCTAAGTGCGCAGACAAATGTTCGTTAGGATTAATCAATCATAAGTGGGACTTAAAATAGTTGGTTGATTAGACCACATTATTGCTCGTCTTTTTTTGGCTAATATTTCGTTTTTGAGTCTTTCCAATTGTTTACGATGCTTGATGATATTGCAATCCAACAGCTGATTTTCAAAAACAGATTCAAGAAACATATTAACTTCTCTTCTCCGTCTTGTTACTGGTGATGAATATTCAATTCGAATAAATAAATAATGGTTTTCCAACACCAGCCCTTGCGATTTATTTTTCGACATTGCAAAGGCAAGCAGGACTGGAAAGTGAATAATATTCAATGCTGAATGGCATGTTGTTCAGGATTATAGGGATGCGTGGAAACACAAATCACATTCGCCTTTGTACTTCAGATTCAAAATTGTGGCTTCGATACGTTACACTTTTATTTCCGTAAATCGTTGCTGAAATTGTCAAATTAATTACAATCGCACTAACACTACGTTTGTGTAGACTCTATTACAGTTTTGTTCAATCTTAAAACTTTATTTTAGTCAATGGGCACATATTTTGGTATAAGTGAACTGCGGCCGTAAGGCCGTTAGGGGATCCATACATTAACCTCTCTAACGAGTTAACTCAATCAATCTGCTGCCTGTGACAAAAGAGCTCTGTCCTGTATCAAGAACAATGTAATATCCAAAACGATATCACCATCTGTTCGGACAGCAATTAAGTTCCTAAACAGTGTCATGTTCAATGCAAGAACATCCCCTAATTGCAGGCATTTCAATATACACCTCAAATGATTGCCGGGACACTGAGTTGAACAAGCAAGGTGTGCTACCACCTCCAGGAGGCGATCCACCTTCCATTCCAATAGCTACAGACTACCACCTTTTTAAGATACACACAATTAGAACAACCAGCCACAAGTGGCACCTGCCTTATATCAAAGGAAATATGGCATTACACCTTAAAGTATCACTTTGTCTGCTCAGACTAATCAGACCTACATCCATCGGCGCCATAACCGGACTCTGTGCATTTGGCATACAGGCCCGAAGTATGGGTGTCCCACATAACGATTTCTACAGAAGTTGCATGGATGAAGAGGAGTTACAAACCACAAATCACATCCTCTGCTAGAGTAGCGCTCTGGCCAGCCGTTGGTACTCACATCTAAGGGCCGACTATTTCAATAATATCAACGAACTAATTAACGTCTGCATTAGCCAGCTTTGTCAGAATCGCCAACTGGTTCCAATTTTAGGAGTAGTCAATCCGCGTGGTATTACAACGGGCCTTCATTGTCCTAAGTGTGGTTGCCTTCTGCAGTAAGCCACTCCTACCTAACCCAACCTGGTATACGTCAAAATTAGGATATCTCGTATAAAGTTAACTGCAGCAGTGGATTCAATGAGCAGATGTCAAAATGATCCTCATTCTGGTGACTGTCCTTCCTCATTTATTAAGTGAAGAAATCAGTTGTGATGATGCTTAATTTATATGTTCAAGGGATTACGCCCCCACAACAAATTAAATCGAACTCGTTTATGTCGATGATCAATCATCATGTTTCTGTATAATTTTCTTGCATGTGTCAATTATTTTCAATCGCATTGTCACAGGCGCACGCAAATGAAACCAATCAAAATACCAATAAAATGTATTAACTATCTGATAATTTATTTCTGCAAGGGCATTTCCATCCCTAGTGATAAATTGTCAGTGAACGAGTGACGTACATATGTGTGCAAATTGAAATTATTTTTTTCCACGTTTTCATTTGTTTTATTTTTTTTGGGCTTGTAATTACAACCGATTCTCGGTAAATCAAAATATCAACATTCACAAATGCACCTTCCGTGAAATGATCGATTCCTTCGAAAAAGTTACATGTGCCGAACGGGGAATAAAAATGATACCTATCCATCTTCTTGAGCAAAAGAGAGAGAGAGTGTGGCCAATGATCGGGTGAATCCAAGAGGACATGCCCTTGTCTTTGGATCGCGAAAGGAAACGGTCGTTGGTTTGCTCGTGGCAGAAATTCGCCTTCATACAAATTTGTCCCCGATGGAAAGTGGACGCGACGCGAGTATTCTCTTAATTGTCAGAAAATCAACAAAACCTCTGCGTCGCTATTTAATTCGTAATCTGCAACCAATTAGTTGATTCGTTTCTTTGACAAATTCAGTTCGAAACTTGTTGTTTTTTTTTATTCAGAATGGCATAGACTCCCTATGGAGTACGTACAATTTCACTTCAAAGAAGTACGAAGTCGTCGAGACTCTAGTTGGCAGGATTAGAAAACACTACTGTGAAGTTCATTTATCATTTTCTTGTGATTGTGGCTTAGACTCACACAGCAGTTCAAGATGACTGAATGATAAAGTTTTCCACTCGTGTGTGTACACGTCTGATTGCCAAGGATTGTAGTGGTTTGAAAAGTGTTATTCGTTCCCAATAAGCGTTGCTAATGGCTTGCATTGAAATAATGAGATTTTAATTCTTCTATTCATGACTGTTTTGGCATAATTTGATGATAGAATTTCTCCTGCTCGAACTGAAATAATTCCACTAACTTATCACTATTTGGGTATATTTTTATTGAGTTGTCGCATATATGGTGGCTTAAAGTAATGAGTCACTTTAAGTATTCTTTGTCTACATACATCAAGTCAAGTAGAAGGGAACTAGCCAATGCTTGTATTTTGATCCTCAAGCCACGCAGAAAGCTGAGCGTTGTTCTTCTGTTGGATTTCACGTACTAGTAATGAAACCAATTAAGTTTCAAGTTGCTCATAGGCCCCATCATTAGATATCGCTGCAATACAGCTATACGCCGGTAATCGGTGAAAAACTATAGGATCTCTGAGTCGTGCTTTGTGCAATTAAGTAATGATCGTTCATACTCCAGCATAAAAATTGTTCAACTTGTCCAAAAGCCATGTTCCAAAAGCCACGTTTGACAGACTGGTCCAGTCTACCAATGTTGATGCGCTGATGCTCTGCAAATCTTCACAGATGGATGAAGGCGTGGACTGTCTAAGGATGGGTGTCTAGTCCAAGGATCAAAATACCCAACTGTCATTTCGTTTACCGAATCACTGTAGCGTCCTTCCGGCAGGAATTATAGCGATAAAAGAAGATCTGTCCTGGCTAAAAAAAAAAACAATGTAATGACACACAAGCAGCGATCAAATCTCTGAGGGCGGTAACACTTAACTCAAAAACCGCCGCCAATCTCTCAACGAGATGGCCAAGTGACGGGACACTGTGGCAATTCAGAGCATTGTGCAGCAAACGAACGCGTTAGAAAGAGCACAGACACTGTACTCTAGATCGGCAGAACATCAAATTGAAGCTTCAAACGCTTGCACAAGCAAATCGTAGATGATCTGTTGGCACATGATGGCTCATCACAAAACAATTATGGCCTACTCTCGATCATAATCGCTCGCTCAGCCTGATCAGAATGATTTAGAACTTTTATCGGCGTTATGACCGGGCTCTGCGCCATTGGAACTCAGGTCTCCAGATTAGGTCTTCGCTATAATGACTTTCGCAGAAGCTGCAGAGACGAGGAAGAGGAAGAAACTACTGTACATCTACCGAAGAAGGAGCCTCCTAGAAGCCTACTTCATCAACAACCTGGCTGAACTAAGTAGTATCAGTGTCAGTCATATCCAACGCTGTATCAAAAGCACAAACTGGGAATTGGCTCAAACGGATCCGTGTGGTTACACAACTATTGGCTATATTGGCCTCAGTGTGACTGCTGTTACTTCTACATTACTTAAACAATTAGAACGATTACCTACTGATATACTTCACGAAGCCGTATATATATATTTTTTATGTATGCCCTTCGCCGAAAAGATTAAATTAAAAAAATGATATTTTCTTAATCTGTTGAGAACAAATCACTTTGTTGAGGCTTTGAATCAGAAATAAAGTAGTATAAACACAGCCGACTTCTACCATTTTACCAGCGTTTTCTATCTCGTTTTCTCAAACTCAACAGACCAGTCAGAGAATGCCGTTTACATTATTTCGTGAATCACCGTCAAATACTTTACATTTTCGGATCGCTTATACGTTATGCAAAAGAAAACCCGACATCGCGACGTCTGCACTCCATCCGTTTGCATAAATTGTGCGGCGAAAGAAGACTGAACAGGTGGCCGAATATTAATTTTCATTTTTGAAATCATCACCCGCTTCTATCCGTCTATCAACTGATTTATTCTGCTATGATGTTACTTGCACCGCGTGGGCCTTATGAATTTTTTGATAAAACAGCCATATCCGTGAATTTGTCCATTGTCCAGTGGGTAGCCATAGTACTTGTAATATGAACAATAGCTCGTAAGGCAAATTAATTTGATTTAACCCCAACGTTGAAGAACAGCAATTCACACCAATTTATACGGAATTGCACAAAGTGTATCAAGAATGTCTGGAATGTTTTGAATGCAATTCGCTCTCTGAGTGCTTGCTGCAATTTACACACAGAACAATAGATGGGGATGCATTTTGCGTATCCCAAAGAGGGTATTTGCATTTCTCGTTTGACTGCTTCGCCCAGCATGTCTGGCGTATGCAGAAATATACTTACATCTGCTAATGAAGTAAATATATATATTTTTGATACCTAAAGGTCACCTGTAACCTGCCATTCAAGGTTTTTATTTTAGGAACTTAGATTCAGGTCTTGTGGTGGCTCGTGGCGTTGTGGGTATGTGCGTCGACTCCTATGCATTTGGACCTACCTGTCTAGGTTCGATTCCTGGTACGACAAGAAATACTTTTCACGGCCCCTTTACCCTTTCCCGTTTCGAGACACTGACAATGCTCAAAGGGTATAACTGTCTAGAAAAATCTTCTCAAACTTGGCCGTTCGGAGTCGGCATAAATCTGTAGGTCCCTTCCACTCATGATAGAACAATACGAGCACGCACAACTCGAGTAGTTGCTGAGAAGCGAGGCCTGGCCCTTTACGGGTTGTAGCGCCACTCATATTATTATATTATTGCATAGATGCACGTCAGGGAGATGGTCTAGATTAGGCTTCCATTTTGAAATATGTATTAGTAGGAGTAGGGACCCGATATGATTAAGCTGTACTGCGTGCACTCTTGACCAATCGTAAATACGCACCAAGTCGAAGTTCATGAGAGACGCAAGTTCATCATGACTTGGAAAAGGCTTGGCAAGATGCCACTGAACATCATCAGAATACATTAGATAAGTCATTGATGAACATGCCGAAGATATTTAATCCCCATCATTTCCATTTAAATATTTCCACACTCACTGTACCTGCAATAGCTAGTAAGTACCCCGGAGTCGTTCTCCGAATATTCTAGTGGTAGGAGTAGAGTTAAGTTTTGAGATGAAATATTCACTGTTCCGAGAAACCCAAAGCAGGGCTTTCATGGAGAAAGACTAGTCATGGCAAATATGTTCAAAAATCTGATGAAAGCCATTCCGACTTGCGACCAGACGTTTTGATTGAGATTGAGTGAATCTGGTCCAGGAAAGCATAATTCGACCCCACACTGTTGAAAATGTGACGAGTTGCAGTATGTCATTGGCAAACAGAAAACTGCGTGCAACATTTTTATTTGTGTTGATAAACCAATGATTGTGATTTACATTTGGAACTACGGTCGGAAACAATGAACGACTCACCGAACTCATTTCTCAATTGTTCCATCAATTCGTATATAGCGCCGTCTTGCTGGCATCACATGTTGACCAGGTTCAGTTAGTGCATTTTGGACAAAAATGAACATTGGCTTTTCAGACCGTGCATAGCACTCCGAATGCAGCTTGGCCTTTCCGATCCTGCTGCACACATCCAGTTATGTGCCACAGCGGTTAGCCAAAACCGCACATCCTAAATATGGAAAGCTGTTAGCTTTCTCGACCTTCAATGTTCTCCAGCATGTTAGAAACGCTTAGAGTCCCACATTGTTCGCTTCAGCTTCTAGATTGTGCCGATATGAAAATGGACAATCATCGTCAGCGTGGTCAAGGTACTTAAGGTAAGTTCGTAGAATTCAATATTTGTTTTCCGTTAACGCTGCCCGGAGTACATCACTGAGAACCACCAGAAACAATAGTGGCGACAGTGTGCTCTCTTGAGGTACTCCACGTTGCACAGCAAAATCTTCTGACAAACTGCCAATGCGTACGATGTCTCCCAGCAAACGTCGTATTTCCACCTTGATCGCCCTCTCCGGTATTCAAAAATTCCCCTAATTGCCGCGAATACTGATCAACAACATTTGCGAATTCACTCTCCTTCCTTGGAAGACCTTTTCCTCGGAGTCGTAAAAATTTGTTGCTCCATAATACCCTTCCTCGAGCACACGCTCTTGCATACCATCGGTCGCTTTATATGCTTTTCGTTCGCATTTGAATTAAATATTACGAATTCCAAGGACTGGGACGTCATTAGCACAATGAAAATGTATTATTTTTTTTTTGGCCATACCCTTCGGCGGCAATGTATGGTGCTCGTCAAAATTTACATCTTCATCGTGAAAACATTTTTATGGACAGTCAATCGAAAATGTTTGTTTTGCATTTGATGCGAGTGTGTGTTTGCATGGGACGGCAATTAAGTGAGCGTATAGGTCCGTATTTGACTGCTTTTCATTCATAAATATTTATATAATTCCTCAGAGGAATTTGATCGATTTTTTGTTGCTGCCCTCATGTTATGGAGCAGGGACATGACATGACCGTCTGTTCTCATGACAACAACACCAGATGACTGAATTGATCGTTTCGCTGGAATGGGCATTTGGTTATTTCTGAGAAGTACTCGTATTTTCAAATTACTGTGGAGTTGATTTTAACTGCAAAATACAACATCGCCTTTTCATTTAGCCAAAGTGCCACGAATACCTATGCATTGACCTGGAATTGGGAACGCGGTGAAACACCTGGCGATTGGCTAACTGGAGTGATTGTGATTGCTTTAAAAAAAAGCACACGTTCTGCATGAGATTGAGTACTTCATTGAGGACTGTGAGCTGTGCACCCACCTTTCACTGTTAGCATTGGACTTCCCCAAGGGTGCATTTTGTCACCAATCCTTTTCAGCTATATTCATATCTGAAACTAAGTGGCAAAATGTTGTTGGTTTTTTTTAAATGTAGGTAATTACAGTACAACGGTGATGGAAAACAAATTAGTTGGGTACGCTATAGGTGGCGCTGTTTTTGAGATTTTTATTAATATTCGATTTTTCCCCATTATTTGGTGATTTATCCCGATTGCACTCTGCACTCTCACCAAACAGATCTGAATTTAATTTACGAATGATCCCTAATAAAAATATAAGTTGGCCAAATTGTTTAAAAAAATGTTTGATTCCATGTTAAAGCGAGCGGAGTTTAAGCTTTTTATTTATTTGGACTGGATGTTGCAGCCCAGCCGAGACGAGGAATGTTTCGAGTTGTCCTCACATCCTCCGAGACATTTGTAGCCATATGTGCTGATGCTGGGCAGTTTCCAGAACTCCTGTTCAAAGTGGTCTACATGTTAGTTTAGTCACATTGAAACAGGTGCAGAAGCTTGAGTATCTTCTGGTAATTTATTAAAATTCACGAGTGATGACAAGATTAATGCTGAGCCTTCCTCGAGGATTGGCCAAGCTGCGTCAATTTTGAAACAGCTTTGAAGTTCAGTAATGCGGAAGGCCGATCTTGGTGTCAACTGACCAAAAGAATATGATCGCGAATACAAGCTGCAGAGAAACACACTGTCAATGCACTAGTCTCTGTCTCAGTTGAGGCTTCCATGATCTTCTAGGTGGCTGAACAAAGTACATACATAATCATTACAATGGAGTAGGATTACATATCAGGACCTTACATGTCTGAGCCTGAGCAATCGCTAACTTCCATCGCTGACGGTCCTGATCACGCTGCGTGTAGTCAACAACGGAGTAAGATAGCAGCCGAATATATTCACAGAATGGGCATAACAATGAGTCCAGCAAGAGCTTAACGACCCGACAAATGGCCGTCTACTCTTCTACTGCACTTGTAGACTGGTCGAGGATCAGAATTAAATTTGTCACTAAAATGGGGACGCATATTTATTCACCTGATGGCCAAGTAGCGCAACCTCAACTGAAGTGTGGATTATGTGGGTGTTACTCGACCAAAGCATCAGTGGCAAAATAGGACGAGAGTGCGAGATGTACAAGCTGAGCGAAGATATTTTCCGACCAAGAGCCCCTTCGAACGCTATTCGTAGATTTATCGTAGCATTAACCAATCGAGCTGTGCGTGCTGCCGTTCTACATCAAGCCAACATTGAGAACGTTTTGCTTGAAAGGCACACCCTCCAAGCATTGCCAGTGACTCGAGAGAGGTGACGCAGTGAATTACGAATGCTGTTCGTGTCGGAAATTGAACCTATACACCTCCGCGGCGAAGTTGACGCTCATACTCCATAGCGGCTACATGATTCGATACATCATTCATGAAGGATATCACATTTTTTCTAGCACAAATAGTTGGAAATTGAGAATTAGATATAATTAGTTGTTAATGACAAATGCGCCAGTTTTAATGAAACGAGTTGCCATGCATGCAGTGCGCTTCATTAGGTTTTAAATTATATTTCAAATATGCTCCATATAGTGTTGCATTTAGTTTTTTCCCTCATTTTTTTTTGTTGCATATTTCATGCCGAACACTCGCGCTAACAAGCGACAGCAAAACCCACAATTCTTGCTCAGCATTGTTACACAATTTGAATTTATAATTTATTTACGAACAATACAGATTAAATAATTACGCGGGCATCTCGATGCACCAAACCGACCACACCACCGCCATTGTTTACGCAAAAATCCCAGTAATTACGTCAGTAATCGAACTCGTATCCTGGAGGTGAAAATTTAAATAGACCCCGCCCCCACCCCGCCATCAACATCCGTCGCTTGACCTCAGCCGTTATTAATTTTGACTTTTTGGTCGTTGGTTTTTTTTTTTTAGAAACCGATATGCGAGTGGAATGGTCACGGAAACTGCGCCTATTCCCGTGTTCATTGCGTGTAATTTAATAATTTTGACAATTTGCGGTCAAGGGGGCAAGAAAAAATTTTATGAATTTATCCGTTAAATGTCCCGTCAAGTAGCCCGTTGACGAGGCGAGGGCGCATTTTTTAATTATTTAATGAAAAGTATATTAATGAACATTGATGTTTATCTGCTGTTTTTTTTTTTTTCCATGGCGGACAGCATGCACGGGTAAATTGTAGGCGGGTCACACGTCCACCCACAACGTCGGTTCAGACCGCAGAACTGTTTATGGATTTTTGAAATCCTAATTGGATTTCCCAGAGGTGTACGCGTTACGTGTGAAATACCCATTCAGCAGTGGTCGTCGGTCCCCGAACAAATCAAGGATGCATGACAGTAGGCCACGGTGCATCCTGCATGCCCATGCTGCCGTCCCTGGCGTTGCCATCACGTGGCAGTGGGACCAAAATTGAAAACCATCTGATCGTGTGCAGATACATATTATTGCATTATGTATGAGTATTGTGGCATATTATCATGTTGCGGTTAATATTTGCGGCTTTATTGAACATTTGTCTGTTTATTGCCCGAATGTTTGTGTTAGCCAGCTCCGATGGTCGTCGGCGTGCCGTGATGGGGGAATTATGAGTTTGACATTAGTTCTAGTTTATTCAACGAGTGAAGGAAAAAAAAAACGAGAAATACATATCTGTTCGGTTTTATCAAACCAATTAAGCTTATGAGCTATGAATAGATTCATGGACGGGTGTTGCATGCGTGGGTTGTGGATACAAACAATTATAATCGAATAACCGCAACGCGCAAAAAAGAACGAGCTTAGAGCAGATTGCATATCTTTTTTATTTATTATGTATTGCAATAAAATGCTAATGAAATGGAAAAAATCTCAAAGTCTTCGAAAACCGTGAAGATTACAAACCCACAATTTGTCAATAGCATAGGATAGAAAGTGCTGGGTAATTCAGCACTCAAGAGCTAGATGTGGACAGGGAAAACTCTTCGGACAGGCAGAGAGAAGTCCTGCCGTAGACAGCAGGCAACGAAGTCGCAAAGTGAGCGCTTATAGTCGCCTTAATTGATCACAAACTGAAACCTGAAAATAAGCTCCTAGGGGACCTAATCAGATGGCATGGGAGATAGGTGGCGAAGCCCCTCAGACGACGCATTAGACATCAATGAGGCCGAGAAAGATCTGGGTCTAATATCAGGAATAGACGCATCAACAAATGAGCTGTTGCTATCATTGACTCACAGACGGGATGTCTCAGACAGCTCGGGGCCGGAGGGAAAGTATGTGTGCAGCCTCGGCTGCTAGACTAATACCCTCAGCGAGGGCACATATGACATGGCGCCAGTAGAGGAACGATGGGCCGAAAACAGGGGAAACGTAGAAGGTTAGTTAACTTATTCTTTTCACAAACTGAAGGTAAGGCATCTGGTACCTAATTGCAGCACTAACGATCTTACAGTGCTACAAACATGCTACAAACTGGTCGGACATGGTCGCCTACCTAAACAGCCAATCATCGTTAAAGCCAAATATTTCTCAAAGAAGGCTGAAGACATATAGATACAAAATTGCTTGTGGAGCTTCCTTGTTGCGTGCTTAATTTAAGAATGACAGAGGTAGCAAATCTGCTCTACCCATATGGCTCATGATAAAGACTCACCACGCACCGAACTCCAGTACCTAGTGGCGGAGAGAAAGCAAGCTAATCTAATAGTAAGACGAGGTGAAAAAATGAGGGAAAAAAGCGCCACCCACCTTCTAGAGGTGTGTCCCTACTGAATTTCATTAATAACACAAGCTTAAGCATTGCAAATAGGGGCCGGAGAGTAGCAATTTTGTAGGCCAACACCCTTGCGACATAAGAAACTGGGTTATCCTGAACAAATAAACAAAGTCCTTCTCAGATCACAAGTACTTTAGCCTGTACTAGGTCTTCATCCGACTCCATCAAACTAGTAATCAGCCGAGACCCATTATAATCTTCCAAAAGCTGATATGAACAGCATTAATTAGGCCGTCAGGTAGCGCTCAAAGCTCTTTAAAGTAACACATTAAAGTCCAAAACGGTACTCAATTGTTTTGATGCGCTACAGAAACTCTGTAATAATAACGCAGTGACTCTCTTGTGGGTTCCTGGACACATTGGAATCCAGAGAAACGCAACTGCTAACGAACTAATAGCATCACAAATTAAGCATCATCATGGAGCATCTCCTCTATTTCTGCCCTACCTTAGTGGCTCCATGAAGAAGTAACAGCCTTCTTACTAACTTTTAAAATATCCAATAGCTCCACACAATTAGTAACTAAAAATTAGAACTAAGAACAGTACTAAAAATTCGTAGACAAATTTTCAAATGTCATCAAATGAGCGTTCTTAACATCTGGAAATGGCACAAATTGGCAGTCCACCTGATTGCTAATTTCACCGGCCGATGAAGGCCTGACATCGCCTGAACATAGCTTTAGACACAACGTCTAAGAACGATCGAAAATCGTCTGCCAATCAAACAACAAAGCATTCCAACTTCAATCACCAAATCTAACAAAGGCCTGCAAGAATGTTTTCCTTTGTGTCTCCTTATAATTCATAAAAGTCCTTCAAAATTTGAAATTGAACCACACGCTCAAAAGAATACATTACACACATTGTCAACAAAAAGAAGAAAAAAAAAAAAAAAACAAATTACAATTTAACTCATATCAACCACCCGTGCCGCATCATCAAACTCCTTTCAGAGGATAAAGCACTCATCACATAGCAAAATTGATGAGTTGCTGAATCCCTTCCAGGAAACCTGAACGAACAACTACTCCCATTCCAGGGCGGAGGGATTAATAAAACCGAAAGGTCCCGGAGGAGAACTTGAAAAAGAAAACGAAAAGAAAAGGCCCAACCTTCACTTAATATTTTGATATGCCATTCGAAATTTATTTAAATCGCGTCATTGTGCCTCATCATCTGAGGATCCTTCTCTCTTCTCTGGGCGAGGCGGAGGTTTTTCTTTTTCACTCAAATGGGGACTTTAACTACATCATTTAATCATCATAAAATAGCAAAGGTTTTTCGTCATCGTATTTGCCTTTCGTCAAGGAGCTGCTCTCTTTGCAATTTTGTCTTCTTCTTTTTTATTTTTTCAATTAATTTATTTTTTTTTATCTGAAATGTACATGTGTGTGAACTGTGAAGCATATCTGTCCCATTATTGCTGAGCCTCATCTGAATACAACTGGATGCCGTGCAGAAGTGTACAAAGGCAAACAAGATTCCCATATTGAATTAAATAACGTATGTGTGCCCCACATAAGAATGTTACCCCCCCCCCCCCCCCCCCTAGTGTACATCAGATGAGTAATGATGTATTTTTGTGTGTATCTTAGAATTTTTCTTTCCTTTTTTTTGGTTTTTTTTTTTCTTGTTCATTACTTGTGGTTTCTGAACACAGTCGATAAAAGGAAATATCCTTTCTGGTTCATAGAACGCCAAAATGTGAGACAGACCTCAGCAGCCAACCACCCTCAACGTGGCGGGCATGACAGTGGAAGCGTTCTAAAATAGAGGAGGAGACGTCAGGAGCGGTGGGACTATAAATTCTCATTCTAGAATAAATTACATCAAAGATGACACGACACGATAAGGGTTTATATCGCGCGTGTGTGTATTTGTGTGTAAATGTGTATGCCTGTGTGAGAGCTGCGTTATCATCGATAATGCCTACCCAAATATTTGGATCACATTGTGGCATCAAGACGCAGTACACCAACTGGCCTCCCACCGCACCACCCATCTCTCCATCGCGCCAGTCCACCCTGTGCGTGCCAAAAATTGTCTTCATGACAAAAGGACCGAGTTCGTATGTTGTTACATTACACGGGTTGTTATTTTTCGTATTTTTCGTACGCTCTATGTCATCGCTGGATGCTTGTCCTAGACGTTTGCTCTCAGCTACCACCACCGAGCACACCACAAGCTCGTGCAAACAGGATTTTCTGATCCAAAGGATGACTGAGTGATGCTCAGTTAGTGGGCGCGAGAGTAAATTTTAATATAAGGCCTCCCATAACCACCACACCGCCCGGGATACACTAACAAAGTCAACCGTCCCGAGGGCACACACTGCCTTTGCTATGGAAATGGCTGCTATACAGAAAGCATTTTTGCCGGAATCTCAGTCGTTTTTTTTTCTCTCGTTTCGTTTTTGTTCGTCTTTTATTTCCCTTTCCCTATCACGACCTCCACATGTGGGGGGTGTGAGGGTTGGTTGGGTGGACATTTTTGTGAACCCGAAAAATAAAGCTGAGCTGCACAAAAAAATAACCCGATTCCCGAATGCCACACGTGCCCGTGTACAATCCTTCCCGACAGGCATCAGGCTGGGCCTCAATAATAATTCCTCGTTGGCGAAGTTTACCAGTCTAACCGAACCGAACCGAACCAAATGTCGGATGGAGTTGCTTACAATTGCAAAATTGATAAATAGATTTATTTGAGTTTTGTATGGTTATGTAAGCACCCAGCCGCAGCGCAGCGCTCCTCCCATCGCACAGCAGCAGCAGCAGTAGCAGTAGCAGAGACGAGCCCTCCACATGTCGGCATGGTAAACTTTTGGCACGCATTTGTAAACATCCGAACTTGGTATCAAAGGGAAATCAAAGCGAATGCGATGATGAGTTCAGTTTGTTGTTATTTCGGTTACAGTGATGATATCCAGATGAAGGGGTGGTGCTCGGGATCTCGGCGGATATGGCCGTTGTATTGATTTTTCGACAAACAAAAGTCCCATGAATTTTTCATGAATCATACTCGGTATCCTTTCACTTTTCGTTCGGTTTCTTGGTCATGTGTTTGTGAGAAACGAAACCAGGACGCGTTCATGACAAAATAACAAAAAAAAAAAAAAAGGGGGACAAAAAATTGCGGACTCTCGTTCAAACGAAAACGAGTTGAGGCAAGTCACTCGGCTTCAGTGTTCTGGGTGACAGTCTTGTTTGGATTTGAGATGACCCATTTTACGCAAGACTAACGACCAGTTGGCTTGCGAAACAGCATCCATCTGGCAGTCTCGTCACGAAGGCCTGCACTCGGTCGGTCGGGATGTTTTCTTGTGGCACCGAGAAGGACGACCAGAATATAGGCGGTGGTTTGAGTAAATAAACCAAAATTGAGGTCAACCAGCTTCTGGTTGAGTGGGGGTGCCGGCGGGCACGTCGGGGACAGACACGATTTGCATGCATCCTTTGTTCTGCTATATTGCGTAAACGTAAACGTACTGAAGCTATTGCTATATTGCTAATAAATGCACAAGGAACACCGAAGGGCAGAAGTGCCAAAGAGCCAGTGTATCAACACATGGTGGGGTTCATTGATGCAAATTTCTTGTGCATATTTACACGGCTGATCCCGGAGAGAATGAGCAGTTGGGCCGATATCCGGTGCATGGCTGGCCGAAGGAGTGGCTCTGAAGTGTCTGCGGAGAGTAAAGTTTCTTGAGCATTGTATGCTTTGGTGGAATTAAAGCAAATTTGCCAATTTCCTCGCACTGGAATTGCCTTTATCTCCGGCCGAGCTCAGAGCGGAATGAATTCACGATGCATTTAAGCGATTACAGAGGCACCGACTCAGAGGAAGCCGTATTCAGTTTTGGGCAAATAATGTGATTACCCGGTGGGCGTAAATGCTAGCTTTGACGGAGCTACGTTTGGATTTATTTATTTTTTTAAACCACACTTGTACGCAATAATTTTCACCGCACACCTCCTTTCAGTCACTGCCTGACAATGTTCAAATTGTATAACTATCGGCATAAAACTGTAGGCCTGATCCGCTCGTTTTTTTCGCATCAACGAAGAGCTGTGCACATGAAGATAGAGAAGCCTATGATTGAAATTGTGAAACTCAACGATAGTCGAGTAGCACAAGAATTGCAGCATTTCAATCAGCATCACCTTACAAGTGCACTGGACGAAAAATCATTCTCTCCAAAGTCATGCTGACATTCGTTTCACCTTGAAGTTCTCAAAAACCGAAAAGACCTTGGTAACGATCATTACAGGAGCTGCATATGAAGGCCGCATGTAAGTGCAACTCAAAGAGTTCACAAAATGCACATTAACTTGAAGAACTAAGGTCGAACTCATTGAGGAAAATGCACAGCAATGCACATGACGGGAGCGTGTACGAGTATCTCAAGGCAATGAACCCACAAGATGCTGTGATCTCATTTGAATGCATTAAGATGCCATCTCCTTGGGAACGTCCTAGAAATGACATCATCATCATCAGCAAATTAATCCACACATCCTCATATAGTCCATACTCAGAGCAGTAATTCCAAGCACCAATAAGTACACACCAAGGACGCAAATACTTCCATCCAATTAGACAATTACGCTGAGCCCGTGTACAGATACACATTGAACGCCACCATAAATGCACACTCATGCAGCTCGCCCTCCGCTCTGCACGCCCGCGGTTTTAATTAAAAATGTAAATCTGTCATTTAATTCTCCGCACGGCCTACGTCCGCCTTGACTTTGTTTCCCCTCCTTCATTCCATTTATCATACTTTAACTAATGTCACGTCCTTCAGTGTAATGTTCATTTTGGCACCGGCACACAGTGCCACAGGCGGCAACAGGACACGGGCACTCGTGTCCTTGATGGAGTTAGAGCGAGCCGATGTTCTCACGTAACCCAAAATTCAGGTGATTCCTCATCATTAAGCACACCACAGGTGATTAAGTGACACGGTGAGCACACGAGTTCTGTCGTTCGGTGGGTGAATGGGCCACCCACTCCATCACCAAAAATAAAAAAATCTCGGCATAACCTCGTCAAAAGCCATGCGATGAAATGCAAGCAGCCATTGTAAACTGCTGAGCACCCCAATCTCATGAGGGGGGTGGTGTGGTTGGTATTCACGAATTGCATTAATCAAGTTCATTTAATCTCAATTGTGAAGTAATGCATTTTGAACAGTTCGAACGCCACTGCGGAGGCTGAGTAATTGACGTGCGGCGTGGAGTGTCCTTGTGATGAGCAGTTTGCATTTGACTGAAAGAGGGTTGCTGTTCGATGGCGCTCTCTGCGGTGCGGTTGCTGCGGCTTAATTGGACTCCTCCCGTCCTGCGGATGGACATGGCATTACACGCATGATTTGGTGTCCGATGGGCTTTGCATTTGATGAGGTTTCTCGGAGCTAATATCAAATGCAATTTATAGGAGGATACTTTGGGCTTACTCAACGAGGTTGTTTTTGGGCTGTTTACACAGCGACGGCTTGTTCCATTCAGTGCATGTATGTCGAGATTCAAAGATTCGAGAGTTGTTAACACTTATTCGGTAACGAGTGCTACGCTACTTCATAAGGGTCGAGTGGAATTGGTGAGTCAGTTTTGAGAGAGCGAATGATCTCTTAATGTTACAAAACTGCAAACATCAGTCAAGCTCGTGAAGAGCGCTCAGTAAGTGCATAAAAGAATCTAGGCATTTTCAGCTCCAGTGTCCACTACAGTTGGGCTGCTGTTCGCATGCGAATGGAAGTGGCCACACTTTGCGAACATGGACCACACTCATAATCTCGTGGTGGATGGCATCATGAATTGGACATTGATGTGTGCATTCATCAGGAATCAATTTCATATTGCGAGCCGATGCCCAGAGTGCTCACTTATCACAAGTGAATTATTATTACGAGCTCATTCTGTCGCGAGATTTACTTGCCAACTGGTTTTGTTTCAAAGAGATGTATATCTTGCTTTATATCCTTTGACTTCAGTGTACACTACTGTTTGGTTGTGAGCTTCTGTGTGCTGGACCATAATCCTACATGGCAATTTCGTTGTTTGTTAAATCTTTACCGATCGCCCATCGGTATTTGTATGTCACCCATTTGAAGTAGGCCTGCCTGGTTTTCTAACAGCTTTAGGCTAAGTCTTGAATGGCGCAGTTAGTGCCTGCCCTTGTTAAGATGGGTCCCCGGTTCGAAACCCAGTGAAATCAAAGTTAGTACGCTTTATCCGGTTTTCAAATCTGGTCCAGTCACCATTTGCCGTTGGGATCAAATTTACGGCACTAACATTAGAGTTGTCGATTAATGGTAGTAGTCTGACTATGGGTATCACAATGGGCCAACATTGCCAGTGTGCTGGCAATTTCGCTGGCAGTCCACCAACCTTACCTAACCTAACCTAAGTCTATCCGTTGATATTTGTTGAATTTATAAAATGCTGCAGATAATGCTACTAAAAGCATGGTCGCACAGTTTAGTACGAGACAGGATAAGCTGAGACTTATTTTCATTCGGTGCACCCCATCTAATCGGTATTCTTCGGGTTATGACTCAAACGATCGTCCTGAGTCTGTGTCTGCTTAGTCTGAACAGACAGAGTGATCGTTTAAGATCCACTTGAGATCACAAAAGACCACTTGTGGTTGGTTGTTCTATATATATTAAGGATCTCAAGAATATGGTAGACTGGAGCGATTGACATACTAGGGGCGTTCAACATATTCTCGGTATCGATATGAAGGAAAATGCGAATTCAATTTAAATTGTTTTTATTTTTCAATATAATCTCCCCTAACATCAATGCATTTGTTACATCTTGACATAAGCTTTTTTAAAGCCTCAAAAAAATAAATTTCCTCTTTCTCTGCAAAATACCCATGTATTGCCGACTTGAGTTCTTCATCATGAATGCACTAAAATAATAGTATTACTTAATAAATAAGTCAATTTATATATACAACCACAGCTTCACCCCGATACCGAGAATACATTGAACGCCCCTCGTAGAAGGTGGATCTCCTCTCGCTGTTGGAGAAGAGGTTGTACCGCACCTAACTAAAAGGTATCCCGGTATCGACATGATGCGTATACTGAAATGCTTAGCCATCTCATTGCGAGAGCCTGCAATTATTGATGTTTTTCAATTAAACATAAATGCGGCCTCACTGCCCGACCAGATGATGACATCTCTTTTGGATATTACATTGTTCTTGAGCCAAGACAGTGCCTCTTTTATCGCAATGGTTTCTGTCTGAAAAAGGCTACAGTGGTCAGGGAGCTTGAAGTAGGGAGCGCAATATTAAAGTCGTGTAAACAGGCCAGTTTACACTCTTGAAAGAACAATAGCATGCACAACAAGTGTGGTTGCTGAGAAGCTAGGTCCTGGCCCTGTCCGAGATGTAGCGCCACACATTTAATTACTATTATATTATAAACAAGCCACTGCATCGATTTATCGGTTCTTGTTTACATGAATTTGGTTTGCTGTCAGCAAGTAGCCACGGGTTTTTTTTTTTTGTTGGTCTTAAGGCCCGGTGCATACATGCATCATTTCGACGCCCGATCCCGGAGAGGTGACGCACACATGCGGGCTTTTCTAGCTAGACTTAATCTACAGTTCGCGTTTGACTTGCAGCCATGGAGTTTATAAAAAGAAACGACTGATTTTCTTGCACAAATATAGGGTGATTTTTTAGCTATTATCTTTTTGGCAACACTGGTTTAAACAGCATCTTCATCAGCAAACATCTTCAGTTTGGTCTATAATTTAACCATGAATCGTCTTACAAACGAACAACGCTTGCAAATTATTGAATTTTATTATCAAAATGCGTGCTCTGTTAAGAAAGTTCATCGCGCGCTTCTTCCATTTTATGGTCAATTTAATCGACCCACTGAAGTGGCTCAATGGTTACGTAAATAAGCAGAATTGTCGATTTTGGAGTGAATATCAGCCAGAAGCATTGCAAGAGCTACCAATGCATCCAGAAAAAGTCACAGTTTGGTGCGGTTTATGGGCTGGTGGCATCATTGGACCGTACTTCTTCAAAGATGATGCGAATCGTAACGTAACTGTGAATGGTGAGCGCTACCGTGAGATGATATCCAACTTTTTTTTTGCCCAAAATGCAAGACATGTGGTTTCAACAAGACGGTGCCACATGCCACACAGCACGCGCAACGATGGACTTATTGAGGTGCGAGTTCGGTGAACATTATATTTCACGTTCGGGACCGGTCAATTGGTGCGATTTAACTCCTTAGACTATTTTTTGTGGGGCTATGTTAAAGCTCATGTCTATACAGACAAGCCCGCTTCAATTGACGCATTGGAAGACAACATTGAAGCATTTTTTCGTGAGATACCGGCTGAAATGTTGGAAAGAGTATGCCAAAATTGGACTAAGCGGATGGACCATTTGAGGCGCAGTCAAGGTCAACATTTGCATGAAATAATCTTCAAACATTAAATTATATGGACCGTACTATCGATTCAAATAAAGATTTCATGCATTTTTCTGAATTTTATGTGTGTTTTTTGAACAACTACGATTGAATGTTGTGCAGTGTTTGTCTGCTAAATTGTGTCCACTATTTTAAATGGCTCCAATGAATAGAAATAAAGGGCTCAATAAGTTCAGCCTATAATCAATCAAGCTTAGAAACAGCATCTCCAGAGCCCCACATACCTCCACTCAGCAACCGCATAGGATGTACATATGTGACGTACAGTCGTGGACACATACATTCCCCGAAGTAATACCCGCAAACGATGGAATCTAGTGGTCGACACCACCAAATGATCAAAAATAATAAGAAGAAGAACCACCTAGTAGACTGTCAAATAGCAAAACGCGCAAGAGAACACTCAAGTTTGATATTGATGTCCATGGTGGTTTGTCGACGTATCTTTTCGACATTGCACATCCACCTCCAAGGCGCCGAAGTGGGTCAAGTACATCCAGGTACCATAACTCACAGCTTCGAGTAACTGATAATTCTCAAAGCGTAAACGTGTCTATCCTATCCTAGTCTCTAACGCAAGGAGAAGAACTCTCATTTCGTCCTGCCGCTGCAAATATAATTGCCGCCTGTCAAAATGAGTGCACAAAAACAGAGAGTATGCAATAGCTTCCAAGCTTTGCGTGCGAAAATTGACAAAAAACGATAGAACGATAGAACGCCAGGTATGTCGATCGAAAAATTAGGTCAGTGCATACGTTAACGGCTCATTCTGTGCAACAAATTCTCCAGCACTGACATAGGCTTTACTGGGTCAAGTGGAGTAGTCAGGCACTCAAGTGGTAAGAGCATATGCATTCCGTTCGAATCGACTTTCCTTCGACCATGAATTCCGTCACCCTTTGCCTTTGGAAGCTAATCAACCAGGATTTATACGCAAAGTCCGTTTCGCCCGTACAACCTCTTGATTGGGGAACCGACCGAAATGCAAAGCAACTATCTCCTCTTAAATGTTAGCATTTCGGGGCCTCTGGTCAGCTATTGAGTTCCGCAACCTAGTTGGCGAATCGAAAAGCGCTTTCGGTTAGATTTCAAAAACAAACAAAAAATCATCAAAAATCGTCCATCTCGTCTCAATGCTTCGTCCAAACCTCTTCATTAGTCCGTGGCTCGGTCCATTTCACCAACTGCACTTGGGGCCTACAGCCCGAAAGTGGAGTAGCAACCTTCTGCCATATTCGAAGCCCTCTGCCCCACAGCACCACTTTGATTTGCCTTCTATCGACTCTCTATTTTGTCCTGCCAATCGATCCACATTCGACTGCCGCCGATGGGGAGGCGAAAAAAACCCGGGGACGCTGAACAATTTCCTGCAGGAAATATCCAATTTGATTCCAAGTGTACTCGACGTTAAAACTGGTAACGGAACCACAGGAAAGCGTTACGGTCATCTGTGTATCAGCGCACAGCTGGCAACTCCTGGTGCAAAACTCTTCGCTCGCAAAGCCCGGCTCCCTCCCCCCAACCGCCCAAGTAAATGTACTTCACAGGAAGCCCTTGTCCCGGCAATTGAACTCCGATTCAATGGGCCAACAGCCTTTCGGCCGTGTAGTGTGTATCGCTGCTGGCCAACACACACACACACACACACATATCTGTGGTCAGGCTGAAAGGATGCTGGCTTCAGAAATGTGCCTTCTCGTATTTTGTCAATTTTGCGGATTGGTGTGTCATCGAAAAATCAACACAGTGACCGCCTCCGCAGCTGCGGCTTTAGAAATGCACACCACACGGCTGTGTCCGTAGCTGGGCGAGCATGGTGGCGCATATTTAAGGCGTTGGATCGTAAAGAGCAGACCACGGTTCCGTCCTTCGCCACCGGGATCCGGCCGGAATGGAATTCTTGAATTTCAATGAACTACAAGTGTTTGCTGCGGACACGCAGGGGTGTCGGCTGAATGTGGCTAAGATATTTCATTGGTTGTTATGCAGATGTGAGGGTACATTGGGGTTTCGGTGGATTGCTTCGATTTTCCTATAAAGTGGAACTAGAGCAGCTCTGGTGAACGTTTAGTGCTTTTAAATACGCCGAAGGAGGCACCAGAGTTTCGTAATTCGTACGAAACGCTTCTGACCTCTTAGGCGGTCGCCGCGCCTGCCTGTGAGTGGAATGGAGTATGGACGCTCGAGAGGATTAAATTTCGTTTGACAGCTCCCTGGATCATTACTTATGTAAAACAAGTTACGGCATCTAGCGAAGACAGCGCGAGGAGCAGCAGTTTATTGCTTCTTGCGTGTGGGAATATCAAATGAAATCCTCCGGTTGGGATTTCTGTTGAGTTGCCGCACGCGATTGATGTACAAATGTTAGTCACGCATTAATTTCGTGATGTGCACAATCCGACCGAAGCGTGATTTACTCTCTATTAATTCTAGCCCCCGGGCAGGTCTCAACTTTTCGGCAGTAAATTTGTACTGTGCCTTCGTACGTATTGCCCGAGTGCGCGTATAAACGTATAAATCTTACCAGCGTGAGTGCCTATCAACTTGATGACGATGAAGATGTACACGAACCGTTTATCTGCATAATAAAAGTTGTACAAAATGCATGCTTGCGAATGTAGATTGCCTGTGGGTCTGCGAAGGTGGTGCGAGGTCCTTGCAAGTCATTCAAGAGGTTTCTGTGATGGCTCCTTTGGCGAACGTCAACATTTCAAAGTAATTTATGCTGCTTACAGGGGGTGGTTGATGTGATTCAATTCAAGGTTACAATGTAGCGAAAGAAATTGGAACTGAATCTGTCTGATGCCTGTAACTGGTACATTTCTTATGAATTCCCATCATGACTGACTCTGCATAAGAAAACACTCTTCATGCCGAGCCATATAGCCTTTGATTCAATTAACTGGATATACACTCGATATGCGGATAAAAACCAACATCGAGTGGAATACTTGATTCAACGAGTTGAATAATACATAATTGAGATTTTGTGAAATCCCTTGCAGATGTGCGAGAATGTCTGCTTCGTATGCAATTTAAATCAACCCCAAGTGCAATCGTGCGTGGAATCGGAACGAATGCATATGTAGCGCCCTCTAGGTGGAGCACCGATCTACTAAATAAATCTCTTGGAACTCATATAAAAACACGGTTCCTGCCTATAACGACAAGGACTGTTCTTGCGCCCTCACTTGGTGTCCCCCAAGGCTGCATGCTTAGTACCTTGCCTCTTTTATTTTCTACTTAAATGGCAAGATGGATGGAGTTAAGGCTGAAATAAAAGTCACTCTACTCGACTCATTTTGAAGGTCCCCAATAGGTCAGCGATGTGAAAGCTCCAATTCCAGTCCCATGCAGCAGCTGACTTGAGAAAGGGGAGGGGATTTTCGCAGAGCCACGTGTGTCATAGTGCGAGTCAAGTTAATAGAGCAACTGTTCACTGTAGGTATGTTCCTCTGTTCAAAGCTGCATTTTATTTAATACATCTCGATGTAACAATAATCTTGTTCACCTAAGTTGACCTGGAGTCCTCGGCGTGCCTCAACATTGAGCACAGCGGAAATTCTGGTCGCTTGGCCGTGGTCGATGGATTTGTACCAATTCTTCAACGTTTGCGTGAGCTGATTATGGATTGCGGCGCATTTGTTGCTGCCGTAGTTTGTTGATTGGCTTGGATTTTCTAAAGGAATATTTGGAGTTGACATTTGTCTGGACAAAAAATCGATCGCATGTGGAGATCGAAATCCTCGTCGCGTACATCACGAATAGTTGTTGTAGAAGCTAGACCCAGGGTGACATCGGAGTGTAGCGCCCCCTACATGGATGGGAATGTTTTTTTTTTATATGCAGGGAAGTGGGTTGGTATCAGTCACCCTTAGCCCAGAGTAGGGCCTTTGTGTTACCACGGGGATCTGATTATTCCTATTCCGCAAGCCAATAAGCGCTTTTGATAATGAAAAGGTGATGACTGATACTAATGCGATTAAGGTCCGTCACGTTGTTGAAACAATAAGCGCCTCGGTGATATTTTCTACGGGAGGAGAGAGCACGGTAGTGCCAGGTACAGAGTACGCTGGTAATACAGCAACCTCCTCTATTTCACCTGCCACCAAGAACAGCTCACTTACCGTCATTTGATCGGGGAACACGAACACGACACTGGAGAGCATAAAAACGGTAGAAAAGCTGACCCCGAATCGGTTGCGTGCTGTTATGGGCTGGCTCCTGCACATAGTAGATTGAGGAGAGACAGAGTATTAGTGCTCCCATCGTGAGAAAGAGCGGACATCCTCTAACTTCAACCGTAGCCGTAAACAAAAAACTCTCGACTAGCTCAAGCAATCAGAACTCTCAAACGACTAAGAGACAAAAGGTGGACTGCGAGTGTTCCACACAGTAGAGAACACTTCATCCAAGATCACCAAAATCGAATAGATATACCACTTAAATGTGTTTTCAGACATCAGGATGGCTGAGTAATACATGACGAGCATGAAGTTAGAGAAGCTTAGAGGTTACATCCTCAATGGGCATCGCAATAGGTCCAACTGGGCCTAAATGCGAACTGGCTTACGCCCGGCTACTCAAACCTCTATCCTAACCTAACTTATCGGTCTGTAGAAAGTGATGCAACCCGTAGTTCTCTTGCCTCCATGAAATCGATCCCAAAGGTTTTTTCATAAAACATTTTCGAAGATTCTGGCCTGAGAATAAGCAAGTGTCGCCATTTTCATATTGCAATGATGAGTTCAAACCTGCTTCTGTGTACGTTCATCAATAATTCCAAAAAAGCTCGTGATTTTCTATCGAATTCGTCGGTGAACGTTTGTTGTTGACTGCGTGCGTGTTTTGAAACTTTCTTCAAGAGCAATGCCGATGTAACGCAAATCTTGTGTGAATGCTTTGTGATGATAAATGATGTTTTTATACCGAAATCACGGCTACATTTTTATCAAGACAATAACGCCTCTCGCTAGTCACACGGGTCAACAGCGAATCTCGTCTCGTGAAATGGGAATATCAGATGACTGCTTTTGGGACGGAGTCGGATTCCATCAAAATGTTGCCCAGAGCCCAGAACACATGGCAGTTGTATTTCATTACTAACCCTTTGAAGGACTAAAGAAGTGCTACCTTGTTTCAGTCATTTGTACTTTCACCACATACTTACATATGTACTCGCCTCATCTCGAGAATGTAGCTGCATCCGGGTTTTGAATACCCTTAAAACGTATGAGATTTCTCGGATATTCTGAGAAGTTTTCACGAAAACATCAATGCCCTTCGAAGCCTGTAGCTATGGCAATATTTGACCGCATCGAAGAGTATCCTCAAGCGAGGCAGGGACACTCCGTGTACACTCAGACCAACTTCAAACGAGAGGGCTGAAAAGTCTGGAGTTGCTCCAGGATATCTTTGTGGCCCACTACACGTGCATGTCAAACACCGCAATCGGACGATTAATATATGCATCAGCACACAAGTATATGCTCAAACTCTTCTGATACCGCATTATTCATGAATAATGAATGGATCAATGGCATGTGGAATGGTATGTCCAACAGTGAAAAAGTATTCAAATTGCATTACAATTGTTATGACACGAATCCAATCAGCATGCGCAAGGTGTCAATGCATCATCAGCATATGTAGAATGTATGCCATAATGGGATGAAACTGGCATTCGTTACCCATCAATGAACTTCAGTTTGCATCCCATCACCCTTCAACTAGTGGAAAATCGAACGCGCCCACGCCAGTGAAATCGTACACTTGGTATGCAACATCAAGGACCGAGAGTTCGTGGGTACTCTATCCGCTGACTGAATAATACACGCGTCCACGCCGCGATAAGATTTTTAGTAATTGAAGATTTTACATGCACTTTCGTATTCAAATGAAAATTAAGGCCACCACAAACTGTAACATTCGCTCCAAACACTGTCACAGAGACAGCTACAATGGATGTCAATGGTCAACTGCTGCTTGTTGGCTTGCTACTAGATCTAACGCGACGACAGAAACAACTCCCATGCACTTGAGGGACATCCCCCAACTCATCAGTGACTACGCGCGAAAGCCTCTGCTGACAATTCACAATATTTTCGAAAGATGTCAAATCAACTCATGTGTAAACTCCATTCAGGCCAAGACCTAGCTCAATGTTCAACAGTCTCCCACTGGTACATGGTTCAAATTAAAATTTACATAAACTATTGCACAAGACTCGGGATGGCATTCAAATTAAAATATGTTATTCTCCATGAAAATAGGACAATCTAAATATCCGTCACAACTTGACGAGGAGGAGGACGTGTGCGAGGGCCTATGCAGTCCCAAAATCATGCCCGAACCAACCCTTTTCACTCTCATAACTGTGACATTGAACCCACATATGCAAATGGCTTTGGATCCGTATTATGGGTCATGCCTGATGCATACGCCAGCAAGGATAGGCATACTCACCTCCCCAGCCGTTGGTATTCGTCGCATCCTTTTCCCTCTGCCTCTGAGCGGCTGGTTGCGGTGACCAAGCGAGAGAAGCCTCACAAAATTCCATCCATGAATACTTGAGTTAAGACACTCGACAGACATCTGTCAGATACACTTTAAATTAAAGCACAAACATTTTTATTGCCAAATAGTTCCAGCGGATGTGTGCGACTGTGTGTGCGTGCGCGTGTGTGTTTGATTGTAGTGTTTTCCGCTCCATCTAGGATCTCGAGTTGACGTTTTTATGACAGATTAGGGTCACATAAATATCGGTCCACCGGAAAGTGGGACCATTTGCGATGCAAAAGGGGCATTTTGGGCCCACGCACCAGGGATTAATTGTGCCAGTCTGCATGCAGTGAACCCGAACACCGAGATAAATTATCGTCCTTATACAGAAAAAGGAAATTGTTATATCAAAGCATCGTGCACAGTATGAGCAGACCACCGGCAGCGGGGAAGGGTCCCCCACAACTCAGGGTTCAAAACCCCATTTATGCCACGTAGATCATCTCGGGGTAGGGTTATGTGGATATTTATTATCATTTCGGGCAGTCGCACCCCACTGCCTGTTGTGTTGTGGCATGTGGTGCGGTGTGCAGTGGCTTTATTAAAGTTTTCAGTCAAGGGTAAATGGAATTTCTGTTGAAGGGTCAAGGATTGAAGGGGATTTGCTTCGCATTCCTCAAGGTGGACGGACAACAATGGTGTTGTGAATGTGAATTGGGGTTTGTTGATATTTTTCTTTCAGGTTACCGACGTGAGTTCGCATACAATCGTCCGGTGCCACTGAATGACACGGACAATTTGATGTTGGAAATAATATCCCGATGCTGGTGTATTCTATACGGGCGCAGGGTGCTATTTGACTTCGAAGAGGAGTCGTCCTTTCACTAAGGTCAAGTGGAATGAGCACTTATTTACGGGTGGCAACCGGAAAAAAAGGGGCAGAGATTTAATTTGGGTTGAAATTCATGACTTGGATGTATGAGGTGGCTCTGACGACGACATAAATATCTGTGAAAATTTTTCCTAATTTTATTTAAACATTTTTTCTTTTATTTTTAATTCAGTTTTAGGGTTCTGTTCCAGAAGGGTACATACGTGGTACCCTTGTGTTTTTTCCCCATAACTCTTGAATCCTGTGCAATTAGGGCGAAAAATGTGAACTGAAAATATAAATGCCCTTCTTCTCGCCTAAGTAATAAATTAAAGAAATAAATATATTCTTGAGTTCCCTAAAAAACTGATTAACAGTGCAAAATTCCTAGTTCTCATTCTGGACACGAAATTAAGCTGGAAATCCAATATCCAGGAACGTGTCGGAAAGGCCTTCACGGCTCTATACTGTTGTATAAAGGCTAAATTAGCAAAAAATGCATTTTTTTATTTATTATGGCGTTATTAGTAAAAAAAAACATTCAAATTAAATCTGAAACACAACGTCGTTCAAGTGGCTGGCTTGGATGGCCTCGCAGTAGTGCATCCTGTCAGTCCATTAATGGTTTCAGGCTGTAGCTCACGCATTGCTTGGATGATATTGGCCTTAAGTGCTTTAATCGTTTCCGGATTGTTGGCATAACAGCGTTCCTTCTCGGTTCCCCACAGAAAAAAGTCCAAAAGGGTCAAGCGGAGACTATAAGTGTTGTCCACTAGCATACCAGTCTCACGAGTCTTTTGCACAAGCTCGCGTACATCAATCGCTGTGAGTGCTCAGTTTCGGCCAAAACTTCTTCTTTTCAAAAAAACGCACTGTTTGGGCAACTCTGCACCCACTTTGAAAATAAGTTTTCAATATTTTCCAACGTTGTTCAAGCGTAAAGCGACTCATTTCGTTCCGCGGAAGTATGATATTGACTTTCTGTAAGGATTTCGAGCGGAAAACAACTGCCATTGTAAAAATAACTTGAGATTTAAAAAAAAACCACTACATCGCGCTGAACAGAAACATCAATTCCCTCCACGGGGTTGTTGAACATACACCTTAATCTTAATCTCCCGCTGATAGACTTATTCGGCAGACAAGCTGCGGCCAACACGGCGATACAATGGAAGTCGGTGCTTGTGTGGGCAGAACTACTCTCCGGACACTTAACAATTTTTGGCAGATATACCTGAAGACGTCATGATACCCAAGCTCCATCTGCAGAGACGAGGAAGAGAATTAAAGTATTGTACATCCACTTCTTAATTACAGGGCTCTCTCCTCCCGAAGACGGTGTGACCTAGACGTCTGCTACTTCAACAAGCTGGCTAAATTAAGGAGCATGAGTGTCAGGCATCTTGAACGCTTTACCAAAAGGCCTTACTGGTTTGCGGAATAGGATCAGGCAGATACGCATGTTAATACAAGGGGTCTACACTGACATATTTGTGACTGATACCAACCAGCATTCAGTCAAATGACGTCAGCCGGAGCTCTGCGACTGAATCGGACTGATGTTGCAATCACGTCTGATCAAATCATCCCTAGGTGATCACCATGCAGCCGAACAGATTGTCACCCCAAGCCAATCACTTCTCACCACGGCTCTCGAACCACTTCGAGAAATCGTTACCCTGCAGCGCCTTTCAAGCTGAAGTGGAGCGACAACAATGGCTCTTTGACCAATGCTGAGCAAGAAGAGATCATCATTGTTGATCAGTTTTAGTCGGAAGGAAGTGTGCATGCTAATAGGCGTCCTTACACTTCAGTGCAGTGCGTCTGAAAATACTCCACATTGACTTTTGCAGGCGTTCCAGAGACGAGGAGGACATTTAATCTATCCAACATCTGCTCTGCGAAACATTTTCCAGGAAAGCACTTCTTAGATGGCTGACACAAAAACTGCTTTGGATGGCTAGGGTATATAAAATCAGTCCCTGTGTAAGTGAAAGTCCGCTGCAAGAGCAAAGAGGACGCTGGATAGTTTTCGTCCTTCTGATGAAGTCATTGAAGGGCAGCCACCTTCTGAACCCGAGAGTTTAAATGTTACAATGCCCAGTGGTAACAGGATGAGAGCCGTGAGAGCAGTCATGCACAGCCTGATCAGAGCATGTGTTCGTTTAGGGGAGGGAGTGGGTCATAATTGCTAGGTAATACCGTACGTGGTATTGATGGCAGTATTCCAACCGAAAAGAGCGAAGAGCTGGTGCGCAATCTACCAAGTTCGCAATTTTCTGGAATGTCATAGAGTCTTGGCATCCTCTTGAAATGGATGATGGAATACTCGGCCACATCGTTAAGAGATATGCGCCAGTTCAGAGAAGTCTTCGATTTGAATGAGACTGCATCCAGACACTTGCTCATTTTAATTGAAGAAAATTCGTGCAGACTTGTTGAAAATCTGCATCATACACAGAAAATCACTGCGTTGTGTGCTTCTTTGTCTGCTGCAGTAATTGACACCACGTGACATCAGTCAATGGAGTGTGCAAACGTATCTTATCCCCTCAGCGACGCTTCCTTTATGCCATCGATAATCGATAGACCTCGAGAGGGATGACAAGTGTCACTTGCCGACATCCACTAACATCTCGTTAGTGTCTTTTGTATCTCAGATTACATTCGTCGCTTGAATGGCTTCGCCATCTCTGCTCGCCTCCATATCAGTCGAGCTCACAGTCAGGCAAAGTTAATCTGAAAATTGTTGTGCCGGATTAATATTTCTATTAAATCAACTCCGGGCGAGGAATACATTATACCCTCCAACGGGGAGTCTCATTTATCTTTCCACGTTTCGTTTTTTTTTTCCTTCTCAAGATTCACTCAGACTTTATCAAGCGGAATGGAAAAAAACAAACGGACAACGAGTGCTGTCGGCCCATCGCGCCTTCCCGTGCCAGCACGCCAGTCATCCTATCATAATCCCAAATCTTAATTAGTCCGAAAAAATTAAAACAAAAACGAGAGAGATAGAGACAGGGAGTGAAAAAATCCATTCAAGGGCTCATTTAAAAGTTAGCGATCCTGGTTTCTTTGGAATTCATTCTTCTTTCATTCCCTTTCTCTGTCTCTCTCGCTCTCTCTCTCTCTCTCTCTGGCTATCTGGTTCGACAAATTTCATTAATTGTAACGAATGGGAAAAGCCCAACATTTCACTCGATTAAACAGCAGACCTCAAGGCGGGTGGGACGGCGAAAACATTCTAGAATACAAATCCATATGCTTATTGAGCGAACCCTCTCGAGCCTCAATTAATCGCTTAACAACGTTTCCATTTGCCACCCTCCTCAGGCCGCACTCCGCTTTGAGCGGTCGAGAGCTGCGGCAGCATTCAAAATTTATCCACAACGCTATCCTGCATAATTTTCCAAATGAATAAATATGCGACCTTTTTATCCGAACCCGCCCGAGCGCCCCGCGCACCACCCCAGTCGAGCCATTCGAATTAAAAGAAAATGAAATATCGTAGTAATTTGGGTTTTTTGCCTTTCTCGCTCGCTCTTACAACTTCATTCAACTGGGAACGACTGAGTGCTATCTTTTTATCTGCGGCAGGATAAAGCCAAATAAATTGATGCCCCTCGCGTGCGCAAGTACCTCGCCCGGCGATGGCTCCTTAAAATTAAAATCAGTTTCATGGATAACACAATGTGCACCTATATGAGTGTGTTAAATTGAGAAGCAGCAACCCCATCCACCAGCGGTGTGGGGTGTAAGCAGAAGCACTGAAATATGTGGTATTTTGCGGGGAAAAAATGTAGTGCCATGGAGGCGCATTCCGCGGTGCGTGGCCGTTGGTCGATGTTTCAACGCCAAAGTGGACAGAAAACCACTTCTCTGCCAGCAGTGTAGTGCTGTAGGTGGTGGCGATGGCGTCTCTCGGCTGCAATACCCTTGCGGCCAATCCGAGATAACAATGAAATAAATAAATTCTCATAAATAACTTCGGTTGTGGCAATAAATCCTGTCGAGGACATTTGCATTCTAAATCATTCACCTATTTACTGCAGTGTCATCTGTGTCAGTGAGATGGAGTGGTTCCGGCTCATGGAATTATGGGTAGAACTGGGTTTCCCCCTTTGGTACGCTTGCGTTCACTGGGGCGTATGTGGAACGTGTTGATGTAAGTTGTGATTTCTTTTTTTTTTTCGTTCGTAGGACTGTGGGGATGATGGCAGCAGAATTATTGTATTTACGTCACAGCAGATGTGACTGATTTTGCTTACACTTGTAAATGACTTCATTTGAGGGCTTGCTGAGGGAGGATGTCAAGGGCGTCAAATTTGCGATGACAGCAGACGCGAGTTTTTCATGCATTTTTGAACAGATATTTAAAGACGGCTTACTACCCGCTGTTTTATTCTATTTCTGCATTCGTTTTCATACAACGTAACTACAGACCAAGTATACTCCCTTTATCGATGCAGCAATCAATGTGGCTAACCCTTTCATTCTGAGACTACATCCGATTCGGAGGCCATTCATTTTAGCGAATTCAATATGGATGCAGCACCAGATGCATGTTGACCTTACGTTAGGCTATGTCAGGTTTGGTATGTCAGACCCTGATCTGGATTCATAGTGCTATCAATTCAAGCTTAATGTTTGCCATTTTCCGTCGCTCCTTGCTGTGATGTTGGATCCAGTTCCTGTTTAATCATGTTTCCATTTCATTGAACGCACATTTACGCAGCATTATCTTCCTACCGGGAGCAAGTGCTGGACATGTGCCGACGTAACGGAGGGTCGTCTCCACTGTCCCCAATTTACGGACCCGTTTTGCCCGAGTTTGACTTTGAGGTACATTTTTAGTACTGTTTTAGTTCTAATTTTTTAGTTAAACCATTTATAACGACCTTTAAGGGCCTGATGAATTTGGTCGTTATAACCGATATGTCGACTTACCCGATGTCGTTATAAACGGTTTTGACTGTACCTATATCTAGATGTTGCAAAAATATACTTCTATGCCTTTTACAACTTTTTACGTCAATGGGTTTCACTTATTCATAGTTCGATTCGCAGACCATTTTACATACCACTGCAGCTCCTATTATATTCTACATGGACACAGGTTGCTACGAATCATCAGGCTACTTTGTGGAATAACCTAGCCTCTTACTGCGGAAGCGACGAAGAAATCTGACTCTGACTGAAGATACTAGCTTCCTGTCCGGATTTCGGCTCACCTACCAGACTGTTGCCTACATCATTCGGTAGGTTACTCGCCCAGCGAAGTGTGTCTCACTCCCATACCGTCCTCTATTTTTAAGGGACTTGAAGAACCTTCTTCTTAGGGAACCCCGCGTTGCGGATGGTACACTGCCTCTTGCCAAATGGCGATTTCTTCGTTTCCGCCGTTCAGGTCTCGTAGCAGACGTCTTTTTTTGACACTCACTCGCTCTCAGCATATGTCCTACCCTAACACCACGATAGCTGTCCAATCTCCCAAATGGAACTCATACCAAATTGAATTGTACACAGCAGTCCTTTATGCTCGTCCCAGTGAGTGCTAATTTTCAATTTGTTAACATTTCATAATGGAAACGGTTACACGTTTAGTGCGACAGAAATGAAATCACAGCTCCTGCTATCCCATCTTATTATGTTAAGTGCTTAGCCCATCATTTGTGTAAACACCTAAGTACGTACCACGGACGACAGCACTCGCTCCATTAGTCGTGAGAGGATTGCTTGGTGCATTAGCGTTCAATCCACTATTTCCTCATTCAAGCACAAGCATGTACTCGACTAACAACGGGAGTGAGTCTAGTCTCATCGGCACGCAGTTAAGTGACTTGCAAGGAACATTATTCGATTTCTTGCTGTTCATTCAAGGACAAGTGGCATTCTCGACGGTTGTCTTTCTGAGGCACACCCTCGCCGTGCACGCATTCAGCGTTGATAGCAGCCCATCATGGACAGCTTTGCATCTAACTACCGCGACGCATTTTCAGCTGAAGGAGCTCTATCATAGAGATTTCATAGCTGTCGTCCATGTGTCTCCGTCCACGTATCAGGATATGCTCGCCGCACTCAGGGCGGACCTGCAAAGGATTGCTCAAACGAGAATCGTTTTCGTCTGCGAGAGTATGGAGCAGCTTCTGCTGGCACTCTTTCGGACTTGCTTCGACATGAAAATGATAAACGCTGTTGCTCTAGTGGGCGGATTTTACTACAGCTTCAGTCCGTTCCCGGAAATCCAGATACGTCAGCACTCGATGCTCGACAAGCGAGAAGTGTTTCCCAATCACTTGCTCAATCTGCACGGGTATCCGCTACGCATTGCTCTGGACGGGATCGAACCGCGGAACTTCATATATACCAACCGACGAGGAGAAGAGGTTATGGGAGGCTCAGTGGGTCACCTGGTTGCAACTTTTGCCGAGAAACTGAACGCAACTCTACTGAAACACACAGATGACAGGAACAGGATTGCTCACCACGCTGAGTACGATGCTCTGCTTCAGGCGGACGTGATTGACATCTTCATCGGCCTCACACTTCACTTCAACCCGTCACAGAGTCCTTCCGACCAAGTCGAGATCATCAAATATTGCCTCATACTACCCGTGGAGCCCACTGTCCCGCAGTACTACTACTACCCGATGATCCTTCAGAGTCCGTCGATTCTCTTCATGTTCGGCATGGTGTTTGTGTTCTCATTCGTCATCAACTGCTTTCGCCTGGTCGAACACAGGGTGAAATTGGCTCTTTACAAGATGTTCCTCAACGAAGACTGCATTCGGGCGCTCTTGAACCAGTCGCTTGTCGTTTCCCACGGATTCTCCATGAAACTCCGCCTGGTTTACGTTCTCACTTTTGTCATGGGACTGTTCTTCAACACCTGGTACCAGGCAATTCTCAACACATTGGTCACAAGTCCACCACGTGAACCTCAACTCGCCAGTCTGGAGGACATACAGCGATCGCCATTGAAGGTCCTTATGTTTCGCGGAGAATACGAAGACGCACAGGCAGGCACCGATGTGCTGGTGAAGTACAGAAATGTCTTTGAACTCATTGACGACAACACCTTATACCACGCCACGCGCAGTTCACTCAACACCAGCTATTCGTATCCGGTTCCAAACAACAAGTGGAGGATCATTCAGGAACAGCAGAGCTTGTACAAAACCCCGCTCTTTCGGATGTCGGATATATGCATCTTGCGCTTCGTGCTGATGGTCTTCTCGCTCAATGAGAACTCAATCTTCACGTCGGAGCTGAATAGAATGATCTCACTCTGTCATCAGTCGGGCCTCTATGACCAGTGGGTGAAGAACGCTTTTCTGGAGTTGCTTGAGGCTGGCCGTATTAAACGCAAATCGGACGATGGTGGAACCGGACCGCAACCGCTCACCTTGTACGACATGAAGTGGATATGGAGCTTGTTTGCTGTTCTTGCAGGAATGTGTTGTGCAATCTTCATCCTTGAACTAGTGCACGGCAAGTTAAGCAGAAAGAATTGAAAAAAAGAGAAAATAAAACGAGGGAGGAGAGTGGTCGGAAAAGTATCAGGCATCTTCTCAATAATTTTGACAATTTTCAGTTTATTCGATTTTGTTTTTTTTACAGTTGAAATACATATTTTCCGTTTAGTTCGTTGTGTAGTTTAATAGCTCAGATTATCAGAGTCAGGGACAAGTTATAAATGTCGTGTGTTCTGGGCGATCTCAGAGATTATATCCGTAGATCTGAAAATAAATCTATTCCACACAACGTATGCGGTTTTATTTACAGCTTAAAGCAGTGATCCAACGTGCGGTACTCTCACAGTCAAAGGGCCCTTTGATTTGGACGCTATAGCATACATATAAACAGTACAATCCACATCAGTACCGAGATTAAAAGCAGAATAACTCTTGCCAACCGCTGGTTCTTTGGGCTCAAGAGGCAATTGAGTATTAGAGCTCTCTCTCGAAGGACCAAGCTAACAGTATATAAGACCCTCATCATACCTGTCCAGTCTCAAGAGCAGATGAAGAAGTCCTTGGTCCTTTCGCGAGAAAAGTTCTGCGTTCCATCTTTGGTCATGTTTGCGTTGATGCGACATGAGCTTAGTCAGGCGTCTACGGATTCAGCACCTAAGATGGCTAGGCCATGTAGAGCGCATGAACAACACTGCTCCAGCCCGAAGAGTCTTCGATTCCGAACCAGTGGGACAACGCAATAGAGGACGCCCACGAAACCGATGGCGCCAACAAGTGGAGAAGGACCTCAACCAAATTGGTGCTCGTAATTGGAGACAACTGGCTAAAGATCGTGCCAGCTGGAGAAGCTTGTTGACTGAGCCCCAGCTCCACCCCGGACTGTAGTGCCACTAGGAGAAGAAGAAGCATACATATATCACGTAGTTAGGGATCCTAAGAGAATGCAGAAGTATTTAATTTGTGCATTTCAGTGAATTCATTCTGGGATGGTATTAATATAGCAAGAGGACGCTCATTGGAGGAGTTTAAATAGAATTGCTCGCGAGAGAATACTGTGCTCGATATTTGAAATGGGTAGTGGGTGCACTGAAAGATGATAAAAAACCAAAAAAAAAAAACAACAATAAAATATAAGCATATACAGTGGGCAGAGTTGTATAATATATCGCATGTAGAGCCCAACCGAACATTCGGCTTCAGCCAACTTCGGCTAAAGATATCACCTTCGGCAAAACATTCGGCTTCGGTCACATGAGGCCGAAGATTTTGCCGAAGCCGAATGTTGAAGTTTCTGTGAAAATACAGACAAATCTATGATGATGATGTGAGGACTAATTTACACGGAGAAAATGTTGATAAGCTTTCTTGCAAGTGGCCAAGTTGTTTTTTAATTATTAACACATTTTCACCATTTGAAATTCTATTATGTACTTTTTTATTTAAATTTAAAGCCTATTGAATTACTTTACTGGCTATTTTTTTTCATGAATGAATATATAAGATATTAATTAATTTAAAATAAAATAAAGTAATTTTTGCTAAATTTTTAGATTCCTTAGTATTTTGGGCTCGGCTTCGGCCGAAAAGTGGCCTTCGGTCGGCCTCTAACCGCATTTGAATAACTCATATCGTCCAATTAGGGACATGCTTTTGCCCAAATAATGTGAAAACAGTGTCTATGTCCACTTAATAGAACTGTCCGCTTAAGAGGGATGTCCATTATGGGGGAGTTCACAGTCAGGAATGTCTAATGAATATCATTCAGAAGTCAACAAGGAACCATGTATCATGTACAGAAATCACAAAACCAAACAATAATTACGGAAAATATTCAAGAAACGAGTTCCTCACATCCAAGTACATATTTAATCACATGTTACACACAGTCATTGATGCTCTCACTGTCTGGTACGCACCAAAATATGTTTGGAATGAGTGGTAGTGAGGTGTGGACTCCAGTTGACATTGTTGCCTGAGTCTTGCCAAATTAGCTTCCGTATTAAACTGTTGTTCATCTACCTTAATCTGAATTCACTATGTGTGAGATTTGTGCATTCCTCATCCGCTAAATTTTTTAGACAATTTTGTCATTTTTTCGTGGGCTTCTTTCGTGGATGCACAAAATTGGAAAAGTCTCTCGTCTACCGACAACCGTGCACAACATCTCCACCAAAATAAAATGTTATTGTAACGTATTTTGAAACAGTCTCTTTCTGTGAAATTTGAAAGCTCTGACATTTTATTAACGTGGAATTTTCCTGGATGGCGGCCAGATACTAACTACGAAATATCCTTCACAACTGATTGTTGCCTTGTCCGCGGATGAACTTGACGGATAATCACAATTTTTTCGACGATTTTTCACAAATTGCTTGACACTCAATCATGAACCACCGACACGTACCCTTGTGTGAATGTACCGGCAATTCTCCGATTGGCCAGTGAACACGCAATAAAAAGATACAATGATGATGATAAAAGGAAAGCCTTGGTTCAAGACACGAGCTACTTTCATCACTTACGGCTTCAACTCCTCTCATGTCCTATTTGTCGTCACACCTTCCCATCGCAGCCAGAAGTAAAAAAAACAGTGTACACCACCTTTCTTCTGTTCGAGACATGTCATCAATTGTCAAAGAAATTATTTAAATGCCACACGTGTCTGCATCACAAGTCCCTTGCGCTGCTGTTCACACAAGTCGAACTTGCAGCGAATGACACGAACAACGCTGACTGGCACCCTAACAACCAGTCATACTCAGAGTCGATACGTAACACCGATCTGCTGCGACCTTTCGTCACGGGCGCACCCTTGTCACGTTTTCCTGGCACAGCTCCAAGCTTTCATAGAGCCGAAGTTCCTTCATCAAACAAAACAAATTCCAGTGAAAGCATAAACGCACAAACCACCCTCCGCCCGTCAATAGGACCTTCACACAACTGCAGTCATTTGTCATCATTTGATTTCAATTCATAATGTTTGTCCCATTGGTGTCTTGCAATTTGTCTGTCATTCCAGCATGAATTATGAATTATTCTTGCCCTCTCGTAAGTAATTCCTCATACGGCAAATGGCAAAGGACATGGAAATTCAGATTGTCCTTCTGAGAGCGGCAAAGCCAAGCGCCCACACATCCTTTCTTATTTTTTTTACAAAAATACCATTAGAAGAAACTTTTTATGACATTTGACAGAGGTGAATGTTTAATGTGCTGTCCTTGCATGATGTTGCGAAATTGAATGAATTAATCTCCGGCAGCTCGTAGGGAGCGAATTCCCGAGCACAGAGAATGCCTGAGAGTTCCCGAGAGTGCGTGCGTGGAGTGTATCTACCTTTGATGCGAGCATGTTTATTTCTGAATAATAATAGCCAACTGATACAAAGTTGAATACACTTACGTACGCCCCCGTCTGCTGCGCATGTAGACACCGGCAAGGAACATAAAACGAACCCCCAAACTACCGAGCAGTATCTTAAAATGTCGTATCCTCGCGAGTGTAAGTAGATCGCTAGAACACACAACAGAAATCCTTTTTAGCTACAAAATATTAGTTGTGAATAATGCATGACACTCCTTACAGCACTCGAAAGTGAAGATATAAGGAATAATAAAAATTCCAGCCCGACACATATACTCGCAGATATTCATAACTATACATTTTAAATGTTTTCCCATAAATGCGAGGGAATTTGCATGCGAAGCGCTGGGGTTAGTGGCTCCGGGGCGGAGGATGGCCCTCGGGAATGCCACCGATGAACTGAATTTAAGACAATTCTCAAAGGTTCAAAGGCATCCCCCGGGTTCTCCGTTCGCAGCAGCTGCAGGAAGTCATCCTGGGATGATAAATAAACATGGACACGTTCAAGCCCACTAGTGCACACACACGCAGGCACACCGACTGCCACTCTCGGTCACATGCGAATGACATCTGCCCAACGATGTAACATATCTCCCCGCAAGTTGTCTCTGCGTGTGTGGGAAGGAATGTGAAGTGACGGGGAAGACAGAAGACACAGAAAACAGAAAAAGAAAACGAAGGCAAATGGAAGGAATCTCGTGCTGTCTTCTCTCAGTCTTATCCATATTTCGGTTTGCTTGTGACGGCAGATTTTGTGGAAATTGGGGGGGAGATGTGAATTTTCTTCCGTTTATCTCTAAGCGAATGTCAGGAGCAGGCCCTAATCAGACACGTTCTCTCCTCTGCCTTGTTGGTTTCCTACTTTCTTGCTTTGCTGTTATTCTCAGCTCTGCAGACAGCAAGATGGGGAATAAAATTGCCGAGGCCGAGTGACAGGGGCTTAGGCGGCAAGAAGCTTTAACAGCAGAGCCACCAGGATATGGGACGGTCTTCAAGGTGATGTGCTTTTCTTTCAGTTTTTTGTTGTTTTTTTTTCTCCTTCCTTCGTTTGCTGAAGGAAGTTGTTTGTGAAATTCCACACAAAGGTGAGGATAATGTGAACCGACCTGAGCTTGGAAATGGTCCTGTCGTGGACTGCAGGAGTATGCACGATAAGAGGAGGGAAGCCTTCGATTCGGGGACGACCTCAAGGTGCCACAAAGTCCGTGAGTGACTGGCGGAGAGGGGTGATTTTCTCGTTGATTCAGGGCGAATTGTCACATTTCAGGGGAGACATTTCCCTATGGATGCCGGCATGTGGGTGTGGTTTGACTCTATCTGGGGACGGGGCCAACGATGTTTTGGGGAAATCATTCCATGCTGGGAACCAAGATTGCGTTTGGCTTAAAGCAAACACTCGGGGGAGCGATATCATATCGAATAAACTTTATCTGAAGGAACCGCTCCTGCGGGAGAATTTTATCTGCATTTGGAGACATTCGCGAAGTGAAATCCGTAAATTGAAGGTGCAGTGAATGCAAGGAGTCAACTACTTATTACTTACTTCGCAGGCCGATGACCCATGAGACCCTCCATCTGATCAGATCCTTAGCAATAGATGCCGTCCATCGATGACGGTCCTGTGCACGCTGACTCCAGTCGTAATGACTCAATTATCTTGCGTCCGCGATGACTTTGTCTTTATATCGGAGGTTCGGTCTCCCTCTCCTTCTCGAACGAGGAGCTGCCAGTTGGTAAGCGGCGCCGGTGTGTGTTCCTATAGTCCATGAACCTGCTTGGAAATCGTGGTTCTTGTTGACGTTCTGATTCCGTCTGTCTATCCGAGGAAGGCAGCTCTCTCATGACAGCGGGTTGTGAGCTCTCCGCAGAATCGCCAGACTGGTCTGACTAGATATGCGCACTCCTGCCTAGGGCGCCATCACTGTATACATTGGTTCACCTACCAGCGTGTGCTGTAGAGCCTCAAAGAAAGCCGAGAGGCTCCCGAGGAGGCTGTAGATCAACTTGACTTATCCATTAACAGGGATCGTTGCTGCCATCCCGCAAAGTTAGGAGCGATCAACAACTTTGCCCTGTCTGTACAGGCTCTGTCCCCCCAATCAACTACTACGTGAAGATATCAATTGAGTGAAGAATGTACCCATTTTGTCCTCATCAGCTCTTTTTTTTTTGGTTTAAGTTACACACTTGTGGTTACTGTGTCGCCATTTTCGAAAATCTCAACTATCACAAAAAAAAAACATAATCCGAACATATCCTTAAACTATTAACGCCTCAACACGACACTGTTGAAGGTCTTTTGTTATAACATTTTAAGTGAACTGCGAGAATGATGAATGAACTGTGACACGAGTGTTGCAACTCGTACTACGAGGTGACTTTCTGTGATTCCCGCTCACTTACTTTAACTACAACATTTTTTCTGCCAACTGCTGTCCATTAATATTCTACTATCAAGTTTTGAGCAACCAGCGTAATTTAGTTTTAACCAGAAATCAACTAATAGAGATATCCAACTTCCTCGTCTCTTGCCACTGAAATTTATTTGACAGCTTGCTGTATTTGTAACGTCTGCGAATACGTGAGAGGCGTTTCGAACAGCTGAAAGTCTTCCCCTTCGAAATAATGAGGTGAAGTAGAGCATTTTTTTTAAAAAAAGCGCCCGTTATATGAGCGTTAACACTAAAACACACTAATTGTGTTCAGAGGGTACATTCATATACCTATAAGTATATTGGAATGCGCTGATCATTGACCCGTTACATTTGAATTTAAATATTTTGCCTTTGTTATATTAGAAAATAGATACAGCAGAAGGGTTTTAATATGTTTGTGTGGTTGAATTCAATTTGTAAATAATCATTCACAATTCATAATAATGCAATGATGAAGAAATAGAAATTCTGTAAATTCATGTGTGTTCTTTGGTTATATACGAACACAAATTTACAGAAAACAACTTAATTGCCTTGAATTATTTCGTATTGTCCCTTTTACTCAAACGCTTTTCATTTTGCTAATTAATTCGACTTAATGGCGTCGCAGCAGAAGTCATTATTTGAAGCATTTTAGTCTTGGACTCATATTACATATAAATTGTGTAGTAAGATTTGAAAACTTTTTCATGTATCCATTGTAAGCAGTTCGTAAAGCTTTGCTTTAATTTTAAAATGCAACTTGTGAAAGGAATTTCTTTTTTGCAAGTTATAACACTATTTACTTTGCTAAACTTGACGAACATACACTCATGGAATGTTTCCAGATCGTGGGCAAGTTAAACACATCGGAAATGTATTTGACACTCCTACAAAATATGATTTGGAGGGGTAAACAACGGATCAAAAGACACCACTTGTGAAAGTATGCGTAAAATATAGCTTCTAAATAAAGAAGTATGCGGTAGGTCATGGTATTTTTGTCTGGAAAGTTGAATATCTCTATTAGTTGATTTCTGGTTTTAACGTGACAGCCAGTGAAAGCAGACAAAGTAGTGTATTTTAACGACAACGGATTATTTATTGTTGCCTAAAAATTCCTGAAATTACTGAAACCAGGGAAAATCTTAATAAATGCTATGGTTGTTCTGCTCCATCAATCTGATGAGTCAAGAAGTAGTTTACTGAGTTCCGTAGTGATCGCACCAACACAAGTGACGCAGGTCGCCGAAAAGTGGTCAACCCACCAGAAATCATCGATAAAATCCAGGGAGTGATATTAGATGATCAACTAAGGTCGTAAATCACATTTTATATGAATATTTTGACATGAGAAAGATAGCCGCGCGATTAGTGCCACGATTGGTCACACTCTATCATAAACGCAACAGTGTGACCACTTCAAAGCTGTGTCATCGCGTTCAATAATCCGAATGAGTTCGTGGTCGAAACGGGGATCCATCCGAAAACTTCAGAGACCGAGGAACAATCAAGACAGTGCGTTTCTTCTGGGGAACGTGAACGTGAACAAATGTAGGCCAAGGTCATGGCCAGAGTCTATATGGATCGTTCACATCGATTGCCTTGAAAAGGGTGCCACCATCATCGGCGAATATTATTGATTTGTAGCAGAAACCACCGCGCTGTTCCATGTGTTTAGTCAACATAGCAAAAAACAATAAATTGGGCTACGAACTGCTATCCCATCCAGATGTAGCCCCATCCGTTTTGTGTTTCTTCGACAGTCAGACCGTCACTAATCAACGGAGTCTCAAATGGCTATAATGCACCACCTACCTTTAAACAAAGAAAAAGAAATATGGCCAAGACTTAAACTCGAACGATCACTCTGTCTACTAAGCCTTAGCAGACCTGCACTCAGGACACTGCAGACACTGGACGCTTAGTAATTGGCACACAAACCTGCATGGTGGGTGTCCGGTAAAATGATTTCGGCAGAAACTAAGTACATGAATGAAGAATAGGCAGAAACTACACATCGCCTCATCTGCTCTCTTGAAGTTGTCTGGCTAGTCGTAGGCGCTGACACCTGCGGGCCTGCTATATGAACAATCTGTGACTGATTGTGAGCAGTTTTTGGCAGTTATTTCCCGGATGTAGTACCAGCATTAACTGCCGAGATTGGCCTTTCGGATGAATTAACATTTTCACACTCTGCACTTTGATCGGTTTTTCTCCAAATTTAAATCGACACCTCTTGTTGGATTGTTCGCAAATAAGCTGCGCATGTGCCTTCACAATTGAGTGCATAATAAACAGGTATGTAAATTGAGCAAATCTAGTGTAAAGTGAGTGCCCACCGCCATTATTTTTTACGTACACACAGAGAATCCCCGTTTCATCATAATTTTCATATTTTTTCTTTACGCTTCAATGACCCTGCCTCATGGCCCTTCAGCTCTATTCCGCCTCCAGTTCAGCCTCCAGAAGCCTTTTTCCATTAGTTTTTCGCGCTCAGCACACCATTCAATTGACCGACCTTCATGGACATGTGCATACTTTTATTGTTTACTCGGTTAATGTATCACTTTCAATGGGAACACAACATTGTGGCAATTAAAGAGGCAAAAGCATTTCAATTACGCCATTTTGACTTCATTTATCATCCATCAGATAGCGTCACTCGTGGCCACATGCCCAAGTACCTCGTGAATCATTTATATGCTAATTACCATCGTCCTGGTCACAGAACTCAGAAGTTTTTCGAACTCACCCGAAAGTGTGTCATCATCATTTTGTGTTGTGGTTCAATGACATACATATACTCGGCGGAGCTGAATACTTGGCGCAGATCCATCTGTAATTATTCCCACGAAGAGGACATACTTCAACGGAATCCAAGGAAAGTGTGTCTCTCGCTCTTCTAATGGATACTAAAGTTTTTCTTCGCCGTTCGCTTTTCTGCTGCCATTTATGTTCGCCATAATTTTTGGCATCTCCCCGAAGGAGGAGGACGTGAAGGACGACTTCATTTCGGCGAGAGCTTGGATGCGGGCCAATAAAATTGAAAATCAATTGCTCGTCATATGCCAGAACTGAACTCGCACGATGACGAAGTGGAGGTCCAGAGTGCATCACAGCACTTACGCGTTATGAAGATTTGCGCTCATAAAAGTGAACGAATCGACTCGATGTGGGCAATCTCCTTTGAGGACCGACGCAAAGGATGCGGCGTGACTGTCTATTTTGCCCGTCTCTTACTTTGCTTGACATTATAGATTTATTTCGGAGAGGATGCAGTGTATCCTTTTTATATTGCTCACTACTTGCCTCTCTAGTCGGTGGTCCTTAATAATTCATTCGTTTTTGTTGCTGAAGTACTGTGTCTCATCCTCGTTGAGATCCTTTCAAAGTTTCAGACGGCAACCAGCACACACCACTCAGTTTGCCGTGCCTTGGTAATTGCGCCACTTGTCTCTCTATACTCCAAGGAACGATGAACAGCTAACAACGTAAGAAAGATCAGAACAGGAATAATAAGCGATACTCTTTACATCGTGTGTGTGTGTTGGCGTGGGACAGAGTCTGGAGCGCTGGTGCCATCACAATGTTCCAAAAAGATTATTATCGTCATTAAACTGAAACAGAGGCACCGGAAGGCGGAAGGAACAAAAGGTTACGCTCACCATGGCAGCGCAGCGCAAAGATGTGTCTATCGTGGTTCTTATCCGAGAGCTGCTCACTATCCTCACGACTACGGCGAGTAGCTCTCTCAACTGGAGCAGCATGGCGACGGCGGCGATGGCTCATCTAAAGCCGTGCGCCCGTCGTCTGCTGGCTGGCTGGAGTGTTTTTATCAATTTCACTTATTGAGTTATACTGCCGCTCTAATAAAAGCGCACGAATTTCCTTAAAGGACGTAATAAATTCTACCCCCATCCACCTCAATCCCCGTAGCTACTACATCCCTCACCTTGCAAGCACGGACCGCGCCGTGGCTGGTCGACGACACTATCGTCATCTTCATATGTTTCTTTTTTGCTTGTCCCTTTTATTATTGATGTACCTTTTTTGTGTTTTTCCGCATGTCTTTCTGTGTCCTTTTGATCTTTTTTTCTCCCATTTCACTGCCCGGGCAAACCGGAGAATGGAACGCTGGCATCCTGTGAAATAAAAATGTTTATGTGTACACAAGTGAGTGTGGGCGCTGGTTGGCCGCTGGAAGTCTTCGAATTGTTTTTACGACTGTGGGCGTTGTAAAATTGTTAAGATGTAGTTATTTGTAGTTGTAGGGTTTTGTATTTTGCTTTTTCCGGCCACGGAAGGATACTTCCTGAGCCTGGGGCCATTCAATGGGATACTGTTGCTTAGACAGACTCGAGGTGTAATCACTTGGATAGTTTCAAATGGAGTAATGCGTACTTTTCCACTCAGTGCACGCATAAAATACAAGCATTTTTGTATTCTATTGCTGTGTCTTGCTATTACGGAAATTACATTCTTCATTTGAGTGGAAGCGGGGCGACGGCCAAACGGCCAGCGTATCACGGTGGAAAACTGATGAGCACGGCTCGGTTTTCAAGGGCAACTGGGATACACTGAGCTGTAGGATGAAAGTGGTGCTTACCTCTGTTTTGTTCAAGTTAGTTTTAGGTTCAACCTTCGTAATCCACTGTTCCACCTCCACTCCGAATCCCCGACAGTGCTCAGAGTGTATATTTGCCAGACTTCGACTTTCGGAGAACAAAAGCAGACATAGCACGACTGGTTGCAATAGAAGCTACGACCTTTCTCCTCATTATAGTGAAGTTGTTCGCTGATTATAGATGACTAACTTGCTATGAGCACACGATGATTAAAGTCCCAACCACAATGCCAACCAATATAAGCAGAACATATATGTTGTAACCGCTTCAGTCAGATTCGTTAAGATTCGTTCAATTTTGCTTACTTAAGTGGGAATGGGACCAATCACTACGTAAATGACAGTTGGTATTTGAATTACGCTTAAGTCGAGGGAAGCAATTGTGGGCACTTTGAAATTTGAGGATGGTCTTAATTCGCATAAAACTTACTGCGTACGTCAATGCTCGCTTTGAATGACTGAGAGTGGCGAATCCTTTTACTGATGTAGAGAGTACTCGTATTTCTTAACCAGCAACAAATAAGAAATGGCTTACTGATGCTCATCGCTGCGCTTCGTTGAGTACAGTCGACTGTTTGCTGGACTGTGCTGAGTTCTTTTCGATTAAAAGAATGCCCAACGGCTTGACATGAATTAGAAATAATCATGCGTCCTTCCACTGCGGCAACAAAGGGTGGTGAGGCGTTCACCGACCTCTAGGATGTGTCAACTACCTTGTACTACAACTTTTCTAGTTGCCGTAACTATGTTACATCTTGTAGGAACGGCCTTATCCTGCTAGAGGGTTGCTTGTCGACGTATGGAAATGATACTCGTATAGCGCGTATTTTACATGTGATATTTAGCATGTGCGCACCGCTGGTCATTTGTAGCTTCATCTGACTAAAGTTCTGGTGATGCGGTGCCCAAACAAGTTCCATTTGTCTTCTATTAACCTTGGCATTAAACATATTTTGCTGTCAAAGAATGCTGTCAGTCATCTTAAAGTGGTTCTTATCGACTTCCCTAACTGATTAGTCTATTAAATTCAGCTTGTTTGTACTTCAAATCAATTTGGTCTGCTCCAAAATTGAATAGGAATGAGTACAACGCACCTTCGAGAAATCATGGTATACACAGGGCAACTTACAAACAAAATCACAAACCTCACAACTGCGCAGCAATTCAATAATCGCCTATCAACAAGTATTCGAAAGTCACAAAGTTTCACAGAATCTCATTAAAATTGTAAGTCAAATCATTTCGTCGACTTGAAATGTGTGTAAGGACTCTTTATACGGACTTCCATGTAATATCCTGTCTAGGGACAACAATATCATTTCGCATCAGAGTTCAGAGTGCTTAAGTACACTCTCCCCGGTACGCTTGATGCGCGTCGTAACAATTCACATCAAAAACTGTAAGTGGAATCGTAATAACTTACTTGTGCATCCATCGATGTCATATCTTCTCTCGGCATCCTTCACACGATTTTCGATGCAAACAATCATCTCATCCTTGACGACTACATCGCTCACAGTTCCCTAAACCAGGTCGCTGCTCTACAAAACCCAGCATCACACTCCCTCAACCCCCAGGCACTTCATAAAATGTGTCAATTTTCAGTTTCGCTTTAATTGGATTTCAGTGGAAGCGCACTTCACCTCCAGCGAGCGATATATTGTAACAATCAATCAAGCGGCAGCACATAATTCCGGCTCCTCGGCGCGCATTGACAATCGGGACACATGCGTTGTTTCGTGAATGAAATGATTGCAAAACGTGCTGCCTGCGGGACATTTGAAGAAGTGGCCTCATGGCATTGGGTTCAACTTAAGTGCGCACAAAATTTTCACAACACTCGAGCGTACCCCGAGACATAACGTGAAAGAGCATACGTCCCACAAACCCAGCCCACCCGAAACAGGCTGTTGAATGATGGAGGACATGTTTTGTGTTCCATAAACTCGGTATGCGCTCGGTTGCGCCTCAATTTTGGCTAAAGTGTTGCCTCATAATCTATTTCAATATTTCCCCAGCAAACACTTGTCTCCTCGAGTGGCTCTTCCGCCCGGTGGGTGCTGCTAGTGATGCTGCTGACTTTGGAACAATTGTGTGCCGAGAGAATATGTGAGAATATGATTTATGAATGCCTTGCAGCCATTTTTAATTATTTAATCCATACTCCCTGGGAGATGTGCAAACTGTATGCCTCCTGTGCCGACAGCGCCATGAAGGGTAAGCAAATTCAAATGACAGCTATAATGTATATTGTTTGCATTCTAACGTTGGTGCATTCAATGTGAAATGCAGTTAAGAGCCGGACAATGGCTAAGACGGCGCATATGTAGATGTGTTTTCTTTGGCCAGTCATCATAGTTGGGTGTTCTTATGGAGATGATTGTTTTACGCATCAACTGATCTATCCCATTCTTTGGTTAGTTATTTTGAGAAGAAAGGCAACTCATGGCCTAACGTTATTAAATCAATCTCATAACAGAGGTATAGAAACTGAAAAGTCGGCAATTCACATCGCAATAGGACTCAGATATATATGCTTGCTCTACGTTTAAAGTGAATGACTCCAGTCAATGCCACAGGCAGGTCGTCCTTAAGTCAAACAGAAATCCATGGACACTGGACACTAAACTTGGTTTTTTCAATATTGTTGGGGCTGTAGTGAGCATAACATCGTATTTGAGCAAAAAGGCCGGTAAAAAGTGAATGAAATTGTATTCATATAGGAAATGTTCTGTCTGTTCTTTCAGGCCATTAGAAAGTTTCCACCATCCTCAGCCGTCTTATATATTTTATTGAAAATAATGTCAATAAATTGGCCATCAAAAATGGCGCCCAACAAAAAATGTTTTGAGCTGATTACGTTGTGCTTGACCACGGCTGTCAAATGTGTGTGACTATGTCAATATATCGGACAATCAAATACACAGAAATAACGCACTGTGGCTGCACAACTTCGCGCAGTTTCGTTAAGTTTCGTTAAATTTTGTTAAGTTTCGTCAAGTTTTGTGAATTTTCTTCTTACTAACATTTTAGCGAAATTAAATTTGGCACGTAGACCGAATACTTAAAACTAGCTGAATTGACCTCACAAATACCTTACCGATCCGATTCAACTGTTAGGTATGTAGCTGAATATGACATCGTTGCAAATACCCGGCAGAAGGATGCAGACTTTTTTGTAGCCATGGATGAACTAATAAACTGACGAAAATAGCTTATGTTAGAGTAGTGTTGTCAAGTTAAAATCGGTTCGTCATCTTCGTCCACCTAAGGCAACACATCACAATCACTTCTACGTGGCATTGTGGGTCTGTGCGTAGACTCCTATGCACTTGAACTTCGGGCTCTAGGTTAAATTCTCAGTACGAATAAGTTCGAATAATTTTCACGGCCGAACCTCTTTTAAATCACTGACAATACTAGCTTTCCAAACCTGGCCGTTCGGAGGCGGCACAAAACTGTAGGTCCCTTCCACTCGTGAGAGAACAATAGCACTTATAACACGCGTGGTTCCTGAGAAGCTAGGCCTTGGGCTTCTACGGGCTGTAGCACCACCCATATGTATTACCGTTGCAACATAGGCTGGCTTAAATAAGTTGCGTCAAAAATATCAGACCTACAATAGTCGGGCCGAAATCGACAAAGCATATTCCTGGTACCTTCGAAAGAAACATTCTGCGTGGTATATCCGGACCTGTCCGCAGAAGGCTACTTTCATGAGCTGTACGTCCATCGAACGTTGATCTCGCGATCCTCGGTATGTTAGCTTCAATAGAAGGATGCTCTTCGAATCGGAGCCTACTCGTTTGAGAAGACCGATATTCCGATGATCCCGACCGCATCACAAATAGGTCTTGATGACGTACTGTAAAAGGTGGAAGTCAGCTTCAGCTTAGACTCAGACCGTCTACGGGTCGCAGGCCTCAAAAGTAAGTAGATGGTTTGACAATTTGAGGGTTAAAAATAAGGTTCTACTTCCGTGGCTACTCTCCACGAATGCCACAATCGTGGTCAATCAAATTGTATTGAGAATCTATACGAAGTCGAAAATATTGATATATATTAACTCAAATACAATGCAACACATTCCATTCATATATGATCAAAGCTTGTGCAATGTGATATCGCAGCTTTGGGATCTGATTAGAACGACATACACACTGCCATCATATCTCTGCCCGACAACCATGGTTATTGTATCAAAAGACATCAATGTCCGCCCTCCATCGCTTCAGCTCTCATCGCAGATGAACTCTTTCACATGTCACATCGGCAAGTCTAGTCCTACATTTCACACATTCAATTGACTGCTCAGACATCGTCAGACGAATGCCTTTGAGCACTCGGATAATCACAATAAAGAAGAGGAGGGTAAATTGAAGTTCTCAGCTAGGACCAAAGGTCGTGTGAAATGGGCACGAACACACACACACACACTCACTCAGACTCGTTAACTAGTTTCTCTACAGAACAGACTTTTCAATTCACCTCATGCTGCCTTAAGAGGATCCACAAGCAAGCAGCAACAAATTCTGACCTTTTTACATCACATTAACCTCCCTGAATGCTTCCACTTGTGTTCGATGCTGGGAAACGACGATAGAACCAACCTCGAAACACCCCAAGAATCTAAAGCAATTGCCGATGGCACAATTAATTTTCTGCTCTCCTTTCACAATCACCTTCCCAACCATACCACCCCCAGCCCACATGCCATACGCGGTGATCTTAAATTAAAAACGAAAGGAGAACCGAAAGGAAAATGAAGAAAAATACGCAACCTGTCATCGCACAGCGACAACAACATCTGGGACACATTAAAGCCAAGTGAAACTAGTTTCTCCGGAAACGGATGTATGCGAGTAGTGTGCGCACTTACTCGCCAGCCCATTATGGTGACAAGGAACCCGCATGGAGCATAAGTAACGAGCGCTGAGAGCGAAAAAAGGGACAAGCCCCCTTGTTCCCCAGATGCATGCATTATGTTTCATTTCTGCTGTACACACATGCACATGTCGACGTCCCAGTCCCGGCTCGCATGTAATGCATCTGCGAGAGTGCAGCAGGGATCTGAACAGTGTACAGCCCCTGCCAGCAGAGCGCCGCGCCGCACCGCACCGTGTATCCGGCATAATAGTTCACTTATCTCAGATATGAGATAATAAGAATAATACACACAATCTCTCGCTCATCCTAATGGGAGGTTAAGGTCTTCCCGAGGATGTCCTGATACCGTCCTGGAACTGGATGCACATGTATGCTGTATGCTAATAGGACGACGCTGGGCCAGAGTCCTATTAGTCCGTAGTCCGTACCTGATGTTGATGCGCGTTCCATGTAAGAGGGGTGCGGTTGTGCTCCTGTGGAGCAAAGATAACGACTCTGAACGAAGAAAATGGATAACAAACTGCAATATAACCTCATTCTGTAAGCTCAACCTGGCACAACTAATAGCGTTCGCAAAGGATGACTATCTGTGATCAGATCCTGCCAGATGCCAATAAGGGGTTGTCGCTCTAACCTCACTTGCCGCTTGCATACGAGTGCATTATAAAGGATTGTGTGGATTAGGTTAAATTAAATTAAATTGATATCATTCTCTGGAGAGGTTTTGTGGCTCTGCGAGGAGCAATCCTTTCCGGGGTGTATGTGTGTGTAAGGGGCCGATTGAAACTGGAATCAATTTCCATTGTACTCCTCTCAAAAAAGGATAATCGTATGCGATCGTATTCACAAAACCTGAATTATGTTCTCCCGCGGAATGCGGCAACCAGGAGGTGCTAGTGCATCCTTGGACTTTGTGGAGAACTGTAGCTCTGCACGGCTTCACAGCCCCGAACAGACTGTTCGCCGTCCTTGGAAGTCACTGAAAACTTTCCAAACACGAATCGCATTTATCGTCTGTCCTTGCCGAAACAATGGCATCATTTTGAACCGGAGCATAAAGCAGACTTTCACCTTCCACCTCGTACTCTGGCCGGCACATGTGCGGAAGAATTCGAATTCCCTCGGGTGCAATTGCTCGCCGAGAGATGCTTCGTGGTGATGCATCAAAGAGTCATCACCAAGAGATCAACCAAATGGCCGCTCCAATGGTTGGATGGTTGAGATAGTTTGCTTTCCAGAATTCAGGTAGCAACCAGCCATTGCCCGTGTATCCTTCCCCTCCGCCCGGTGGACACCTCAGACTCGCATTTCAATTTTGAAGTTCTTGAATGAAATAAATTTGTGCAAAATTCAATTTGCAAGCCGACTGAGCGGAATTGTTTCTTCCGTCGGATGGGCAGCGACAGACGCACGCTGCGCTGGTTCACGGGCTTGCATGCATTTGTGGTAATTGAATTTTGTTCATTTACCACGAAGGTCTGCCTTCATTGAGAATGCAGTCCCTTTAGTTATTCACATCCGGTATCCGACCTGACTTGTCGATGTTCGTGGCCATTGTTCGTTGCGGTCTTGCGATTGGTCCTGAATGGGTATCTTTGTGGGGGGAATTTTTCAGATGTTCTCATGTACAATCTGAAATGTCCGTGGGAGCAGGAATTTATTCAGAACCATGGAGCTTACAAGCTGATTAACTGCACGTTGGCATATTCACTGCCACAGCCAGGTGGATCTCCTGGGAGATGGCTGCACACATGAACATCCATCGATTCCTCTCCCCATCAGAAAAAAAAAATTCAATTCGAGCAATTATTGCATAATCTTCGCGAACATCACTTAATTCCACTCGCAGCTAATCATCGAATTAAATTCATTAACTTTGCATAATTAATTCTCGCCGCTCACTTTGTTTAACTTCATCGCATCGTCTTACAATCGACTTCCCAGTCGACTCCACCCCCCACATCCACAAAATGCTCAATTTCTTCCGCTAATGCGAAATAATTACAGTAATTAGGCCTGTTCCAGTTCATCATGCCAACTGTGCCATAAGTGAAAAGGGACCTGATGTTGTGTCATTAATTATAATTGACCTTGGTTCATGGCCGATGATTCAAGTGATTTAAATCCATTTATGCAATGTATTGTCAGACGAAGTTTCAATTGACTGGTTTACACACGCATATCATATCAAATTATATTTCTTCACAATGTTTTCGTGAAGCACCATTGGAGGAGGTTCTTGAGAGAGTAGCGTTCTTCGCAGGTTCTTTGTTTCCGAAATGAAAACAATGTTCTCCAATTTCCGATGGGGTGCTGTTTATTCCCAAGTGTATAGGCAGCTCAGTAAGTATTTTCAATAAAACGGATACTCCATTTTTTTTTTAGATTTTCAGACTTCTTTTGGTTGTAATGGTATTTTTTTTTCAAAATTGATCTTAACGATGCTATGGCGTGATTTTATTCATGGTGTTGAGCGATAATGCATGAGGAATACAAATTATGTCTTTCCTCAATCGACTCACCATAGCAATAGAAACTACACACTTGAGCACTTGAGAGTGGCAAAATCGGGTGATCGGAGAGGACATGGCAATCGTCTTTGGTTGGTTTGCTGATGGTAGAATTTCACCTTAATAATGGTGAACTGTCGGAAACTGTCATGTTTCTAGAACATATTTTTAGTTGACATAAATCCAAAAAAAAATATGCTCGGAAAACTGATGGCAAATGCAAATGAATAACAAAACTAACGAGATGTAGACTCGAGTGACTTCGGCAAACAGTCGCACTCAGGCATACAGGCTCTCATTGCGATGAAACGTAAGTAAGCACAAATCAAATCAAAACGAAATATGACAGAGGGCCCAAAAGTGGCACAGCCAGACGATTTCAGAGCAATCTCGACTTCGGCTTCTTAATCACAGAGCTCCCACCCAATGTTACTGATTTCCGGTTTATCGACACATAAGCACAGTCTTTTCTTGTTTCCGGAAGTTTTCTGATAGGGCTCTGCACTTGTGAATAAAAAAATACCTACACTTTCGGATTACTGTACGAGCTGTATAAATATGCGGTTGTGGCTAAGAAGACAAAAGGCAAAAGGGAACTCCACGAAGCACAACTTAGTGAAGATCCGATATAGAATCGCGGACGAAAGGCAGCTTGTTCTGGCGCATATAGCAGACCCTCTATAGGTTGCAGGGCTGATAAGTAAAAACAGTCTCATATTAACCCAGGTTTTAACGTACTGGATGGTGCAGTTGGTTGAGTGCCTGCCCTTGGTAAGAGGGGTCCCCGGTTCGAATCCCAGTAAAAGCAACGCTTTTATCCGGTTTTCAAATCTGGTCTAGTCACCATCACTGGAATTGTCGATCAGTGGTAGTAGTCTGACTATAGGTATCACACCGAGGTTGCTGCTGGTAATACAATGGACCAGGTTTAAGCCTGAGTGCTGCAGTCTAGCGTTAAAAAAACACCTGCAACAAAAAAAACCCAATAATTGTATATTTCTGACAAGAATCAAATGTAATGTGAAACAGGACGTAACCGGTCTTGAAGATGAAACATTGGGAGTGTCTAGTAAATGCAAAGGACGCCTTTAAGAAATTAGGCAGCATCAACTTGCTTATTATTTGAGAAGCTGTATTCGTTACTAGATGCTAATAGGTGTACTAGGTGTTACTTCAGGCCGGAGGAGTCCACCATCGACCAGATCTTCAGACTACGGCAGATCCTGGAAAAACCCATGAAACGCAGATCGACACTCACCACCTATTCGCGTATTTTAAGGCCGCATATGACAGCGTGTATAGAGACGAGCTATAGTACGACGCCATATCTAGTTTCGACATTCTTGCAAAACTCAGCAGGATGATGATGGAGAATTGTAGCTCTTTAAGGTCAGCACTGTCCATGAAATATTTCTCTCTTGTTTTTGAAACCATTCCCCGTCGAATTTGAATGTTGTAATTCTTCACTTATCGTGACGACGCTAATTTTAGATTTCAGAATAATGCCACTTATGGATCCGCTTGCATCGCCAATTTGTACCGAAAGTGTCCTAATTGGTCGGTGTGACAGCTGGGACTGCGCCGATGGAAGGGATAGGAGTTAGTCAGTCGGTCAGAAAAGATTTAAATAAGGCGCATTGGCATTTGGAGAAGAAGATGCAACCAGGAACTGTAGAGGCGACATGTGTCAAACCAGTCGTCTCCAGATTCAAAGCCTGGTGGCTAGGCCATGTAGAGCGAACAACAATATGTCTCAGGAGTAGTGGTATACACATTTATGCTGACTCAAAATGTCTAAGATTGAGAAGCTATTTCTACACTGATAGCTCAGCAGAATTATTAGTGACTCGAGAGAGCCGTAAATTCTTTGAAATGCCAGAACACAGTAGGGTCATGTGTGTAGGATGCACAAAGTCATGACGGCCACAGATTGCGTCCGAAGTTTTTATTTTGCCGAAACAAGAGTATAAGGGCACTCCGAAAATGTACTTACTGTCATTACATCGCATTTACTTCTCTTCATAATTGGCACTGTTAACAACCACTCAACACAATTACGGCCAAAATGGTGCTACAGTCTTACACTTTGCAGCCTGCTCTACTAATTTCCAGTACTTGATGCAATTTAATTTTAGAAACCATCAAAATTGAAGCAAATTCTTTTAATAAACCAGTCATCACATTACATTCGATTCTTTAAGGGGTCCTTTCCGAAAGCCGAATATCAAATCAATATCAAACCGCTTTCATTGTTGTCTACCCCGCCAGAGGACATTGTGATCCTCTTCAAATATACTCCAAGCACCCAGACCATCGGGATAAATTATATTCAACCCTCTGGCATCTCCTCCACCAGCCGCCCAAAAGTATTGAACAATCTTTTGTGAACTTAATTTGAGGGATACATGTTTCATAAGGCGGTCTTCGCCTTCAGCACTTCACCCACGCACGAAGGGAAATTTCAAAGAACAATCTTTTTTTGAACCCCCATCCCTTCCATCGGCACAGTCCCAGCTCACACCCCGACCAATTAGAGCACTTTCTGTACACATTGGCTATGCATGCGGAGGCAGAAGTAGCATTATCCAGAAATTTGAAATTAGCGTCTTTACAATAGAATTACAACATTCGTGAATGCACTTCAAATTCGACGGGGAATGGTTGCAAAAACAAGAGGGCTGCACAGAAGGGGGGGATATATTTCATGCCAAATGCACAATATTCCACAGCCCTCAGACATAGGTGGAGAATACCTCAGAATACACAGAATGGCTCCAAATAAATGGGGCCCCAACGAAGACACGGGCTACGCTGTGTACGTGTACACACGTATCCAGAATATCACATAATGAAGGACATTGCGTCTGTTGCGGAGGCCCTGTTGTTAATTAAAGTCCTTAAGCAAAACGAAAGATAATTGAGAATAAACGAGGGGAGAACCGCATGTCTCTGACTGCGGATAGGATGTTCACACGAATCCATACTCGGTGAACGGCATACCGCTCAGTTAAGTGCGCTAATATTTGTGCAGTTTTCCCCCAACCTCCCTCCGTTGCATGGAGTTCCCGGCGGATTACGATTCGCAATTCGGATTCTACATGGTGTCAGCGTAGCTGTCGATGACGATGACGATGACAACACAGTCGATGACAACTCGGCGTAATCCCCAGCACACAAAAGGGCTGACATGGAGGACGGATCGGCGAAAGTTGTGTTTGGGAACTCTTACGCGAGAGTGGATGAATTTCCATGAATTTCGCTTCCAAATATTGAAAAGTGATTCCTTTCTTCGGCTGTCGCATGGGCACAGCCAATGACAATAACAAGGATAATGCCAGCGACAATGACAGCGACAACAATGCTCCGGCAATTCCACACACACACCAGCACTCTTATTTTGATTGCGAGGATTTAAATTAATTTTCTTATTTCTGAATATTTGGAGGAGGGGGAGGGCTATCTTGTCGGCAGTTTATTGTACAACGCTTCGAATGTTCGGTGAATATTTTCCCATCGTTGTTGACACTTATGTCATCGTTGTTATGCGATGAAGTGGGCGGCGTTCTTTTGAAGTGGATCTCCCCGCCTGGGAGTGCGGTAAAAATGTGCTTGGAGGCGGATGCGGACCCATTAAGGTGATGGCAACGACAAGGACTTTTGTTTGAGAGCATTCTTGAATCACCCATCATTACCTTGTGGCATGCAACAAAACGATGATTTCGTCCTTCATTTCGAGGGAACAGCTGTAAATTTTGTGATTGCGTGGGTTGGCAAAGCCACACGTACAGATTTATGCGCACAAAAGGTTTCGGTAGAAATGCGAGAATGGATGATGAACAAGCGATTCCAATTGGATTTCCTTATTTTGTTTTTTTTTGTTATTTTTGAAGGCAGACCTTGTAAAGAGGGTCGGCTTGATTTATTTTTGACGATAGCTTTTCTTCGAACGTTCTTTCCGCATCGGTCACAATGGTGTGTCTGTGTGAGATACATTGATCATGGCTCGATTTTGAAGTTAAGTTCATGTCATTATGTATGGAGTAGCAGGAATAGCCAATAGGCAATAGCCTCTCGAATATTTGCCTCGCGCTCGTCTAAAGTGGTTGCCAGCAGATGTGTCGATTTTTTGAGTGATTTTGATCAACCTCCCGGATACAGACAGGGGCAGAGCAACCCAGCGGCTAGGGACATCACACAGATAGAGAAGAACATCGTCGAATCGAACGTGGCGAGTGCAACTGGAGGCATCTAGCGAAGGGGCGTATTAATTGGAGAGGCTTGTGGGTTAGTTCCAGGCCGCCATCTGATTATAGCAACATTACCAATCCCTCGAAGCATAGCCCTTTCCGTTCGAAGACACAGCTGCTCAACGTTGAGTTCTTCGCCTGCTGTGGCGTTTCTCACCCTTTCATGGCGAGTAACTCGGCAGCTTGTATTCATGATCTTTTTCTTTCGGTTATTACCTAAATTTCAAGAGCGTAGGTGGGACCTAGCTCGGCCAGATCTTCCAATCTGTTTCAAAATTGGCGCAGCAGTGCCAATTCTACTGGAAAGCTCGGCATTTCTCCTCACATCACTGGTGAAAAAGACCCCCGAGGTACTTAAACTTCTCCACTTGCTTCAATGGGATTTATTTCATCTATCGAGCTTAACTCTACCAGATTACAGAAGTATTTTTGTTGCAGATAATGATTAAAATATTTGATACCACCACAACATGTAGAGTACATTGAACGGGCGTTCTAGAAATTACCATAACCTCTGATTTGGCCACGGTAACGTTCATCCCAGCATCAGCATATAGGGCCTGCGCAACTATCGAACGCAGGCACTGGAGTTCCGTCGGGAGGGTGCGAAGACACGCAAGATGAGTAAGGAAACATTTCCCGACTCGGCTGCGCTACAACAATTAGTTCCGAAAAGGAGAGGTAAAGACGCACCCTTGGTGAAGTCCAGCGCTCACGGTAAAAATTGTTGATTTAGCATTGTCGGAGAGAAACTGCGACACGTCTTCGTAAGTACCATTCTTAAAGCCAAAAGCTGGTCGGTTGTACTTCTGCCGGGACGAAAGTAGCACTGTTCATCTCGAATTCGACCAAAGCTATATGACACGCTCCAAAAACCTTAGAGTAGACTTTCCCGAGGCGACTTCAAAGAGATATGCCCATGTAGCTAGATCAATCTCTGTTGCCCCTATTTCTGAAAAGAGGAATAATCATCCCAGTCTTACCGCCTTACCAGAGATACGACAGAGTTACCAAACTCCCAATTTTGCAACTTTGAGCTATTCAATCGCCACAATGACGTCCTCCATCATTGGACTATTCTTCGCCCCACTCTAAATTACGGGTCTGCAATTCTCAGTGCCTTGTTCGGGATTGATTAGCTCCGAAAAGTGCTCCCTCCATCTGCGCACAACATATATTGTTGCAAGCTCAAGCTCATAGGTTCACAGCGACTGCAGCAAGCTTGATATTCCACATCCTTTTGATGTTTGCCAGTTTAATTCTTGTCAGCACCTTTTTTGTTTGACTCAGCGGCCAAGTGCTAACCCTCGCTTGCTTACCTCTCAGACCGGCGATCATTGCGGGCCTGAACCTCACCCTTCGCTAAAGCTGCCAGCCGTGACATTTCAGACACGCTGCCTCAAATCCTGAATCCCAAGTTTCGATTTCCCTGTCACTCTACAACCGCCTACATCCAAAAGCCGAATCAAAATTATATGGCGTAGGCACCAGCAGAGTCCCATCAACTAGAGCCACCAGTCCGTTGATCGCAACTAACGCAGGATACTGTGCGTTCCCCTCGTGCTGTGCACTCTGATTTAGACATCACGCAGACTTCATGTCAGAAACAAGTTGTCAGATTTTCGATTTTAGTTAAATGAACCAATCAAGGTAAAATCACCACTGACAGCATCAAGCATCAAGCAGAGTTTGGCCGAAAACTCGTGCCCACCCGTCCGTCCGGTTAGCTGTCATGGGAGAACAATGAATCTATCTGACCGTGAGCTGTTAAATTTACTTTTTTTTTTGTCGAATTCCCCAAACCGTAGAAACACATGTAAGTACGTATGTACGTCTCATTTATTCCCGCAAACCTCATTGTTCCACCAGCATGGTTGTCATCAACATTACAATCACTTTATCTTGGGCGGAGATGAAGGAAACGACGCGACGGTCCAAGAGAAGAACGAAACTGTTTGCCAGATAAAAATAGAAATGTGAAAAGAATAACAGATTACACCACTTATAGGTGTACATATGCGGCACACGAGATGATACCGTCCTTAATGTCATCCAAAGCGGATGGGGCACCGTCTCCCATTTATTATCTTCGCAAGGACATTAATCACAATGCGGCGAACTCGTTGCGACGATAATTTATCTTTAATATACCGAAACGTACCGTGTACACACCTACACGGTGGCGGTTTTTCAGGGACATCCGTTGGGCGTTTGCCATCTCCATCGCCATCGCCATCCTCCGCCGGGATTTGCAATTTCATTAGTTGCGCGCTTGTATTTGTCTTCGTGGGGGTGGCCCTGACCTCCGATCAGGTCATTCGATAAATCATAATCGCCGAGAGCAGTTCGGCCATTCATGTTCTCGGGCGGGCTCGCCGAAAAAATGACAATTCCATTAATAACCCCCACTCGGTCGTTTCGTGTGCGTCACATGTGTGAAGGGCTTCCGTTTTCATTGTTCCCCCCGTAGAAGTCTCACACAAGTGCAGAGAAGACCTCCCCACAACCGGGCCAGGTTAGGATGCGAGGCAGCCCTTCGATGTAAGCGGGACGTGTGTGTGTGTGTGTGTCTTTTCAAAGGATCAGGGCGCAAAGAAGGGCACACATTTTTTTAAGGCTTTTACTTTTCAATTCCGTAAAATGGGATGTGATTTGCGAATGTGTCGACGGCCCTGGTGACGGGAGGTGGGCACTGGGAAATGAAATAAAAGCCATAAGTGGATGGAGTGTTCTGTGTGCCGCAGCGCTTTGTTGCTCCTCCCCGAGTCCTTGCATCGATAAAAATAATGTTGAGGCGTGTTGAGGAACGACGGAGCATTTAATTTAACGTCTTAAATGTTTAAAGAGATGAAATGTACCTGAATATTTAACGTCGTGCGTGAAGTTGTACACTCGAAGGTAACAGCATTCTTCTGGTGTGACTGCGGTCGGGCTCTGGGGTAGATGGGATCTCGAGATTAAATTACGCCCTTTGCTGGGCGAAAAGGAAAATTCAATAAGGCCAGATTTACTCCAACGCAACAATCGATATGTAGTCAAGGTGACCATGATGGCTACTCGGGGGAAATCTCTGAGTTGGTTCCTAGGCACAAATTGGCCCTGTGGGTGGATGGGTGGATGCCAATAATGTGTCGAATTCAAGAAAGGAGAATATGTAAGGCAGGCTTTAATGGTGCCATAAACTCTCAGGTGTTTGTGGCTTAGGCAATTGCAATTGAGGTGCAGTAGGGTCTTGGCATCGTAAATAGGAACCCTCTTCTGGACGGATGGAGAGGTAGAAAAAACAGCCTCCCTCTGGATAGGGTGACTGTGACGTTTGGTCGAATTTGAGCTTTTATTTTGCATCACTCAACGGGAAAATCAAAATCAAAAAGGAATTTGTTTTATGGGATGACACATTCCCAAAGACTGAACTCTTGAAGAATATGTAGTGCAAGGTCGAATAAAAGGCGTGAGTTTGCTCTGTACACGCAGAAGTTTGTGCACAGACTTGTTTCGATTTGACAAACGAAAGTACACATTTAATGACATTTTTTTCAATTTGTTTTCGGCACGGTATTAAGTGGGCAAAAGGGCCAAACCCTAATCAATACAGACACTGGCGCTAAGGCCAGATGCGGAGCATTCCGGCGACCACAGAGGCTGGTGCATGGACACACTGTTTACACACTGTCATATCCGGTTTTGAGATCAAGGCAGAGACTGAAAAGCATGAGAAGTGATATATCCAAATTAAAATAGCGCTTGAATCGAAGCGAAGGACGTTTGTGAAAAATCCATGCTTCAAGCAGCATGGCCCGGCACATTAGGCTGCTGGGGCAAAAGTGAACAGACGATCCTACTTCTATTGAACATTTTAAGGATTAAACGATTGTGGATATGGGACTCCTTGATAAATCTTTAATGAATCCTATTAGCCACGCGGGCAACAGTACAATACAATGAAAAACGCATTACTTGCGAGGGAGAAGAGTCGACATAATATTCTTTAAGTCTGTCTTCAGTCAATTTAATAGTTTCATTCCAAAACTCACTTCCTTCCTCTTTGGTGAAATCTTACTCTCTTTCCGTCACAATAAAAAATAAAGAAGACCGACGGCGTTATTGGCGGCTGCTAACGAGAGAATAAGTCATGTGCCAGGGATCATTTCTCTTCACGGATGTCGACGGATGAGCTGCTTAACAGTTTGGCCAACGGCGACTTTCGAAGCTCTAGTCTGCAGGGACTACCTGGTGCGCATTCCATTTAGAGCTACTCTGACATGGTCTACAAGGTTTCTTCCAAGGCCATGTCGGGTCCTTGTCTAACAAGGCTGCTGGTATAAACAGTCTGTCCTCTGTAATCTTTAAGGCAACTGGAGATGATCTGCTTCGGAGCGTGCACCAGCTCATCTGTACGATATGGTCGGAGGAAAGCGTGATCGATTAGTGGCTTCTTAGTATCGTTTGCCTGAAGCACAAGAAAGTGGATCCCTTTGACTGTATTGACCAAAATCAAATGTAGAGTAACCCTTACCAACCGCTGTTTCTTAGAGCCCGCTCTCGAAGCACCAAGATAACTTTATGTAAGACACTGGTCATCCCAGTGATGAGATAATTCTTAAGCAACTGTCAAAGTTACCGATGACATCCAGCTGCCAGCCACCAACTAGACAGATAGTGGTGCGAAATGAATACACAACTTAGCCGTCGTAGTGGCTAGTATCGAAGAAGCCTCAAAAATGTGAATTTCGGCGCAGATCACGAAGATGAGTGTTGTAAGGCGCAGGGGCATGGACAATCTAAAAAGCGGCTGAGGAGTCCCTGGTATCTTCGAGAGAAAGGTTATGCGTGCGATCATTGGTCCTAGTTGCGGAGGAGAGGATTGAACCAGGAATTGTATGAGCTGTACAGCGAAATGAGCCTAGTCAGGCATCTAATATTGACTGAATACAAGCACTTATGAAAGAAAGGTTAAAGTAAGATTGTTTGTGCTTAATCCAGTGAAAAGGCATTTGGTCCGACAGTCCCAGGCCTATCACGAGTGGATGGCACTTACAGTCTCCAAATGGCGACGTTGAAGATGGCGGATAGTCCACACTCCTTACCAAAGTGTTAACGCTTCATTTTGACATAAGATGTAATTCAAACTCGGTCGTTTTTTTCCCGTTCAAGACCATATTTTTTTTTTTCAAAGACAGACACCACTTTCGCATGCTCACTCCGACAAATGCCCTAAAATTCAATTAACAAATACACTTTCCTCAGATGCAACACAAAGAGGTTACTGTGACGCAAAAATCCTCCTTTTTCCTCAGAAAATAACAGCACAGTTTGGAAGGGATCCCATTGCCTGGGGACGGCACCACTTCACACATGCTAGCATCCTTCACAATAGCACTTAGTCTGATGCACTTTGAGAGTCAGACCGATGTCTGTTGGGCTTCCAGAAGATCTCCCGTGGATTACGTAAAGTGATGATGTGTTTATTTGCATTCACTGCACAAAAGTTGAGTGCATACAGAGAAGTGCGTTCACTTGTTCAAGTGAACTACTACGGCACACATATCCCAGACGCAGTGGAGTTCTGCCAGTAAGTGTGTCCGGTATTTAATCAACGTTAAGTGTCTTGAGTTTGATTGGTATCTCTTGCATGGAATTCTGTTGAGTGTAAGGTGTTGCTTTAAATTCTTCATTTCGGTGACTGGTAATAATGTTAAAAATGTGAAGGTTATTAAATATGAGTCGACACTTTGTCGGAATGACGCTGCCAGAGCGCAAAGATTTCCCAGAGTTCGTACTATTTTTGGTCATTTTCACTTCATTAGTTATTCCATATGGACTTGATTCGACTGATTCTACGAGGGGCATCCTCAAGAACAAGTTTTTCGACTTCTTTGATGCTTTCTCCCGTACAAGCAGTAGCCGGGGCGCCGGAGCGGGGGTCGTCTTCAATGCTCTCTCTGCCTCTCTTGAACTCACTTGACCACTTTTGCACAGTTGATAATGAAGGTGCGGAACCCTGGTAAACAGCCACCATCTCTTCATAAATAGTTTTTTGACCTTTTCCTTGCTTAGTGAGAAATTTAATTACAGCGCAATGCTCAATTTTCACCATCATCGTCTCAGTTGTCATTATGATTCTGTTTAACTAGAGATAAAACGCGAATTAATAATCACATTTATATGAAATTTTACATGAATGCACTAAAATAATAGTATTACTTGATAAATAACTCAATTTATATATACAGCCACAGCTTCACCCCGATACCGAGAATATATTGAATGCCCCGCGTACTTCGAAGTCGTTGTCTTGACTACTTAACTTTTCCGTCGTTTACCCTCAGACCTGTATTATCTGCTCTCGTCTCAATGCTAGCAAACGTCTCAGTGACGGTGCCATGTATATTTAGTTTAATACAGGGGACCGTCACTGGGACGTATGCGTGTCAATTTTAACCCCGTTTGCATAGATTTCTGGAAAGTTGTGCCTCTAGTGCTGCCTCGTGAGTCATGCGTCATCTTCTCATTAACGATGTTGAAGGACTCATGCAACAGATCTCTCGACCGCGGGTTTATTTTGAAATTGAAGTAATCGGTAAGTTCGTTACTGACCTTGATAGAACCATCGTCATCTGTACATCCTGGCCAGTTAGGCAGTAATGACAAAACTAGACATGGTGGTGTATGGTTCGTCTCTATGTGCACTCTCGGATTTGTCCTAAGATCGATGAACAAAAACAAGTTGAAGGCTGGTTTCGATTCCATGAGCATGAATTCGTACACGGCGTAACATTCATATTTATCGTTCACGTCCCAAATCTCAATAGCTGGCGATAGCACACACAAATTGGATCAGTAACCTAGGGAATTAAAGTAGTATCCGTCGGGACTATCCAACATTTCGGACCACTTTCTGGTTTAATTTTAAAAGTCAAGAGGCATCGACTTTCATTTCCCTGAAAGGCACTGTTCTCATCGATCAACCTACATGAGTACGAGTGAAAGCGATGTCAACAAAAAATTCGAAAAGAAACATATGTACGAACTTAGGTACGTATACAATGCTTGCTGGTCAGATTGAGATCCATGGGGGAAAATCAGAAAATACGTTGCTCCTCCAGATTGTCTAAATGGTTGCTTTGATTGATGAGAGTCGATGTAGTGCGCTGGGGGAGCGACGATTCACTTCTTGTTAGTCCGCATGACGGTCACCCCAGTGGGAGATACAATTCTTCGTTTGAACATTGTGCGATACGAGATGGCAAAGTGTGTCCCATATGCGCCATGTAGGAAGCCAGCAACTGTTTCCGCTTCCGTATCCGGTGACGAACATTTCGCAGAGATTTGCACTCACTTGCTCATTTTCACTTATAATCGCGAGGTAATAGTTTTTTCTTCGCTGATATCGTTACAGAATCAACGTTACTTGCTAGAATGTTGACCTGAATCGATGCATAAAAAATAAAATGATTCACTTGCAAAGCCTGCCCCGATGAGACTGCTCTAAAGTAAAGAAGCAGACGCTTTGCAGCGCATTTTTCTCATCAAAATTAATCAAACTAATCCCCCAACGAGCGTTGTAAGCGATCATAAAACTTGCCAATGAATGCTTGTCGATCGAAGATATCTGGAAGGTAGAAAATGTAGTGTATTCAGGACGACGCTCAGCGTTTTCTTCGATTCCAAAGGCCTTATCGCCACAAGACTGTAGGACATCATCTTCGACCGGAGTGCAAAAAAGTTGTCAGTTCTGAGATCGGAGCAGGTCCTAACCTTTGTCATGTCTACTCAGCATTCACACTTTCTTCTCTTTCAAGAGAATATGGAACAAATTGGGCACAGATCTTAGTCTTTCCCAAATTCTCCGGATACACCACGCCCTTCGGAGCATCAGTCATCTTTTCAGTTAGTCTCGCGGCCAAATCACAGTCAGAGTGCAGATTTCTTCTGACTTTTTTGGAGTCATCGAGGTTCTCAGCTTCATTGAGCCTTCGCCGTCTTCAAGGTCTGTATGCCCAACACGATATCTAGCAAACCAGCGGAATGGATGGATGGACACTGGGCACCAAACAGTTTTTTTTCCTTCGATTTGAATGTTTCTTGACTAAATGTGGTGAAATCATTTTTAAGCAATTGTCGAAGTTACCGACGACATCCAGCTGCCAGCCACTAACTAGACATATATTGGTGAGAAATGAATACACAACTTAGCCATCGTAGCGGCTAGTATCGAAGAAGCCTCAAAAATGTGAATTTTGGCGCAGATCACGAAGAAGCCTCAGAAATGACGATTCGGCCCAGATCAGCTTACTTGTGCACCGCCAGAGGGTCAATCCGGCTCAATTACGGTTGAATTTGGCCTACATGCAGTGTGGTCGTTCATTAGGCGCTGGAAATGTTTGCCTGAGATTCGAATTTTGGCCAAAAAAATCATCTACTCGGACAAGGCCAATTTGTGTCAACAAACTACAATAAGTTCGGGCTTTTGACGCGAACACAATCTAAAAGTGTTGAAGCAAGCAACAATGCATCCACAAAGATTGACTGTTTCGAAATGAGGAAAGAGATACCGTTATCGTTTCTTCTCTCAGCTAAGGGCAATGATAACGGACATTCTGTGGCCAGAGCTCGACAAGATCGATATGTTCGAGCTGTGGTTCCGACAAGATGGCGCAATATGCTTTTTATGTGACGCCAAGCTTTAAATTGTTGAGGAGAAATTCGGCGACTGAGTCATCTCAAAGCGAGCGTTCATCAAGTCGCCGCCGCGATCAAGCGACGACACTCGATTATTTTCTCTGAGGCTACATCAAGTCCTTAGTCTCCGCTTGGACCACTTTGGACTAGCTCGAGGCCAGCATTCGTGATGCTATCATATTAGACCGAGTCATCACAGATTTGGCCGACCCCTTGAAGAAAAACGCAATTGGTAGCAAACACGAGACAATGCGTTCTACTCTACTGCAGAAGACCTGCAAGCGTTTTGCCAAACTAAAATATGATGGGGCTAGCTTCTACAGCAACCGCTTGCGTTGTACGCTCTTTTGTTCTCTGACGAGTCGAAGGGATACTCTGAGCATGAAGCCCTTAATAATGAAAGTTGCTCGTGTCGGAGATCAAACTCAGAACCTCCACTAACCCACAGTCGTCTGCCCCCAAAGCCGAGCATGTCCACATTGGCCTCATACAGTGTAGGTTTGGATTTTCATGATCTCCTGTCATAAGGCCTAATGCCGCGGATTTCATCCCCCAGTAGTCGTTAGCAGACCAGCAGAATTTCTTTTATCCCCCGACTTATGGCCACTTTCAAAAATGCATTCATTCGCTTAAAGTGCAGTTCTGACAAAACCAATAAACGCTGATGTGCATGTTTTGGTGCGCGAAAGAAGATGAATGTGCCTTCTTATGTAAAGAAATCTCCTTTAGGACGAGAGCTTGTTTAACTCAGACTCAGTGGCATTTCGTGTGATTGCGAAACTAACGAACTCACCAGAGCACGCCACCATCTTTCCCTTCTATCTCAATTGAGAGCAGCTGCACAATAAATCTCCCACCAACCAACACAACGCTCACTCGCCACAAAGGACTTCGCTGCATGAATTGAAGGTCATGCCTCAGTCCGGAGGAGTGGGTCAAGAGCAGCCAGTGCTGCTGCAACGTCCCTTGTAATTGAAGGAAAAGAGAAAAAAATGTTTATCGGATCTACCACCCTTACCTTATGCATCCAGGCCATAATGATGTGATTCTCCTCCTCAGGGCAAAGCTCAGTACAGACACGTGTCCTCTCGTCCATCGCATGCAAGTCAAGGCAATTTCTTTCGCTTATAACTCACGGTTTATCGCTTGTCGACCAAGCACACAATACGAGTACTGGTGCCCTCCACTTTCGTGCAAAACTAAAAAATGATGCAGATTCCGTTCGTAATAAATGGCCAGGAATGCACTTAGTGACGCGTCCCAACCCAGCATTCTCGGAAATGTGGTCATTTATTCAGATGCTATGCAGAATCGGAATAATAATCCATCAGCAGCCAACCAACCCCCATGCAATATAGGCGTCTTTGACTCGTCCGCGCCGTCATTAGCATCGTGATCATCATTTCCATCCTCGTCGGCGACATCGTCATCGTACCCAGTGTCGCCATCCCACGCATCTTTCACGACTAAGCCCAGATGATGTGGTGGCCGTTATTTCTCGTTCCCTCTTGGATTCATCGCAACAATAAGTCGAGTCACTCTAGAGGTTATTGAGGATTCCGAGGGAGCCCTGGCCGCGTCTCCAAGACAAGCAGACATCGTTGCAAGGAGAATGACTAGGCGAATGTAATTTGCATCTAATTTTCTTCGACTGCATTTAGAAGATTCCGCTTCCATCGTCTCCAGCCCCAGACCGCTCCCACCCAGTCACATTTCAATTCTTAATCAACTAAAGTTATGCAAATTTCTTCGAAGCCAACGGAAGGGATGCACACAATTCTTCTGGTTTCGCCCGCATTCCGATGTGGCTCCGCTTGTGTAAGTCCTTAAGAACGCAATCTTTTCAACGACATAATTTCCATCGCCATTCATATGCTAAGCCGTTCTGCCATCTTCTGTTTGTAGCATCAACAGAAGCCCGACCACCGCCACACCGCCACACCGCCACCCATCAGCCAGGGCACTTCAGGTGAAAATTGCTCCAACACAGCCCATTCCCCCACCCCGTCACGTATCTCATCCCGCACACAGGAAGTATGAAATTTTGATTTGCGCACTGTGTATGTGCGGATGTTAGCGGTGGCGCCGTGTGTCTGCCACCAAGGCGCAGTCGAAGATTCCGCCGCTCCCACAAGCAGTGGGACGTGGAAGAAGTGCATTTCCAGGACACAGCACATCGCGCTGACATGCATTGGTTTGAAGGAAAATATATTTGATATCCCTGTTACTGCATGCTCTACTGCATGTTGAACAAAGTTCCCATATGACACACGACTTGTTCTGTGTGCCAGTGAGCTAGTGAGTGAGTCAGTGTGGCAGAGGGACGGTGGCGCGGCGGTTGTGGTTGCGGAAAGTATCTTAATCCTTCAACAGCTTTCGAGCGAACAAACAAACAATGCAGAAGGCAATTAACTCATTATACGAAACGGAATTCCAGAACAAGAGGACTCAAGCACATCTACTTCTGCTCCTACGAATGCCTCGGCTTGGTGGGGGAGGGGGCGGAGCGTGGGTGGAGTGTAAGCAAAGTGCTTCAGCACAGTCAACGAGTTGGGTGTTTTTTTTTTCCTCTGTTGTTCGTCGTTTGTTTGTTTCAATTTTGGTTTTGTGTGATTTCGTAGTAAGCAACGACATTGTTCGGAGGGGGCATTCGTGTTCCATTAGAGTTCTGTGTTTATTTGACTTTAAAATGAATTAAAATTGTTGCCAGAAATTAGGTTACACTCTGCTCTGGCGCTGGAAGGACTCCGGCGCTGGCGGTGGCGTTGACTTGCTCTATGTACATGTTTTGGTCACTGGCCCAGATGGGAATGTTCCTTTTTTTTTCATACTTAACAAGGGATACTTATGAGGGTTGGATATTTATTTTATTTTTTCCCCGTCGTTCCTTTTTGCGTCCGTTCTGGGGTAATTAAGTCGCTGTAGATGGACTAGATTTGCATACGTTCTCTAGATAATGAAATAAGGTCTATGTGCATGAGCTGAAAGACAGACAAATGAGTGTTGAGTGTTGTCGTCCCGGATGGAGACGGCACTGACGACCTCTTAATGGCCACAATAGTGCTTGGGGAGGTGAATGTATCGCAGAGAGTGTCTCTGCTTTTATTGCGACACTCGACCGTTTTTTTTTTTGTGTGTGTGTAGTTTTTGGGGGAGATTGCTTTTGTTTTGTCAAAACCAGTGCGCGGAGGAGTAAGTACATGTTGTCATGGTTATTAAATGAAGCCATTCATTTAATTAGTCAGTCTGGCCATAAGTGAACGAACTGAACTGAGTGCTGTGCTGATGTGGGAGTGTGTGTGCCAGTGTACGAGTGTCCTGGACGGACTACATGTGTGAACATTTAAGCCGACTTAAAGCTGAACTGGCATGCAACATATTCACTCTTTTATGTGCATTGTGTGGAGGGCTTAGGCCTAGGACTCTGATAGCCTCTGTCCGGTGGTGCAATACTACAATCGTGTATGTTATAGGGTATCTGGCGGCCTTGTAGTATCACTGACAGCCATTTGAATACTACATTTCTACTACAATGCTGGATGGGTATATTTTCGGAACTTCTAAACTGTCGTCAGTGCCTGTCTGGTTATATCAAGTGCCAGACTAGAGAAGAGGGGTACATTTTCACTTTCCACATATCGTTGGAACCGTGGCGGTGACCGTTCTGAGAAATGCCAACTCATGTTGCAATTTCCAGTATCCCCCTCTGATCGGAAATTTAATCCTTTCTACTTTTGCATAAGATAGGAAAGTTTTCTTTGATTCTGGCCCGTTCGTTAACGTGGCCCATCTTGTGTGGACCACATTTGGCAGATCTCTCTATGCCTGGCCAGTTCGTCAGCTTTATAGTCACCGGAAATGATGCCACCTCAAAAATAGTGCCTCATTGAGCTTAACTCGTTGCGGTATTCCTTGACTTGTATTGAGGCAATGATGGCACAAGCAATACAGGCTCAATAGAAGTTCGGCTATCAACAATAATGGCCGTGTTCTTCCTTGGTTTTGTGGTTGGATTGGGTTTTAGTAGACGATATACTTCTTACATAGCACGAGTATTAACGATTTTTTCGAGCCAGAGCTGTGGTGTCGCCTAAAAGAACACATTTATGTATGGATTCCAGGCTTCCTTCCTCGATTTGATATGGAATTAACGATCACTTCACATGATAAAGCTGCGATATCAACGTGATAAATCTAGTCCATGACATTGGAAGGCAGTACAATTGGGAAACCCGACCCAGACTCTATCGCCAAAATTAACTAAAAAAAGTGCATCAATGACAACTGACAACACGTTCAATCTGCATGGGAAATTGGTACAAGAATGAATCGTCTAAATAGTGGGTGACTGTTTTGTTGTAGTAGCTCACAAGCGATTCGTGACATATGTCAAAATCATGTTATCTCTCAACGACATACGACAAAATTCGTCCTCTGTGAAAAGTTTCATCATCAAGGCGGCTTACTTCTGGTTGAATGGGTGTGTTAGTAAGCAACAATGTCATATTCACTCAAGAGTCAGTCAGGAACAACGTCAGGCAATTAGAGACTTTCCAATGCAACCGTCGCGTGGTCCCGGATGGAAACGGCACTGTTTGGTGCAGTTCGTGCTACAACGGAATCTCTGGCCTGTTTTTCTTTGCAGATGACAAAGACAGTGAGAACAACGTTGTCATCAATGGCACCCGCTATCGATCAATGTCTTCGAACTAAAATGTTTGCCCAAATGCACGAGCTGAACCTGGTCGACATGTGGTTCCAGCAAGATGGCTCGCTACATCTGGATCCATTGAGAAATTCGAGTTCAGGAGCATTTTATTTGAATTGACCGTGCGATATGTCGCCTTTAGGGACACATCAAACCGCTCGTCTATCCCGAGGATAGAAGCCAACGTTAACTGTAGCCTTAGAAGACAGAATTACACGTGTTGTTAGCGAGATACCAGGCTCGGAGAAGTGACTCAAATTTAGACTGTTCATATTTATCACTGCCTAGATTTTAAGTCCTGATCAAAACTCACATGAAATAGATTTAAAAAATGCAATTAAATTTATAACTTATGTTAAAAAAATATATAAATTAAGCACATAATTGCTTTGTAGATAACCTTTTCTTTTAGTTAAATAATTTTCTAAATGTCTACAATAATTCTATCTTCTTGTTTCCTTCCAGGTACGTTCAATGAGGATTCATACGTAAGTAAACTTACTTCCAGAGGTCCGGTGGGCAAGTTATTAATCTGTGTTATAATCTGCGTAATTAATAATCCTGTTCTATTATCACATTGTCACGGATAACTTTATGTTTGGTCCCAGCTGCAACATGTAAGTGGTGCTCAAATTTGCAAGGATACTCAAGAGAAGACTTCAAGGGAGGATACTCAAGTAGGTCCTCGCCCATCCGCATAACACGGCTGTTGAATTTCTGCTTGAAATTCTCAAAACATTCTCATGTGCATGCTCATTAAATGTATTTCCTTGAGAGAGCTAACCTATGGTGACAAGCCCCATTCATTTCGATTTCATTGTAACGCAAAAATGAGAAATGCCGACAATCACACACTGTTTTGGCAAAAATCAAAGAAGTCCAATTTGTTTCTATTATTTTCAACTTACAACAATTATGTACGGTGACGGATCTGACAGTTCATATTGGGATTTATTAGCTGCCTATTGTGGTTTAGGTTGCTATGATTGCCAAAACGCAAGGAAGCAGTATACCAAGTTCCATCCAAATCCATGCCACCGTTCAGGAGACAGGGCTCCACAAAATATCCAAACACTATTCTTCCTAGGATAAGTGGGATTATATACCCAGAGGCGATTTTGAGCCTCAAGCGTTGCACAGTAGGGAGGTGTTAGTCGCAACACTCGAAGTTTGATTCATTTTCCATCGCGAACGTATGTATTTCTGTGAAAAAAATGTCCACACTCTATGGATGGTGGAATAAAATAATGTACTGTCCACAGCAAAACTCACGCATATGGGATCCGTCCAACGATTGCGGCCAGTAGGGGCTAGAGTCTCTAGAGGAGGTGGCTGACTTTTCTTATACACACTCACCGGTTGAAGAAGAGAGCCAATTCAATGGAACCCGAAATCGAAGCGTATGGTAATAGGGCGAGGAGTACTAAGAGAACACTGTTCGGGTGAATTGGAACTCGTTGAAGGGTTCCTCTATTTTATTTATACGAAGTCACATAGACATGAAAGACTTGGTGTCACCACACGCAAAGTAGAAAATCCACATCAGGGTGAAAGATGCTCAGGAGCGATGTCAGAAATGAGGTTGGTAATGACAGATGCGATTGAAATGTTGCAACGATCGGGACCTGTTCCATCGGCCAACCGGGAAGTGGTGCAGGAACACATCAATGTTCGATAAAAAAGAATCTTTTGGCCATGATTTAGACGACACCGTTGAATGAGTCAGAAATGCTTTCTGTCGCATTTGAGAGAGCATTAACCTTTGAACGTAAAAATGCATGTTTTTCGAGAATTCATGACCATGTCTAGTAAAAGTCGACTAGTCTGAGAATGGAATGCGTTTCACGAGAAATCTGTTTTTCATGCACACTCTGAAAAAGAAAAATCCCATAGTCCTCTTGAATTCCGTTCACATGCTCAGCATAAATAAACCACGTTGAAGAGGGGCCCTGTTCGCATGCATGGCACCGTCTCGTTGTTGGTTCCATTGAAATGTTGATTTTTCACATGAAATGCAACAATAATCTCCTCGCGCAACGAAGCTCAAAGTTTTGACAGAAAAACGATTAAAAACCGAAACTTCCAAAAAGAAAACTCCTCATAAACTTGCGGGAACGAACTGAGGGCTCGTCGTCACTCATCCGCCAACGACAACGGTCTGGCAGGTGGTACAATAAATCAAGCATAGTAAGCCTCACCCATGGCGCACCAAAGATGGGAACAACGAACAGCGAGGAGAAACTTAAATTACTTCTTTTCATAAGAAGCTCATTTCACATTTATGTGTATGGTAATGACATGCGGCAGCATTTTTAACTGACTACAGACTGGCACAACCAACGTTCAGGTTGATGCTTGGCTTAAAGATGCAAATTTTCCGTTGCCACCAGAGGAACGCAGATCCTGGTTTAAGACCTGCATCTGCATATGACCGACATTTCTCAGGTGGCATACTCGACGATCCGGAAGCGGGTGTCGTGGGGGTTCAGCAAACTCCTTGCTCGGCTCCACGGTGGGGATCACTTTCGCTTGATTCCTCGACCGGGCAACATAATGAAAATTAGAAAACCGAAATGGAAACGCAAAGCAATAAGGATCAACTCGCCAAAGAGGACGAAAAACAAACACAGAAACCGACCGGAAACACGAACGAAGAACAAGAAGGAAATCAGTCACGCAGAATGAAGGGTCTCCGAAAGGAGACTAAGAACGCTTCCAGTTCGTTGTTTTCGATTTTCCCCTTAGATACCGTCATCATCATCAGAATGAGTCTGAAAAAAAAAAAGAAACTGAGTCGAGGATATAGAACAAGTGAAAAACAAGAAAAAAAAAACGGATCCAGGGCATACATTACTGCGATTTATCTGGGACGCAGAAGTGAACAAGAAAAGAAAGTATACAAGTACACAAAAAAAAAAAAAATTACAGAGAAAGAGCGAAAGAAAGAAAAAAAACAAACGAAAGCAAAAGTGGGACATGAAATGGGGAGGCTGCATGTTGTTGAGCGCTCCCAGTAGGTCCCAGTTTTTATGTTCATTTTTAATTCGTTGTGACTTTGTGGAGTTGAATATTAAAGCGTTGTCAGAGAATAAAGTGCTTAAAGGGTGATCATAGAGGAATTTGCATAAAATTACCCCCCAAAAATTCGCTTGGTATAATACGCTTTAATCGTTCGACGGTTTATCAGCGTATGAGGGGCGGGTGGCATTTTTGATTGGCTTCCGGTTCCTTTTTGGTGTCCCCCCGCCCTCCTTTGCCACGGTGTCGGTAGCTGTTGTGTCGATAAAATATTTTAATCTATTGATTCGCTCTTTGCATTCTTTGACGTGGCTTAATTTATTGGTGGTTGATGGCTTTTTTACGGCTGCCCCGCTCAAAATCGAACTGGATCTGAGAGATGAATCTATCGTGGAGCAGTGTCATTTTTTGCTGTGGTTTCTGTTGATGAGGCGGATGACGGTTGTGATGCGCGAAGGTGGAAGCGATATCATAGTCCATTGGCAAACGGGAAAGGGGTGTCCACCAGGTTTCTGTGAGAAATTTAACGCGTTCTATGAACGGTGATGAATCCGCCTCAGATGTGGACTTAATGCAATTAGTTTGTCAAAGTTTTCAGTCACTTTTCTGCTAAACTTTCGCTCTTGAGTTGATTAAGAGATTGTGAATGGTCCTCGATTTTTGGATTCACAATGAGTAGATTCATTCTAGCTCTTTGTAAATGTGGGCTTAACCTTCCTTAGGGAGTACGTTCCAAGTGCTGAGCGATATTGCACGAGGAATAAAAGCTATCCCTTTCCTCAATCGACTGAAAATAGCAACAGAAACCACTTTCTTGAGCAAAAGAGAGAGTGACCAACGATCGGGTGAATCAGAGAGCACATGCCGTGGCAATCGTCTTTGGATCGCGAAAGTGAACGGTCGTTGGTTTTCTCGTGGTAGAAATTCGCCTTAATACAAGTTTCAATTGCGCATCTATTGTCCCTACCAAAAGGGGTTGCAAGAGCATCTTGGAATGCCTTCGAAACATTCATTTGTTCATTCATCATGTGGGCACGTCCCTTTTCCGTCTCCTTCTTCTTCTTCTACTCTCGCTACAGTCCGGAGTGGACCTGGGCCTCAGCCAACAAGCCTCTCCAAATGCCTCGGTCTCTGGCTAGCTGCACCAGTTACGCAGGCCAAGTTGGTTGTGGCCCGTATGCATTCTATTGTGTTGTTCCACTGTTGCGGAGTCTAAGGAGTGCTTTCCAGTTAAGGTCAGTTTAAGATGGACGATATTTGGAACAGTGACAGCAGCTTGCGTCCTAAAGGCAAGATACCTTGCAGAATGCCGATAGCTCACATCAGACAGTTTGAATGGAAACGGTATGCTGTAGCAAAACATAAACGAAACATCCAAGACGTGCCGAGCATGGGCCATGAAAAAGGGATGAAAAAGACCACAAAGAGGTGCAGGTTCTAGGTGACTTTAGCTCACTTGCAATCGAGCAGCAATCAGTAACATTCATTAAGAATCCACAACAATTATACAACAAATCATGGTAATAAATAGATTGCTCAGAACTCCAGCAATAAAATTGCACGAACTTAACTCTCACCATTGCGTTGGTGTGGTTTATATCAAACCCAGGTCATACACCTCTGAAACTGTGGCAAGCGACCAACATTGAGAGTCAGACGTATGTACATAAATATCTAAATTCCAATGCCCCGCAAATTTATAATCATCGGATTCATCTAAGCCCTCATCGAGACGCACATTTGCAGTTTCGAAGGATTCAACTTTAAAGCGCTCAAATCTGTAATATTCGACTGAGTTTAATGAATTTACTTAATGCCTCTAATACCCCTTGTGTACTACGCCATGTAAGTTATAAGGAGCTTAGGTTACAACAATGTTTGCGTCTTAATTCTGCTGTTGGCTGCAAAAGTAGAATGAGCGGGCAAAAATGTTCGCACAGTGTGGTCGATGTCCAGGCGAGAGGTAATCTTTTGCGTTGCGTTCTAGGACATTATCTTTACGGCACGACATTCCCACCGGTGGAGATAGCATTGATTTGGGAAAAGTATCACAAGGGTGGTAAAAGTGTCATGTTGGGCGTGCACAGAGCGTCGGTGTACTCTGTCGATTAGTGAAGAACTTTGTTTGGAACGGGAGACGGTGACAAGTGATTGAAAAAGTACCTCCTGCATCGCAAACAGTGGTTAGATTGACGTTAGATACAATTCTAAAAAGGGCGACGACAGGAACAGGTAGTCAAAGGGGGAAAAGAAATGAAGAACACAAGTGCAAGGTGCTTTTTATGTTCCAGGTCGATGTTGTTTGACCACCGATTCGTTTTGGATGCAAATGGTCAGTTGGCATTTGCCAGTTCGTAAAGACCAGTTGATAACAATTTAGCTTGATGCAGAAAGAATAAAGAAAAGTCGCTCTACATTCAAGCAGAATCTTTAACACCGCACTGATTTTGACAGGGGTTAGCTTTGCAAAGAACCTCTATTCTGCAATCTACAGGAACATACCCACTTACGTAAATCCTTCAGCCTTATTTACCCTGCATTGCTGATGCTCTGTATATTTTATCCGACATCCAGGTTTCACAGCCATTCGCAAATCAATTACCCACAATTGCACTTAAGCAAATTTCTATTTATTCGTCTTCCTGCACACGGAGAGACCCTGCCTCTAGTCAAAGACCGCACTGTGCTGCCGAGAGAGTTATTGCACTGGAGGCGCTATTGTGTCGTTGAACACTCGTTTAAAAGCGAAAATATGAACACACGCTCGCATATACGTGCATGCGGGCAAAAAACCAGACACAGCCACATACGCACACAACAAAGCCGAATAAATGAATGTGTATTCAGGGAGTAGTACGCCTGGCATATGATGCTGTTTTGTGTCGTTACGAAAGGGACTTTATCGCCGCAAAGATTCCATCTTTTCTTCTTACATTTCTTTTTTTCTCCGTCCTTTTCTCCGTCTCTTATCCTTTCACTCCTTTGCTCTATCAGCCACTACACAATGATGACGAGTGGAATGGGAGACAAAAAAAAAAGAAAAACGAAAACAGCTACTTCCTCCGCAGTGAACGTAGGTGGGGAACACACACCCACACTCCATCTTGTGTGTGTGGCCATTGCTTTGATGGCCCCGAGAACAAGAAGAAGATGAGCCACCAGCAATGCTCGTATAAGAGGAATTCTTGAATTTCTCGGCCCTCTTTGCTCGCACCATTCGTCCTCGCCACTCGTTTGTTCGTTCGTCGGCAAAAGAAGACATAGAGGAACCATAATATCGGATGAGGAAGAGACACACATATCTGTGATCCCTTCCATTTGGATTTACGTTATCTGCATAGACATCCTTCTTTCCGTGGTATTAACTCATATGGGGTAGGTGGCATTACGGCTACGGAATGTCCTCGTAGCTAGGACACTTCAAATGCCGCCCGGATGTTTGGGGAATACGAGGCTTGGGATTAGGGTGTTACCAGATATATTGGCTCTGAAATATTTATTCGATTGGATTTTGGACTTGTCTGATTGATTTCAACGCTCGTCTGCGGAGCGCGCCCACATGTATGCATGGCGGAGAGATTATTGGCGGCTAACACAAGTCGACGTAGGATCAGTGGGACCGATGGCTTTTGGCAGGAAGAATCCTATTATTTTCGAATGACGAAAAGTGATTTCGAAGACATGGAGCCGGCCCAGTGGCGTACCTGCTTTGAATGTCAATTCCCAGATGCGCGTAGCGACAGGTCGCAACAAATTGGGCACGCCTATGTACGGCTCATGCAGGAATGGGCGTAATCCATTGCGAATATTAGGGCTTTTCCGATTTGATGACTGGAACAAAGTAAATTTCTCCTTCACTGAGATTTGGGGATTGTTGCGATTGCGTCTTTGAAAGATAAATTCAGTTGTCAGTCGACGTGCACTGACTGAAATCATATACGATCCTACATTCATGCGACCCATGGAGGATCTGAGACTGAGCAATAGCTGGCTTCCTTAGTTGATGGTCCTGGGCACGCTGCTCTCAGTCATAAACTGTCTTGTGTCCGCGCTTAAGCGGTCTCTATACCGGAGATTCGATCATTGTCTCCTTCTCGAACTGAGAGGCTTGGATACGAGGAACTCCTGCTTTTTTTTGTCAGAGGTTTCTAACACTGTGCTGGAGCACTCCGACTCAAAAAACTTGTCCATTGTACTACCAGGCCGTAACCTCCATTTGCTGAAGCAGACAATTCTGTGATAAGGGCCTATATCATCAGCAGCAACACAGAATCCCCACTTGATCTGAGCTAAGGCGGGACAGTGGCAGAGGAAGTGCTCTACAGTGTCGTCGTCTTCTCCATGGGCATCGTCGCGAAGGTGTAGTGGCCTGTTAGTACTCCGGTAAGTCGTCTGCAGTCTCTTCTGTCAATAAATGCCGCGGATTTCTTACAGATGTTAGGGAGCAAGCGCATGGTTTGTCAAAATCCTGGAGAGTCATACCACCTCCAGTTGAGCTCTCGAGAGGCCCAGCAACGATGGGAGTCATAACGAAAGACGCAGGTGGTCCCAGCTCAAAGTCGGGTCCTAAGAGTATCTGCTCTGATCGTTGTCTAGCAAATGGGAGAAGACCCTCTTAGCTGAAGCATGCGCTCGATGTGACCGAGCCAGTGCTATCGATGGGTTTTTGCTTTCCTGACTTTGTTTCTTTGTTAGCAAACGTAGCATGACGCATTATTTTGCTATATACCTTTGACATGCGGGTGTTGAAAGACGACGCACGCCAGCAACGCATGATTGTGTTTCCGTCATGACAGTTAGATCGTTGATTTGAGTGTTCATTTACAGTGAATGTTCAAAGTTGTGAAGTCCTAATTGGAAACCCATTAATTATCAAATATCACACATATTATGTATTTTCGGATGAATTGAATACAAAATATCAGTATCGTTCCAAAGAAATTTGTCAATTAAAGTACTCTCTAATTTCCCACATTGTAATAATAATTGCTTCAACGAACCACAGACGTCCGTATTTTGTAGTTCTTTGAATAAATTATTATCATTGTAATGTTTTCAAAAATAGGGAAATACTGTTGAATTCAATTGAATTGAGTTAATTTTGATGTTGCCAGAAAATGATGCTGGGGACGTAGACAATAGGTTGCAATGCATTAGACCTAATAAATGGCTACACCACAAAATTTCCAAGTAAACATTTATTCCGACATGCAGGAAAGAGAATGAAATAACTGCTATTGCATGACTAGTTTGGACAAATTATTTCTCGTACAGTGGCCTTAGGTTAGGTTAGATTTAGGCTACACTTAGGCCAAAAAATAGGCACATTGTACTGCCACGTGGGTTTACAAAGAGGGCAACATGATTATGATAGCCAGCCAGACTTGTCAGTGAAGTTCAGTAACGATTTAATTGGTGTTTCGTTAAGGTCACTTAGGTGGTCAAAGAAGTAGGCGTCGAGTGTGGCTTTCCAAGTCGAGGCGAGTGTAGGGCTGCTTCAGAGGTGGTGTTGAACTCTTGCTTCCTCTTCTTCATCTAGGCAGCTTCTGCAGAAGTCGTTAGAGAATAATCCGAATCTTTTCGCATGTAACCCTAATAAGCCGTGTCCGGTGATTATCCCCACTGCTGAGCTGATCTTGGACCTTTTTAGGGAGATCAGGCTGTCAGATCTTTTAGGATCGAGATTAGGCCAGATTTGTTTGGCAAGTGTTGCCTGTATTCCATCTGGCATTTATTTTTAGTTTACTCTGATTGTTGAGTTGTGACTTGAAGGTATTTATGGGGGGTACCTACGTCACAAAAGGTTCCATCACCTGGTAGTGTGGTGGCGATTTTTTTTGCGAGTTTGTCAGCTTCACAGTTTCCCTTAATATATCTATGACCTAGTACCCAACACAGGCGAATATGACGCTGGTCGGATATCTCAAGAGATACGCGACAGCTTGTGACTTTTAGAGTCTATAGAGAATGATGTCTGGGATTGAATTTAAAAGAAGTGGCCTTAACTGACCGTCCTTCGGTTTAACGAATTATAAAATATCAAAGATAAACAAATCGGTGGAAATGGTTCTGTTAAATAGTTTTATTCTTGTTTCCCGAGAAGTCTGATTGCAGGCAAATTCGTTTATATAGCGGCTGTGACCATGGCGTAGTAGATTACAAAATTTCCATCATCATCATATTATTAGGGAATAAAGAACGCACAAGAGACCACCCGGTCACTCGAGTATCCACCATCGACTCTAATGCATCGGAAGCAAGGCTCAAGCTATACCAAGAGAGTTGTCAGCAACTTCTTGTCGCACTGAAGGGAATGTCAGGCATTGGCCAAAGCAACCTTCTACTTGCCACTACAACGACTGTGTCGTACATCAGTCTCTCGACATCCTTAAGTGGTGGTTTAATTCATGGGGGTTACCTGGGATAAATCAATGTCGATCCCTTTTTGTCGTGAACTGGAGACGCAGCGTCGGTTGTTCTCAGCTTATGTATGTTACCTCGGACTTGCTTTTTGTAACTGAAATTAAAATAGTGGCCGCTTTAGTGGTCCATGAGAATGGTTGCCACAGCTGGCGATACTTCCAGCATTGATGCCATTCTGGTTGCCTCTCTAATTGAGCAGTTCATTCAAAACTGTCATGCCTCATGACCCTTTCATGAACATTCAGCTTCGAGTTTAGTCCCCTGTCTATGATGATTTCTTGGAATTTCACTCAGTCCGTGTGAGGGATATGCCCTCAATGACTGGTAGTTTGTGGAATGTTTTTGGTTTTGATCCCTAAACGGCATGATTTCGCCCATCTGAGAATTGCACAGGGTGATTAGACTACATGTAGTCGAAGTCATGCAAATCTCCCTCAAATTCCTCCCGCTCTGCATGTGTTACTTGGGTCAACAACTACTCCATTCGAAGCGCGTGCATAGGAACGTACTGAATAGAAGTTCTCAGATCACATTATATATTCCCGAACCGACATGCCATGAAAATATCGAAAAAGACCTCGTTTCCGTTTCGATTTCCAGAAATTAATTTTTCCCAAAACGAGAATTAATTTTCATTCTGCAGCGCACATTGAAGGAACTCTTGTGAGTGCACAGGAATTATTCATAGACGATTCATGTATGGCCTTTGGAGTTCCGCTCCAAATGGGTACCGGTCTAAAAATACTCCCAAATCATTGGAAAACTGATATATTTTCAATTCAATCATGCATACGCATTTGAGAGAGACAATATTTTTGGCAACGTTAACGAGCACCCCTCTGCACTGAATGGATAACACCAAATCTGCATTACAGGTTTGAGGTCTTGAAGGATGCGTAGGAAGGCTGGAATGCAACAAAATTGCTTTGCCATCTGTTCGCATTTGAAAACGATTCAAGTTTGCCCGCAAGAGTCTGTGGCATGCAATAATGTCGGTCCTCCTTCAACTGGATTCTGCAAGCTAACTTCAATTTGATGCAGAATGAAAGCACCGCAGGACAATTTAAATCATCAAGGACACAATACAATGCCAGGTGCACTGCACACACATGAGGCGGAGCCAGAAAGGTGGAGCCACCACGTCCGTGTTGTTGCATAAATACCTCAGGATCGAGGCAACTACAGCAAGTTGAAGGATGTGAGTGTCTCAATTCGCATTCAATCATTCCATCCAACATGCACCCCAATTTCGAGTGAGACGACAGCAAAAGAAACCAGCCAAGAGGCGCCTTCATCCTTCACAAGTACTTTCTCTTCATCCTTTCGGCCTGCGGAGCAGACGCAGCATCAACAGCTCACCCTCACCGCACAAAGCAAATGATGAACGGGAAATGAAGGGAGAACACACACAAGTGGACCGATCCTGTCAGAGAGGGCGGGAGAATTGTGTGTTGAAAGATATAAATTTCAGATTCCCAGGATGTCGGATTCACTGATGCGATAAGCAATCGAGGAGCATATTGACCGCACAATACAGAAAGCAAAGCACAAATGGAATATTTCGAGAATTCAAAACCAACAGCAACAGTCAGGAGCCACCAACAACCACCAACACCGCCGCCGCCCTTGGCTGATGGGATGGGGGTGTGCCAGTTGGAGTGGTGCCTGGATGATATCGATTGTGTGCGGCTAGGAACCGAAATCAGTTAAAACACCCCGTCGTCATCGGTTGTTCCCTCGAGCTCCGGCTCTGGTCGGTGTGGGTATGGGTGTGGGTGTGTGACATAATATTTTGTAGGGAATATAATTTCCTATCATTTCATAATGCTCTGATGAATTTACCGCAATTTATTTTGCACACACAACCACCCCCGGGGAGTAACAGAATCTTGGGCGCCAGCTCGGAAACGGCAGGCAAACTCAGCTCTCTTCTGTGGTGGATGTGGAGGTAGCACGTCGCATTCCCATTTCGAGTCTTCCTTCTCGTCGAGAGATAGCGGTCAAGGTTCGTTGTGTGTGTGCGTTTTTTTTTTTTTTTCATTCTCTTTTCGTTTCTTGTATTCTGCTGCCATCCCTAGATCACCAGCGGGAGATACTCATACGTCGCCGGAAATGAGAACCACTACGTTCCGTATCGAGGAAACACAATTTCAAGAACAACAACAATAAAAAAAGGACAATGATAATGAAGGGACATTCGAGTGAGTCCCAATGGCAGTTCTTAGTTCAAAAACAAGCAAAAAACGAAACGAAACGATACAACTTTTCGCAGTGAACTGAACGACTTCGATTGTGAGATTCATTTACCTGATGAGCTCCCGGAGAACTTTGCCGATGGAGCTGCTGGTAATGATGCGCGCCGGTATTTCATTAGGGCCGCGCCGGTTTGGTGTCGTTTTTTTTCGCCCCCCCAATGTGAACTGATTGAGTTGCGATGGAGTTGTCACATCGGTTTAACGACCCCATGAACAGAGGTTCGGGGGTGATATCAGATGAGTGAGGCTATAAAGGTAATTTTATTCGACTCGAAAAGTTGGGAGTCTGTGTTGCATTTTCCTACAAAGTCGCTTCGTTTTTCGGATGACCTCCGTGCAGAGAGAAAGCCTGCGTCTTCAATACAGAACTAGTCACCGGGTGTCAGAATTGATGGCTAATCAAAGACTTATTTTAAGACAACCGATTGGACAGCACGAAACGAAAATCGAAACACTCACTTGTACAATAACTTTTGACCCCCAATACGCCACCACCAGTCAGTCGCTACAGCAGAAGGGCATGAATGAGAAGAAAATCGATCAAACAGCGCCTCATTGCTCAAACGTCTAAACTTTCGTTTCTTGTCACACGTCACTAACGAGTTTTCCCTGTTTTCTGCTCGAAAATCGCACCTCATCCTGGGCATGCACGTAACCCGTTTGTGAAGCGCAAAACGTCTGAAATGCACGTGATGTATCACATATGCCCTGGGATAGTTTCCATCATAATCCCCAAGTGGAACGACTTAATTGTCTCCTGCTCGCAAAATCGACTATCATTGCTCCTGCCCACTCTGGTTGATGGGAGCTCCACTGCCTGGTATACATCATACAATGACACGTTCCACAGTACACTTCTCCCGGTCAAATTGATAGTCATTTGGGATAGTTTTTCCTGCGACGATACATAGTGATTTCTGCTGCATTTGACTCGAGCACCATTGCCACATATCGCTGTCGTCGACACAGGCCAGCACGTCCTTTCGCCTGACACTAGCAAACGGTGGCGCCATTGTAATTGATGAGTAATTACCACAGGTGATTTATAGTTCGGTTCGGTTCAGGCCGGCGAATGCGGACGTAGAAGAACAGACGAACTTTGTGAACAAAAGTTTCTACATCCACCTTCACCGAGATACACTGCACGCGATACGTGTGTGGGTCCATGCAGCTGCCCTGGATCTGCCTCAAGATGATTGATGTATTCAAGTTCCTTCGATACTCTTCCATCACCGGTACCGGTGTATCGCTGCTGGGTCTTGCTGAATTGTTCACCTCCCTCGCACTTTATTTCGTACTCCTGTTTATTTCGGCAAACATGAGCGATAAAACTCTGGTAGTTAAGGAGAGAGGGGATGGTGTAACCTTACTTTGCTGATTACGCGAATTCATTAAGGAGTAGGTATCAGAAATATGGTTGAGCGGCAAAAAGATGCCGCTGATAAGGCCAGCGCCACCCTTTTCAGGAAAACATCTGCATGGGCGGAGGCGGAGTAGGCACCGCAACAGGGACGATGAAATGTTTTCCTGTTACTGCGGACTCGCTCGTGGCGATATTTTGATATGCAAAGTAGGTAAAGTTTTTGGGGAGTTTTCTTGATGAAGTTCATTGATTGCAGGGAATCTAGAAGCACAAGCCAGAAGACAACCAGAATCAAGTCCCGGGGATTCTCTGAAATTTTAATTGCTAAGAACATAAATAACTGCGCAGAGATTTGTGTTTGCATTAATTTGACAGCGAAGCATGCACACGGAGGCGGTGGTGTGCTTTTGAGAGGTGTTCGGAATTTATGCATGTTTACTTGGACCCCGTGGAAATCTTCATAAGCGTATGAGGCGCCGTGTGTACCCAACAATCGGTGTTGTGCATGTTCGTCTCGTTTGTTGATTGCTGAATAAAACAGTAGCCTCGCAGCGGAATGGATGTCCTCCGACACAAGTTGGGGCGACACATAGGAACATAGTGACAGCTTAATTTAGCTGTACACGAGATAAGCGGAACACATGTCAGACAAGAGTTGCTGATGAGTCGAAAGTTTGCCGTCTTCTCGCAATCAAGGTGGAACCGAAAAGTACAACCCAATCAGTGCCCCCTTAAATACAGGTATAGCTCAAGTGGTGGATGAAGTTTTATTTTGATTTTAAGATGGTCCCCGTGAATGAATGAAGTCACACGGAAGTGGTGAAATGCAGTAGATTCTGAGTGGTTTCATGGATCTCAAGCATAGTTAGTCATTGAACAGAACTGTTCACGTGCGTCCGAGGACACCTGGCACACGTGAAATTAACTGATGCGTGAAATAGGACGTTGGGCACTGATTACACGGAAGTCTGATTACACGGAACAATACACGTTCAAATTCTAAGTCGCGTTGTATTTATAATCGACTGCAAACATCGTTATGTTTAGTTTCCGGTCACCTGGTCGTGCCACCGACCTACCTGTCGTCGTATCACTTCTGTATGTCGTATCACCTTCATTACAGCTTGTCGACTTCTGTCTAGTGCTAGAACGAGTATGCGTACCTCTTATTCCATACAGGGAGACACACTTATAATTTGCCTTCATGCTTCACCGACGGCCACAAATGCTTGGAATATATATGCTGCGTTTTTGTCTGTGTCCAAAATATTGTCTATTGTTTATTGTCTATTGTTCAAAATCATATTTAAATTAATAAAGTCGCCTATGTCCTATATCTGCCAAGTTATACCCAAATCCAGACAGCCGTGTAGGAGCTGCAAAACAAAAATTAATTTCACGGCCTCACCTCTTTCGAGTCACGGATGGACATATAGCCCTAGCTATAGTCCGAGATGGGTCTGGGCCTATGTTCTACAACAGACACTCTTAATGTGAGTGCTATTGGTGGTACCAACATGTGCTGAATTTTAAACAACTAGGTAAGGTGCGACGGCAGATCCTGGAAAATACCCAAGAACTGCTAATCAACACCAACTACCTATTAGTCGATTTCAAGGCCGCATTTGACACCGTGACGTGACGTCTAGTTTTGACAATCCTGCCAATCTCATCAGTTTGTGCGGGCTATGGAGAATTCTCGCTCGCTCTATCTTGCTCAAGGTGCCCGCCCGAAATCACCGAGACCTTCAATGTCAAAAAAGGACTTAGACAAGGCGACGCGCTATCATGTGATTTCCTCAACATCATCCTAGAGAGCAACGAGCATCAGCCTCGCACTTCGCCAATGAGGAGGAGATGTCCACAAGCATGAATTCAATTGTTACTTGAGGTCCTGTCTCAAGACTTTCGTTCAGCCAACTGGACCCCAATCACGTAAATACAAACACTCACTTATTTTACTAAGGAGCAGTAAATCAGTGAAGATCTACATGCCTAAAGGTCTTGCCAGTGGCTCTAGAGTGGTTGCGCATTGAATTCTGATAGTTATTCGTCTTATCTAGACAACCAGCGAAGGAATGCATATAACCACTACTCCATGGCGGCCACGGACACTTAAGCGGAAAACCACATTACGTTTCATTTGGACTGGTCAACTCCGTTAAGTAGCCAAAAATGGTGTCGCTATACTCCTAAATGCCCAACTATAGTGGAATTAAGAAAGTAAAAGAGACTGTGACCAGAATAACCACTTAACTTAGTTTCGTTGAGTTTCGTTAAATTTTTTTTTATTTAGGTAAGAGCACTCCCTTGTTCTCTACGTACGTAAATTACAATTATTCTTCGTTTTCGAGTGGTTCTACAGTCCGAAGTGGACGTGGGGCTCAACCAACAAGTCCCTCCTGCTTGGGCGATCTCTGGTTGGGTGCCTCCAGTTTTGCACATCAAGTTAGTCCTTCTTCGCTTGTGGGCACAGCCTTAGATGGGGTCGTCCTCCGTTACGTTGTCCCACAAGTTCGGAGAGGAAAATATAACTGACAAGTGGTGTAGGAATTCGGCGTAAGTTCCCAGACGCAATTGAATTAGAGAAGACCTTAATTTTGAGTAGCTTTTTCTAGACAGACACGCACTCGGATTATACTTGACTGACGCTAGAGAAGTAGAGCCGTGAATTATAAAACTTCCTTGTGTCGCGAATTGAACCCAAGCAGCGTAGGAATCAAGGCACCTACGCCACGGCGGCTACAGATTTTATTTTCAACTTTTTTCAAAATAAATTTCTAAAGGACTTTGACATCTGGCTGATAAAAGGATACATTTTCTTGTAATTAAATTACGGAGTATGTGCAACTAACTGTGTGTCACATGTAACGTACATTCTACTTGCATGTGAATCACTGCGATTCCTTCCGTGCCGTGGTCAGAATAGACTGGATCACGCCCAAGGAGATATCGAGCCTCTTTGACAATCACTAAGTTCCAATTCAGTCTGACCAGCAACCGAGTATTATAACGGTTCGATTAGGAATGTAAGCAACATTCATTACCAGTATTTTTCTTCGCTTATTCGAACGTATTGCATTGAGTGTTTCCACTATCAGATAACACAGATATCTGATTTGCGAATATTAGATGAGATGTACCACTCGCTTTCATTTTTCGCTAGATCCCATCTCCCTTTTGTGTGTTTGGCCAATGGGCTATCTTGCTCGAAAGAATAGTGCTCTTTCTTTGTAACAGTCAATTATCCGCCATTTCGCTGTTCTCTCAGTGCAACCTTTCCTAGTGTCCCCCAAATTCCCGAAATTTCGCCCGTTGTCCTGTCAATAAATGTTTATCTTCTCGTTACTCAATCATTAATATCCCGTCGTGTTAATCGACCCCAACATGTCACCGCATAGAACTTATTACAAAACTGAATCAGCAGTCAATGTAACGCGATTTTCTTGCGAAAACTTTCGCGCAGACAACCTCAACCTCACCATTCTGCTATCAACAGTGCGCCGCATCGCTCTCAATTGTCCGTGTCCATAGCCCGGGGAAAGTTCGCAGAGCAAAAGCCCTAATCGAACTTCATATCAAATGCAATGGGTGTGTGTCTCTTCAATTCCCGGCAGCAACCGCACAAGTACAGATGCCAAGAACTTTGATCCCTGTTAATACGATTAAGTCAGAACGAGGGAAACACGAAGACTCCATTCCACGGCACCGGCACGCTCAGCCCGCCCAACGCCGACGAACTAAAACAAAACTTAATCCGACCGAGGTCTAATATCCTCAACTTTTTTATTGCATTTTCCCAAACCCTCTCGCCTTGCCCAACGGGAGGTTCCCTCAACCCCCAATAACTGACAGGGCGCTCGAACGTGTGCCGTGGCGGGTGCACCATCGCTGCCCCGCCGAACAGGAACACAAAAAAGGTAAAAGTTCAAAAAGTTTTCTCATCAATTATTTAGCACATTTCCCGACTTCAAGTCGGATGGCCACCGCACCGAGGAACCCGACCGTAGGCGCTGGCGAGGAGCGCTCTAAAACGGAACAGGACGGACATAAAACGAACTTTCTACCATTGATTTGAGTTATAATGTGCAATTTACTTCATATCGCGTACGCTTCAGCCCAGTGTTCGACTCTTCCGGCTGCCAGGACACTCGGGCGCTCATGAATCATTCCTCAAAGCATTTTTCATTTAAAACATGCACCTTGGTGTCCTCCAGCCGGAACGCCATCATCCGATGTCCTTCAGGCAGGAAATCAACTTTCGAATCAGCCACAGGTACGTACTTTCGGTGGGCGAGTGTTTCAGCACGACCGCTTCAGCCTGGTGGCTGGTAACGCACATTGCCTTGCACCGGATGGCCCGGTAGATTGCGACCCCGATTAGGGAGCCATTTGCATCTCCGCCGCCCTGAGGAACTTTTGCCGGGACCAGTTCATCGGCCAGTTAAATGGGATCCTTTGTCGTGCCCTTCAGACGTGGCTCTGTAAGGACTCCACTGCCCGCAGTCGCCTCAATGCCTTAATCCGACAGATCTACAACTCAACTTTCGTCTCTGAGAAGGAACCTCCAATTCGAGGGATTTAACAAGTTTCCTTCGCCAGTTGGTGGATTAAAAACTTCTCAGTGCTGATGGATCTAGCAGACTTCCCGAGTGGACCATCCTCGAACTTCCTGCAACGAGAGGGTGGTTGGTGAAATTTCACCGCAAGATATTCCAACCAAGTCATGCGGGTGTAAAACTTTTAACTCACCCTGAGAAGATGACAGGCTTAAATAGGCGCTTGGTCTCACCCACGCCCTCTGTGCTCTTTGCCTTCCCGAGAACGATTTGGCGATAGTGCAGCAGTGAGCCGCCCCCATTCGCAGCGCCATCGTGTGAACTATTCCAAATTGGTTGGTGAGCTGCCATTGCCACGGAGCAACGGCAGCGGGGGCGAATTAGTAAGCCGGCACGTTCGATCCCCCGGAAGCATATTGATGGGGCCGGGTGGCGGGCGGAGGCGCAGCCGTTTGCGTCACGACAAAAGGAGTTAACTGCTGCAAAGTAGTTTACCATATTGACGTGCCATGAATTTTTTACCGCCACCCCCTTGACACCCTTAGACGTCAGACGCCCCCTGACACTAGCTCCATATGTCTCTCGAAGGATACGAATTGGTAGCGTGACGGTGGATTAGTTTGCTGGATATGCAAAGGTGGAATTATGTGGTTGCACTAAAAGTGTTGCATTTCTAATAAGTTCGTGGGTGGCGGAGGCGTGTGTGTTCCTCCTTCTCGCCAGACTAGCTAACTTTTGGGCTGAAGTGTTGAATAGATTATGTGCCGGAGCAGACGGGATGTAATTGCACTTGACACGGGCTGCGATGTGAACTGTGATGACAACGACGTGTCGCATTTTGTAAACAATTTTCCACGTGCGGCATGTTTTTGGGCTCTAGTCGGGTTGACTTAATGCGGAAACGTTTGCTCGTCTAAGCCCTCACTAATTGATGAGACGAAATTGCTCTTGCATCGTGTCTCATTGATTTGAAAATGATGCGAGGAGATGAATTTCTCAGGGAAGCATACATTGATGAGAAGATGGAGCGGAGTTTGTGATTGATTCACAATCGACAACGTTTCGGGATGTGCTCGTGGACTGCAATCACTTCCTAGCACCCGAGAATTGACCGCGCAGTTAGGCAAGTGTCTTATAAAGCAGCGCTCCAGACGATGGTGGCTTGTGCACCTGTTTCATCGAATGCAGCATAATGTATGAGAAAGTTTGAAGTCAAGCTGCTGCACTGCTAAAAAATTTAACCAAGGTAAGGAGTAAGTATACACAGAAAGATCTAACAGAGGTCAACAGCAGATCAATTATTGTCTTTTGGCGCATCTCATCCGTCGTTTTTCAATATTTTACACAAAAAAGGGATCCATGCCTCCATAACTTGACGGAGAAACTAACATTCTTTATGATCACTCTACGAAAACGGGGAAGTGAGTCTTTGGATTTATGTGAATTCTTGTCATTAGGCTTATACTACGCGGTCCATTCATCCTTGGGGTCAGAGCCAGCACCCTGAGGTAGGAATCTCAAGCACCAATTGAGTTCATGCTTGTGGACATTTGCTCCAACTTGATGGGTGTGAGGACGCAACAGGCAGTTGCGTTTGTAATTCCACTTCGATTTTAATCATATACCATTCACGTCTTAGAGCAGCGAAAGACAATCCTCGTTAGTCGTGATAGAAACCAAGAGATGTTGATATAATGTCCTTGAAACTTAAACACAGCCACCACGACGTTTTTCTTGGGGACCAAACTTTTGCCACATCAGCAGAAATAATCTAGCTCATCAATATATGATATACATATAATCATCAATCTCGTCTTTTTTCGCCTGCTGGTACCCGCAATACAAAGCTATTCCACACAGTGGAAGATTTGGTGCCTAAAACTTGAGGACATCCCCGCTGACAGGTCTTTAGGGAAAGCCAATCTGCTTCTCAGCCAACTCAACACTGCCAGGTTCCAATTTGCCTCCACCTACACTCGAAAGCGTTGATTTCACCAAGGGACAAGTCCAGTTTCGTACTCGTACAATTGCAAGAGTATTTATGGATCTCGACGTGCACAAATAATTCCTGCATATGTGTTCTTCTCTGGTACAACCACTTCGGAAGCTTTTCCATCTGCCCAACTATTCTGGTCGCTTGCCGAGTTGACGGAAATCAGCACTTGTCTACCCCGTCGCTATTAAGGGCGAATCTTCGTCACCATCCTCGTATCGACCCTTCCTTCTAAGGTCATGGAAACGCTGATAAATAGTCAGCTTATGAACATTTTTTCAATAGCAGCAACAAGCCCACCGGTGGTTTGAGTTTGAAAAGTGTAATCAATCTTTGCACAATGCAGCCGAAAGCATAACCGTTTTACTTGATATTTCTCAGGCATTTGCAGGGTTTGCTATCAGGCCCTTTCGTCAAAAAAACGATGAATCTCTTCTTCTATGTATTAGAGACTACCTTTCGAACCGTTCAATTCCAGCTATAGGTTCAGGTCTGATATCCACCAAATAAATGCTGGTGTTCCCCAAGGCTCTGTTCTGTCTCCGACACTTTTTCTCATTTTTATAATTGACCTCCTGTCCGCTTCTTCCAATTCACTCCTTCGTTGATGAAAGCATTCTTGGTTTTTCCTATTCGTGTCAAAACTCACATCCCCGCCGTAGAATTAGGACGGTAGCGTATGTTAAGCACGTTGATGACAGCATAATTAACTGGGGTATGGACAATAGAGTGGACTTCAATGCTGTCTGCTGTCACTTAAGCAACCTCTTAATAATCAGCCACTATCCATGAATGGCGCTTGTGTCGATGAAACTGGAATATTTTCCATACTTGGTAGCACCACTCAGTTGGAATGATCACATACATATTCGAGGTAGCCAAACTTGCTCCGAAATATATAAGCTTCCTTAATCGATGCAAGAAATATTTCAACCCCACTGATATGGCTTTAATTTATAAGGCTTTCATTCGATATTAGATTGAGTACAATCCTCATACCTGGCCTGGTGCCACACGAGTCCCATGCACCTACAAGATAGAATCCAAAAGCGAGCGACTAAGCTTATAGGAGACCACAATATCTCAGAGTCATTAGACTCGTTGGAACACCGACGTACCGTGCATTCCTTGTTCCTGTTTGAGCGCTATTTCACCAAACGATGCTGAAGTGAGTTAGCAACTAATTGCATTTCTCCTCTTCATAAATGTACTCGCAATACCCGCCTCGCTAGTGCTGTGTCTTGACCACGCACACTTAAGGGTATCAGTAGTCCAAGGAGCGCGCAAATCATCAAAAAAATGTTCGACGGCGGGCATATCTTTGGCATCAAGTCAGGCAATCGTGATACCATAGAACGTACCCAGACTGGGGTCCAAGTAGTTCGCGGGCTTGGCTGTGACTTTAACCTAACTCGATGATGAAGCATATCTGGTACATTTCGCCTACTCAACTCACACAAATCGGACTAAATAAATGTTATTAAAAGTGTACATTCATTGTGTAATCGGAATAAGATCAAGATCGTACTAATGGCCTTAAGCCCCTAGACTGTTGACCAGTCCAAAGATTAAAATTGTTGATGACACGAATCTTCCTTCCTCTACTAAACTGAGTTGAAAAAATAAGTGTCTCCAGCAGGCAACCGCTGTCGATGTAGCCTCACATTCGTAAATTCAAGTAAAGACACTAAAATCAATTTAAATCAAAAATTCGCATCCTTTCATCTCATGAAACAGTCCACCCAGACATCCCCCTACACCTCGTTTTGACACCAACAACCCATTAAACTCTCAAATATTTCCATCGTCTGTCATCATTTTGTTAAATCTTTCTGCAGCGTAATCACACTCCCTCCCCAAACCCCACCCCTCAATACCGGCCTCCGATGAAGACCCTTATCAGGATGTATCTCATCGAACTCAACTTGACCTTGATCGGAGATTTTCCCCATTTTGAACTCTGTCGGTATTCGCCGCCATCGAAAGACTCTCAATAAATAATGAAAAACGCCACGTGTACAAAAACTTGATCCAACTCGGCCGCAACTGTCGCCAATAACAACAACAAATAAACATTTCAAGAGCCCCACTCAAAGGTAAATAACTTGGGCAATATTGAAACAATGGCTATTTACCCTTGTAAAGTACGACCGCCGCGCCGCCAAGTCCTCCCCAATTTTCTTTTTAATTTATCTAAAAGTTAAGTACTAGGACAGCAGATCTGAATTCTGAATTCCTTCTTTTCCCCAAATCGCCATCTCGATGCCGCAGCATACCGTCACCAGCCACATCCCCCTAACAGGCACCCTTAGTTGTCCTAATGAAATTGCAAAGACAATCATTACTGGCACTACAATTCAGTCAGACAAACAATTGGGTCCCCGTCGTCGTCATCGTCGTCATCGTCGCTGTCGGGAGGGTCGGCAAATCAATTGGCTGACAATCTACGATTCCACTCGTGCGGGGGTGGAGTGCCAACCATTTAATGGAATACCACCCCTGGGTCTCGGCACCAAAGAAGAAATTGAAATGAGGCTGAGGTAGCGACCGATAGACAGCCGGCCGTATCCATTCTTCTTTGAGTGGATAACAAAAACAGAGCCATAACAATTTAGTTGGCGTTGCGTTCGTTACTTGTTTTCGTAGAGCCCACCATCCCGGCCCCGCCTCTCGAAAAGAAAAAAAAACACAAAGTTTTCCTCAAAAAAGATCTGCGGTGACTTACGAGAATGAGGACCACACAGTGGAGTGAAAAGTTTGCATAATACCCCGGCCATTAGAGGACGACAGCGACTAGGTGACAGATCTGACAGACGTCACAGAGCGACTCACACTCGCCCGCCAGCATGTGGGGCAATTAGAATCCGCACAATGGCGGAGAACAGTGAATAATTTCGCTCTTTGTGTGTCTAGATGACGAGAAGCGGAGCTGATCATGGACTACGGGGAAGTGGCTACAATTTTTCTGCCCGTTTCGGCTCCGTTCATTTGTGCGCCGGGGGTGTAGTAGTTACTTCCGCAAATAAACTCCATGAGTCTTAGCGCGAATGGCACAAAAGACGGCGAACTCAAGCTGCAGAGCACAATTCGGGACTCATTGTTGGTTCTGTAATTTATGGGTATTTACACATAAAACAATGAGGAGTGATTTTGGGGGAACGGGTTTTGACGGGCCCAGCCCAATTGTAATCGCATTGTGTGGGTAATGGGAATTTGTTTTCGGCCGTAATTGTTAATGGGTAATCCGTTTTACTGTGAGTGATTGTATTGTTTTGCTAATGCTGTGAACGAACGGCAAACTGGCATTAGATTGCTTTGAGAGTTCCGATTCCGGTTTCTCGATAGGCGACTGATGGCTGACGGTTGGCCAATGTAAGCCTTTAATGCGGTCGTTATTGTTATTAACAGCCTCAGTGGTATGCATGCGGCGCAGCGGGGGTTTGGGTAATGTTTTCGAAGAATTAAGGCGTCAAGTATTCATGTTTACCCGAAGGATTTCGTTTCGTGCCGGTCTTTGGATGATGGTCATGGAGCAGTGTTGTTCTAATTTTATGGCTGCTTGTGGTGAGATGTCCCTCCTGTTCGGAGTGGTTAAATGGAATTGATTGTGTCTTCCTAGTTTCGGTCGTGTTTGCTTTCGAATTCAATTGGTACCATGTTTGATACCAGATGGTTCTTCAAGGCCGATGGCGTTGTCCTATTACAGATCCTGCATCTCATTCTCAGGTGATCTGCAGAATTTAGTAAGAAGGAATATCAGCTCCTTAATTCCCCAACTCCCTAAATAATCGGGAATGTCCATGCTTCACGGCTTCTTTAAGAAGCTGTCCAGCGTACCGTGTGGAACTCAAAAGGCTCTTTCAACCGCACTACTCGTCAATTAAAAGTTCAGCTTCGACTACACACCAAATATTTACACTCACACAAGTTCTAAAAAAGAGCAGCGAATTCCAAATCGATACGCTTCATCGCTCTACTGCCTTCAAAGCCGCATACGACAGCCTTCAATGTATGAAGCTGTGCGATGTCCGCCGAAGAGGAATTCCTGGTAAGTTTGGTCGCACCAACCAGAACACACCCGACGCACCCTGCAGTTCGGTTCATGGATCTTTGTACCACTCGATAAATGAACCAAATGTCGGCATGGAAGTGCGGTAGACAGTTGCTTAACAAATCAGTCAAAACTGATGGGTTCCACAAATGACATAGCCATCGTCGCGGAGGCGATTGAAGAAAAATCGCTGTCAGGTGGTCTTAAGGTTGATGAGGTCAAAACCAAAGATGTCCCACTATTTAGGACAAAATATCACGATTGTACAATTTCGAGAAAGTTATGGAGTTTGTATCACTCTCGTGTCTCAGTACAACGACTCGCAATCCTTTGAAACTCATGTGCAGCTTAACGGCAAAAGAATTCTTGCTGTTCCCTCATGATCGGTAATGAGCCCATCGAGGCCTTCAATGTCAAAGGATGGCAGAAGACAAGACGACGCGTTCTTATAGGACTTCGTGCAAAACTCAGACTCCAACACTGGGTAAGTGAGTTAAGACCAATCCGCCAACGAAAAGAGCCTTGGAATCCCAATCGCGGTTCCAGAAGAAGAGCAAGACTCCTGGTATAGTGGCCGATGCACAACTTCTATCAAGTCTGGAAAGCAGCTTTGGCTCAGACTTAGACGAACCATATATCGATGGCCTTTTTTTTATAGTTTGCGCAAATGGATGTGAAATCTTCTTCAAGATACTGGTAACCCGTGCTACCATCATGAACGATTCACGGAATATTATTCTCCTTTGTCCTCGCGCCTAGGTCCTAAACCACACCTCGGCACACTTCAACCACTCTCCCCGCGGAACTGCCGGTAGGTATTACGGGGCTGGTTAGCAATTATGTTCTCTAAGGCCGCCTCTTGGGCTCTTCTTAGAGCTTCAGCTCTTCGTAGTGCAATCTGCACGTTAGCTATGAAGGAGCAGACCTCTGTCCAGTCGCTCTCAGATCTCGTCATGTAGCGTATGAGTTCCTCCGGGGTTGGCAAGTTCGCTCTGTCTTCGGCGAAGTGTGTGCAATAGAACACAGCATGCTCCGCGTCTTCGTTCACGTCTGGACATTCGAAGCACATAGATGTGTTATCGTGTCCAAACCTGTGGAGGTATTTCCGATAGCCACTATGCCCCGACAGGAACTGTGTAAGATGGAAATTACAGTTCCCAATTTTTCTTTGCGTCCATGATTCAATCGTGAGAATGAGCCTATGGGTCCATCTGCCCTTTGCGGAGCCATCCCAACTGGTTTGCCACAGCGTCATCGATGCCGATCTTTCCTCCGTCTTTACTCTTCTTACCTCCTGACGATATGTCGATGGCCTGAGATGTGCATAGTTGTGTGCTTCTGTATCCGGGTTCTGTAAGGTATTTTTGTCAATTTCGCGTGAGTTGCATATAGTTGGTCTTATTGTGGAATCCCTTATTTTACTTCTACACCCACTCAAAACCTTGCACCAAACCAGCTCACCTCCATTGGACGTACCAAATTCGACAAGAGGAAGAAACTAAGCTGAAAAGTGACCAGACATCCCCTAGAAGCACCCTTTCCAACTTCTAAGCACACCGACTTCGGCATAAACTCTTGCCCGACAACCGACACCCCACTCAGGCTAGCAATTGACATAAGTCTCCTTATGCTCTGCAGCCACAAGAACCAAGCAGATAATTAGTAGAACCACTGTTAGGGACACTTTTTGCTTCGCCACTATGAGGAACATGCAAGTGACACGCAAACTCCCTGCCATCCTGTCGTCAGCAAAAAGTTCCTCGCCAAAATGTCAAGACAACATAAAAAGGCAAAAAAAAACCTAAATAAGTAGCTACACACACCCATCGGATGGATTGCACATGTTTGGAGCCAACGCCAGCATGCACATGGCACTGGTGGCACCGAGGTCCCGCAACCACTGTCCTTCGAGTTTTTAATTAGTTTTCCCCCATTCACTGAAGTGGACCTTCTTTCGATTTACATGACAAGCAAAAAAGCCATCACCAGCAGGGGGTACGTGTGTGTTTTGTAAGACGGCAACGACAAGCGCGCCACAAGTGGGAACTTTGTCGTTACGCAGCACTGCACTTCGAAAAACCACTGAAAAGCTAAAAGTGAGGGTTTCGATTTCCTGTGACTTCACTCTGCTCACCACTTTGCACAGCAAGTGCATCCCTGATTGGTTGGCTTCAATTCACGGCTGTTCGCATTTTTCACCGCCCACCCTCAGTCCGAACTTAATGGCAACACGAAACTAAGTTGAGTTGACGGTAGTTCCTCCATTCCACCGCCTAACGTAAAGTTGATCCAGTTAATTGCAAGCAAATTTATTTTTAAAAACAAAAGCAATTTATTTGTCCGCGTTGTGTTCTCTATTTGCGTCCTGGCTGGGTTACCTCCTCCTGGCTGGGTTCTCCTCCTTTGAGTGTTTTAATTGACAACAGCGAAGTTGAGCGATGGCGTACCTACACACTGGCACACAAATAGGACTTCCCTGTGCCACAGCTCCTGCTCGTGCTCCTGGTTTATTGTTGTGCTGGTTTTTTTTTTCGCTTCTACTTGTAATGTTTTCCTTACGTCAGTCGTTTTCGTCTCTTCCGGAAATGTTGATGGATACATCTCGCTGTTTTTTTGTTTTTGTAGCTCCGTCTTCACTGCTCCTTAGGTGGGCCGCTACTCCTTCCGACTTCGTGATTATTTTGGTTTTTCAGTCCGCCCCGCCTCTCCGACCCCACTCGTCGGCATCGTCGTTGTCGTCGTCGTCGTCGTCGTCGTCGCCGTTGTCGTTTCAAATCGTTTGTTTAAATGAAAAAGTTTTTGCATTTTTCTACTTGCCTCGGTTTGAGGAAAGGCGGAACTTTTCCAATTAAGGACACCAATGGAGCTTGGCTGGCTAGGTAGGTGGGTTGGTTGGCCTCCTAGATGGGACTGACTAAATTAGGCTCGAGTTGGGACTTTGCAAAATGTCACTTCGCTCACGCACTCTAATTGGTATTCACAATTCGTTCGCAGATTCATTGAGTCTGCCGAACACGATGGAGACCGTGACGAGCTTCTGCTCGGCATGATGATGTTTTCAATGTTTGTCTGATGTTAACTTGGGTAATCTGATGAGGAACAACACAACGACTTCGGCAGAACCCTTAAAAGGATTTTAAAGCTTGCTGTCGATTTTTATATCGCCACGCGTTGTAGCAGTACACCCACTTTGTGGGCAGGGGTCTTTGGTTTTATGACCTTCAGGGAGACAGGCATTTTTCTTTCTTTTGATGGACAGTCTTATCCTCCTCAAAAACACAGTTTGAGTTCAGACGCATGTCCCTAAATTTGGAGAATTGTCTGTGTAACTTCGACGACTCCCGGACTGAAGGTCTGCTTCGAGCCCGGCGTCATCATTTTCATGGCACCAGCTCTCTTGAGTCACTGACAATGCTCTGAGCAGCCTGTCCCTTCATGAAGGAGCGATAGCCTGGACAGCATGAGTCGCTGTTGTAAAGCTGTTAGAAGCTAATCCCAATTCCAGCTCGGTCTGTTGCAAAAAAGGTACCACTTACATAACCAAAGGTTTATCGAGTTAATTAACATGTAAGCATGTCAAACAAATTGTTAGTGTCGTAATGACGTGATGACACACATTATTCACTAATGTTACCAAATTTGGTGCCAAAAAGTGGTCGACAAGTCGTCACTAATTACGAGGATTATGGTTCATTTTCAGCGCTGAGCCTCACACATTTTGCAAATCTTGGACGTCGACGTTAAAAGACACCCAATGTCTGCGGGTCCTTCTGCAGAGCTATCCCTTATCCATGGTTATCATTTGAAACCGTCATCGGACGCTATATGTGTTTATTCAGACACTATATGTGGTCAGACAGGTAATCAGGTAGCAATATTGTGGTTGGAACTTTTCGCGCATTACCACATTTCCTCTACCTGATAGAGAAGAGACTGGATCTGAGATAGAGAGCGCAAGGCCTATGATTTGTGTAGGATTCTCTTTTGACTACTTACTTCTCAAAAAGTGTTGGCGGTCTTCTTAGTTTTTATTTACTCGAGGAGGGTGTGAGCCCACATCACGCTGTTTTTAGTCATCAAGGCGAAGTTATATTACGTCCGCTACCACTTGGAATTAATTCCGGAAGATCTCTTCTTCTTCCTCTCGAAGTAGGAGCCTCGCTTTTATGCCAGTTCACATACAAATATCGATCAAAACATGTGGAATATTGAATAGGCATTTATTTGTGATTCATCGAGGGAATACATGCATTCGATCGCTTCCACGGCTGTATCCGATCAATGACATCCGAGAAACAAAGTTTTTGTTCACCGGTTCCACTTCGTGAATAATATAAGGGGTGGTTAAATTTTAAGGGCCGATGTTGATTTTGAATAAAACACAAATTATTTAGGAAATTATTGTCATTTATTTTTATTATGATAATATTGGTATGGTTGAATTAAGTATGGAACAAAATATCGGCCAAATGGCTGCCGCGACCTCGGCGGCACACCTCCATCCGAAATTTTCGATGACGCTGAAGCATAATTGAGGTTTTGTGCCGTTAATATGCCGAATTATCTCATCCTTTAGCTCTTGAATTGTTGCTGGCTTATCGACGTACACCTTTTCTTTCAAATAACCCCAAAGAAAAAAAATCCAATGGTGTCAAATCACATGATCTTGGCGGCCAATTTTCATATCTTTCAATTCGGGCCATAAAAAGTTCGTTATCATTTCACGATAGCGAACACCATTCACATTAACTGACTTACCGGCCTCATTTTGGAAAAAAATACGGCACGATGAAGCCGCCAGCCCATAAACAGCACCAAACAGTCACTCTTTGTGGGTTCATTGGTTTTTCGACAATCACTCTTGGATTATCATTCGCCCAAATGCGGCAAATCTGCTTATTGACGAATCCACTGAGGTGAAAATGTACCTCATCACTGAAGATGATTTTCTTCGAAAATTTATCATCCACTGTTGGCATTTCTTGCCACCATTCTGACCATTGACGACGCTTGAAATGGTCAAAAGGCTCAAATTGAGTTAGTCTGAAATTGAGAAATGTCAAAAAAAATGCAAAAAAAAACTTGACGTTTAGGTGTGGTTCACATTCAACGTCGAACCTTAAAGTTTAACCACCCTTTACATGCTCCTGCAAAGAGTTGATGGTTTTTGAGTTGTAGAGGGCCAGGGCCTAGCTTCTCAGCAACCACTCGTGTTGTGCGTGCTATTGTTCCATTACGAGTGGTTCTGTAGGTCCCGTTTTATGCCGTGAAAAGTATTCCTTGTCGTACCAGGAATCGAACCTAGACAGGTAGGTCCAAGTGCGTAGGAGTCGACGCACATACCCACAACGAGACAAGTTCCTCAAGGCTAAAGTTTATTGTACGAAACCATGCTTTCCTGCTGGAACTACATACATACCTTCCGCATTCATACCGTCAATTGGACAACGAGCAAGTTATCAATAGTGGCTCTATTGCAAATGACCATCACTAAAACACGCTGAATAGCCTAACTTTTAAAATTACATATAGCCCCAGGGCTCCACCAGTCCACAGACCAAATGCAGGGACTTTGCATTCTTCAGGATTTATTAGGGCTTCGAACATTTCATGGGGATTGTCATCACTCAAAATGTGAGAATTTGCTAATTGATATCTTTAAGGACGTTCATTTTAAATATACATGAAACAGGAGCAGGCCTCTCGATCCTCTGACATCTATTCTAACTCATCAGGAGTTATGCTCAAACGCAACCGGGCTATTTTTTGGACTTGGTCCAACCGCCTCGCCATGGGCCTGCCAAGCGATCGCCTACCTAATCAGATCTAGCCAAGTCTAGGAAGTCGTAATGATGGGGACATTCATACCACGCGACCATACCATCGAAGCATACCCCTTTCCGTTCAAAGAAACAACTGCTCAACATTGAGTTTCTCGGGTACCTGCCGTGTTTCTCACCCTACCACCATGAGTAACTCTTACAACAGCACGAAGAAATCTCGCCTCGGCAGCTTGCATTTGGAATCTTATTACATTTAGCTAATTATAATCACTATTGATTTCGGTCCCATTCGGTGGTATTACGACAACGTTAATTCTTACGAAAGTTGCAAGCCTTCAAATTAAAACCTTTTTGTTTGGCCCAATAAACCAAATGTGGCATTAAGTGAACGGACACACATTTAGCTCTTAATTCACCACCAACATTCTGCTGAACGACTGCAATATTCTTGCAGACACGTGCTCTTCTTTTCCGGTTCGGTGCTATTTCATCAACTATTTTCAAAACCGTGCTCAATAATGACCAAAGTCAAACCGTTGACTCTAGAAGCATAAATTTCTCGGCGCCTCTTGACGCTGAGTGTGGGTATCGAAATTCAAGGATGTGGTTATGACTTCCGATTCTAGATCCCAAAATGTTGTTGAAGACAAGTCTCATAGCGGACATGGCTTGTTTTTAATAGTCCTCAACTGTCGACTGCGGCGCTGCTCACCTTGTCCTTGCCGCCTCTTTATCAGATAACTAGTGCAAAAGTAAAAACTTAAGACCCCACTTATTAACTCGGAATGCTACACTTTCTGCAAGACTTATTATGCTATATTGGGGTACAACCGTACCCCAAAGAAAAATTCTAAATGAAACTTCAATTATAATTCAATAATAGGTTTTTGTCACAAAAATAGAATAAAATAACATTATTTCGCACAAGTTGGATATATGTGTTTTATTGCGGGATTTTAAAAATGCGTAGTACCCCCAGTGTACCCGAAATAGCATTCCAGGGTTAATGAAGCTTCAGATGATTTAGGCTTCACAGCGAGCAATCGATTCTGGAGCTACATAGATCGAAAATGGGAAACAAGAGAAGGCACATTTATGAAAGAACACTGAAGACACCCCATCAGGATGCGGAAAAATAAGCTCCCTCTGGACTTATGAAGATTTATCGCTTATGGCTATTTTAACCAGCCCATCACGTTATTGCATACTTTGCCGGGATCCTCTTACGCGTCACCTTCAGTGGAATTCGACTGAAAAGCTTCCACTTTTAACGGCTTATCCACGGATGATTTAATGAAATTATGCTTTTCGTGAAGCCAGTAATGTCCTTATGGCCATTTTTTTCACTTCTTCCCGATGCCGATGCCGAAGCCGACCGGCCAATCGCCACGCAGTCGGCGCACGTTTCCACGAACGTCCGAGGCTTCGAAATGCCCTCATTTACATGTAATTGCTTGTTTAAAAATTCCACAATCATTCAATTTTCCACTACAGAAAAGTATCTGCGTCCATCCCATTCGCATTCTCTCGTCCATTTAATCGACCACCCATTTTTGGATACATCCCGTCCTTGGAGCCCTTTTCCCCAATAACTCGTCGGCAATTTGGAAAATAAATGACAAAGTGAATATGTTCTTCTGATCTCCATAACTCATCTTCCACACATTTTCGGCACCGTCATTCGGGCTCCGTCGAGCCTCGTCCCCTCCTCACGGGCAGCACATTGGTGTCCTCAGTTTTTATGATTCACATGCAGGGCCAGAGTCTCGAAAGATCGTAAATTAAAACTAAATTATTCATGCTGGCATTTCAATAGGATGGCTAAAGGAGGCCGATGCCGATGCTGAACTGAAGGAGAATATCCACACACACACACTCGCACACACCCACCACCATCCTCTGTGCATTGGACGAATGTGGAGAGAGACACACCGGAAGGTCTGGTCGAAAACTTTTCCAATAAAAGTATTTAGTGTACGAGCATAGTGCAGTAAATAAAGATCACAAGGTCTGCTATCCACTGTCTCCCTGGCCATAATCGAACCGAGATACAAATCGTTCTTCGGTTGTATCTCTTTGTTGGGGCTCTTATTGCTGTCTTGTATCAGTTGCCATGGTGGATCAGTCGATTAGTAAGGGAGGAGAGGAAATCCCTGGCAGTGGCTCGAATGCCACAATCGCTGTGTGCTGTGTGTGTGTGTCCACTTCAGAGCTTCATCTCGTTTGTTTTGAATGTTTATGCATCCCCTGAGGGTTTGGCTGGAGGCAGCATTCCTGTGCGCCCTCCTCTGACACCTCTTGCTGCCACAATGCCGACTACTAATTCAGTTTGGGAATATCTAAAAATCGTAAAATTTTATTGAGAATGCTCTCGAATACAATGGCCGAGGAGGCGAACGTCTAGGGGGCGGAGTTCCTTTTAGTGGTTTATGTTGTGTGCACGCAATTATCCTTCCCCCAAAGTCGGCCAGGAGCCCTTATTGTGTTCGCTCCACACAAATTAATACCTTAACAATGGGTCTTAGCATTTATGCGGCTGTGTGGTGGCAGGAGGTGGCTGTTGGTGGCTGTGGGTAGCTGCGGTAGTTAACAACTCTTTGTCTGTGATATGGATATTCAATTTCGAAGAAGGATAGTACTGCCGCCTTCCTTCGTGCTTGGCATCCTTTTTAAATGGCGAAATTCCGTTTAATGGGACTTTTACAACTTGTGGAATGTCCATTTTCGAGAAACGAATCGAAAACCTGGGACGGTGATGGGGTGGGGGTGGGGTGTGGGGCGCCCTCGTCGAAGAAAACATCGGTTCCGAATGTTCTTAATCATTCGCCCACAATCTGACCCGAATTTTTATGGGCTGATAACCCTTTTTCTGGACTCCTCGTTCCCTTGTTTTCCCTGTTCGCTGTTTGCTGTGCGCTCGTTACTTTGCATTACTTCCGTTCCTTCCCCGCCCTTTGTGCGGAGGCAGCCCCATCAGCAGGTAACCGTCAATGCTCATCGGCGGAGAGAAGGAGGAGAAGCTGGGCGAGCAAACAACGTAGGAATTGGTCTCGAAGATTGCCCGCCAGATGAGTGGGCGTCGCGGCGGGCGATATCCTGTAAAATTTTATCACTTGTTTATGCTCCGAGCAGCTCGTACATATACATCCCGGAGAAGCGCTTCGTTTTATGGTAATTCTACTTTCACTCCTGCAGGCGGCAGAAGAAATGCGATCTCAAGCCTCCGCATTCAGGATTCCACATCGACTCCATCGTAAGCGGGCATGCTTTGATTTTATTCTCATTGAATTAATGATAATCATCGCCTGGATGGGTCCGGGTGTTGGTTGTAACATGTGCCGTCGAACGCATTTGCCGTTGGATGGGGCCGGAAATTCGTTTGTCGTCGTTGGCAATTGCCCGAAGGTATCGGCATCGGCATCGGCATCGGTACCGCAAAAGGGATGATTTATGATTTGTTAATTTCCGGTGTGTGGCTCTGCGTCCGGCCTACGAAATCGTTGCATTTCTTTTGTACGGCCGGGCCACATTGACCCTGTCCTTGAGTCGAGAATCAATTTTACGCACAACAACATAACAGACCCCGACCATATCGACGGCCACTGCAAAGTTTATCTTTTATTGAATTCGAATCGCTTCATCAGTGAAAGATACTGCTTGATTTATTACTTCGTAAAAGTTGCTGGCTGCTGGTCTGGCTTCTGTTCTGCTCGCTTGTTTGTTTCGCGATTGAAATTTCGGATAAAAGAGGAATAAAAGGCAAAACTATCAGGATTTAGTTCAGCATTCCAGATGAATGTTGTTTATGTTCTTCCCTTGTTTACCGATCTTCTCATTCATTGCAAATGAGAAAAACAAAAAAAAAAAATCGAAAAACGAAAAACTTTTATGATAAAAGGGGTTGGTGACTTCGTTTCTTCTTTTCTCTTATTTTTGACTCATTTTTGGAATGAATTCAACTTCCGCTGATGTCACATACTATAATGAAGAGGTATTTTATCCCGGCAACAGAAACGTAGGAAAAATAACGATTCCGCTAAGTAAATCCGGAAAGTTGCCAACATTTTTCAGGCAAAACCGCCAGAACTCGTGTAGAGAAGTTGTTGTCGTTGAAACAACACCGAAGCCCTACGGGAGACCGAGAGAGAGAGAGAGAGCTGGTCTTGTTTTGTTAGTTTTTGGGGTTTTTATTGTAAAGACAGGAAATGGATTCACAGAAAAGGAACTTCTTTCCAACTGAACGAGGCACACACTTAGTTCTTTAGTACAGTTCAGTGAACAGCGTTTACTCTTGGGGTTGCCAGCGGTGGTTACGAGGTTTCTTAAATAAATAGTTTTTTTTTTCGAAAATTTCTTTAACAGCACAAACAGGGAACGTTTGTCCTTTGGGAACGATTGTAACTACGTGGCAAGTCGTCATGGTGGATGTTGTAACTCATAATTATTTCCCACAAGATGTTGGCACACATTTTACAGCGATTCTGTAAATTATTACTGGCCTTATGGAACACGATCTTCTTCATAACTTTGTACCGCCCCTGAATCGATAAATGCTAAATCATCCGCGGGTGTTTCAATGCATCGTCTGAACGGTGGGTTTCATATATTCCCTGTGACACGTGAAATGTTCACCAGCAATAGCAATTGCTACCTCATCTATTGTTGGAGCGTAGAATTGTCGCCGAACACGACTTTGTAGTCATCACTGGCTTTGCGATCCAGTTTCCAACAGTTCCAGATGAACACAGTTTCGAACAACCGATGCAATGCATGATGTTAGTGAAGTCGTTGCTGCAAGTCTTGTAGAATTGCTCTTTTAATTGCCGTATTGATCGTTTGACGATGATCCGATGAAGTTAGTCCCCGCCCCAACTTCCTTTGGAGCAATTCAAAGGAAACGTTGTGACCTCTACCGAAATCAACAGTTGAAACATATCTTCTTGCGATTATCTGCCAAACTTGACGATTTTCAACTGCCGCCTTAGCAGTTTGGGCCACTTACCTCATTCGGTCTTGTGTTTGTGATGCGCGAAGTCGGCCCATAACATGCCGTTCTAGAACAAGGCTTGCCATTTCTTGTTCTTGTTATAACTGTGAAAATTCACTACAACAATTAATGCCTCGAAAACAGTATGTTTTGCACATTAAGAGCAGATTGTGACCTCTATAATCGTTGATCTGAGCGTTCTATAAACAAAACCGTGGAATTCGCAGAAATTCACACTTTCCCATCCATCCATCATCGAAATGCATGCTCTAATGAAAGTATGGCCGCCGTTAGTGGCCGCCCTTTTGAAGATGAATCAATTCTATCGATATCAAGGCGAACAAAGCCTTGGAGCTCGTCTTATGGCACATTCCGGCGTATGTTCCTGCACACGTACGAGGCTCAACTCAGTTAAGCACTGAAGAAGATACATACGTCCATTGGGTGTTTAAACGTCAGCGTTTGTGCGAATAGTTTACATTTTCTTTGTATGATGCTGATATGTCACTGGCGTTGAGTGGTATTGGACGAGGAATAAAAATGATCTCTTTCCTCAATCGTCTCAAATATCAACAGAAACTACCTTCTTGAGCAAATGAGAGAGTGGCCAACGATCGGATGAATCAGAGAGGCCATGCCTTGAAATCGTCTTTGGATTGTGAAAGGGAACCGCCGTCGGTTTGCTCCTGGTAATTACCAAACAAAATTGTTGCATAAGGACAAGTAGAAGCACTAATTCACATTACCACTGTATCCGCCATATGTGCACAATTTGGTTTTGTGGTGTCATTGGTCCATACTCTCGCCAGTAAAGTTAAGTGTTAAATGAATTGTTTTGGTCTCAAATGTGGACCAAGACAAGACATCTCAACACGATCAGTTTTGACATCATTCCTAGACCAAGCTCCTGAGACTAGCCGCGATTCGTGTGATTTCGATTTATTTGTTGTGCACAATCCACAAAATATTGGCGCCTAGAACATGAATCTTTGTGAAATTGTCGCCAAATCACTTCAAATTTGACTGATGGAGCATTCTAGTCTTAATGGCAAGATCCGAACAATACATTACAACACAATTTTGAACGAAACCTAAGTCATAAATGTCTTTCATTTGAATTCACTTTCGAAACCACAAAATGGTCGATATGGGTCGGTTTTTCTTTAACAAATAGGGGCAGAGACAAAATGAATTTCCTTCGTGAGCTGTACACACACACTCTCAAAACAGCGTACATTTTATGTAAGAAGGACAACTGGCATTTTATATTTTTAAATTCATCTAAAATTTCCCAGCTTCATTGTGGAAATGATGTCGGTGTTATTCAGCTGGTTTAATGACACTCTGCACGTCCGTGCTTCGTTGTCTATACTGTGTTCAAATTCTGTAGTCTGGATGAAGTTTCTTCCCCAAGGCGCTTTAAAATTTTGAATATCAAATGGACGTACGTTAACGAGGATTATACGTGGAATTTGCTGGACTAATGGAGTGGTGTGCTTTAATAAATTCAATATCTCCTCTGGCCTCCGGTATGATTCATTTCAATTGAATGCATTTTTTTGCTACTTTAAAGGAATGGTTGGTAAATACTTTCCTTTGTGTCGAACATTTCTTTTTTTTTTGGATTTTTACTTAACTTAATTAATTTTCACTAATATTCAATTAACTACAGCGGCGAGAAAATGTGGGTTTCTTATGGTTTTTCATCAATAAAAGTTGCTCCTTACGACGGCTTTTGTTGACATTTTCAGTTCCCTTCGGACTGAAACCTGTTGATTTTGACTAGTTTCCAATCTTCTGCTGTGCAGTTCTGCGGAACTTATGTCGCTCCTTTATAATTTCTGCGGAAAGCGCTGCTTTTTTCTATTTTTATATCGAGAGAGATGGCAAGGACCGACCTTCTGTACTATAACGATGCTGATCTCGATATATTTAAATAATTTAAATATTAAATATTTATTTAAGAAATAACAGCTAGATGTTTCAATTAGAATATCGTTGCTACCGCTCAGTATGATAGAATACAGAAATATATCACAAAATATGATATGCCAAATTTAGACCTAACGGTAAGTGCGCCATAAAACTAAAATAAAATAAAATTAAAACGTACACAACTCGATACATAAGCAATTAAATAGGCAAACAGCTCTGAGAAATTTAATCAAATCCGCCATAACAAAAAAATATTATTAATAAAAAACCACGTTGTCTCAATTCAAACTTCGTAAACCTATTCGGGCGCTCTCACCTAGTCCAAAGTCAAGCCACCTTATCAGTATATCATGCAGCCCCGACTGAACGGAGTCTAACGCCCCTAGTTAGCCAGTCAACCCATAAATCCAGGCAAACAATGACATCTGCCACCCACTCCAACAATCATTAGCACCTTCGTCAGAACTCGTTTCCGGTCCATTCACCAAACGATCAAAGTTCCCAATTTCTTCGTCAAACCACACTGAGCACGAATCCATAGTCTCATCTGCCAATTTGGTTGTTGCTGGAGAGAGTTGCCTGCCAAATCGAACACCGAAACTCCAAGTGCACACGTGTATATTTTTACGACTTAACGCCACTTCCGCTTTAATTACCCTTGTGCTCATTTTAGAATCCACTGGTGATTCAGGGAATTTTATTGCAAAATACATCCGCTCTATTATGGCGAGAGACGGTGCCGATGCCAGTGCCGCACATAGATCCACCGAAATGCCATCCAGAATGTCGTTCTACCTTAACGACTTTGCACTGGCATCTAGTTTTGATTACTATCGCATTCGCAACGGCTATGACTTCGGCCTTGCTGTGGTCCTCTTACGTACCACACCCCCACTATTGAGTGGAATCTTCTGCGTGAAAAGTGAGAATCAGCCAGTAGTCAGATTCGTGCTCACGTAAAAAGCGTGGGAAAACCGCACATGTTGCTCAGATCCAGGCATCAAATTTGACAGTCCAATCGGAACCTTCTACAACGAAGCACAGCCAAATGGACAGTGTGCGCTGTGCTCCGCAAGGACTACACACCACCATAATTAAATGAATAATAATCCAGGACGACCAACACGACCAGGAGACACGGCGAATTCGTGCGGCGCATAACCATAAAATCTAGGCCAGTGAACTTAATGTGCCACTATATGACATCGATAACAATTACTCTCCACACCATAAGGACCCCAATGAATTGTAAACTCGCATTCACCAGAGTACACGGCACTTCGAAACGGCCTGAAAAAGGAGGAAAAAGCAAACAAAAAAAAACCAAAAAACTCCAGAATCTAGAGAAAAAAGCGAGGGAACAAAATTGTGAATCCGATTCCGTATAACAATTTGTCTTTGCCCCTCCAGCTGCAGATGCTGTGCGTTATTCATACCCCATTTACTTTTCAGTTAAATTAACATAGTGACGCACCGTGCGAACGATTCGTTCCTGCGACAGCGGGGGGAACACCTTACGACATCCTTCTAAACAGAACACCAACAACATCGCATTCACTTCCGTCTTTTTGGTGTGTCTTTTTTTCCTTTCTCTTTTTTTGCTCATTTAATTTAAAAGAGGCTCACAACAGATGGGGTGTGGGGTGATCCTGAAGAGGAGAGAGGTCATTATTAACGCACTATGGCCACGAATGGCAGGCATCTCTTTACGGTGGCAGTTTTTTGATCATTAACGGTAATGCTCTCAAGTCACACGCACCCATTTATAATGTTAAAATTAATTTTCCGTAGGCGTAATCTCTGACATGGTGGAATTTCATTAAGGATTCCTTGCCATCTTATCTTATCATAAGGATTCACCCACTTCCGTGTTCCCATTCACACCAACAGCGCCTCCAACTCCACCATCTCCTCCTTGACATCGTGCTTGTCGTCATCCTCGTCCTCGGCAACGTTGTCGCTGAGCGAGAGAATAATGCGCGCACCTCCTGTGACAGGATACGTCTAATTTATGGATTCTTTCCTTTGCTGTTCTGTGTCTTGTGTCTTGAACGTGCCCATTCTTCTTGCTCAGCGCTTTTCTATCACAGGACTCTGTCGCCGGCGACAGGAGCATCCCAAAAATTCCTCGCCTCGTCTAGGGATAATAGAATTTTCGCATAACGTCTTTGATTTCAGTCGAAAAGCAACGCAAACAAGGCACACCCCCGGCTCAGCCAGTGAGGGTGAGGCTGCTGCTGCTGCTCCTGTATGCACTCAGCACGCTGGGCGTATGCCAATGCTGACGTTCTGCTGGATGTTTCGATTGTATACTGAGCGAGAGAGTATCGCCAGAAAATTTATTCAGGACGGGAACAAAGCGCTCACCAGAGTGGCAGGGTAAGCCAGTGGCACAAAAGAGCCTCATAATTAAAGAGTTTCAAACTTTGCGAAACTTTAATGTAAACACATGAGACAATGGCACAACTGAAACGGGTGCGCGTTAAGACGGATTATCCCGGGTCGACAATTACTTAATTAAAGCTGTCACTGCGAGACACAACAAAGGTGGAGAGTGAGACAGAGCACGCGACAGAAGGTGCCGAGAGATCACCGACGGGGACTCTCTGTGGCTTCCGCCTCACTCAAAGGCGTAGCCACACAAAAGGCGGATTAATGTGAAGACTTTAATTAAGGCGTGAATCGACCGCTGTCAGTGGGGCGATTACCGGGATCCAATGCACGGGGTGGCGAACGAATGGATATTCAAATCGTTTGAGATTGGTGACGGTGAAGATGGCACTGAACTATTGTGCGCTTTGTAGTTCACGCCGGTTGATGTGGGTTTGGTTTGGTCACGTTTTGAGCTTTCAATTTGCTGGTGATGAGGAAATGGTTCATATTCCCCATTGACATTGTGTACCGTTGGGGAAGTGAGCAAGGAAAAGGCTTCTTCGGTGAGACGAAGAAGCTGAATCGATTCAGTGAATCGGATTGTCGGTAGGAATTTATGCGGATCTCACAATCGATGGAAACAGTCGCTTATAAGCCACTGATATCTTCTGTATCGACTGGACTCCGTCTTAAGGGCCCCAAATATTTTCTCGACCAATCAAAGGAGTTGTGTACAATGTGCATTCCTTTGTTTCCTCTCGAGTGGATGGGGCCGTCAGATATATTTTGCATGACTTATAACACAGGTATCATTCACCGAAGATTAGCAGTGAATCAAGAGATGTTGTGGTTTACAAATGCAAGTGTTTACTCGGGCATTGCAGCCACTAATCCAATAATCCAACTAATTTTATGATGCTGTACGCCAAGATTCTATTCTCGGTCCAATACTATTTGAAGTGTTCGTTAATGATCCCCCGACGACGTCGCCCTTTGCAAATTGTGCATCCATGGAGTGCTCAAATCTAGATTCCATATTGTAGTGATTGATTATGTTGCTAAAAATGTCAGACAAAATGTTCCACTCAATCTGGTCAATGATAGACCTATACGAGGCTGCCCCCGAAAACGACTCCACTTACTTACTTAGCCTGCAACTCATGTTGACTCTGAACCTTAGAAATATCTGCTTTCCACCTTCGACGGTACTGGGCACACTGCTTCCAGTTAGAGAGACCAAGCTGCCTTACGTCCGCGATGGCTTGGTGTTTATACCGGACGTGCACGAAGTAACGGCGAACCCCACAGGTGGACCAGTAGGGATGCAGTAAAGTGGGAGGGTTATGATCCCCAAAATTCGAATCATAACTCCGTCGTTTAAAAGAAAAGAGAGTGAACGAACCCAGCAAACGATTTTCAGTTCCGGGTGTAGCTTATTTGGATGTGAATTTGTTGTTCAAGCAGACTTAGTCTTAAAACACACAACAATCCGAATCAATTCTCAACTGGCCAACATCAGCCTTCAACTGTTTCTAGCAAGCGTGACAGCATCAGGGATGAGTTATATGATCTCCTAAGAAGCATATACGATCATTACCCTGGGTCGCCGTAGGAGATTTTAACTCGTGCCTGGTGGAGATCTCCTAGAGTCATCGGCTCCACAAGCTGGCCGACTTTGTCGACTGTAGCTAGCACGCGATTCAAGCAACCGATGAAGCAAGCGTTCAGAAGATCGATGACATTGCAATAGACGTCATACTTCCAGTATTCTTGATGTTCACTGCTAAAAACTTGGCCGATCGTGTCCTGCATAAACTCCCTCTGTAAGTTTGAAGTGTATTATTTTGACGAAGAGTGCCACATGCAATGAAGCACGCGGGAGCGTTCTAAAGCACTACGAGAGTCATTCGTGACAGAAAATAAGGAATGAGGGCAAAAAGAGAGGTAGCAGGAAGTTTCACCATTTATCCAGTCGAAGAGCAGCCGATACTGAGAATTTGAAGGAATCAGTTTTGCTGACTGCTTAACGGCGTTAAGGGCCCAAATACCACTATCAGGCAGAATGTTCCATGCATGTACTCAACTTATCAACTTTTAGTCTCGATATTGCTTGAATCGGGACTAAAATTGGTTAAGTTGATCTGCTGGCGATTCGTATGCACCATCTCATCTAAAAGAGAGAAATTGTCGGAGGAAGCCATGTCGAAGAGTCGAAGCCGAGCATCGTTTTCCCCGATCCATGGCAAAGACCCTGGACATGAACACTCACTCACACTGTGGGGTACACCGCCACGACTAGTCTTAATATTCCTGTCCACTTCGTAAGGTTGTACAAGACGACGATGGAAATTCCCTCTGCTCCTGCAAGGTCTGTAAACAATTCACGGATATTCTAATGTGACTCCTTTAATACCGTACCGCGAGCACATCGTGCAACAGGGCAATACTAGGGCTGGCAGGAACATCCAGAACTCCTTTTAGCTCTCACCACACTCGAATTGCATTGCGTTTACTTCAATATCTCCGATTCAGACCCGAGGGGCCACGTTACAGAGGTCAGCTGCTAAACATGACCACTCCACCTCCACTGAGTACTCCAACAAGACCCCTCAATGCCTACCACCTCTCGCTTCAGGTACTACTTGCGCATAAGATCTAAAAAAAAAGGAAGAATAAAAAACGTAAAAACGTAAAAACGTCCCCCAAATTACCGAGGTAATCAGCATCGCATAAAATTCCGTACCCTCTGCCAGCAACGTCACTAATTAGACGACTGAATGAGAACGGCACGCGCAAAGGAATGCAGTGATAGCGCTCCCAAGGCAGAACCATCATCGGCCATCCATCCGTCGACTTCCTTCAATGGGTCTCTTGAATGAATTCCCTTTTAATTTATGCGCTACCCCCACCCCCCTCCCATTCCCTCATCAAAGACCAGCAGCCTCCGGAGGACTATAAAATTCCAGCCACTGCCGCGCCGCCATCAAGAGCGTACCCACCACCACCACCACGGTCGGTGTTCATTTGCGCCTTTTACTTTCGAATGACACTTTTATCTAATTATTAGTACTTGCCGCTGCCTCTTGCGCGAATGACAAAGGGACGCAGCAGGGAACGGCAAGAACAGCAATCCCTCAAGTTGTTCTATTTAATAAGACTCGACGAGCTCCAGGTTCTCGTTGCTCCCTGCTGTGAACAGTGCCGAGTGCCTCCACCGAGCAGGAATGTTTACAGAATAAAAACTCCCAAAGTTACTTTCAAAGGTAAGTAATGGCGCGCCATGTTCCAGTTGTGGTGAGGGTTGCTTCCAAAGACAGTGGGTTTACAAAGACTCCGGGTAACTGATGCCCCTTCGACGACTTTGCCTGTCGATTATGTGCGCGCGCGTGTGTGTCACTTCAACAGCACACACCCTGCGACTGTGTTCGGAGGATAGGCAGAGGGTAGCTGAGAATATTGTCATTGTCAAACAAGGGGTAGCAATCGCAGTCATTGTTAGAATGAATCCGAAGGACGTCGACCACCCGACGGCTCCTTTTCTGCGGGAACAGCGGTTTTTCTGCGTTCTATTGACAGCAACGAACCACAGGACTTTCTTGTGCGCTACACCGCTCCACCACAATGCACCCCTCTGCGGATTCAGTCATTATTTGAATTGAGTTCATCATTGCATGGGTGGCGTGGACGGGGGCGTATACGTGATTTTTTTCTCTCCCACAGTTCCGTCCCCTCATGTAGATATTTGTAACCTCATTTCGGCTCCGTAGAAGAAATGTGTTAGTAATGTCGTTCGCATAAAAATACACACATAGGGGGATGAACACAGACTCCCCCGCTCCAGCAGTCAGGCGGATATCGGCTGTGGTGCGCGTGGGTGTGTTGGCCCGCTGAATGATTGTGATAAATGATGTTTGCTGCTTTGCTTTAAGCAATGCTGCGCATCAAATGTGTGCCATTATAATGATACAGTGAGTTTTCTGGCTTGTGCCTTTGTTCTGCGTGACTACGCTGCGCTGGGAGCGATCTGTGTAACTGTGTTTCGGGAATTTTTTTTAGGAACACCGCCCAGCCGTGTTCCTCGGCCGGCTTATATGGCTACTGCCTTGGTTACGTTTGGAGTGGAAGTCGTGTACCAGCAGTGACGTTCTGAGAATCAGTGGCTGGAGTATTCGGACACTTGGGCCTTGGGTGATCAGCTTATATGACTCCTCTTTGGGGGAGCGGGAGCGGGTGGACAGCCACATAATGTGTCATACTGCAGGAATTACTTTCAAAGAGTCTCAATTCACCCGTTTTACTCTCCCCCTTGTGAAACACGATATGAAGGGATTTTTGAATATCTTTGAATTGAAGCAGGACGTGTCTGGCGTACAGAAAAAGGGATAAGGAGGATGGATGGATTTCATGCATCGTTGGTACGGAGAAAATTTAATTTCAGGGAATTATAATGAAACGAAATGAAATCGTAGCCGAGCCGATATGTGAAGACTTGCGTGAGGGTGGGGACTTTCAAAAGAGCTTTCAGGCTGTAATTCTTCGTGCTCTTCATGTTTTCAGAGGTAGTTTACGATACCTTTAGTAACTTCAGAAATTTTGAAAAGACGAGAGAAGCACATGAGCTGAATGACAGATGACAGATAAGAGAAACCACACATCAGATTTTCATGTCAGTTTCATTGCAAGCCTTTTATGCTGCAATCTTAAGACCATTGATGCTGTAGCCGTAATGGTCTATCATCTAAAGATGTTCCGTCCGAGATGGGATGTTTTGTAGAGAGTGTTCCCTTGTCAATTTTAAAAAAGAGTTATTTTCGGAAATCTTTTTTGTTTTTTTATTTTCTTATTATTTTTTTTACTTTTATTTTTATTAATTCGAACAACCAAAGGAATGAGCTTCTGACAGACTTGGCAAAAATGTATGTATGAGTCGTTGGGATATAATTCTCACCAAGCGCTAGTTCAACACCCATCGTACCGCGCTAAGTATCAGCAAAGTATTAAACGATAAAAAAAAAAAAACGGGTAATTGTTGTTAAATTTAAAGTAAATATAAATGCGGATACACAGCAACTGTTTAAAGGTAGATGCAGTGCTTACCAATAGTAAGGATTGTGTAATTTTTTGATCTCATGCGGGCTTTGCACATTTCTCACACGACTTTCTGGTCCGGCGTCGTTTATTACATTTCAAAACTATTTTCTTAGCGTTCCTAATGCTGGCACGTTTGTGACCAGTGGATAATTTCGTGAAACCGTGGGATTTTCTGCGTAGTTCTTGGTTCTTTGAGATGACGTGTGCTTGGACTTTTGCTTAGATGTACGTTTTTCTTGCAGTTTTTTATACAAGTTTCCAATGCAGCTACATTCAAAATACAAATATACTTAAACACGGACGTGTACTGCGCGGCGTTTGCAGCTAAAAGAGTTGAAAATTAATATAGTACACCATCCTGTATGCAATGAAATGTAATAAACAAAGCACAATTTATACTAGCCATATAAGTCTAAAACAAGTACTAAAACAGTACTAAACTCGGACTTGGTCACAACTCGGTATTGTACGTCTGAAAGCGTTCATGTGTGCGTTCATTGTTCGTTCATCAACTCATACCACCCGTGTCAGCATAGCGATCGTTAGTTAAACGCCCATAATGTACGCATTTGACTTTTTGCACAACTAGCGGAATGTAGTAGAAGTTCCACGACAATTGCCGAACCTACATGTCATTGCACAATTGTTTGAGAAAAATGGAACAAAATAAGGAACTCTCATTATAAGGATAAGAAATTCAGCTAATTCTAACACACACCACGCCCAGAATCGAGAATCTGCTATCGTTCATCAATGTTTATCAGCCTAACCTACAACTGTTGTTATTTTAATGCAATAACTAGCAGTAACACCAAGAAATAAAAGTTCGCTTTCAAATCGTCACTATAATCTTTCTTCCTCACCCAACCTGTTCATTAATCCCCCCAACTGCCGGCTCCCAAATACCCCCCTCCCCCCCCCCCCCCCCACAACTTTTGGCAGAGTTGGCTATGAGCCGTTCCGGTGGATTGCCAAAAGGGTTCGCAGTCATACTGCGCATTTCGAGCAACTTGAAGAAGATGAATGGACTTAAGATGACTTTTGCCGAAAATCTGACATATACCCCATTTCCGAGCGGAACCCAAATCCGGTCGCACAGCTGGATGCAAGGGTGGTACATGGTATGAACGTTAATTAAGAAATTGACTCTGAGGCCAAACGCCCCATCTGGTCAGCGGTACCGTCCACACTTCCGCCACATTAAAGTATCACTTAAAATCCCCGATATTTGCCAAACATCACTCACGGCGCAGACACCTTCGATTTACGATCCAATTTCCACCGCCCATCTGTTCGAAAACCGCACAATCTTCGAGTGTTTAGCACTTAACAGCGATGCGATACATAAAATTGCATCGTCCTCATCCGCTTAGCCCATTCGGGAACCATCCATCCAGCCATCCATTAACACACAACTTAACCGTGTTACTCCCGTCTTTAGTCTCCATAAAAACAAATCCAAGAAGTAACTCTTTAACGACCGTTTTACCGTTTTACAGCCATTCCCAGGCAAAAGCTAAAATCCTTTCAACATCCAATAAAGGAATTTTTTATTAAAGCAAAAAAAAAACAAAAAAACACCACCACCCTCTCATAAAACACATACTTTCCACCGCTTTTGTATATTCCCCGAGACTCTAAAACAGAAACTACGCGTAGGAAAGGAAAAAAGACGAGTCAGGGCCCGCTTATCATTTGTATCCTTCGCCAGAGCAGGCACAGAAAACAAGGAAAATCATGAAGAATGTTCGCCTCTCGTGAAATTGAAAAAAGGGATGCCTCGCCCGCTGTCGTCGTCGTCGTCGTCAACACCGTCGCACGAGAAGAAGAAAGCAAGAAATACCAACGAAAGTTGGCAGGCCTTAAGTGAATCAACAAACTAAAGCGATATCCTTTTTAGTCGCGATAAAAAAAAAATAAAGCAAAAAGTAAATAAAGCATCCTCGCTCGTTAATTTCGCCCACCGCCACCGACCATCTCTGCCCCTCCCCACATTGCATAATTCAATTTCTTCATAAGCCAACTGCAGGCGACGAAGGGCGAAAAGGTTGAAAATTTCCAGCGTTCACTCGGCGCGGGGTCCACACGGCCACACAGCACCTCGACGGGTGCACAGAAACAAAGCCAGAGCCGGACGCTTGGGCAAGAATCCAACACCAGATCCAAAGGAGGTTGTTTTTTTTTCTCTTTTGTTCGTCCCTTTTTTTGGCTTTTCCCAAAGTCACCGTCGTCGCCCATGGAATCCTTAAATTCATCTCTCTATGGAAATGAAATTTATGACCTACGCGAGTAATTCTCGCTCCCTTCTACTTTGCGCTGCTTCTGGTGCCGGCTTCTGGCCTCCTCGCGAATAAATTTCCACATTTCACAGTCCTGGACATGACTCAGACAGCGAAATACTTAGCGGCTGGGTTTTCTTCTCCCCCCCCCCCCCCCCCCCCCCAACACCGAGCGTACTTTTTGTGTGGAGCTCTCCTGCCTTTTGAGCATTATCCTGATTAGTCTTCTCTGGGCCGGAAAATGATGCATGCCTCCACGGAGCAGCTGCCCACCCACACACCTTGGGTGCTTTTGTCTAATTGTCTTAGTGGTCGCCGACGGTTCCTCGGATTCCTTTCGCAGGACACTCCAAACGGAGTGAATTTTTAACATTTCGCCAAATAATTCGTTGAAAGTAGACACTTGTACGGATGCCGCAGGACAGCCGCGGCTTATTTCAGGTGCGCCGCCAGGATGCACAGCATTTTGGAGAGCGAATAATGAATGTTCCCAGTCCGGCCGTGAGTGCGTGTGTGTTTGTCGCCCCGAGACGTTGTTGCTGGCATAATGAAATAATTATTTCGCCGCCTCAAAGGAAAGATGTCCTTTCATCTTCCCTTGTCCCCTCCTTCTCTTGAAATATGAACAAGAAGTTGAAAGATGAGAAAGAACAACGACCAGCATTTTTTGCGTTCTTTTTGTTTTCGAAAATAGTTGATGTTCATTCGGTGGTCCTGTTCCTTCCTTTTTTCTGTGCGAGCTTCCTTTTCACTGGCCGCTCGTTCTTTCGTTTTTTTTTTTGGACGCTCTCTGTTTGGTAATTACTTTGTGAAAACTTTTTACTTAATTCGATAGAGCTTGGCGTACGTATCCCGGAGCCATCACAGGACACAGGATGCAGAGGCAAGGAGTAAATATGAATGCGAAAGTTTTGGTGTGTTCCTTAATGGCATTTGAGAATATTTCTGGCAGCGCTTCAGAATAACACTCGCCTAGGGCGGTTATGCGTACCGGGGGCGCAGTAAGGTTAACTTCGGCCCAACATCAACGGAATACCGAATGAGGCCGAAGATAAGATCAGAGATTTTGGTTAAGTACTGGAAGCGGCAGAGGTGACAGATGAAATGTGTGGGAAACTATGACTTTTTGATGACATTACGGCAAGGAGCTTTTCAGTGCCGGTGCTCATGTGGAATTAATAAATGTGTTGGCTGTTTTGGCACTTATCGTCGGAAGTGCTCACATGTACACATTCGGTGTTGGTTTGCTCCAGGCATGATTGCGGTTCAACCGCAGAACGTTCAGATATCCGACGTGCGGTGTTTGTCGATAGACACTGCTTGTGGTATGACCCATGATGTGACGTGTGGGCTCTTGAAACTGAACAGAATAGCGAAGAGAACTCTGCTGTAGGCAGTTTGAAGTTGTAGTCACTTGTATTTTAGAGAAGGGTGTGTAGGTGTTTAGAACAAATGTTTAAGATATTTGTTGGATTTTTGTCAGACATCGATCCATGGAGAGTGTAAAGCCTGCGTATTGGCTGCCGTATGGTCATGGTGGTCAGGAGCATGTTCTTAAAAACTTCAAATCGAGGGAGTGTCTTGTAGTCCGGACACTCTAGTTCGAACCAGTGCTGTCAAATGGGACAGTCTCTGGTAAGATTCGTCCAAAACTTTAGACCGGACTTCTAAAAGGAAGATATCTTTGAATGGAGCCGAGAGTACCCCACCATCAGCTGTCTGCTCTTAATTAGCACAACTTTTTCTTCTTTTTAAGGCAATCTCTGAATGCCTAAGAGCTACAAACCGTACCGTAGCATTACTGTCCGTGAAATTTGCATGCGGTTCTTGTTTGAGTGGTTTACATATGTCTACGACTGCGAGGATTATCACCTAGGCATCAGCTACTTAACAATTGAAGCTTTAATGGAAAACGATTGATTCTGTTCTACACTATAGCAAGTCACTAATTTTCTTTAAGCAGTCAAGGACATCATGTCTCTCCATACCGCATTTAGAAGCACTAACACTGTGTCTGTATCCTCAAAATGGAATTACTTAAAAGTGTTGAGCGATATTGCACGAGGAATACAAATGATCACTTTCCTCAATCGACTCAAATAGCAACAGAAACTATTTCACTGGGCGCGGGATGAAGAATCACCCCGTTTCAATAGTTCGTACTCTTCATGTTTCGAGGGTGAACTACTATTCGTTGGATTACTTCAAGATTTCGAAAAGATGGGTGATCTGTGAAGGAGCTTCCTCGAAAACATGAGCTGCGCCTGACGATGCGAGAAACCATGCCTTTTGTGGGTACGAAAGTAGAAATATAATGTTCCCTGGGCAACCACTTACAGTAGCTGTATACACTTTCCCGTGCCCTTCCTGCATGCAATCGCGACTGCATGGTCTTTAGTTGCACTTGGACGTAACTCCTGACGAGTTAGAGTTGATGGCGGAGGATCGAATGGAGAATGGAGATCTCTCGAACGTGCTTTGGTGGATCTTGCAAGCCACTGAAGATGATGATGATAATAATGCTTATGACACTCGGCTGCAAAATGTTTGATGGTCTTACACGCTCGTGCTAGAACAATAGCATGACACTAGGTTAGGTTAGGTACGGATAGACATGATGAGGCCACGCCTCACTTAGTTCCAATTTGACCCATTATGATGCCAAAGGGGGGGGGGGGATTTAAAAGCTTCCTTTTTCCTACTCCTTCTGGTGTTCCGGGGGTTGAAACGATGATTTGACCTGAGTTTTATTTTTGTCGGTATCGCAAATTACCAGTTGGCGCACTTCCATACGCAGCAGCTCTGTGCTGCACAGGTGGAGTTTGTAAGTCCTTGCGCTATTGAACCTCGGCCATAGCATTCGGGTAGTCTCACAAGTGATTAACGAGTCCCACCTTTAATTAGCTATCTCCGTCCACTTGCCTCCCGACGTGTGACAGAGGTGGATCCATGCATGAGATTACTTGGGATGGGTCGATTTCGGCCATTTCCTGGCAAGCTGATCTGCTACCTCATTGCCGCTTATGTCACTGTGCCCTGGGACCCAGCATAGAGCAATTGAGTGCTTCGTAACGAGAACCTTAAGTTCTTTGCGGCAATTTACGACCAGCTTGGACTTGATTTCTCTAGCCGAAATTGCTTAAATCGTAGCTTGACTGTCGATTAGAATGGTAATATCAGCCGATGGTATGTCCAAAAATTGTATCACTTTGGCCGCTTCTTTGACCGTCAGGACCCCCGCTTGGAAAACTTCGGAGAAAATGCCCCCGCCTGTGCTTATTTTCATCTTCGATCCATCCATATAGACTTGAATGGAAGTCGAGTTATTGATGGACAGCGCTAGTTGCCGTCGAGGCTGGAGCCAAGCCCACCTCGGACTGTTATCAACATTACTTAACTTCCATCAGCCAACTTGACACGCGGAAAAGAGGAGTTAGTACGAGGATAAGCTGAAGAAGGAAGCTGTTGGACTCGTTCGCCACAAGCGCTGACTTCAACATTTTCTGAAGACTTCTAAGTCGAAAATCAAAATTCACGGCACACAAGAACCTCATCTATCACAAGTCTACAAAAGAATGTCCATCTACTCAATGAGCACTTCCATGAAGTTCAGTACCGTGCTGTTGGTGATTTGCTAAATGAGACACTGATGTTCACAATGTTCCAACTTAATCGAGTTCTGTTCGACCTGCCAGAGTTTAGTCCTTCACTACATCACAAATGAGTCCCCTTCACTGATTGACACCCGTGATCCATGTTGACTACAAGCTGGATGACATGGAGTACCACAAGCGGTGGATGAATGACACATCAAATGTCCTACGATGGATCTGAGTGCACACAAATCCGTCTACATTCAAACAATATGTCAGATAGAAAGTTGAAATGAATCCCCTACGCTCCGTGACTAAGACAACGATTGTAAAGCACGTCCTTTCGTGAGTAGGCAGCTCAAAGCCTCCTTAATTACGTCTCACATTAGGCCGCTGTCATCTCCAAATACAATCGTCAGTATTCCAATTTCGCAGAGATTTTCCGAGAAGAGAAAATGAAACAGTTTCTCGACATCAAGCTGCGCTTCCGCAATTTTAACTTCCAATCTGAACGGAAAATCGTTTCAAGATTAATTAAATTCACCGGAAAAGAGCATGGGCAGAAATAGAACGACGCAAAAGAAAGCAAAAGGAAGCCCATTGATACAAGGCAAGCAGCGAAAGCGAATCCATTAAGTACAAAAAAGCCGACGACGTACATTTGAAGCATTAACACAAGCCACTGTGGATGGGCCCACAGCCACCGTCACCGTCACCGTCACCGTCACCATCACCATCACCGCCACCACGTCGCCTCCATTTCCACGGAAGAAAAGTGAAGTCTGCTCTCGGTGTCTCTCTGGTATTCCCTCAGCGGGGGATATAATACATTTTAAGTGCAAATCAATACGCCTCTTGCTTCAGAAGCTTAATTACTCAAAGGCATGGAGCGGGCGACAGCAGGAAACAAAAAAAATAAAAGGAAACCACTCAGAAATTCGGTTTGAGGAGGTGGCACGGCATCTCGTCGCCCTCGTTGCGTGCTCAAATGCTCATTAGTTGAGAGAATTCATTCCGCTTTTCGCCGGCTCCAATTGGGGCATCGAGCAAACACCAGGAGACTGCAAACAACGACTCCGCTGATCGCATACAAATCGAACTGATGCACCACCATTCCCCAATTACCGACGGCCGGCTCGGTCCACGCGCTGTAATTTTAAGTGCCTCACGCTGGTTACATTTTAATTACATAATTTTAATGGTCAGCGAAGTCTATTTGAAGCGGCAAGGATCTAGAGCTCGTCCAAATTAGAATTGAAACACAAAAGCCGCAGCCACTATGCAAATGTTTGGCGGCATCGCAGATCCTAATTGAAATTCGCCTAAGCCACGAATTGAAACGCCATTAGGACGGCCCCGGAATCGCCGCCGATATATCCCGCCGCTGTTGGCTGCGTGACGCAAATGTGGCGGCAACCCACATGAATAATAATGCGCTCCCATCATCAGAAACGTCAGTCCGTTGTGTGATGCGTGCGTAGACAGCCTAGCAACCGCGTAGATGCCCCGCCGCGGGACCAAAGAACAGAGGCCAAAGACCGCCTGGGTGTGGACGAGAACACAAACCCACATAGAGTCGTGCCACACGCAGAGCAGTGGCGTCCTTGAGAACATGCTGATATGAAGGATACGAGCAGCAATTGACACAGCATCGCATATGCATATGCCTGTGATCACACGAGCACTGAGCACATGAGCACATGAGCACATGGGCATGCGATAGTTAATTCATACAGACGACCTACATAATCAAGATGTCATTACCAAGTGGCCGATCAGAGGAGAGATTTCCAATTCACAGCCATGCGGGGGCTGTGCGGCGTTGGACAAGGCCGACATTGTAATCTGCTGTCCAGCAGTTCGCATATGCTCCTCTGGGTATGGTCCCTCCGCCGGATGCAGAGGCCAGGCACCGAGTAGTGCGTGGGATCTGCCAAATGAGGTTAATCAGATATTAAGGGTTACTTTCATCTCGTTCTGGGCGCCTATTGTTAAGGCTTGCTCGAGCGTTGCGGGTGAGATATGGGGGGCGTATGCGTGCTGTTTTTCTGGGGCTGTTAATTTTCATTCGATTGGAAGCAGATTTTTGAAGTATTTTGTACGTTCAACAGCCGGATCATCGCAGCCAGGGATGGAGGCTGTGTGCTGAGTTGCGAATTTTTCGGTAATTATACAATGGAAACGAAATGAAAAAAGCAGGTCGGGGGAGTGAGAGTGCGAAGATTTTGTCGGTACTTGTTCGCCCGAGTGTCGGGGAACGCCTTTGTATTGCTCGAGTGGTGTTGCTTCGAGTGCGAACCTGTCCAACTGAGTGAGACACGAGCGGCATTGTGATGAACTGAAGAGCGCTCCTTACTGCGGATGAAATGGAATTCTCGGTACAAAGAGGGCTTCCTCTTCTCGAAAAAAAAAATCCTCTAATGTCTTTGAGAATTCACGTGTTTTCAATCTTGGGTTGGAAGGAAGATGAAAATCTGATGGAGACCACAAGGGAAATGAATTTAATCAGTAAATTGTCCCATTTACAACGACGTTAATTTCTCTGCTTCGTAAGTGAGGTTGGGTGACTGATGGTTGGTAGCAGAGTAGGCACGTTGTATGCACGCGGATCTGATTGATTCAGCAGGCCAGCTGTTGGTGCTTTTGATAGAGCGGTGGAGATGACTGGCATGCTTGTTGATGTAGTAAGCGTCTAAGTGACTTCTTCTACAGGAGGAGCAGCTACTTGCAGTTGCACAGAAAATAGTTTCTTTCTTCTCCTCGTCACTGCAGCTGCAGCAGAAGTCGTTATATGGGGAGGCCTGCCTTTGGGATGGCATGTGTTCCAATGGCGGGGCTCCCGGTTATGACGTCGATAGTGGTTATAAGATTCTGTGCACTAATTCTGATCAGGCTACGTGAGCGTTTTGAATCGATAGTAGGCCATAGCTGTTTTGTAATGAGGTACCCAGTACCGTCTAAGTAAGCGTTGCAAGTTTCAATAGATGCTTACCAGCAGCAATGGACATCCTTGTCTTTGAGTTGAAAGTGACTGCGGTCAAAGGATAACGCACACCCTGGTTTACTGTTACATAGGTTTTTAGCCAGGACAGCGCTTCCTTTACAGCAATACTCTCTGTCGAATACTCAGACGCTCTATTGAGTCAGAATGATGCGACAATAGTCGGAATGACAGTTGCATGTTCATATCCTTGGAATAGATGCACATGCCAATGCCTTCGACCATCTTCTATCCATCTGTGAAGAGTCACAGAGGGCCGTCCAGCACCTGGTCTTCAGACTCCCAGTGTGATCTGGGGGGGATGCTGGTTGAGAATTTTCTAGTCGCATGCAATTGATGCCTCCACCTAGCGCGATCCACCACATCGCGACACAATACAGTAGTATGAGCCTGACAACAGATATAAGTATATAGTTGACCACTAGTAGCTGTAGTCTTTTTTGCACTCTATAGGTTTTTTTTTACAACAGTATAGAGCCATGGTCCACAAGAAAGGAGACCCATTTGATTGCGTCAACTATCGAGGGATCAGTCTCCTTAACATAACGTTCAAGATCCTCTCTGCCGTTTTGTGCTAACGTCTCAAGCCATTCGTCAATAACCTGATAGGTCCTTATCAGTGCGGTTTCAGTCCGGGAAAGTCCACCATCGACCAAATCTTCACACTACGGCAGATCCTGGAAAAGACTCAAGAGATGCAGATCACCACTCACCACCTATTCGTCAATTTCAAGGCCGCATATGACAGCGTGCATAGAGACGAGCTATACAGCGCAACGACATTGCCGTGATTAGACGAATACAGCGAGCCGTCCATGAAGCGTTTGCTGGCATTGAAGTGGAAGCGACTAAAATGGGTGTGGAAGTAAATCAGGGCAAAAGAAAGTACATGCTGTAATCACGGAAGGACACACAAAATCGACGTCTCGGACAGGAACAATAACACCAGTACCGAGATCAAGCGCAGAATGACTCTTGCCAATCGCTGTTTCTTTGGGCTCAAGAGGCAATTGAGTAACAGAGCGATCTCTCGAAGAACCAAGCTGACTATATATAACACCCTGATCATCCCTGTCCTACTCTATGGCGGAGAGATGGACGCTATTGAAAGCGGATGAAGAAGCTCTTGGTCGTTCTGAGGGAAAAGTTCTACGTGTGTTCTTTGGTCCTGCTTGCGTTGATGATGTCTGGAGGAGGAGATTCAATCACGAACTGTACAGCGGCATGCACCTAGTTAAGCGTCCAACGCTTAAGATGGCTAGGTCATGTAGAGCGAATGGACACGACAGCTCCGGCGCGAAGAGTTTTCGATTCCCAGCCATTGGGACAACGCAACAGAGGACGTCCTCGAACGAGATGGCGCACATAAGTGGAGAAGGACCTTCACCAACTTGGTGCACGCAATTGGAGGCAGCTGGCGGAATATCGTCCTGGCTGGAGAGGCTTGTTGGTTGACGCCCAGGTCAACCCCGGACTGTGGCGCCAAACAAAGACGAAGAAGAGCCATGGATGCCTTCTCGACACGTTCCCTGTATCTCATTTAAACCGTAACTGTATAAGTTGATTATGACTGATCGAGGTCTTGACCTGTAGTGAGATGCCATTGTGGACGTATGTAGTTGGCATAACCTTCTGCCTCGCGGGAGAGTAATTTTTATAAGGTAACCCAGCAAAATGCTGTCCATCTACCGTTCACCTGGTGTTAGGTGCCTGATAATGGTCCACCACTTGAAGACTTCCACAACGACGATCTTCGCAGCTGAACAGTTGGACGTATGAAGGACCTACTGCCTTCCGCGGGGAGATTCGTCTTGCCAAAATCCAGTGCACGTTCGAATGCCTGAGAAATCCCTGAACCGAGCTGGACGATGCATCGCTTATGTTAAGCGGGATGCGACGGGCTCAATTTCCCTGGGATTAGCATCAAAAGGTTCCTTGCGATGGATGCTGTCGTATGGGTCGTTGAAATCGACCAATCGAGGGTGCTTTTCGATTTGAAACTCCCTGGTCGTCTCTAGGATTTGTCCGAATACGAAGCCTGCAGTCCATTTAGTGGATCGGAAGCAGCACTTGCCAATGGCGTGGAGTGCAAAACTACTTGCGACGATGAGACAGTATGCTAGACAGGGTCCTACCATCTGTCACTCACGAAGTGGACCACAAATTTAATGCAACCACTATCCGCGGTTGATTATCCTATTATACAGACCTTTGCTTTGGTTGGCATTCCCTGTGGACCCTCTTCCCATTTCACATGCCACAAACTACCCGTTTCCAGTCCATTGACAGAATACAGCCTTCCCCGGCATTCTGACCAAACAAAAAACAAAACAAAAAAAAAAGATTCCCAATAAAACTTCCTCGCAGAGCTCCACCAGCCAGATCATAAAAACAGCCTATTTGCCTTGAGTGTCTGCAATGAATACGAAAGCGTAGAACCTATAACGTTCAGAAAAACTTAAATATTCCACCAGTCCTCACAGCCTTCCTGCTTTCGCATCCGTTTTAACCGATAGCCTACCGCTCACAAAGGACTAATCCCCCGCATAAGGAACAGACGGCGGAATGGGAAAACTGCTTCCACAACAAAAAAGAAATATCCAAATTCCACTCAACCCAGGCCGCGCAACTGGGTAGAGTAAGCAGAAACCGATAAAAAAGGAGCCATCCAAAAGGGACAACGGAAGTGAAAACTTTTCCTCCGTAATGGAGTAAGTTTTCCCAGCATTTTCAAATTATTGCAATTTATTGCGAAGGTAAAAAGACAAACAATTCCGGTTGTCCAACAGTTATACGTCCCTGGGGTCGCATTCCCTCGAAAATGTATTGTAGGTAAATATGGGCACACACAGTCCTGGCACCGGCTCCGCCATCATCAACAGCCCAAGGATTTATTGCCGTCAAAAATAATAACAAAAAAGCCTCGAAAAAAATACAACCTGCCCGGGACGACAAGTGGAGAGGAGCAACCGGAGTTATTGCAAGCAACCGGATTGTCCTGCGGACCAACGCGTTGTCTTTGGCGCGCATTCACACATGCCCACCTGGGCCATTTGTTTTCTTTTATTGCCCCCCCCCGTCATGGACGAGCACTTATTAACGGCAAACAAAGGATGTGTACTCGATCTGGCAACGATCTGCAGATACTTCAATTACATAATAATTCATTGAATTTATTGAAATACACATTCGTCGTGGCAAAGTGCTGAGGGGCTCCACAATTTCGGCGAGAATGAAACGACAAAAGACCGCAATGGAGACAAGCACTCCACGTGTGTACATACACACACACCCGCCCGCCGAGAGCCACTTAGCACTTGCAGGGAGTCCACTTTGTTTGATTTGTAACCGAGAGTCGGAGCGGCGCTTATTTATGTGTATCTGGACATTTTATCAGATACTTTCCATTAGGTAATAATGTTTTACAGCCAATGTTGTCGTAAATATGTCGTCTGTCAATTATGGTACTATTGGCAAGTGGTGTGGGATTGTGTATCGACCAGATACTCGTATTTCAGTTCAGATCTAGATATAGCGGTCTTCGAATGCCTATTTAATGACGGTGGGTGTGTGGCCAGTAAATCACCATTTAATAGGCGTTGACTTTATTGTGCACCCACTTGAGGGGGTTGAACGGCCAGATTGAGTGCTGATTTAAAATCTTTCATCAGGTGGGGGAGGCGGTGTGAACGCTGGGGCGATTAGTTTGTGTGGGGATCGCCTTCTAACCTCCAATGACATCAGATGCAGGCTTAATGATGTCTTACAGAAAGGCGAACGAAGGGCGACTGCTTGTCGACGGGGTTATGAATTATAGAGCTGTGCTCGGGCGAAGAGCGGGAGTTAAGATTGTTGTGCGAGCTACATCACCCCAGTGAAACGGTTGGGGTTTCTTAACTTTGTTTACAGACCATAAACGCCATAACTGATTTAAACAAAATTCAAAGGTTTACCATGCGTTTGCACCCGCGGGAGATATGAGAACGACTCCCGCGGCAGAACTGAAACCATTAAAAGACCTGTCCTAACTCCATATCCCGTGTAGGTAGAGGCGACGAGACCAGCTATAACCTTACAAGGACATTTACACCATTTCAAATAAGGCGTACGGTCAAGGACGATGGACGATGGACGATGGACGATGGACGATGGACGATGGACGATGGACGATGGACGATCGACAACGGACGACGGACGGTCGGGGGCGGACGACGGACGGTAGAGGGCGGATGACGGATGGTCGGCGCGGACGACGGATGGTCGGGGCGGACGACGGACGGTCGAGGGCGGACGACGGGCGGTCGAGGGCGGACGACGGATGGTCAAGGACGGACGGCGGATCGACGACGGATGGTCAAGGACGGACGGCGGACCGACGACGGATGGTCAAGGACGGACGGCGGACCGACGACGGATGGTCAAGGACGGACGGCGGACCGACGACGGATGGTCAAGGACGGACGGCGGACCGACGACGGATGGTCAAGGACGGACGGCGGACCGACGACGGATGGTTAAGGACGGACGGCGGACCGACGACGAATGGTCAAGGACGGACGACAGACGAGAACCCCCATTTTTAATGGGATGCGGAGCACGACTGTCTGGTGGTAAACCTTTAGAAAGCATTTATTCTCCGAAAGCCGAGAGCTGTGGCATAAGCTGAGCGCTAAGCTAAAGCTTCAAGAATCGTCTTTGAAACGGGAATTTTTGAAAATTAATTGTTGTCAAAGGTTATTCTCGTTGCTCGGAGAATTCAGCGAATAGAGGGGAGGATATACACCCACAATCCCACAAACCCAGGAGAGGCAGTCTCTCACAAAAGGAACAGCCCTCGTCCTCCTTGGTTCGACCATGAGCTTGAGCGCTATTTTTCCGTCTTAGTCAACTCCTGCCAACTTTGTCTAAGTCGTGAGTCTCGCAACGTTGGATCATTGGACAAATATACACTCACACCAGCGGCCACAGAAAGTAATCATTCAAAAGGAAAAGCGAATACAATTTATATCCATCAACTATCCAGTGAACTATTTGCCAAGACCAAAGACAGTGTTGGGGGGGGGGTCCATAACCACAGTTAAGTGAAGCATAATTTGGATGCGTCGAGATACTTTGTCTCCATCTCGGTTGTTGCAAGAAGTTTACGAGTCACCAGTATCTTGGCGACAGGCAATTGCACTCAAAGCAAAAATATTTTCACAAGTATTTCATTCACTTGCTGGAAATTCATATTCCAAAGGTCATCAATAGAGATTCACAGAATGCTGTTGTGCTATGAAAATCCAAATATGCTTTTGTCTGCGATGAATAAAAGGCATCTCCATGCCGACGCGGCTATGGGTATGGTACGCACGTGTTGCTAAGATTGCTAAGATGGTAAAAATAACACACTCGACACACTTGACAGCGTCGACCGTATGAACACCTTGTGAATAATTATAGAACGATGTGTTGAACGTACACGGATCACCGCTTCTCCTGTTGCTCATTAATTTTGAGAAAGCCAACGACAGGACAGTGTGGATGGCGATAGTAGCCAGGCTTGAGGACCATACCGGGAAATATTAATTGCTCCTGTCAAGGTGACATTCACACCATGGACCACGGATTCGAATGTCCTGCATGGAGATGAGTTGCCAAAGGAATAAGAGATTCTAAGTTTTTTTTTTCTTCAATTTATTCAAACTGAAGTACCACAAGGTGGCATCCTATCACCAATTTTATTTCCTTTCCGCTTCGAGCAGCTCTGTTGAGGAGAAAGGGCATTATTTGATGAGCTCCAAACGAACATATGCCTACCATCAGCTCAGATGTTGTAATGGGTGACTGATTTTTGACGGATGCCTTGTAATCACGGGCACATGGTACCATGTTATTCTTCTCCGTTATTGTTTGACAAATCGTTATGGAAACAGTCACACCTCAACAATGTCTTTATAATAAAGTGTGTTTTTTTAGAGGTATAGAACTTTGAAATGAAATGAAACAAAGATGATTTTCTTAAATTGACATGAAGTTTACTTTATTCGAGAGATAATCTTCTGGCATTATAACTCAAACATGACTTCTGACATATGACCGCCACGGCTGGCTCGGACGTAGTCTAATCTTGAGGTCCAATTTTCGATGCCTTTTTCCAACATTTGTGGTCGTATATCGGCAATAACGCGGCGAATGTTGTCCTCCAAGTGGTCAATCGTTTCGGGCTTATCGGCGTAGACTAGCGACTTCACATATTCCCACAGAAAATAGTCAAGCGGCGTTAAATCGCACGATCTTGGAGGCCAATTCACGGGTTCGTAACGTGAAACTATGCGGTTACCAAATGTTTAATTCAATAAATCAATTGTGGCATGTTTGTGTGACATGTTGCGCTATCTTGTTGAAACCACAGCTCCTGCACATTATGGTTGTTCAATTGATGAACGAAAAAGTCAGTCATCATGGTTCTATAGCAGTAACCATTGACTGTAACGTTCTGGCCAGCATCGTTTTTAAAGAAGTACGGACCAATTATTCCACCAGCCCATTAAGCATACCAAACAGTCAGTTTTTGGGGAGGAAACGGTGTCTCAACATACACTTGAGGATTATCACTCCAAATACGGCAGTTTTGTTTATTGACGTATCCATTCAACCAAAAGTGGGCCTTATCGCTAAACAAAATTCGCTTATGAAAATTGGGATCATCGCAATCTTGTTTTGGACCCATTCACCGAATATATGACTTACTATGCTAACTATGCTATGCTAACCAACAAATGCCAAACCAAACTGAAAAAACAGCTAACAAAATGGCCGCCATTTAAGGAAGTGGTGCCAACTTAAAGTTCTATACCCCTAAAAAAACACCCTTTAGTCAGCTGCGTTACGAAATTTAGCATTCTTGTGAAGAATGCTGAGCAACATCGATCTTCCGAGCTTCATCTTCATCATCCCCAAATTCGAGTCTCAGTGATGATGAATAGAACATCCTGCCCGATATGCCAGATACTGTCCAGAATTTGGAAGCCAACACTACTCGCGTGATTGGCGAACTTTCTCGTTGCCCAAACTTTCCACTTCTCTTATTTTATGAACAAGTTTTTGAACAAGCTCAGCCTGATGGTCATGCGGTTCTAGAATGCGGCGCTAGATGTCAATGGAAATATTTACTCAAAATTGGACTCTCCGTATGGACATCCTAAAACTTAGTCCTGGTCACCACATACATGAAATAATATCTAAAAAGTAAATGGCATGCACTGATTTATCCACTCAATTGAAAATTAGAACACGTTTTGCAATTTCCTTGTCCTTTCTTTGACAATTAAAAACTCAAGCGCTTAAGAAATCACCATCCCTCTCCGAAGTTGACTCAACAACTACCAGACGCACAATTGAAAAATATATCCGTATCCACCCCCTCGATAAAGAAATTTCTCTCCAGATCTCGAGCCAACGTTTTGAATGACCTTAACAATCTAATCCACGCCCAGTCACACGGCAAGGCTTTAAGCATTAACAAAGTTTGATTGACAAGTTGTTAAAGCGAATAGAGAAGTAACCGCCAATAAAGGTAGCACGTTGTGGGTTCTCCAACGCCGCGTCGCGACGCCCTGAACAGAAACAAGCAGAAATTTAAGTATTTTTCCTTCCAGATAACACACCTATAAACGAATGCCTAACGCGGCCATAAATGCCTCTTGGATTCAAAGTTTTATGAAGATACAAAACGATTTCGAAATTCACAGCAATGTAGCGCGCCATTGAGATGGGGGGAGGTGGGTCGAGTTTATCTATTAACGAGTCTTTGGTGAAATTCAGCAAAAGAATTTATTGAAGGGAAATTATCGTGCTCGGGATATAAAAACTGGAAGAGAATGCACGAGTGTCTGAAAACGCTTATTGTTATGATTTTATACGTCTTGTGGCGTTAAAAACTTTGTGGATGCCGTTTGATGGATGTATCTGCCTGTGCGAGAAGCGAATTTTCATGATTTTCCCGAGGACGGACCGGGCCATGGAAGATTTATGCGCTTCGACTTTCCGAAAATTGGATTTGTGCCCAAGGATGGATGCCTGAAGATGAAGTGTTCTCTGCCTGAGACTGTTGTAAAATCTCCTCGGATTAAATGGTCGAGTATTTGTAAGCCAATTTGAAGTGAGATCAGCTTGATGTGAGATTAGAGACGGTGTCAGTATGCACTGATGAGTCACATCATACACTGTTCTGAGGGAGTTACGTATCTTTCGTAAAAGTCAAGTAAGGCGGATAATTGAGTTTATTTCTTCCTGCATTTGACTGGATCTGGAACTGGATGGCAACAAAAGATTCCGGCACATATGAAAGGATTAAGTAGGTAGGCAGGTAATTGGGTGCCCTGTCGACCTTATTTAGTCCTAAATCCACACAGATTCACCTACGAATCTTAGGAGATTTTTCGGTCCACCGCCATTAACAAGGAGTGCTTTCCTAGGAACTGCCGCTTCTTCATTCTCCATTGGGCCGGGCAGATGAGAGCAGATGTTTGATAGGTTCTGTTTCTTAATCGTCTCTGCAGCTTCCACAAAAGTCGTCATGGCACAATGCCCGGTAAGGACTCTTATTAGCTCTGTCTGCTCAGCCTAAGTGAGTGGCCTGCCAGAGAATTCGCCAGCACACTTAGACCTCGTTGGTGCATTGTGATACCCAGTAAGATTACTACCACTGATAGACAGCTCCATTGACAGTCCTTTTTATTCCAGCGGCAAATGGTGACTGGACCAGATTTGAAAACAGGATAAAAGATTATTTACTTTGCCTCCACTGGGATTCGAACCGGGCATGTACTCAACCAACTGCGCCATGAAGCTTCCACAGCCTAACCAGCTTCGATGTCAAATCGGCTGATGCTATGGCATTTATTGCCGCTTAACTATCAGCAAAGAATGGAGATCGATTTGTTGGTTACGTTGCGCAAAACGCGAAAGGATTACGGACGAGAATAATCTGTTCTATTATACGGCAGACTTCCTGGCGTACTTTCGTCTTTCGTCCTTCGTTCACTTTTATTTGTTGCCAGTCGCCATCTTGGCGACACAGTGAGTAGTTCGTTGGCAAAAGACAAACGGTTAGGTGCAACTTTGTAAAGAATTGACCGGCGTGTCCACTCCATTGGTCGACTCATTCACCGAACTTTCTGTAAGCAGCAGAGTCGGTGAAGCAAACGCTAACAGGGAAGTGTGCCAACGATAGTAACTGCTCGACACTCTCCCGGATCAAACTACTTGGACACTCGTGGACGCGTAAAGCATCATCATCCGGGTAGGAATCAATTGACTACTGAGAAGCAGATCATGGAAATCATGTCACAGCTGCAGGTGCTCGTGTACAGCAGTGAACACAAACAAGTTCAGCTATTAGGTTACGCAGACAACATCGTTGCAAATTCCTCACATAGGGTGGTCGAAGTTTTTACGGTCAATTAGGAGAGAGTATATGTTTCCGAGGAAGAATCACACATCACCATCCACAGCCACAATTTTGAGCTTGTAAAAAGATTGTCTAACTCGGGCCAAATTTGAACTCCACAGTAGGACAGCTCTTGACAACCGTTGCCGATGATGAGCCTTGACTGCTTGTAGTGCACCTCGTCTGCAAGCGAGCACTGAAGGGCAGATCCCTGCCTAGCTGGTTCATCGGCCTTCTCATTTTCTGGGATGCCCCTGTGACCAGGAACTCAGATTTGAGAACTTTTGAACTGACCTGCTAATAGCATCAGGTCATCCTGGCATTCCTGTAGTAGTTTAGAATAGGAAGCAAAGGCTACGATGGCTGTTTGGCTCTCAACGCTTATGGTAAACTTTTGCCTTGTATTTTTATGCGTTTGCTTTTGCTTTACGACATGCTTTCCGGATTACAAATACAGTGGACTCCCCCTAAGTCGAATTTTCACGGGATATCAAAATTAGTTCGACTTAGAGGATGGCTTTTTGTTTGGACAATTGAGGGGAATGACAAAATATGGCGAACAAAAAATTCGAGTTAGCGAGGAATTTGACTTAGGGAGAATTGTACGGCAGTCTGTAGGCTTAAGAAATGTTAGAGCCGTCAGTGTAGATTGGCCAGTTAAGATCCATGCACAAAATCCCGCCCTGTTCTTCGTCTCAAAGCCGTTTGATACATTATGTCTGGGGATCGTACAGTCTGTTGAGGATGGTACAAGATCTCTCGGTTATGACCATAGGGCTTAGATGTCCAGCACGAAGAGCCTTTGAGCCTGATAGCGCTGTATGCCTTTTTAATGTGTGAGCCCAAAGGTAGAAAATGGAGAATAACCGTCAGAGCGTCTGAAGGTATCGACCTTGGAGCGCCTGTGGTACCAATGCATTCGGTTCTTGTACTATGTTGAGCGTGATAGGGCCGGCCATCAACCTAGTGATCCATAGGTTAGAATCGGGCTACAAACTACAACCGAATAAGATCAACTTTCGTCGGGCACCCCACTTTTTACCGAAGGTTCCACTGCAGACGTAAAAAGCAGTGCAAGCCTTCTTAACTCAATAGTCCACGCTTTGTTTCCAGCTGAGTTTGAAATCCAAGATAATACCTAGGTACTTAACACAAGAGTATCACTAAGGCCATAATCGTTCTCTGCGGCGGAGCCACAGGATGACATTTAATCAAACAAGCCTTGCAATTACAACAAACCACTCCACACAGCAGTGTTCAAAGAATAAAATAATAAACTCACCAACAATTCTTTCAAACCCGCTTACAGTAGTTAATCTCTTAGATCTCATTTTTACGGTATTTAAGGATGTTCATTACAAGTGAAATTCAAAACAGTTGATGGAGCTAGTGCTAACTTTGAAAAACTTTCCCGGCGAGACACTTAATCTTTCGGTAACCGTCATGAAGTTCGTTGGGGCTCTTGAACGTTTCTTAGCTCAAGTACCATCAAATGGTAACTCTTTACTCAAACACGAACGTCAACTACTTTTCACAAGAATCAGACCGCTATTTCCAGAAGTTCACTGGAGACGTGGTAATGGGGGTTTATTTTTTTAGAGTTGGTGGGAAATGGAGTTAAAAATGTACAAACATACAAGCTAATGGCCGTCACATTGACTTTGATTTGTACAGTCCTTGAATATTGTTTAAATTAACCAACGTGTGGACGCATTATTCGACATTATGAACGATTTCCCACTGTATTGGAATTCATTTGTGAATCCAAATGTTCCTGATGCTGATGGATATCCCAGGCGACGTTTTCTTCGGTAGAAGAGGGCAGTTGTAAGTTGAAAATCATTGTGAAATGTCAAAAACAAAGAACCAGCGCCAATGACTAGGTGCAGCTCCCATCTATGGTTAGACCAGATGTACCAAAAATGAACCCATAAAGCGCGACATGGCAATGACATTTAACTTTGTCAAGGGGCACAATTTAGAAATTTGACACATCCACTCTACCAATCATCGAGACTATTAAATGAACCTTCAGTTCTAAGAACGTCAAACCAAACTGAGCACGAATCTACAGTCAGGCTGTCAATTTCAAAACTCCTTTATGTCGGCTTGTACAGCTTTCTGACATTGGACAGCCGAGCTTTACATCGTACTCCTGACAGGCTCCGTAGGCACCATCCAAGATGTCGTAGTAATACTCTATGAGAGAGTTCTCAGCCTCGTCGGTAGGAGCGTGTGTACATTTGAGACTGATGTTGTAGAATCTGCCTTGGATGCGGATCACAGCCAGGCGATCAATTTTTAAGGCCTTCGAACTTAACCGTTTTCAGTTTTTTTTTAGCCTGCTCTACCATATGCCGGTTATTTTTTCCTTGAAACGCTTTAATATCCGCCTTGTACTGAGTGACGATCGTTTCCAGTTGCTGAGTGGTCCCCGGAGTGTAGAGTATTCCTCCATTCCAGGAGTCTACTCGCAAAACGTTGTCCTTTTCCTTCCGTGTCGTCGTTCGTCGGTCTGAGGCAGGATTCTCTTTTTTACTTGCGCTGTTTGTCAACCCTGCGCAATCGCCGGTCTGGTCGGGGTGGACATGCATCCTCTTGTCTAGGGCGTTCGCTGCAAACATTAGTTCACCTCACAACGGGGGCTGTGAAGGCTTAATTCAAGCCGCGAGTAGTTTGTATGTCAAATCGTTGTTGGCATCCCGCCAAGTTCAATCCACAACTTTTTCTCCACTGCAAAGACTGCTTGTCAAATTGAGCACCAAAACTCCAAGCGATCACCCTGTGCATACGTGTATATTTGTACGACTTAACGCTACGCCCGCTTTAATTGCACTTGTGCTCATTTTAGGGCCCTCAATGTCACTAGAGTCTTATTGCAAAATACATCCGCTCTCTTATGGCCAGAGACGGTGCCAGTACGGCACTCAGATCCACTGATGTGCCATCCAGAATGTAGTTTTACCTAATCGTGTGATTACTATCCCATTCGCAACGGCGATGACTCCGGTCTTGCTGTGGTCTTCCTAAGTACTACCGCCGACTACTGGGTCTGCATTGAAAAGTGGAAAATCACGTAGAAAGCGTGAGAAGCCTCACATGTTACTGACGTAGTCTTTTACAACGAAGCACAGCTCAGCACAGTGTGCTTCGTAAGGACTACTCAAAGATTGGATTGGTAAGAATGGTTGACTGAAACTTCGAATGAGGAGCACATTCCATTTCTATTGAATTTTCCATTTCAAATTTCGGTCCAAAATAAAGTCTCAACAACCAGTGCGCAGTCTGTACGCGCCAACAGCAAGCAAGGACTCCATCGAACGTACTTCAATTTAGGTCCTTATTGAATCCCAAATTGACTGTGCCTCAATCGAATTAACTCAACAGTGCCCTCAATCAAAATAAATCATCTCAAACTAACTTAGGCACACTTCTCCACGGCAGCGGCTGGAACTAAAACAAACAAACAACCAATTCCATTCCAAAGTTAAACATCGGCAGCATAAGTTCTGAATGCACGCACAGATCACAGCCCCATCCCTCACACACTCACATCCCCCGAGGCGAGCAGTTCATTATACGTTTCCATCACTTTCACTGTTCGTTTGCAGCAAATAAAGCTGAGGAAGAGCAAGAAAAAATATGCAATAACTCGCCCCCTCCCCATTACCCGAAGCCAACAAATATTGACCAATTCCCGCTTGTCTCTTTACAGCTCCAACAACTGGTGCGTTGCCAAAGTTATCCCCTGGGCATGCGAAAGCAGCCGTGATCCACAGCAAAGCTTATGGTAAGTGCCTCGCTCTCGGCTTAGTGTTACATCACTAAATGCCACCCGCACCCCGTCATAATTCATCATGAAACATATTTCCTCTCCTCAATCAACAGATTCGACGACCCACAGCCGACTAACTGGCCAGCAATCCTCCGGCAAAGAAAAAGAAACGAAAAACAAAAGAAAAAGGAAAGTATTCCCTCAATTCGTCCGCGTGAAGCAACGGATACATCACGGTCACCTGGCTCCTCCGGCGTGCACGACAACATAATCAATCAACAGCCATAACAACTCCGGCAAGTGACGTGCTATGGTGATGAGTTCAAGAGGATCAAATTACTTTCCAACCAATCGTAGCCGCAGCTACAGCCTCGTGCCACAAGCACTAAGGCGCGTCCAATCCTTTTGATCCCGCTCCATCGTGTGCGATACGAAATGAACCGGTCGTGAGAACGCCAGCAGCCACATCCGGGCTATAAAATCATCGCCAACAGAAAGACTGCCGGAAATGGCAACCCCCTCAGCTACACACGCAATTTGGACGCAATAATCCAGACACACGCACACATCGAGGAGCTCCCCGCCAACTCCACTCTGTCTCGTCTTTGTCGCTGCGATATGAGTGCCGCCAAGGTATAATCCGGCTCACTGTCAAAGAGAATCATTGAATAGCTCCCCAAGTGGGATCCGCCGAGTAGGACTCGTCTCATTTTTCCTTTACTTGTCGCAAATTCAATTGATAACAACGCCAAAAGTTGAGTGGCACACACATCACGTCGCCCTCCTGCGCAAAGGAGGGGCGAAGGTCAAAGGTTCAACCCCTCGTGCAAATGGATTCAAATGCAAAGTAAGCCGAGTCTCCTCGTCGTCTCAAATTTCAGTCGTTCTACACGCGAAATCCGAAGAGGCCGCCATCATCCAGCAGCGTGTTACTTCAAACACCGACGCCATGAATAATTCATGAGATCCGCCACAAACTGAGCGACTCACTCACTTTCGCAAGCAATCGGCAAGAGAGAACTGACACTTGAGAACCACCAGCTACCTCGAAGAACAAGACTTCCTCGCAGCCCCACACGATGACGGAAATGACGAGAACCGCTGACGCTCGCATCCACTCGATAACTCGCGACGCTTACCGCTCCAGCTGCAACTCAACGCCGGAGGTGTACGCGCCCGCCATGAACGGCAACTACAGGCACCCGCCGCTGCAGACCCTAAACGGTCACTCGAACAGCGCCAGCACCGGCAGCAGCAGCTTAACCGGTCGTGAGGTATTCGAGGAGCGAGAGATGTACTACGTCTCGCCGACAAAGCGGAAAAGCAACCGAAGCGACAACCGCATCGAGAACCTTCATCACTCATCGGGGCGGCGCTCATCGATGACCTGGAACCCTTTGAGCATCGTCAGTGCGTCTGGACAGAAGAAACGCCTCGACGAGGCGCGTTCTCCCACCACCGATAGCGGCGGTGGACTGGTGTACCCACCGCCCTCATATCCGGCATACGGGACCGCACGCCCCGAGACAACGACGGACAACTTCGAGAGCTCCAGCCACTATTCGGACTCCGCAATGCAGCTGTTGCGCTCGGGCAGCTGCAGCGGCGGCGTCAGCGGTATCATTGGCAATAATAATCTCATTACAGCTGCCAGCAGCAGCAGCAGCAGCATTCACACGCTCCTTCCAGCGCCGACAACGACACGTACCACCAATAACGTGACCTTTTCGAATTGCACCGACGAGCGACCGTTTCACTCGAATCGCGGCTCGTTGCGTCGCAGCAAGGGACGCAGCAACCAGTCGCTGTGCAGCTGCGATGCGGGCGCCGATACGGAAATCAATCCGGATCCAGTTCGGCCATTATATCAGTACAGCTTAGATCGACGGAACAAAGGACACACGTACACGTGTGAGCAGAACGCACAGATACTCATGAGACTGGAACGTGAGCGTAATAGAAAACTCTCCACAAAGGATGCAGCGAAGGATGCAGCATCTGTGGCCACCACTAAGCCCGGAATGAATGCCTCGCTAGACACTCAGGTAAGGAAGACATACAATTTCATTGGTTTACACAAAATTTCCAGCTCACCCCCACCCATGCCCATCGATTTTCCGCGCGGGGGCACGACTGGGCCGAGGAAGCAGACGTGTGAAGAACCCTTAGGTTTGTGGCATCCCGACAAATTGCTGTGGATTAGTCGCAATTTGTCTTCATTATGTTTTTCTCAATGCGGTCGTGTTTGCCTTTTTTCCGCATTCCTCGCTTCTGCTCTGCCCTGTGCACGGGTGTTCATCCCGTTGACTTCCCGCAAATAGGGCGCTAGACTTAGCCGTTTGACTCAACGCTCGGCACTCAGCACTCAACACCTATTCGACGAGCCACGAGTGTTCGTGGCATGAGCGGATGGAGCAACGCTTCCGTGGTACCGGGGACAATCAATTTGAATTTGTTGTCTTAGGGGTGAGTGGTGCGATTAATAAAGCGACTAATGGCGTCTGGCGGTCTGCTGTGGCACTGGAGGCGCTCGCAGCAGTCGTCTTCTACAATGCCAGTCGATTCGAGCGAACAAAAAAGTTTATTGGTGCCATTTCGGATAACGTTGTCTGAATCCTGCGGCTGTTTGTGCGGTTATTTGTCCTGGCAGCTTTGCGCGCGTGTTTCGAGGCACACGGGTAGCTTAGGATATGTCTAATTTAGAGCGTTTGGGGGTGCCACGTCCAAATTGAAGATGATTCATCTTTTAAATTGCTTGCTTGGAGGTGTTCATGCAAATGAATGTGCTTGTGTCCGTGATCGTGTCATGGAGCATCTGCCTTTGGAGAGCTTTTGATCGGGATTAAATATACCCTCATCCACAGTGGACATCCGTGGGGTCATGTAGTACAGGGTGACCAGATAAGAACGATACGAAATGAAATTGAAATGAAACAACAACGGTGTGCAAACTAAAATTGATTCTGGCTTCATTTTGATTCTTCTTAATTTGACGTCGTCCGTGATGCCATAAACCGCACCAAACAGTCAAACATTGTGGATGCATTGATGATTGGTTGAACACTTGTGATTTGTCCCTTCCAATAACTGCAATTTAGTTTGTGGATATAGGAGCAATCCTACTTCTTTCATACTGGCCGCTACAATGGCTAGGCTTTCTTCATTTCGCACCAATCTCTGTCTGATTGGTAGACCAAGAGGTTCAAAAGTGTGCAATCACACTCAAACACTTCGATAGTGAGACGAATTGTCTGCACACTGACGCCATGTTGTCGACCGACCTCACGCTGGTATTTACAACTGACCCGGAATTTTGATAATAATTTTCAATAATTTTCACACGTTTCAGGCGTGAAACGATGCATGATTGAATGGCAAACCTTACTGAATAAATTGGTAACTATCATTGCTATCATTGCTATCTGATTACCTTCAGCATGGGATCAACAAACTGTCTTGCCCCCACATTCACGCGTTCTTAGCGTATCTGAGGGCAGCATCTACATGTCTGACGAAATACAGATATTTCTCTGACCAATTGCCAAGAAGCCTTACAATAGTTTTCACATCTACCGATCGTCGCAGCTGGGCAACTATGTTGAACTTGGGCCAGCTTCTGTTCGTATCCCCTGAGACCATGTAGCATGGGGTAGTTTGCACACTCCGGAGGCTGACTTTAAGGCGATTATTGCTTACATATTCAACCTTCGAACCTTTTCCGATGTACGCTATTAAATGCGTCATGGAACTTATAAGACATACAGTCTTTATTTCGAACACAATTTTCCAGGCCAACTGCCTGCTCCACTGCATAAAAAATATTTATTTGTAATGACACGCCTTGCACAAATAAGCTCCGGTCTGCTCAGTAGGCTGTAAAGAATTTAAGAAATGGAATAATTCCTTTCCTCATCAGACCAGCTCTCAAGTCTGGTATGGCCATCGACACGACATCTCGGTCGCAACCATCTCTATCCCTTCCGTGGCATTGTGGGTATGTACGTCGACTCCTACGCACTTGGACCTACCTGTCTAGGTTCGATTCCTGGTACGACAAGAAATACTTTTCACGGCCCCACCTCTTTCGAGTCACTGACGTCCAAAGGATGCTCAAAGAGTAGTGTCTGTCTGGAAAAGGCTTCTCAGACTTGGCCGTTCGGAGTCGGCATAAGACTGTAGGTCCGTTCCGCTCATGAAAGAACAATAGCACGCACAATACAAGTGGTTGCTGAGAAGCTCGGCCCTGGCCCTCTACAGACTGTAGGGCAACCCATATTGTTATATTATTAGTTGTTGAGCGCATTGATTGTCATGCCCTTTGATTGCAGTTATTTACATTTGGCAATGACTTACTCATGCCGAACCTGACTAAAATAGAGAAGAGTCTCTCTACACCTACGCTGAGGAAGGCCTTCTCTAAGTCAATCACAGACCGGTGCATTTTTCTTGGCATTCATTTTCGCGACTTGTACGATTCCGGCAAGCCCACGATGGGTAGAAAGCATTATTCAACGCGTTGCCAAACAGTCAGTTTTTGTGGATGTTACGGTGTCTCAACACACACTTGAGGACGTATCCATTCAACCAAAAATGAGCTTCATCGCTAAACAAAATTCGCTTATGTTCTATACCACTAAAAAAAACACCCTTTACATCCTTAAAACCTTTACCAAGGACTTTTCGATTGTTTTGCTCTGAGGTAATCCCAAAAGCTCCAGCCGCCATTAAGCATCAATAATTCAAGTTTGTGCCAATGTGACCTGTCTAAACCTTTAATTTCTTTCGTTTTTGTATGGACAATTAAGCGAGTCGCTGTCAATGATTGGACTGTGCGACACTACTGGCAACGTACGAGTTAGTTTTAGAATGCAACTAACAAGCCTCTCTCACAATTTCTAGCTTCAAACACTAGCTTCATAGACCTCCCTCTTATGTTGACATTGGTTGCGCCCTGTTATCCCAAAGGAGGGGCCATAGGCTCGCAGGATCCATGAATACATGGTAAAATACAAGCAACAACACTTAGAACGTCCATCTAAAACTGAGGCAGCCTTCGTTTAATGTCCCTCTGAGATGCAGGTACAGAAATTCCTTGATATGGTCTTATCGCGCTCAAGTGACAAGATGCCCATACCATTAACCAGCATTCAACGTCTCTATCCCTGCTACCGATCTGTCCCCAGGACCGAACAATTGAACACTCGTTATAAGCGAGCTTCGCAATCAATGTCGTACTCTCTTAAATTCTTGTCATTCCATTTAATTTATTCAACTGTCAAAATCAATCTCTGAATAATTTGTCCTCGATGCATAATTACATTTTGCAATTCCCAGGCGGTCGCCCCCCCCCAAAAACCCTTCTAAAAATGTCGACTGAGTCCCCGCCAAGGCGTCGTATCCCCAAAGGGACACTTGTCCGGTCATAGAAGTTTCGCGATGTCCCAACCATGGGGGCGGCTCTCCACCTTAGCCTTCCCTCCCCTCAAAGAGCGACGTCGCAGAAGAATGAGCGTTTGCCTTCCTTTCTATTTCACCAATTGTTTATAAAGAACGCCGCAAGCCCACTGGTGGCAAACTGAGAGTTGACTGCCGTCCCGCACTTGTAGGCTTCACTTGTAAAAGAAACAAAAACGAAAAAAAATTGCACAAAATTAATATCTTGACAGGTCATGTCATTCCCAGGCGCTTGCACACAATTGTTGGCTTGTCCACCTCCACCGACACGGCCGTCAGCACGGAGGGCTCCCCAACCTGAGCCGCAGCGAACTAGTGTCGGCAGAGTGTGCGAGTAATTTTCCCCTGTTGCTCCACTTTCTTTTCACTTTTATTCTTATTCTTTTATTTTGTGTCGTTTTTTTTCGCTCCTTGTTTTTCATCCATTTTAATCAAGTGCACGTAAATAGAATGCGGTGTCGGTGGAGCGGATGAAGTGAAAGATCAGCAGGATGTGATACACAGTGGTAATTGCTTTTTGTTGCACACTTTCATCGCTGCTTTATTTCACAGCTACGACGGTGTTTTTTTTTAGGACACTTTTGAGTGATGGAATAGGCCTCCCGCGGAGGTGTGGGGTTTGAAAAAATAATTTCGCCAAAATGTTTTCATTTCATGTTTTTCTGCTCCTTTCCGGACAATAATTTTTGATTGGGTCAGCCAAATGTTAGGCGTTTCTTTTTGCTGTTTCTGCTTTGTTTTTGCCTTTCCCAGTTTTCGCCTGTCCACCCACGGGCAGTTTAATTTGTTTTAATTTTGCTGAACCCCGGCCAAGCTGACAGCAGGTACACAGAGATTGTTATCTCCGCGGTGCGTTGTGCAAATTCATTCAGTGAGATGATTTTGCTGGCCCTGGCCGAGGAAGAATTCTCAGGAAACTATTAAACTTGCGAGGGAGCATGGAAAAGAATTGCTTGGGTGCGTCCCACAGATCGTCAAGCTTAATGGTTTTATTCACTGTCAAGTGAAGGGCATACGTTTATTGTCTCGTAAAAAATATTAAATTCCTGAGTCAAGTGTGCAGCCTTCTTTTGAAAATCACATCATTTTTCTAACGACTGGGCTAAGATTTTTCATCAAACCCTTATATTGTTCTCCCACGAGATGGACGGAACTCACAGTCTCTGACCATAGGCACTGACCCGGGAGACGTATTTCCGAGAATGAAAAAATTAAAGTTATTGTGTTGTGGAACCATGAACATTCACACGCATTTCTTTCTTTAGTTCCAGTATCCCCTTGTATGGCATGGGGCCTCAACTACGCCTACCCGGCATCGAGTTCAATTTCTGGTAATCTGCCTCAACTCTCACCACCTTTTCCCTAACTGCAACACTTCGCTCTTCATCGTTCTTTGCCAAGTTTTCTTCCGACCACCAGGTCTTCTACCGTCTTTTGAACCTCTTATCCTTTGCTAAGCTTGAATATACACGTCCACTGCCACTTCCGTCCTTGCCTAGTGATGTCTAATGTCTATTTTCTCCACTGAAGATGTTCATCGGAGATACGGTCGAGCCAGAAAATTCGCAATATATTACGTAGGCATCGATTGACGAGTGTTTGTAGCAAACCTAAAACAAAACCTTATTATTCTCCAACAAGAAACCAAGAAATCAGTCGAGCAGTTTTGTGTATTTTCTACACCTCCTTGTTTCCATTGTCACACTTCAAGTTTGCTGATGGCCCGTGCCTGAACTAAATTGCATTATCCTGTCGGGCTGTATTTTATGCATTCGATCTACATAGTGTCTGGAGACATAGAGCAACTCCAGCTTCAAGAGTATTCGACTCCCACTCGGGCAACTGGACAATGCAATAGAAGAAGCCCACGAGCGTCAACCGATGGCGCACAGGAGTGGAGAAGGCCAGCTTGGGGTGCATGATTGAAGGCAGCTGGCTAAAGAGGCTCGTTGGTTATGGCCCGGACTGTAGCTCCATCAGATTCGATAAGTTTGGTCCAGTTTCTATCGTATTTAAATCCTCTCCTCCCATCAAATTTTACAAAAATTCTACAAAAGATCAACCGGCGTATCTTCCTTTTAGTCCGACAAAGGATTTCTTTTTCCGATTTTGGAACTCACAACCACACTGAAAGACGGCCGTGAATAAGGTTTTTGTTAAAACCGGCTATCTAAGCATAGACGCGAATGTGACACCGCGTCGTGCACCAACAAATCGAGGAACACGAGTATGGTCGTCGACGGTACTCGCATGATTTGCGCTGGATACATTTTATCAGCTTTCATTTCTGTTCCAGCAAGCACTTTGGCGATGAATCGCTGTCGTCACGTCAGCATGTGCGGGCAATCACACGAACTTTTTATTGATTGTGCCTCTTGTTTTGGGCAAACCCAAGATCACACTATAAGCCGCATTCTTTTTCGTTTTCTTTGTGCTATAGCCCACATAGTCTAAAACCAAACAAACCCTCCACATAGCGCGGTTCCCGACTGGTTGCCTAAAATTGCGCACACCTAGTTGGTTAATGTCCTTCTGCACAAGTCACCCCACTTTAGATGCGGACGTCCTTTATTGCGTTGATTCACAGGCGAAAGCTGTCCTGGACTGAGCCAAGAGACCTGGAATGAATCACGTCCCTGAACAGTCCGTACAGTTCGTGGTTAAATCTCACACGGACTCCGTTTGCAAGCAAATCTAAAAATGGCCATTTTTTGCTGATTTAAATTTGGTTAGATTTTTAGCTTGTAATCGGATTCGAATAATACACGTGGGAACACTTAACCACAGGTGTACAGAAGTCGTAGGTACGTCTAGTTGGGCCGATGTGGCAGTTGGAAGATGAACTAGGAAAAAGCTTAAAAATCGTGTATTATGCACAGTACTCGTGAATCTTGCGTGTGCCACTCGTGTTGCTCTCTCATGAGTGAAAGGGCCCTACAGCCGACCACGTCTACCAGAGCCTCCAACGGAAACAGGACCAAATACGGCATGGTGAGCTTTTATTTTGAAATTGTCCATGCCTCTGAGCAATAAAGCAAATCTTGTTTAGTGAAGTGTCTTGTGTACAGCTTGATTCCTCGAACGGGGTGTCTAGTGCCTATTGGCCTCCTGAGCCTTAAGAAGCAGCAAGAGGTATAGGTATAGGGAGGAGTTTGATATCGGCACCGATGATGTTTGCACTGAAGTTCTTGGTGTATGGTTGGATCGATTTGCCTCGTCCCTGCGTGTACCAAGGATCTTTAAAAGCAACAAACAGACCATGTACTCATACGTCTCTACCGCAGTGTGTGGACTCCTTTATAACCGTTTACTTTCATCTCAGACCTTGCTTTCATCTATGAAGGTCACCAGCAGGATGCTCCCTCTTAGCAAGACTGCTTATGTCTCTTTATTTATTTATTTATTTTAGGGAACTATGTCAATATTCTTCAACATTCCCTCTTGCGTTTTGTAGGCAATAGTTGTCGTGACTCCGAATCAGTCAGAATCGCATCAGAAGCAATGTTCATTAAGAACACGCTCTTAGCCGCTCTAGTTGGCATCCTCCTATCACCATCCAGGTGATCCCTGCACCCCCTTTCACTTGCAGTTGCTGCTCACTCGCCCTTAATTCTGCCCTCCCCATCCCATAATACCTTCTCTATATTTGTTTGCTAATTTAGTCCGCAGATTAAGTCCTCTCATCCAGTCACCCTTCGAATTGTGTTTCTCTCCATCGATGAATCTGATTTCTGTATTTCTGATGTCGAGGATCAAATGTCAACGACACACTTATTCACTACCGGCTACTTGGCGCAGAGGAGCACGAACTTATATCAACAATTCTGCCGCTCCTGGTAAAAGTTTCACCCTGAGAAAATTTCCATTTTTCGCAGCTGTCAAGCAAAATTATGTAAACAGCGAATGTTTGAACCGTTCCCGTTTCGTAAATAAAACTTAATTTTTCCAGAATAATGGAATCAACTTATGGCCTGTAAATCGCAGAAAATTATCAATGTTTATGTTGGGTACGTCTCAGATGAGCCATTGTTTTCGATGACTTTTCGATACACATCGACCCATAACTCGGTCGTATCTTGACGTGTCGTTTTCGGAGTGTCAAGAGCTTGATGCACGAATGTGTGCATCAGGCCACGGTCTCGGTTGACAGAACATATCGCCAAAACGCGAAATAACTCGTTCAGCCATTTATTGTTCTTGCAACAAAACCAAACCTTGTCGTGCAAGATGTAGATTTGAGACCAATAAGTGGTTTATAACTGGACGCTGGCAGCGACACCTTTCTCATCTTCGAAGAATTCTGCACCAATGACACCATCGAACCGAATTTCACACCATTCAGCGACTTCTAGTGGACACAATAACTGCTGCCTTTCGACAGGTAAGAGTACATGTTGATTTTAACTTCAACTTGTGTTGCAGAATTTGGTTTAAAGTCAATCGGACGCAGAAGCGATGAAGATGGCTGACAGACACTTAGTTGCGGCTAGGTTGTTGAAGATGTAATCCCTCTCGGTTACGTTTCCTTCGGGAGAAGAGAGCGGTTCGCAGTGGTTTCCTGCCCATGCCCGTCCTTCCAGTTTCTGCTAAAGTCACTATAAAACTTCCAATGGCTCAGTGCCCAGTAATGAAGCCGATAGCAGTTATGGGAGTAGGCTTGCTCGGTCTGATCAGGCTGTCTGGTCATCTCAGATTGGGAGTAGACCGTAATCGTTTCGTAGCGAAACACCCTATGCCATGAGACCATCTATGATCTACTACATGTGATCTTGGACCATGGATTGGATTAGATGGCGGATATCCCTCAGAAAAGTGCATTGAATTGGTGGCCTTTCTACTGAGTTCGTCAGTTTTGCAATTTTCTGGAATGTCAAAGTGCCCCGGCACCCACATTAGAAGGACGCTAAAATACTCAGCCATTTTGTTAAGAGATAGGCGGCAGCTCATGGAAGTCTTCGTGTTAAATAAGACTCCATCCAGACTTCCAGTAGAAAAAAACCGGGGAAGGGGGGATGCTAGTTGAGGAGCTCTTCTCGAAGAGGAGCATGAGATCGGTGTATCTCGATATGGATCTAAGTCAGTCAAGGATGATAGAGTCCTTGTATAACTGAAACAAGGATAACAAATTGGAAAACCCAGTGCCAGTAAACACCTATGCAAGAAACGAGTATGACTGCGCCGCAATGAGTCCTCATTTTTTTGAGCGACATGAAATGAACAAGCTCAAGTATTGAGCATCGTCACAGTTTCCCCATCTTTCTTGGACACTCCGCGTCAGTGCCACTTCTCGTGCTTACTGGCCAACCTTTCGCCGAGCCAATTTTTGACTTCTTCGTAAGAACGAAAGTTCTGTTCCACAAGTACGCGAAACATAAGCATTGCAATGACAGGGAATAGCTGATTACCATTCCCAGCACCCGGTTTACACCCAGTCCCACCTCGTCATGGAGCACCATTCCTTTCAGATCACACCTGTCGTGCTAGCAACATAATGAAGATCTCCAGAGATACTATCCACCTTAAACACAACTTCAAAGACATCAGCAACTTCTTGACATCACAAGCGAACCCTTCGTCATTGCACCGAAAACCTCGGCCCCCCCGGCAAGCCAGTAATCGGATGTCCTACTATTTTCCTCCAAGTGTCGGTCTGTAAATTAACCCTTTCTGAGGAATATTAGCAAAGCAATCCGCAAATGAATGATATACTACCGTGCCCATAAATTACTCCAAGACACTGAGAAACAAACAACTCGAACCGAAAAAAATCCCCTAAATGGAGTGAAATCCTTCGGGATCGCTGCTACCCTTATCATTTAATATCCTAAAAGTGTCCATGCCCAGGTGAAAGGTGTACCATCCATCCCACCCATTCATCCCACGGCGCAGCGCTTCAATCCGACGTAAGGCGATAGACTTCAGTCACGGGACCGATGTCGAAAAATCTAATTTCAACTGAACAAACGGACTTAAGACCCGCCGACGAACGGACAAAAGGGTTGATGCGGCGGCAACGGACTCAGGACGAAAAAAAAAATAAAATCACTTACTGCGCAAAGCAAATAATGAATTCGTTTAAATCAAATTCAATTTCAGCAGAAAGGCGACTGCGGCATTCCAGTGCCGACAGACAGCTCACGCAGATTTACCTCCACGGCCTGGCCTATGTATCGTGTAGAGCAATTCCCCCCCCCCTCCCTCGGCGAAGGTCAAGTGATTGTTGTTCCTGCTCGTCGCTCTGCATCCCCCCAGAGTGGTATACAAAGTTTAAATCGTTGGCTCGTTGCTCCTTGATTGAGCCCGGCCGAGTGGGTGCGCGGCGGCGGTGGGAGGGATGTGCAATTGAAATGGAATCCTCTTTGCCGGGGGAAAAGCGAAAAATAAAATCGAAAGGGTTACACCCTCGACTCGAGTGTTTTTCTATCTTTTGTCTATTTTCATTTGCCTTCACTTCATATCTACGAGGCAGTGCCGTGCCTTTGATACGGACCTTGATCGATAAATCTCCTGGTATGCATGAATAAATGACTGCTTGTGCTTTCATTTGCTGAAAATGGAGCTGGTCTCTCTCTCTCTCTCTCGCTTAACGAGCGATCCTGGTGACTTGGGAATTGATTCTTGAATCGGAATTGCCATGCCGACGGAACTAATAGGTCAGCCCGGCTGAGGAATTGATAGGTTCTTAGGTTGGTTGAATTTAATTTAATCCCGATGGAAGTTGCAAGAGGTAACTGAAAAAGCTGGCCGAAATTTCGCAATGAATGCGTATTTTTCAAAGCAATTCGTTTTCGAAATGAATCTCCATCAACTGCGGCCCTATGGATCGCAGTTCATTGGAGGGTATTCGATGGAATTCTTTGATTACGCATTTGCCAAGGTCTTAGCTGGTATTTGCTTAACTGGATGGATGAACTGGAATTCAAATCGTTAGGTTGCGATTCTGTTCCAGACAGGTTTAGTTGAACGGGGTGATAACCGCAATCTAGGATAATTGACCATCTGTCTGCCTAGGTAATTCCCTCACTGGGAACCTGACTAGAAGCAGCCTTCAATGTAAAGAAATAAATCAGAGCACTTCATCTGTACACAGATTTACTTTCAAACAGCACATAATTACTCCCCTAACTTCACTTCAATATTTTTCATGAACATTTGCAAAACACTGTTGCATTTTAAGCGATCTTTTGTCAACGCTTTTGTTAAACTTCGCTTGCTGAGACCGCCGCGCTGATACTTATGCCTTGCCCATTGGATTCCATAGCACGGTGGATATGGAATTTTCCGATTCCATATAAAGGGTGTTTTTTCAGAGGTATAAAAAGGTTTTTTAACTTTGCAACACCATTTTCACTGGCGGCCATTTTGTCAGCTGTCAAGTGACATGAATAGACTGGCGCTTGAACAACGCTTCCAAATTGTGCAAATTTATTTTGAAAATCATGATTCTGTCCGGAATGCGTATCGCGTCATTTTAACCATACTCGCTTTTGGATGAATGGATATGTCAATTAACAAAACTGCAGTATTTGGAGTGATGATAATCCTCAAGTGTATGTTGAGACACCGTTACATCCCCAAAAACTGACTGTTTGGTGTGCTTAATGGGCTGGTGGAATAATTGGTCCTTACTTCTTTAAAAACGATGCTGGCCAGAACGTTACAGTCAATGGTAACTGCTATAGAACCATGATGATTGACTTTTTCGTTCATCAATTGAACAACCATAATGTGCAGGGGCTGTGGTTACAACAAGACGGCGCAACATGTCACACAGCTCGTGCCACAATTGATTTATTGAAGGAAACATTTGGTAACCGCATAGTTTCACGTTACGAACCCGTGAATTGGCCTCCAAGATCGTGTGATTTAACGCCGCTTGACTATTTTCTGTGGGGATATGTGAAGTCGCTCGTCTACGCCTATAATCCCACTATTCGCCTAGTTATTGCCGATATACGACCACAAATGTTGGAAAGAGTCATCGAAATGGCCTTTTATAAACAGGTGGCCCGTGGCGTTGTGGGTATGTGCGTCGACTCCTACGCACTCGGACCTACCTGTCTAGGTTCGATTCCTGGTACGGCAAGAAATACTTTTAACGGGCCCACCTCTTTCGAGTCACTGCAATGTTCAAAGAGTATAACTGTCTAGAAAAAGCTTCTCAGACTTGGCCTTTCGGAGTCGGCATAAAACTGTAGGTCCCTTCCACTTGTGATAGAACAATTGCACGCACAACACGAGTGGTTGCTGAGAAGCTAGGCCCTGTCCCTCTACGGGCTGTAGCGCCACCCATATTATTATTATTATTATTATTATTATACCCTCCGTGAATCGAGAAGAGAATTGCACGGCTTTATCGCGGATGATGAGGATGAACTAAAATTTAAAGGCGGAAACAATTTGTTTTTGTTTCAAAACTTTCCTTCAACATATTTTTACTGAAAAATTTGGCATTTTCCTCCATAACGAAATAATTCATTTCATCAAAGATCATTCTACATTTCTATTCGCTTATTTTCTTGTTCACATTTTTTATACGCATTGAATTGTGATGCAACCTTTAGAAACACATCAGTTCTGTGTCTAATATTGACCCTGAATGATGTCACAAAAGGATAACCTTTGCTGCCCAGAACACCTTATTTTATGTAGAGACCAAGATCTGAATTTTCTGCAATATTTTGTTTTGATTTTCAAGCTAATTTTGAAAACGCCTGTCTTGTTAAATCTCTTACTGATCTTTTAAAGTTAATCAGCCGATCCTAACATACGTACATTTGCAAAGTTCATTTAAGCTTTTCTTAAGTTGGAAAAAAAAATGCTTTCAAGTGGCTGCCACTTAAGCATCGATAAACATCCAAAATGATGATGACATAAAATTTCATCACACGTAAATGTCTTCGTCTTCTTCTGAAGTCCTCCTCACGCTGACTGCAACTCTTGAAGTAGATACGACTGCCATTTGAAGCTAATCTTAAGGAACGAATTAGCTTACTCCCAATATCCCAGGGGAGTTTCATCATTTCATCGATTCCTTAGTATCTGAGCGGCATATCCTCTGGCAAAATGTGGTTCCTCCAAAGTATGTCCTTGTCTTCGACACAGCACAAACGGCGGCGAATGAATGAATGGCATGAAGATCCACATTTTATAGGCTATGTCCTAATCGAGAATGTAAGTCGTCAATCTCCCAGGTTTCCTTGCAATCCGAACAGGCATTTAGGAGCTCCATCTCCACAAGCATTGAAATGTCGAAACTATCAAACATTCCAACATGCTGTGTGGGGTGGTGTTGCATGTGTTCGGTAGAAGTTCATAGTAAATTCAGCACGTTCTAGTTTGAGCTCGTCTAATATTCAGAATTACCCTTGCAAAAAATGTTGACACGGACTCTTCTGTATCTGCTTGCACTATTTAAATGTACATACGTTCACATATTTTATTCCTATCTAAAGACCTTGCTGCTAGCATACATTTAGCTTGCAACATTTTACATAATTTCGATTGAGTCTCTGAACTCCTTCTAGAAGATCTCCGAAATACGTCAGGAGAGTGGCATGTTTACAAATGTATATTGCATAGAGTCTAATTTAACAGGCATCAAGGAAGATTCAAAGTCCCCCTGTCTCACTGCTGCCTTACTCCGCGTCAGTAAGGCATTTCCATCGTCTCCTTTGCTTTTGCAAAATCGCTGTTTCCTCGCAAATTCCCTCGGAAATGCTGCGCCACTTATCACATCCGCCCCCCGTACCGTAGTATTCGCTTCTTATTCGCTGTGGCATGCCGTCTCATTTGAACGTCGGATTTGTCCGCATTTGTGGTTAGACCATGCTTTGATACATCCAAGTGGTTTGCTTTTCTCCCCGTCATGATGGTTGACGCTCTGCACTGGCCTACTTCGAATCCCATCTAATCCAATTGACTGCACGCGTCCTTGTTGCCTGTTTCGTCTGAAGGATTGTCGAACGCCCCTCGTTGGTGTTATCTATCCAGAGTTACTTCACATGAAGAGATTGGATGCTCAGGCATTTCGCTTGCGCCCATCTGTCGTTGGCGCCCATCTCTTATCCACTTGACTTCGTTTCGAGTCGAAAACAAATCGTCTATTTTAAATATGCTCCCCCTCCACCAACCATCACGAACTCGTCGTCGTCGGACTCCCACACCAAGAACTCACTCATGTGGATACAGAGATATGTTTGCGTTGAGACGCTCCGCTTGAATATACGACACACTTCGTTAGGTCCCTTTTCCTGTGCGCACAACAGAAAGAGTGCAGAGTTTTTGCAGACGTCCTCAAGCGTTCTTCATGCCTCAAAGGAAGAATGCCATTGTTCCCTCATCTGGCGTTCGCTTTCAAAGGCAAACTCCTCGGGGAGAACGAATTCGATTGCTGCTCTCTGCGAACCAAATATCCTTTTCCTTCGCTCCTCAGTCATGCGTTTAAGAGGATTGAGTGTCCTGGGGAACTAATTCCTCACCAATTGGTCCAGTCTCGATTCCCACTTAAAGTGCTGGAAACTCGAAATCACATCGACACCCTCGATAGCGGCCCAAACGATCGGCAAATTCCTGCGCATCAAACCGAATTTCAAAGATGTCCTCAAAAGTGTTTTCATGTTTGCCCCCTCTCTCGCTTCTTCTTTCTTTCAGAGCGATTCACAATCGGACGGGGACGTGATACCGCCACCACCGCCGCCGGCGCTGGCAAATCGAAAACCACCCACCAGCCTGTTTCACACTGATTTACTACCCGATTGCGGTGGCAGTGGGGGCAGTGCGAATGGCAACTACGACATGGCATCCTCAATACTGGACGATTGTACGTCGACAATCATGAAGTGTGCCAACGCCGGCTCCAACCTGGCGTTCACTTTGGGCCAGTCGGTGAAGCCGGATGTTTGTCATGTCAACACTGCCGAGGATCGTGAACATAGCGCTCGACTTGCCACCTTAACGGGCAACGGCGCTGCGAACATTTGCCCATGCATACGAGATGACTTCTCCATCAGCAGCAGCGCCCTCATCAACAAGATGAAGAAGCCCGACGAGGAGGAAACTGCGATGTGTACATTCCATGCCTACAATCAGCTTCAGCACCACCACCAGCAGCAGCAGGAGCAGCATCAGCATCTGGACAAGTTCAATAACCACAGCAGCCTCAGTTTAGGTAAATACAATACAATTGGACCAAGCAGCGAGTATGCAAAGCAATTAGCTACCTACGCCACGTTCGCCCACCATCAGCAGCAGCAACAGCAGCACCACCACCTCCTCCACCACTCCTCGACCGCAGGCAGCCTCAAACACAATCAACAACGTAATCTAGAACGACTGCGTTGCTTGTCACAATCTCTATCGAATTTTTCCACCTGCGCCTCCACGGACCCCATGCATCATATGCAGCAGTCACACCACCACCTGAACTCGCACCCATATCAGCAGCAGCAGCAGCAGCAGCATCATCATGTGGGCGATGTTTACCATCCGGATGGATACACAATGCACTGGCACCCGAACTGCATAAACAAGGATCGGTCAAGCGGCGGCGTTGGTGGTGGTGGCGGCAGCGGCAGCGGCGGCGGCGGTGGCGGGGGCCTTGTCGATTTGACAACAATGCCAGCGACACTCGGCCGTCATCCGTACACACAGTTTCAGACACCTGTGAATGCGTTCAGCAGCTGCAGCTTCGGCGGTTCGAACATAATAAACAGCTCGTTCACCACGCTGGCCAGCGGCTCGAGTAGTGGCCTTAAGGACAAACTGCAGCACGAGCAGATTGAGCAGCAGTTGCAGCATAAGCAATTGCAAAAGCAGCTGCACTCGTCTAGCTCGACAATGAGCATCATGCCGTGGAAGCACCGCCAGTGTCCCAGCCGGGGTTCATCGAGTTCGGGAACGAATTCGTTTCGTAAGTATATTTGACTTGTGTGTGCACCTGAAGCAGGAGCCCCTGGTCTTTGCTTCTGCTTCAGCTGCTGCTCCGAAATGGTTTCCAACTAAAATACCGTCATTTTCGCACCTCTTTTCAGGATTCGATGCGGCCAAGCACTGGCTCGCTGTCAGTTCGATACTCCTGATAATCGGCGCTGCAAGTGTTGCTGTCCCACTGGCCTTACGTGTAGCTGCAAGTGAGTATCCACCGTCCCACCAGACCCTCCTTTCTCCTCACGTGTATGTGTTACTTTTGACAGGTGCTCCATTTGAAGAGCGCTTACAAGTGGCTATTCAACTCCTGGATCAAGTGCCTTTAATCGATGGGCATAACGACTTACCGTGGAATATTCGCAAGTTCCTGCACAATAAGCTCAACGATTTCAAGTGAGTAGACGTGCGCCCCATGACCTCTTTTCTTTCAGCTTTATTTGTTTCCCCCATTCTCCCTTTCTTGCGTTGTCCTTTGATAATCTCGACTCACCCATCCTATCGTCAAACCCACCGCAGCCCAGTCGGGCACTTTCAATTAGTTTCGTTTGAACTCGTTTTCTTTTCCATTTTCCTTTCAGTTGTTTCGTGTCATTTGATTTCTCATTCCGGTCTTGTTTGCTTTACATTTTCCTTACATTTTGCAGCTTCGACGAGGATCTAAGGAATGTCATGCCCTGGGCCAGAAGTCAGTGGAGTCACACGGATCTGCAGCGGCTGAAGAAGGGTCGTGTTTCCGCACAGGTAAGGCGTTTCTTCGTCACTGTCTCCTTTTCAATTGCCCCTCCCTTCGCATTATTTGCTCGAAATTAATTTAAAACTGAATTGAAATAAGCACACAAAAAAAGGAAGAAATTGAAAATCGATTCTGGGGCGGGCGACGAAATGCGGATGGAGGAGAACACGCATTTGACAGTCAGCCATTCGGCAAAGGACATCATTTGCTCGTTCGTCCTGATTGAATGCCAAATGAAAGCGCACGAAAGTTCGGAGAGAAAAATCGAAAAAATGTCTAGATGCTGTGCGAGATGACCAGATGACGGACGATTCAGTGACTTTTCGAAGGATTCGATTTTTGTTCCGTCCTCAGTCAGTCCAAGCCTTTTGTCGGAAGATCGGAAGCATTTTGGTGGTTTTTCAATTGCTTGGTATTTGATTACCAAAAAAGTACGGGAAAATTGCAAATGGAACCAAACTGTTGATTTGAGCTGATGGACCGATGCTTGCCATTTGCTTGGTACTTTTTCAAGTGAACGTTGGCTAGGACTACGTTTTAAAGGGACCATACGAAGAGTCTAATGTTTAGTCACTTTTTCACCCACATTGCCTGGTAAACGCATATCAACTTCGAGGGGTGGCTCTGTTACTCAATTGGCAAAGAAACCGCGATTGGCAAGAGTTATCCTGCGTTTAATATCGCTGGAAGCCGAGGTAGACGAAGTCCTTAACTACCTCGAAAGTACATCTGTCTACGGTGACGTTGTGACCAAGTCGTCAATGATGTGTGCCCTTTCTTGAAAAATCACCTTTTTATGTCGTCACCGACCTTGATGGAGCAGCGAGTCTTGCACACTCTGACAAGTTTGGCAGGAATATCAACACTGGGCAGATGGTGCAGGTTGGTGACTGAATAAGCGCTCGGGGAAGTTCCCTTATTTGCCCAATAAATGACGAAGACGAAGCAAATACAGTGTTGATCGCACTGAAGCTTAACAACAACCATTTGTGTACATGCTCCATAAATCAAGAGCAGTTGCTTATATGTAAGCTCTGTGTGCACTCGAACGTTGATTGAATATTCCACGCTTCTCAAACCTCGTTTCAATTCGAACGATTTCCATCAACGACCAAACGTCGCCTCTGAGACGGAAACCCATTGCAGTCTCAAAATACATTCCGCTTGCATTCAGATGAGAACCTCATTTTCTGCAAAACACCACTCGCCCACCGAAGCGTCCCAGAGTCGCAGTTGTTCGGGAGGAAAAAAAAAAAAAAACAGTGCCAAAAAGTTTCCACCTCACGTCATCGCAACCGGCATTAAAATCAATACACACCAATTGTGAGGAATAGAGGAGGACAACTTGCGAAGAAGAACTTTTCTCCCGCAGTTTTCCATAAAAATCACTCGACTTTCTGGAATTCATCTCGACTGCAATCGCAGCTGCACACAATCGTCCCGAAGTTACAATTTTGAAAACTTTCAGCCTCTCACAGTGCGGCCTGCTTCCTTCCGCGAAACGCCCGGGCGCTAAGTCCAACAGAAAGGAGTACAAAAAGCCAGCGGCTGACTGCGCGGCAACGGAACACAACTCGAGGAGAAAAATAAGACCGCATTTCGAGTTCCTTCGGAATCGCTGCTAATGTTATTCCCCCGGTAAGACGTCCTTGTTCCTGTGCTTTGGCTCCGCTCCTCCTCTGCCTCAGTACCCAGCCGGTCGATTGTCAGCCTCTAACATGGCGCTTACTGGCGTATCGCAGGATTTCCAAATAAATAACGCCGCACAATGTATCCACCGCAGGAGAAAGTCTCGACGAATGGAAGGCATATGAATGGGCATCCGCATTCGCTGTCCTGCTTCGGTTTTCCTTCCACCCTCGTTTCGGGTCGTTACGTTTTTCCCCATTTTCTCGGGTGGCTTAGCCTATGAGGGAGTCTAGGTGGAGGTGCACAGCACCCATGCGGAATTCCTTCAACAATAACAGAACATTGTACGTGATTCGTAAATACCTAAGTTCATTTGTTATGCTGTCATCGCGGGCTCCAGACATGGGGGGATGGTAATTCAATAAAGCTGAAATGGGTACGGGCCGGAAGTGGAAGACAATGGCAATGGTTTCGGGTCTAGAAATCCAGAATGAATTAGTAAATGGGTGCATTGTTGGGTAGTGCCACTGGAGTGGACACTAACATCCAGGCACGGTGGACAGTTAATTTCTGGTGAATTGGAACGTTCCTAATGGACGTAGAAAAAGCCTTGTTAGATGAACTAGATTGCTTTGTCAGAAAGGAAGCCTTGTCTGATGAACACGATTAGACGAGAGATGGCAATTACGACTGAGTTGTGGCAGGAGACAGATGGGCAAACACTTTGGTGGTGGATGGGGACATACGTAGATGCTCAGGCTTGACATTTAAAGAAAGTCATAGACGAATTATAAGATGCTGTCGAAATGTCAAAAAAGGTGTTTCATCACCTGTTACGAAACCCGGTAACAATACCCATGAATAGCGCTCGAACACTTTCTGTTCTGGAATTTTCAACCGAATCCGTTCTTATTGCACCGTCCGCAACCCCGACGCCCATCATGACGACCAGTTGTTCATACTTTAAGGGGCCACTGATTCGAATGACAGTATCATTTGAAATTGCTCCAAGCTTAGCTATCTCTCTTGCATTAAGATTGCCGGACCCAAATGGGGATTCCGACCCAGAATAACACCCTGGTTGTACAGGGTGGGCCATCTAGTGGTTTATTTTTTAAATCATAGGTTATTTAGACACTGACAGCTGTTCGCCGTTCGAAATCGTGACAGAAATTGAGTATCATACCTCCGCGGAACGAAATGAGTCGCATTACGCTTGAGCAACGTTGGGAAATATTGAACATTTATTTCCAAAGCGAGTGCTGTGTAGCCCCAACAGTGCGAATTGGGGGGAGAAGACACCACCGACAGTATGCTAGTGGACAACACTCATGATCCGCGTCGTCGTACGGTACGCACAGATGAGAATGTGGCTGCTGTGACCGAGAGTGTGAGACTCAATTCACTAACGTCAACTCGCCACCGATCTCAACTTTTCGGTCAACGGTGGCCGTTACAGAGCCATGTTAACCGAATTTTTTCACTGAAATGGAAGACATGGATTTGAACGACCTCTGGTTCATGCAGAATGGCGCGTCATGTCACATAGCCACAATCTATCTTTTGAGCACCAAAATCCCAACTCGTGTTATCAGCTGGCTTGGCGATGTCAATTGGCCGCCTCGGAGCTGCGGTTTCGGACTTTGTGGGGAAGCCAACAATCTGGAAGCGATTCAAGTCCTTACGGCCAATATCATCGGAACTGCGACAATGTGTGTTGTGTGGGATTCCTAGTTTTGCGCGTTGATCTCCTATCGGCCATTATCCCGTACAAACCGCCACCAATCTAGCGATACCTCCTCTACAAGCAATGAAGTGCAGATCCCTCCCTAGCCCCCTCATTGGCCTTCTCATCTCCTGGGATGTCACTGTGACCGGGAAAGGGTGATTTTGAGCTGGCCTTCTAATGCCAGCTTAGCCCAACATTCCTGCACTGGTTAAGAATATGAAGCCAATGATCTATCTGGGACGCAAGGAATTGCAGCCGCTGGGGTTTACGGAACTACTCCTATAACTTCAGAGCAATGTTTTACATGTTTCCTTTAGAAGACTTCGAAATAAACCACATAACGTCCCTAACCCGGTTGCAATGGAAATCTACACAGACGGATCCAAATCGGATGAAGGCATATATAGGTGTATATGCTGGATTACCAAAGATTTCTATGGCAATTCGTCCGCAGAACCTATGCAGTTTATTCGAAGCAGAAGTAACAGCCGACCATAGTCCGATAGTTAGAAGGCTGTGGCAGCACCATCAATTAACTTGAGGATGGTAAAACTCTGCCGCCTATCTATAAAGGCGGATCTATATATTCCGGGCAACGAAATAGCCGATGAATCAGCAAGGACGGCGGCAGCTCTGCCAGTGGCACAAAATTAGGAGACACCACCTCACCCACTGAAGGCAATCAAATCATTGCTACTGACAAACGCCGCACGATCAAAAACCGTGGATGGGTGGTAATAGGTACCTTGTAGGTCATAGAAAACGTGTGTGCCCTGCATTCAATTTAAATAAAACTTAAGCTCTCCTGGAGTTGGACAGGAAGGAAATAAGCAATCTGAACTGAACTGCGCTCTACAATGATTTCTGTAGAAGATGCAGGAATGAGGGGGAAGAGGAAACCGTGTAACACCAACCTAACAGAGTACTTTAACGACCTTGAGGAACTGACAAACGTTAATGATCAATTTCTCTCTCAAATATGACAAATCCTCTTATTGTGACAAATTTAAAAGAAGACGAACTGAAGCAATCCCCCCGGAGGATGCAAGCAAATGGGTCCAAGTGGAGCATGGTTTTGAGTAACCCTGCCAGTGACCCCACCTAGCTGGCTTTCCCACGAACTCGGACTCGGCAAACGTCCTAGACAACGTCGTGACGTGTACTTTGTTGGCCATTTCTGCCGTTTTGACGCCATTTGGACGTTCTGGGCGATCAGCAGCCGCTTGTGCACCATTCAATGTATTTTATTAAAACACAATTTTTTCATTATATAAACAGGCAGTGCTCGAGAAACAAGTTTGATTTTTTTCTGTGGCCAGTCAGGAAAAAATCCTCCATTAAAACCGAACGCCATCTTAAATCAAAGTCACAGTCCACTGACTGGTCAAACAGGCAGCTCAACAATGTGAATGCATTGCACCCCTGTTCCAGCAGACAATTTCTGAAAATCCCTGAACTGTCATCTGTCACGCTGTCAATATATTTTGTTTAGCTGGCACTACTCCCCCGCACACCACAACTCAAATTCTTGTACAAAACTCCAACAATACCCATTCCACTTCTCAGTTACCATCCAATAACTTCAATCCCCTTCCCGTCTGTTATCAGTTATCTTTGTCAAATCAACAAAAGCGACATTTATTGGTCCCTTGTAGTGCTGACACATCTCGAATTGACAAAGTTCTAAACAATCAACTTCGACTTCGACTCAAATCACTGCATAATCCGGTTGAACTAAGGCATGACGAAACGATTTAATTGCTTTCAATTCCCATATCCTCACATATCCACTCGAAAGTTCTCCAAACGATGACCCAGATCCCATCCGTCTCTCGTCACTCGATGTTCATAATGCATATTCATATCCTTTCACGCACAACTTGTCCGGACAAAGTTTAAGGTTAAGTCTCCGTTCCCTATGAGTCAGCAGCAGCCACAACCGTTCAACGAAACGCAAAGTTTTCTAACAACGCTGACAACTACCCACGAGATTGTCATTCAGAATCTCTCTTTCTCTCTGTCTCTTGTCGACCTACATACACAGACTCCTTAACCAGTTCGGAGTGCTCAAGAAGTTTCGAATTGCTTGGAGCGTCACTGTGCCTTCGGCAATTTGCAAATTGTCCCACCAGTGGCTGCCTGTGGTTGCGTCATCATAAATTTGGTAAGATGCTCCATGAAATGTGGTATCTGCAAGGCATTTAGTGGAACGACGACGGGGGGAGTGGGGACATATTGATAAATAATATCAAGAAAATGAAGAATTTCGAGAAATTCTGTATCACTCCGAAAGCTTGTGTACAGAGATTTGTGCGAGATATTACGTATATACAAGCAGCTGGTGTTCTTCATTTTGTATTATGGTCAGCCTAAAGATGCAACGGTGGACTCCTATCCGCGAGGTGTACAAATACGATGGGAATGGCGGCGAATGGGAGCAGAGGAAACAAGCAAAAAAGCGCTACAATGCAAAACAAGGGCAACGCGACAGGAGCACTGGGCAAGAATACGGGAGGCTATTTGATTCGGCACTTCCAACAGTTGCTTCACGGCCGTGACCAGGAGACAGTGACAGCAGACGAAGAAGTCTCAACTCCAGACGGCAATCCTTGCCTTGAAGAAGTCGGCACAGTCTTCAGTCGTCGGCTCAGCTCTTCCAGCCCGGTGACCATGTTCTGGTCGGGAACATGCACAAGATCATCTGCAGAATTTTGATTTGGCTCCATATGCACTAACCACAAAAATTACCTTGCCTTTGGTGGATAACTATCCACCTTGTCCTGCGACGTTCATAAAAAGTCGAGGACTGGCTCTGGCCAGAATCTGAGCCAAGAATTGACGGTAGTCGAATCTCAAGGCGGCTCCAAGACCAATGAAGGAGCTGCACTGCCAGTAGTCCCCCTAGAGGGAATCCCAGACGCAACGAAGGCAAGGCTCTGCATTCCAGATATGGACCTGGTGAAGGATGAAATCCTCAAGTTTATCCAGGTCGATCCGATATCGATTTTGATGAAATTTCTAAAGTGGCACACTTACAAATGTGGGCTGGACACAGCTTTACCTCATACTTACCAGGATGGATTATTGGACGTAAATCACATCAAATTAGCTGCCAAGGAACAGCCCTGACTGGTATTCCAAAAGCACACTATTTAGGCCGGCCATGTACACTCCAACATCAACTTCCTTAATCACCGGCGAATATGCACTCAATACTCTCATAAAATGCTTCAAAAGGATGCACTCTTTCTGGTTAATCACTTCACCTTGTAGGAACCATTTATTCACGCAATAGTGCGGTGCTCAAGGGTAGAACATCGTCCACCGATCCAAGAATCAGGTTAAGAGCTTCATCTTGCCTGCACATCCTTCGCCCTAAATTGGACAGTTTCCTCCCCCGGTTGCTTCATTAATTTCCAAAGCCTTTCCCCCACCCTACCTCAGCGTCAAGCTCTTAGCTCTGATTGAATCCGAACTCCAAAGCATTTCCTGTCACCCTCAAAGGCATTGTGCGAGTGTGCCACGTCCCATTGTCACTACCTCCCAACCCACACAACCGATGACACCTCCAAAGTGCAATTCCATGACCCGACAAACCTCCGATTCCCGCGCACAATGGATACAAAAAAGCAACAGCAATCGCAATTAAAAACATCGCATCACATCCCTTTCGGCACAAACCCGATGTCTTGCGGATGGAGCCCACATCCAAGCCCCGCTATCGCCGCATCGGGTCAAGGTCTGCGAGGAAAGTGAAACCCAGGAAGGCAACAACAAAACGGATCACGATGATTGCTTCCCCTTGCAAGGTCTACTTAGCATCCACAATCGAGAGCTAGAGTGAGATTAAGTAGATCAGGTTCGGGTTATGCCACACGCTGCAGGGCATATTCCATTCCGAACCGGGATTCCGGGAGTGGGGAAGGAACGACTTGTACAACTGGAGCACCATGAAAGACTGTGTTTCCCGTCGTACAGAACAGAGAACAGGAAAAACGGCACCGAGAATGAGAATACAAATTGTCAAAGGACCGGACGGGGAGCGACGTCGGAGAAAGTTTGCTCGTGATTGTGGCGATTTGAGCCGGACTAAGTGGGGCATTCAGAAGCGGTGAAAGGAATTCCGGTAAAGTCATGTCATGGGTGGACTTATGGGAGCATTACATCGGCTTCCTGAAGTCTGACAGTGGCTCCCGGCGAACAAGCATTCGCACTTAGGATCCAATCAAGCTCACAATGGAGCACCAGTGCATCACTCATTCACTCACTTTACCGGCAAACGCTGGCTAATTTATTTATACGCACTTGGGGACCTCGCTCCATCCCTCGCACACTGGACAACGAGTCCAGAGTTGGCAAACAGAACCATAAGCGACCACCGAGATGAATTTAAATGACTCTCCGATGCTTCTAATTAAAAATTATTCGACTGAGAGGTGGCACGCCAGCACACCCTCACTAATGAACCCACTCTGCAGAGCGCAATGGGTTAGACGGTATCGGAGGAATATAAAATTCATGGAAAGGATACAAAGTTCGGTCCCAATTGGCGCTCATTGAATGGATAATAAATTCTTAATGTCGCCTGGGGGTGGGAGGGAGGACGGATGTGTGCACAGACCTCGTTTGACCAGGGGACTGGCTCAAATTGCTCACTGCGGGGACCCATTTAACGTCAACATCCTCCATTCGAGTGGTTGGCTATTATTGGGCGATGTCTTGACTTGTTTATGTTAAGTGGACGGCCATGGGTGTGGGGTGTAGCTTGACTAATTCAAGTTAATAGCGGCCACTAGATTTAGTCTCGGAGGGGAGCGGGTTCATTCGCCTTTCGACGGGGAGAATGATGACCTCTGAGGGGAATCGAGGGCAATGAGGGGAGTTTTCTTGCGTGAAGTGTGATTTGGTGAGTTTTTGTCTAACTTGTTAATTTGTGGCCGGTTGTCTAAATTACTTTAATTGCGCCGTTCTTAGAACTCATGCTGATGTGTTTAAAATCGGTGTTCAAGGCAGATCGGACAGAGTACTCGAATGATGTACGTAAACGGTGTCATTCGATTGAGTTGTCTGTCTTTTTTGAACAGGAAGCGTGTTCGTTTCCTTCTTCTCACGAAGAACTTGTTCTAAGGAGGAATTAATTCAAATATTGGTCCAGGCCGTGGAGCAAAGGGGGCAATTTTTGGTTATTCTGTTGTCTTTAAGTAACTAGGTTGAGGTTGGTTTGCCATTTCCTTGAACTGCTGCCATGGAAATAAAGTACAGCGAATCTTCTCTTTGCGGACACCACTCTATAAGGGACATCTCTTCTTACGGACAATCCACCATGGTCCTGGCATGAAGATAGGGCCATTCTCAATTATCGACATACGTGCATATATCAAGCTGTTTGTTCCCAGGTTTTTCTTGAAATTGAAAGTGCACGATTTCATTCGAATGGCTAGTGGAAAACGCCAAAATCGCGTTAAAACAAAAAGTAGAAAGAATTGTTATTTGTCAATGGGCACCTCTACGTAACGGACAATCATGACAGTCCCGCGGGTATCCGCTATACAGAAGTTTAGTAAATATGTACGATTCTGTCGAAAATGCCCCATTTGACATTAATTTGCGCTGCACGAGCTGTGTGACGATGCTGCACTCCCTTGTTGGAAGAGATAATTATGCCCAATTGGGGCATACGTTTGTAATAGATTGCAGTATTGTATTGTCATTTAATTTATGTGAAACGCAGGCAAATTTGGCAGTACCGACAACGGTTCGTCCCGGTTTTCGTACAGATCCTTTCGGCCTGTCTGACTTGCTTTCGTCCATCGGTCTCTTTATATTCAAGCTGGCAACAAAGCCACATGTGTGCCACCACCAAAGAGTTTCTTCAAATAAAATACAAAAAACTAACAAAGAACACTTTACACGTTTTACAAAATTTTCCGACAGCGGGTAGCAGTAAGTCTTACAGCTTCAGCTCTTGCCTTCTTGAAGGAATAACATTGGCCAGTGATGCTGGTGCGTAAATGACTAATGGTGGAGTTACTATACAGGATGCAGTGGTATTGAAGGGTTTCAATGCGCCGCATAACAATCAAAATGTCCTTTGTCAATTCATAATGATTTGGACAAAAGTAACAAATGCTAAATTCTTTGAAGAAAAGCACACAGATGCTGGCCTAAGCTGGTTGAACACCTATCGTCCATCTCTCCTCGAATTCACAAGAAAGGACCAATCACAAGGAATGCACGCAGAAAAGTAGGCGGAAATTTCGTAAGATTTCAGTACCCATCATTGATTAGGGGAACCAACACAAACTGTCGAGTGAAATTGAGAAATAGACGAGTGCTAGTGAATTCATGGAGAAAAGGGACGCAATTGACTTGAGCTTGTTCGAACGTGTCTATTGACTGTGCTATCATCGTATCCTATGAGTTTAATCACTCGCTTTTGGATTGTATCTAGTAGGTGCGTTGTTATTGAGGGCGCCAGACCAGATATGAACTCAAGCTTAAAGCGGATATAAGACTTATAAATGAAAGCCAAATCGGAAGAGTCCAAATATTTCATGCATCGATTGAGGAAACCTAGGCAACTTGCAGCATTTTTGGCGACTTCTAATAATTGGTCGTTCCAAATAAGGGCTGTATTGATACACATCGACACAACCGCCATTCATCGATAATGCCCACTTTCGTGGATTGCAGCTGAGCAACGTCAGAGAATGTGATTTTTTTGGCCAATCCCCGGCAAACATTTCCAGCTCCAATTAGAGAACTCACGCCGTTGTCTATTATCGTCCAGCTTCAATTCTTCCATCAACACAATCTTGTACGGACGTAGGCCCGAATCCAACCGCAAAACAAGCCGGGTTGGCTCTTTGGCGATGACCAATTCAGTCTTCATGGATAATTATTACTACGGCGGTTTTGTTTCCCGCAAACCGTCTGGTTAGTGGCTTGCTTAAGGTACAAAAAAGTGTATGTGTCCGACCTTGCTCTGGCACCTGCTCTGGAGACTGTCTACTTACGAGAGCTGCTTGGCAGGCTCCTGAAGGAGCTAGTTTAAGACTGACTGAAATGCTCAAACTTGCATTATTGGACCCGCTTTGCCGTACACTAATAACCAACGCTCTCATCGGCAGTTTAGCTTCAGTGATCGCCCTCCGAAGTCATCAGTCTCTTGCTGGGCTTCGTCACCTCGGCAAGGATGGCAATTTCGTAGATTGTCCTTCATTTCCTTGGAACTACTTTGTGACGTCGAATCAGGTCTTTGACATGTTCTTTGACATGGCTTCCGCCTACGACAAGTGACCCAACATCGAACTGGATTATAACCAAATGATGGCGCACTCAAAAGTTCACAGAAATTGCAAGTAATTCGACTGATTGAGGCCAGTTTCCGCACGAAGAATTTTCCGAACCGCATGTCAGCTGAACGAGAAGAGAGTCCAGATGCTGGTCCCATCATCAAAATTCATGTGAAAGAAAATCGCCAAAGGACACAATGCAAAGTACTCCCCGGTCGTCTGAGCTAATCGAAATCCTCTGTCGGCACGGTCAAGGGGTACCTCAGACCCGAACTTGCCCCGACGACGACAAGAGTCCATCAGCGAATTAATTCCACAAAGCGACTCCAATGCGAAAAGTATTCATCACGGAGAACCACCCACCGTGGGCACCCACCGCAGAAGTGGGTGGTGATGTGGTTGTTGCCAGCATTTCCATTCGGCGCTCTTGTCAAGATCAAGTGAAGAAAATCCCCCGCAAATTGACGGACTGCCCGGACCCGTCCTTGACATTTGCAAAGTTATTTACGGCGAAAAGCTTTTTAAAGTTTCGCCCACTTGGAAAATGGAATTTGGCTCTCTGTCAGTGGCATGTGTATCGACAGCCAGTTCCATTACCCAATTACAGTCGAAAATCACAGAGCGCCCCCAAAAATGTTTGGTGTTCAATTTTTCATCGACCCCCTGAGAGCCCAGCTGCAGTGCCAACCACCCCTTTCGCTATGTGCCACATGCAGTTAAGTAAATTTAATTTATTTTTTCCTCCGTCGGTCTGCGGAGAAGTCCTTAAAGCTGTTTGCGTCAGCTCGGTAAATCCAGTCTCGGAAAATTCGAAGAAACTTTATCCAGCCAGTGGGTCCCCAGGCGAGCGACGGGGTGCGCCCCATCCATTCCAATGGTCAATACGGACATTGGTCGGTCCCCTCTACCCCTGCAGGAGGTCATTTGGAGTAGAACCCACTGCCCTTCGCAAATAGAATGAACAGAATCTGTGTTCGTCGTCCTTTGCCACAGCCGCAGGCGTACGAACACCAGAGTTCGCAATGCATCATGGGATTTGAAATGCTGCGAGGAACTGACATTTTCGAATGCACTTACACTTCTAGTTGAGTTGAGGGAAACTTTTCGGGGGCCGATCCCAGGCCGTTTCAACAAGACCCGGACGGTGGCTTGTGGATCTTCGCAGTGGGTGCAAACACGCAGCGCCATCCGGTCATGCATACAGGTGGAGTTCGTTAACTTTTGTAATTTTCCGTTTCGTTTTCTCCGGGGGAAACTTCTGTGCGGCCCTGTGACATTTCCAAGCACTCGGCGGCGCGACGGGGCGGTGGCGTGGAAGTCCTCGTAACCGCGCTGCGAGCGAACTTCGTCTAGAGCTGCAAGATGCAGAGGAACTGAACTGCAGAGCATTTATTTTCGTCCTTTGAAAGTGAAAAGGCACACGCAATGAAAAAGGGACTCCGCCATTTGGGCAGCTCTATTCAGTTGGTGGATAACTGGATTTAACACAGCGCCCGCCTTGTGGTCGGTACAAGGTCTGGGGACGTCCATTGAATAACTCTGCTGGCGTGCGGGTATTTTGAATGGGATTTGAATATTCATGGTCGGGGATTTGCACGAATGAAGTCGGAAAATAGTTTCAAGGGCGAAAGCTGCTTATGCCATTTGAACGGCGCCGCGTATGGGCACCGCGCGGGCCGGACTTTGAACGATTTACGGTGTTGCTTTTGTTTGGTAACCGACGGGAATTTCGTTATGTCAAATCACCGCTGAGTGGTTGCGGAGTTAGGGAGGCGAATCGAGGAAGTCGTGAATAGAGGGATGCATCCTCGGTTTTTGAATATTTTCATCTTGAATTCGCTTGCGAGGAAAGTAAGCGGAAGTAATTGCGAAGGAACATGTGTACAATATATTCGCATCGTTCGTCTGTTCAACTGGCTGTTGGGATTTTTCTCTTTTTGACTTTAAGTCACTAAGTTCACCCTAGGAAAGTGAATCTGTACCAAGACAATGTATGTTGGCTTTGCCTGGAGGGGAATGAGACATTCAAGCATATTTTATTTAAATGTCCCGCACTAGGCAGGTTAGAAGAGGATTCAGGAACGTCGATTCGGCGCTGATCAGCTGTATTGGGCATCCGCAGAGAGTCAACCCGGTTAGCTTTAGGGGTCTGTCCGTACAAGACGGATGAATTGAAGCCGGAAGCTGAGGAGACACCGTCAAAGTCAGTGGTCTCAGGTATAAAGCGATGTTAACCGACTTTCTGTGGCCAGAGCTGGACTACATCGATGTATCCGAACGGTGGTTCCAACAAGACATGCCATACCAGCGACGCATCGCTCCTAGTTGTGAAGGAAAAATTTGGCGATAGGGTGATCTCATAGCGAGCGTCCCTCAATTGGAGGACATGCTTGCATACCGTGATGACTGCATTGATCTATCATCCAGTCGTGCACAGACCGTTGAACTGTCCACAAGTGTTTCGGCTTATTAGAAATATTCAGAAAAACGAAAATAAAGTGAAGTAGTGCAGTTGATACTGGGATCCGCAACAAGAGCGCAGCCGGGTGCATAGAGTGTTCAACCGCGAGCCAGCAGGTGCTGGGTTCGAAACCCAGTTTGGGAATACGTCCTCTTTTTTTTTTTTTCCTTTCTCGTCTTCAACCAACTGCATAATTGCATCAATAGAAAAGTGAGTGCAAAGTATGGAGGAGAACGGGCAGGCCGCTCACCTAGAAGCGGTCGGCGAGAAACATAAACCGGTGGCAGAAATGTCACGCCAACACCCAACGGTGCCTAATGAAGGCACAACGAAGAGGAGGAGGAAGAGGCAAACCTCCACCAGCTCTAAGCGACGCCAAATTAACGCGTCAAACCACAATACGCAAGAGGAAGAGAATCCAGCTACGTCTACGTCATCGAACGAGACATCTCACGAAGACGATGCAGATGACGATGCATACTCGTATGTGTCAGACGGGAGGGAGGGGCGATTCGCAGTGAGCAGTATCAGCTTCGAATCGATGCCCTCCGACACCGAAGAAGAAGTGGAAGACATAATCCGCTCGAAGCAGACGAAAGTCTCCAATCTGAGGGAGGAGACTGACAAACTCCTCCGAGAGATTAGAGAGCTTCGAAGAAGAACTCTCGAAAGGAGAAGAAAGGAGGAGGAGCAAGCAAACTTACAAATCGCTCAACAACAAAAACAGTTGCCTAAACCGAGTCAACCGCAACCGCAGCAGATGCAGCAACAAAAACAGCCAACTGCATCTAAACAAAATAAGCCGCAACAACAGCCAGCAAGCCGGCAACAAAAGAAAGCGGCTCAGCAACATCAGCAGAAGCAGCCACCGAAGAAAGCAGCCCTGCAACAACAGCAAGCAGCAACGAAACAGCAGAAGCAGCAGCAACATGCATCGAGTGAGCAGCAACAGCATCCAGCAGTACACCAGCAGCAACAACAACAAAATAAGAAGGAAAAAGTGCCTCCGATCAACTTATACAAGCCGGACATCATACAAACTGCAGAGGTATGTAGGTCGGCCATAGGTACTGGGCATTTTAAAATTAAAAAAAATAAGGGGGTAGAAAAATATTCTATCAGCTGCAAGACAGTTGATAATCACGCTACTCTGAAAAGATGTCTAAAGCGTTCGATGATTGAGTTCTTCTCCTTTACACCGAAAGGAGAAAAAATTCAATCCAAATTATTAAAGATCGCCGCACCGCTCGAAGCGGAGGAGGTCTTCCAACTGCTCAAAGAGCAAGTGTGCGATGGTCTTGAGTTCGTCGGGGTCAAGCCCTTCACCACAGCTAAGGCAAAACGAGAGGGACGGAAATTACCGTTCTTCATTGTACAGCTGTCACCCAACAGCAAAGTAGATAAGCTAAATGATTTGAGAACATTAGCTGACTACGATTGCGTCTGGGAAAACATAAGAAGGCGCGACGGCATTATCCAATGCGTTCGCTGCCAAAGGTTTGGGCACGCCGCGTCGAACTGCCAAATGCAGCCTCGATGCGTGAAGTGCAGTAAAAACCACAAGGCGGAGGAATGCCCGCTGGGGAAAGAGGGAGCAGCTGACAAAAGTCAGCTCAAGTGCGTTCTCTGCGGGAACGCGGGGCACACCGCTAATTATCGGGGTTGCCCTAAGTTCCAAGAGCGGAAAACAAAAATGGTTCTGCAGAAGCAGCCCCCAGTGAAAAATCCACTCGGGGCAGCCGTAACCGTCACCCCTCAAGTGACTTACGCCCAAATGGCGTCTGGTCAGAGGAGCACGGGAAAGGAGCTACCGAAGGTAGTGCCGCAGCCTTCAGTGCCAAGAGCAGACGATTCAACGCCCAATTGGAAATCCTCCATTGAAAGGCGTATGGATCGGTTAGAGGAGCAGGTAAGCCAAATTCTGGCGCTCCTGCAGAACCAAGCACGTCACCAGTCTTGATGGCTGCGCAGACGGAGAGCACATATAAGATCCTTGCAGTGAATGCAAATTCATTGATAAGGATCCCGCGAAAAAACGAGCTCTATAGATTGTTGGACGATCAAAGCCCAGAGCTATTTCTGATTAGCGAAACCAAGCTAACCCAGAGAGGCACATTGGAGCACAGTAATTATAATGTTATTAGAAGAGACCGGCCCAACTCCAATGGTGGAGGCGGTGTTGCGATCTTCATTAAAAATAACATTAAACACAAAGTAGTGTATAGCAGTGAAGTACGACGGTTTCAGGAGTTGGAGGCCTGCATCGTGTGCATTTCTCTCCGCAGTGGAAAGAAGTTGTATGCGGTGTCGGTCTACTCCTCCGGCCCCCCTAGTTCCAGAACTACGATATCAGAGCTCGATTCACTCTTTCGATGTCTAAGACTGGACTCGGAGGAGAACTATTTTATTTTGGCCGGGGACTTAAATGCCCGACATGGATATTGGGGAAACATAGTTTCCAATAGTAGAGGGGACCAGCTTTACAGCTGGTATTGCTTGCACAGTGTCGAATATAGACTCGAGTTGAAAGCAACAGAGATCTCGTCCTTCCCCAGAAGCGGATCTTATCTGGATCTCCTGCTATTTGACGCAAGACTGCAGCTGATAGACACAAACTCACAAACGGTAAACTGTTTGAACACTTTCGTGTATCTCAGTGACCATTGCGGACTCAGAGCCGAAATCAAGATCCCCAACGATATTGCGGAATTAGGAGAGTTTGTTCAAACGTATCCTTACAATTACAGTAGGACACGCTGGACACGCTTCTCCAGACAAATGACGAGAGCAGTCTCCTCGAATGCGCTCCACATACCGTCCAATAGAAACTTGTCAAACGAGGAGATTGACATGTATCTTATACAATTGGACGAGACAATAAAACGAACAATGGACAGTACGATACCACGGTATACACGCACAAACAACGAAAACTTGTACCGCAATGCGACAATTGACGCACTACATCGACGGAAAAGTAGACTCCTGTCAAGATTAAAAACCTTGTACAGACGGTTTACTGACAGACGAGATGAGGAAATTAGGACACTGAAGTCGCTCATCAAAAACATTCAAACATTAATTGTTCAGAACTACAGACTTTCTGTTAACATGCATTGGAACAATAAGATTCGGGCTGTAAAATCCAACAACCCGAGCATGTTTCCGCAGATAAATAAAATTTTTCGTAGTAAGCATAGCGATCTTCCGTGTCTTAAGCTCCACAGAACGACGGACAACGAACAAATACTGACTACAGCAGGTATTGATCCAGATAACGCCGTACTCGACGATAACTTCTTTGTGGTCGAAGACCCGCAAGAAAAAATGGAGGTACTTGGCGCGGTCTTTCAGGAAGTGTATAAGGTGAATGTGAGTGTTCGCCCAAACCACGACCTGGAGAACTGCGTACAATCTAGCAACTCGCAACTTCGAGAAGACATGCAACAATGGCGATCTGAGAACTTCGGCTTTGTCGTGTTCAATGAAGATAACATGGCAGATAATGTCATCGCCGACGAAGGGGTTCTTCCCCCGTTCATATCGAAGACAGAGCTCCAAGCGGTCTTCGAATCACTAAAAAAGAAAAAATCAGTTGGAATCGACGGGATCTCGAACATTGTGCTAAGACATCTCCCCCTAGATGTGGTTAATATGTACACTATCCTGTTTAACAATGCTCTGAATAATGCACATTATCCGGAGCATTGGAAAACTGCGATTGTGCAACCCATATCCAAGCGAGGTAAAGATTCTTCGAATCCGTGCAACCTCAGGTCAATTAGTCTCCTTCCGAACATCAGCAAGGTATTCGAGAAGGTGATAAATAGAGCTCTGACCAACTGGACAGAGGACAAACATATTATTCCGGATAACCAATTCGGTTTCAAAGCGGGGCATGACACTATTCATGCCGCGTCGAAACTGGTGTCGGATATCCAATGGAACAAGAGCCAGAAACAATGTACGGGTGCCTGCCTGATTGACCTGGAGAAGGCCTTCGACACCGTATGGTTAGAAGGACTTTTTTACATGCTCAATGGGCTAGGCATTAGTAAACCACTGCTGTACCTACTGTGTAACATGCTTACTGGTAGAAGGTTTGTCGTCAAGAATGGCAGTGTGACCTCTGCAGGTATTTTTGATGTAAAAAATGGTCTCCAACAGGGTGCCGTTAATTCGCCGATCCTGTTCAACATTTTCTTGAGCGATCTAATAAGTTCTCTTCCTCACGCAATTGCGTACGCCGACGACTTGATCGTGTACAGATCAGGTAAAAAGATCGAGGACATCACTACTCTCGCGCAGGGTGACTTCGACTCATTCATGAGAAGTTGCGATGACTGGAAGTTGAATATCAACTTTCCGAAGTCGGAAACCATACTGTTCAGGACCCCGTTGTATAAGGCTTCGGCGGATACAAAAAAGAATTGGCGAAAGTTCTCAATTGTTGGGCGTCACGGGCAACCACTGGCGCAAAGGACTGTAGTCAGATACCTGGGGATCTGGCTAGATCATTATCTATATTTTAACAAACATGTAGATGCTGCTCTAGCCCGAGCCCGAGGCGCTTTCGCTCTTACAAAGAGACTGTTTTACAACAGCCAACTCGATGCGAGAGTGAAGGTGATCTGCTACATGGCCCTCATCCGGCCAATGCTCACCTATGGCTGTCCCGTGTGGTTCAACGTGAGTGCAAGCTTGATGGAAAAGATTCGGGTGTTTGAGAGGGCTTGTCTTAGGGCTTGCCTTCGCCTTTACAGAACACCAGAGTCCCAGTACAGAAAATTCTACTCCAATGAGGTTTTATACAACAGGGCGAACCTGATACGAGTGGACAATTTCCTGGTGAAATTGATTCGAGGCCACACTGCTAGAGCGATGAACTCGGCCAATAACCTGATCTCGGGGGCTTACTACCCCAATCCTCAATACCACGAAAGGGTACGTCATAACGGCTTCGTCCCCCCAGAAGCATTCCTCCATTTAGACAAACACGGTCTGATACAAACTGAAAATGCGGTACCGCTCCTCTTCCACATCGCCCGTTCAACTGTGGATGGGCGACTCAACCACGACCGTTCCGTCGCACAACGAGCTGAAGAGGGTCTCCTCCGGTTCAGTACGGCGGTATCAAGGCGAGATGTTCGGGATGTTGCAATGCAACACCGAAAATTCTGGTGGCTGTGTAGCGAGGGGACTCCATCATCGAACCCTTTAGACCCTGGTTAGGCAAAGGGTAGTACAGATCCCCTTATGGGGCGCAGTCGGTCTCTGTCTTGCAGCGGATTATTTCTTAGTTCTGCTGCAACCTATGGCCGACCTACGTATTTTAGGGTAGTTTGTAAGCTGTATATATGTAAATAAAAAATATAATAAAAAAAAAAAAAAAAAAAAAATTACGTATACACATTTGTACATGTGTGTACTTATGTGTATACCTTTGTAAATAGTATAAGTACATATATATATATATGTGCGTATATTATTATACATACATGTATATATGTATGTATGTTTAGTTTAAGATAGTTTAAGTTATTTTAAGGTAGTATTTAAGTTAGCATATAGGTTTTAAAATAAAATCTGTTCTGCTATTAAGTTTTTTGAAAGTTTTCTTAATTTTAAATTGTTCAGTTAGTCTATAATATTAAGCACATGCATATGCATTGTTAGGTTAGGTTAAGTCGAAAGACATAGTATAAGATTAAGTTTAGCTTAGAGTGCCCGCCTAGGGCCAGTAAGTTAGAAGTAGTAACACTGTTCGTTCAACTAGTTTTAAGCATTTTTGTCTAGTATTTAAGTTATGTTATAAATTTATATTAATAAAAATGAATTGAAAATGAAAAATGAATTGATCTATCATCGAACTCCAATCTATCCGTAGAGAGCTACACACAGACGAGGCTGAACGAGCGACTTCTTACAGAAAGCATTCACCAAGCCTAATCTGTTGCCAGAAACCTGACGAATGGTTTGAGTGTCGATTGGAAAATGCGATCTCAGCTGACTTCAATGGAACAAAACGAACCGAAAAGTAGCTCAGTGTGAGCACCCCGTACTAGAAGTGACAGGACGAGTACAAAAAAAAAAGAACTGCACCAAGTGGTCTTGAAACTGGCGCGCAAAATAGCAAATCCTTCGAAGATGAAGAGGATTAAGCAGCCGCTCACCAATGTGGTGAGCGGCTGCTTCATTAGAATCAATGGAGACTGCTGGAGCATCTCAATGACCTTGCTGGCCAATAAAATACAGGCTTTAATCCCGGGAAGCCGACAGCATCACCTTCACCGGCGCCGATTGGTGTGACAACAACGATAAACTATTTCAATGTAAAAGCCAGAACTCAGCAGAGTTCCTGAATGGAACTCCTTCTAACGAAAAAGTGAATTTGTAAGAAAGAGGAAGAGGCATCCTGTCCCCGATTGAAAATCACGTTTTTCTAACAGACACCGAAGATGGACGGACCTTCAATTGAAAACTTGAACCTGCAGGGCATCAAGAAAAGATGTGTCCAGCATTGAACCATAACCAAACCCAAAGCAGGTTCATACGAATTGGAATATTTACAACCTGCAGCCTTTAAACTCCTGCACGCTCCCTCGTGGGCAGTTGGTCAACGAGGCTAGGAGCACCCGACAAGGAGGGAGACCTGCATATGCCCTGCACTTCGTGTCTAGGAAAGAGTTGGTAGCCAGTTTAAATAAACCGTGCTCTCAGTCACTTTTACCTATGTGCCTACTCGGCTAAAGGACACGCCAGCGCATCATCCCTCAAGTCAATTCCAAAAGCATCAGTAAATGGATTCATCCTTAAAGTGTGTATGCTCAGTTCTCCTCAGAGCTTCACTGATTTTCTGAATAAAGACACACGCCACATGAAGCTCATGTAAGCCTCTTCCACCAACACACACTTACACACCAACACGATCTTACTCCAAATCCGGGCTAACCATCCTCAGATGGTCTTAATACCAACCATCTGCTAGGTAACGCTGCTACACAGCCCTAAAGCACTCAATGAAATTAACAAAGTTGATTGCAAAATAAAACATTTTTATTGCGCCAGCATGAGGCGGTACTCGGTACTCGGTACTCGGTGTCAACAGCGATGAACGATGGCAAAATGTTGAATGGGCGAACCCTTTCCGGTTCCCCTGTACCGTGCTGTGCATGTGTGCGTACGTGTGTTGTTCAATTATTGTTTCAACTGTAAGTCCATGCCAAAAGCAATTAAAAACAAAATTGTCTTAAACCTCACCCGTTGCCTGGTATATTCCCCCTCCAGGCAGGTTGTGACTGGGAAACAGTGTCGACAATGGTGTTGTGCGAAATTAAACCCAACCCCTTGCTCAACTGCTCATTGCTCGTCGTCGACATTATTTGGCGTTTTTAATTGATTTTTAATGAAAGAAGGACGTGCCACATTCAACACACTTATTCCTGTATTCACACTCCATGATGACGCCGAGAGAAATAAAATAACTCCGGTTCCATCCATCGACGCCCCGGCCACGAAAGGTAAACACCAGAAAATGTAGCCAAAAAGGATTCACATCATTTTTACTTCAACAAAACACTCTCGATATTTGATTACATTCCGCTGTGAAGTGAGACTGCGGTGTGGCCGACGCGGATGTTGTTTGAAGGGTCCTGCACTTGCAGGGGGACGAGGTAGCAAGCTCCTCCCGCCTGTTTCCTCATCGCACGAATTGTCGGGGTGGATTATAAAAAATTGTATTTACAAGCGAGTAAAGTGTGGACTTCATGGGGAATCCTTCCTCGATTTATTGCATCGAATGACGGGTGAAGCCGGTCGGTCGGGCTGGTGGCCTAGGAAACGTGTAAGCAATTAATCCCTTCTGTTGAGATGGTAAATTATTTGGAACAACCGCGTAGGTAATTGCAAATTGGAAGAGAGATTAATTCGCCGCGCAAATTGAGTTTCGTTGACGAGTAAACGTAGTTATTTCGTTGTTTTTCCCCCTTCTTTTGTGTGTCTTTGTTCTCTGTTCGCTTTTGGTGTCCTCCTGCTGCTTGGGCTTTGTACGGATTGACCCGAGGATAGAGCCGGCTGGATGTACGAATTCATTTCAAATGTGCTTTGTTGTGGATGATCTGGGTGTAAAAAGATGGTGGGATTGAACGCTCACGGGGGGGGGATTATCAGCTGCGGGTGGGCTGAGCGTCACTTTAACAGATTCGATCTGTTAATCTCCACTCGAAAGGAGGTGCCTACTTCTTTTTGTGAAGCCATCACTCTGCATTGGGCGCATGTCGACCATCGATCGGGAAAACTCAACACCAGACGCAATGAATGAAAGGAGTTGCAAATGGGCGAGCGATGGAATTTTTACAAATATAATTGAAATTCTGTGAAAAAAAGACTGAATAGGGCATTGTCTTACTTAATTGTCACGCCATCGTTGAACAGTCGAAACACAGAAATTACAAAGGAGGCTGTGGTAAGAAAAAAAAGCGGAGGTTATTGAATTCGAATTTACTTGATAGAATGCCAGATTTAGTGACAGACAATGCAAATCCTTGCGGCTGCGATAAACGAGCACTTTTGAACATGAGTCTCTACTGAAAGCAAAAGTTTTCCAAAATAATGGACGATGGGGGGTGATTGTCTCTCTGTTCCAAAAGTGGGACAAAAGAGACGGCTCAACGTCAGGCGAATGTCTCTCTTCTCGTTAATGTGTAGGATTCTCGCACTAGAGCTATGGTCGATTCCAAGAGGAGCCAGCTACAACCGACCGGCTTTTCATTGTAAGAATGGCACTCGAGAGGACTTGAGAGCATACCAAACTAATCTACAGCTGTTTTGTCGATTTGAGACATACGACCAAGTGCCTCGAGGTAAATTCTGGAATGTTCTGAAGGAGTATGGGATTGATAGTCGCCTTTTGATGGTCGTTCTGGACCATTCAGTCTGTTCAGGTTAACAGTGCTAAATCAACACCTTTCACCATGGGCGTTGAACTAAATATCTTGTCACATCTTTTTTTCACTGCCGAGGCGAGAAATATTTCGAGGAACTCATCTCCTTGTTGCTGATGACTTAGTTGTCCTCACATCCTCCCAGACGGATATCCAGCGCGCGCTCGATAGACTTGTGCGGGTGCTGGGATGAAGGTTAATGTGGGGACACATCCGAGTTTATGGTCGTGTCGAGAATGCCTGGTCAATGCACTCTCCATGTTAGTTGGGTCCCATTGAAGCAGATGGAGAAGTATATAAGTAAGCACCTCGGGTTTTCTTCACAAATGATGGAAGGAGTAACGCTGACCTTTCCTGTAGGATCGGCCAAGTTTTGGTCAGTTTTGAATCAGAAAAGATGAAAAGATCTGTAATCAGAAAGGCAGAGCTTAGTGTCACCCACTCTTACCTAGGGTCATACAATTTGGGTAATGAACGAAGGAATAAGATCGGCAGTACAAGCTTTTATGGCAATTACTCTCCGCTATAGGGTGAGAAGCACGGCAGCGGGCGATTAACTCAACGTTGAGCAGCTAATTCTTCGAACGGGCTATGATTTGGACTGTTCCCATCATCATGAGGAGGTTTCAGAGGCGTGTACATCAGAGACGTGCCTTGAATGTGACAGGTTGAGTTAGTATACTGAACGAAGTTGAAGGATTTTTTTTCGTCAAAAATTGTATGTAGATAAGTGCGATCTTGTCTGCGTTGACGTCAGACTGTTCGTGCTGCGTTTCTTTTCAAGAGTCATCCCGAGGTATCTCGCTTCATTACCGAATGGTATTTGGACAAGATTTAGGAAGACCTGCATGTTATAAACGTGCCTATAAGTAAAATTGATATGAACGGATTTGCCTTCGTTAGGGACAATTCCACTCGTGTATCTGATCTAGTACGAGTTGTAATTTTGATACAAACTGTTCTACCGTTTTCACTGTTACCAAAATGGCGGTGTCGTCAGCAAATGTGCCTAGAACAGTGTGTTGTGGTCTTGTGGTAAATCACTCGTATACAGCAGGTAAAGCAGAGGGCCAAGAACACTCCCTTGCGGTACACCAGCATTTATATTTTTAAAAGCAGAATATTCATTTCCCTTAGTTTTACTCGGAAGATTCTATCAGAGAGATATTCTATCGCTAGAATACTATAAAGTTTCCCCGGTAGAGATGGGTTAAGTTTATATTTCAGGCCTTAGTGCCAAACTTAATCAAAGGCTTGGGAAACATCAAGAAATGCGGCTGAAAAAACGACCTTTTGTTCAAATGCCTTTTCTACCACTACTCAGCTTACAATGTACTTGGTCGATAGTTGAGTGTTTACTTCTAAAACCCAGTTGGTGATTTGAAATAACTTGTTTCTCTTCCACAACAAGTAGTTTTTTTTTCAAAAACCTTAGACATTATTGGGAGAAGTGGAATTGGTACATAGGACTTTTTATCCGCTGGTGGTTTCCCGGGTTTCGGTACCATTATAACTTCTGCCACTTTCCTTTGACTAGGGACATGTTCTAGTCTAAGGCGTACATGGCAGATGCACAGGTCGAATTTTGAGGTACTCTTCGCAGTGCATCAGTGGTATAAGTCGTCGACTGTCTTCCAAGTTCATGTGTTGCTCGAAAATGTTAGTAATCATGTCTCTGTGCCGTCCACCATTAAGTGTACAGTTTTGAGCATCATCTAGAAATATGAACCAATGATTCTGGGTGAAATGGTGTTTCTACAATGACCCTAGTTTGAATGGTTCGAATTGAACCAGGTTTTTAAAAAATAAATTTAAACAATTTTCTAAAGTTACTCCGACGTAAGTCAAACAGGACTAACCTCAAAACAACCGAGAACTGTCAAATCAGCTGTCACAGAAAACAGTGCTGCCAATTTAGAGTTCTCCGCCTCGAAAAAAAACCACCCATGACCTTGGTGTCTCTTCCCGAAGGCTCATCTGATGGCTGCAACAAGAAACATAAATATCATCAAATAAGCTTAAAGCTCCGAAAATGTGTTACATTAACACGTTCAAACATCTCTAGGCAAATTAGCAACACCAGCGGGAAATACCCTTGTGACATACATATATCCCCATTCATGAATATCCCTCGTGGTAATCACCCTCAACCGTTTCGTGACAGAACCGCTCCCGAAAAGTCGACACATTCAGTGAACCTTCGGGTTACCCTCAAGTGAAGGTCTCATGAGAGAACCCTGCGTTAATTATGTGCGTAGGTTTCGCTTGGGAATATCCCAAAAAAATGAGGATAAAAATGCACAGACGAATCTTTGAAAGACATTATGTTAGAGGCGACTCAAACTTGTGAAGTATTCAAAATACTGAAAATCTGGTACATTGAATGCAAATTTGGCACACATCCTAGGAAGATCCAAGCGGACAGCTTCGCGAAAAAATGTTTCGGTGCTGGGAAAATCTGTAGCCATACCGTAAGGGCATACACAACTCAGCTCAATAAGGAAAAAGATAGAGGACGGAGCCCCAGATAGAGCCACAGCTCGATGGCTTAGCCTGAGTATTGGAGTAACGGCGGGGTCACTATGGCCGACGCGAGTGGTCAACATCACTGATCGATTTTAATCGATTTTAGGAGTCCTTACTGGGCACTGTGCAATATGTATACATGCTATACTTCTGAACTTACTTTGCAGATGCTGCAGAGATGAAAAAGTAATAGAATCTATCCAACATCTGCTCTGCAATCGAGCCCTAGCAAAGAGAAGGAGGCAGTTCATGGGTAAACAGAGGACTTAATGGGTGTTGAACTGAAAAATTGTCTAAGATTCGTACGTGGATCCGCGTGGTTTAAGAATTAAACCAGGTCTCACGGTGGTAAACGTCCCCAAAACAAGGGCACAGTGAACCACAGAATAAGACCGATTGACACCTAAGATCCAGTTGATGCAAGGACTGTATCCAGACGATCACTTCACACAAGCTCTGTAACCTTTATGCTCTGGCACAAAATCCACTTATCGTCATTCGCCTTATCCTTGGGCGCAGTCATACCTTGCAAAAACCATTTCCGTGTGATTAATGGCCAAATCTCTCAGTTCTCGACGAACGATTTTTCTCTCGAATTAGTTGCTCTCCTGTTGTCTTCTTCCAAGCTCGTTCCGCGAATTCGTTGCGGTTGTCCTGCATTCGACCACTGCCAGTGTCTCCTTGTTTTCTCATCGATAATATTTCCTTTTGCGATTAAGACAAATCACCGCAACATTATTGAAGTTTTCTTACTCGATTCCTCATAACTCACTGCGTCCATCGGTCCCCAACGACCGTTGCACAGTGGGTTTGTAATAAATCTGCGCAATCAGTCTCTTTAGAACGCGATACCACTCATTACTAGGTGGCGGCGAGGGGAGCTTAAATTAAAAACGAAAAGAAAGGCTGCCCCCACATAGAATCCATCCGCACTGCACCTATCGCTTGGGATGTCCGCCCGCTCATGGCGCCATCGCTACACAGGCACATTAACAAGACAACAAATTGGATTTATCACGCGCCCAGATAAGAGCTGAAGCATTAAATTGTATCCACAAGAGCCGCCAGCGCCCAATGCCGGATGGCTGCAAGTATCTTATCGATGGGCTGTGGTCGGGTAATGCCCGGAACAATGTGTCTCATTACGGGCGGTGCGGCATTGAGCGGCGCGACATGGGAACGGTGGCACGTTGCTGCTGCCCGAAGTGAATAAATTCTGGGAAACAATGTGACACATTAATTAGCAATGTGCGGAGAATTCACGTGATTTATCGGCGAATTCAATTTGACGATGGCAATTTCTTTTCTCTCCTTAAACACGTCCACGTCCCGGCTCGTCCTCGCGGCGATTGTCTGAGGGATGAAAGTCACCGCGAAGCGACACAGTGACGAGGAGGCAGATGCATTTTACATTTTCCATCAGGAGAACTCCAGTCAACGGTGGAATTAAAAGGAAAATTGTCGGAAATCGAATGGGAAATCCAATAAAGTCGAGAAGATAATGTGAATTCGACGCTCGTGTTGCATCGCACGCTTCACGACAAGCCTATCGTGAGGCACATGTGCGGGCTGACGCAGCACAGTGATTACAATTAAGACGGTTCTATGGGTGCACATGGAAAAATGTGCTCGAGCTGATTGATTAAACGGAATGCAGTTGCGACTGGTTAGACATCAGGCTCAAGCTAAGACATGGAGAATATTGAAATTTAAAAAGGCTGCTGTTTATGTCGGCTGAACTGGTGAGCAATTCTTGCTGAGGTTCATTATTTGGGAGGGCTTCCTTACTTGCCCATCTGACAGACAAGTAGCTCAGTGCCAGTTTCCGCTGCACTGGGGATTGGAATGTACCATCATTCTTCTTCCCGTTGCAAGGACTTCCTCAGCCAATGTGTATGTCTCGACCGTTGAATAGCATCCGCTCGTGGATATAGAAGTCTGAGACTGCGAACTGTATGAGCGAAAATAAATTCCGAATGCTTGAATCCACATTAATCACTCGTGTTGTGCTTGCCGCTGTTGTGTCACGAGTGGAGGCGGCACAAAGTTGCTTGGCGAAGTGTAAGGGGCATTCTAAGAATTGTCAGTAAATTGAGGCGGGCTGCGTCGTGAATTATGGAGAATGGAATGTAGACACTTGGCTTAAGAGTCATCGCACCTACACATCACCCCACATGACCCACATCATTAAGCTTACCACACGAAATGTATCGGTCGGCTGTTTTAACCTAACTTGCGTGGGAAACGAAATTTTGAAATAAGTGCAGTGTGCACTTGACACTAAATGGCAATAAGTGGGTCTAAATTTTGCAGAATTCACTCAAAGTCGGGAGTTTGTTGTGCATACCCCAACAATTAGCAAAATTCGGTTAGTTCCGTCACCGTTCCGTTTTCCAGCGTCAAAGGATGTAGCAATCTTCCAAAGACACTAATAGCCCGGGTCATTAGCATGCACGCTTCGAAGACCCAAATGATCGATGCCGGGAATGCGCCTACGTACTAAGCCGTACTCTGCACTCTTCTACAATTCTCTCGCGAGGCTGATCTATGAGCTCCATATCTAGAAATTATATTCGCCTTATTTTTTCGAGCCTTCTCATTCTCAGTCTTCAAGCTAGTTATAAAGGAACAGGTATCAAACCATTTGTCAACTGACTCTGTCACGTGGCTGATTAGGAGCAGAGGACACATGTGTGGTAAATTCATTCTTGCCCCAGCGAAGCACCTGCAGTGAAATATTGCGTGCCATGCGCCTTCCTCTTCTTTCGCGTATTCTGGACAGAAGAATGAGGAGGAGGCTCTACATGACTCGACAGAGATAGAAGTTACAGTTGCAGTTCCCGAGTGCTCTCGTTGCCCAGACTTCATCGCAGGAATCAAATTGTGGGTCCATCTGCCTTTGGTCTGACTTGCCATAGTCGCAGCTTTCCTTTTCAAACAGCTTACACTCATCTCAATGTGATATGCCATTCGCAGATAGGTATCTAACCGCAATGAGACAAATTCACAAACCGCTGATTGTCCTTATTATGCAGGGCCTCTATGTTGATGATAGCCTCTGTATCCTTTGCAGCATATAGGACAATTGAGCTTACAACTCGAAAAAGCAGGATCCTTCAACATTCCGGAATGAGCTGCCTGCATCCTTAACGCCTTTTTGCTGCTGTACTAGACGTCGGCTTTAAAGTTTAAGAGGCTTTCGAGCATTGCCCCCAAGTGCTTTTACCTGGGACCAATCCCGTATTCCACGGCCTTTCGGCTAGTTACTAAGACAGCTTCTGTCTTGTGGTCAGCTAATCGATTTTAGCCAAACTTTGATCCTGGCGATCTGTGGCGGTTGCCACCTCGTGAATGTGACCACGGTGACATCTATATCGTCGACAAAGCCGATGACTTAACTCCTTGTAGTATCGTCAATCGCAGCCCTCCGTTCTGAATGCTGTTCAACAAGAGGGGTCCAAAGACTGATCCCTGGGGGACGCCCGCTGAAACTTTGCAGTACCATCGTCTGTATAACCATCCTAAACGTCATGTTGGTAAAATATCGGACGATTATCCTCTTCAGGTGGTGTGGCCAGTAGCGTCTTCATAATGGTTAGAGGTCTCGTAATGCAGGACCAGTTGGCGGAGTTAAAAGCTTTTTTTTTAAATCCAGCCACAACCTCTTAATTTCCGGCACAGCAATTCAAGATTCGGCGAAGCACACTAAACCAGGCTAGGTCTTTAAAAGAAATGCGCATTGGACTAGAGACATTTCCTAACCAATGGCGATCAGGCTGAAACCGGCACCGGGTCTCTGATCTCGCTCTATTGAATCTTTCACAATCGAATGCTTGCTACCAGAAAGATGCACAACAACTGTAGTTCGAGATTAAATGGATTTTAGTCACCTCTTGCTACAGGCATGCCTTACCTCGCATATATTCTAACCCTTACCCGAAAGGGGATCGTATGCGGAAAACAACCAGCACACAGAATCCAGACAAAATATTCTCCTTCCTCATCTTTAATTACGTGCAGTTCAAAATGTGGCACATAATGCTGACGCCAAGTGCTCTTTCCTTGAATTATCTCGTTACACGAGGATGATACGATGGCCTTTGTACATAACTGATTTTGCTGTTTCAACTAAAACCCCGTCTACGCGCCCTTGCCACGGTGTCATTGTCAACGCTCGGAAATGGTTCATTCCAGAGTCAGTCATGAACCCGATGACTGCACGCGACACATGTTGTAACTCATAGAATCTCAACCGCCGGGGATGTCATGGAATTCATTTAAAATCACAATAACACGCCCATAAACTCGGTTTACGGCCCCATCACAAGGAGGTCGCTTTAAAATGCCCCTCCTCCCCCCGACACAGCACTCGTAAAACCGAGCACATGCCCGCAAGTCGCGACCATAAGTCGCTCCAGACCCCAGCTGTCACATGCAATCGGTCTTTACGAGTTTTAAAACTTTCATCAGCGCGAAACATGGGCGACACCTCTTAAGTGGCACTAAAATGCTCATCAGACAAAACGGACGGGCCACTCCGCCACTCGCTCAACCGCAACCCCGTCCAGAGAACGTGCAATGTACACCGGAAGTATTCAACTTCACCTATCAGAAATTAATATTTTAAATTTTATTGTAGTCCGCCTCCACACCGGCTCCCTTTAATTACACATCATCTGTCACGCCACCCGGGCGGAGGTCAGTCATGTTCCGCCCATCGCAGTATTGATCTCGATCAATCCTCGAAAGTTTAAAGGCCCTCTCTGGTCTGCTGGCCGGCTTTGACGTTCAGCACGTGTCCCTTGCACTGGGCATTTTTATGACGCCCGCCGCACATCCAGCAGCCAGCCCAGGAGTACGTGCTCGAAGGTGTCATGACAACCCTTCACCTGGCCGCCCTTGTGAAACTTTCGTAATTTAAATTATTCTCAAGCAATGTTGATTGGGTTTTCCAATTCCGCCCATCAGTCCTCGAAACTGGAAAGGCCCTTAAGACACAAGTAACCCTAACCAAATAACTTTGTCAATCTTTCTGCAAAGTTAATTATTACTTTCGTAGCAATTTGCCCGGAGCCGCCGCGGCGGCATGGGTGGGAAACGCAAAAGGGTAGCGTGGCGCTGGCCCCTTGTCGCATTCTTGATGGTCAGCAGGCATGGAGGTGATGGCACGGATTGGCACGGCGACAGACCCTTGTTATACCCTTTTTTTTCCTCATTTCTTCCTTTTTTTTCACTTTTTTTTTTATTTGACATGTTAATTTATTTATGGCCTCCCATTTTTTTAATATCCTTTGCGTGGATAATTGCGAGAGAGGATACTTTTTTTTTCGCTGTTGAAGCTGTCCGAGGGGCTGATGCCGGGTGACTGTTTGGCTGGTGAGAGAAGTTGAGAGGCTATTGCCATAAGTGGCAATTAAATGGATTTCAACCCATTTCCGGTTGGACGGTGGTGCCACGCCGGCCCGTAGGACTATGATATCCTTTATTACTTTATCATAAAATATTTGCCAACGGTCCAAGCGGGCGCAGGTAAACAGGGGGCGGTTGGAAAAGCGAAAAACGGAATGTTTTCCTTTGAACGCGGAATGGAGGTGAAGTGGGCAATGAAAGGCGGCCGCCTAAGAAATTATGTCTTTATGTGGACAATGGCGGTGGCGGCGGCCGCGTTTTCGCGTTGGCCGTGGTTGTGGAAGCCCCTTCAGCAAATGGGGTTAGTTCAGAGATTTGTGTCATTGCGGTGATAACACTGGGAAGTAAAAGGGTTTTTCCTTTATGCCGAGATGAGTGGAAGGTATTTAATTTTGAAACTGGAAAAGTCTGTAAAAATTACGACTTGGGTGGAGCGGAAATGTTAGGACCCCCCTCTGGGTGAGCTCGAGAAGTGAGCAGTGGAAAACAATGACTGCTCAGTGTCCATGCTTGAGACTTCATCTTGGGGTGAGTGACCGTTGAGTGGTAGCGTATCGCATGTTGAGCAGTGGCCGATGGCAAGTGGGTTTCTGGTAATTTTTTTCTTCTCCCTTCGCTTTGCTGGGAATGTTTGAGAGAAACGTGGTATAAGGACTTCTTGCACGTGTTAAGAGGAAATGTTTGATGTTTACGAATGAATGTTGTGTTTGCATTGGCGCCTTGTGGGTCACGATGTGCTTTAACCCTATCTAGGGTACCCTATGTATTCAGGTGGGTTGTGGCGGGGTGCGTCGGGGTGCCGGGTTCAATCTCCGAATTTACCAACTTTCATAAGTCGGTATCCATGTTTGTTATTTCTTCTGTTTGCGTGTAATGTGTATACAAACTTTGACTGTGTTTACTGAACACAGGGTGTTTTTATTTAGATTACACGAGTGGGTATATACACTGAGTAGGGACAGAAGGTAGAGCGGAGTACATGATGGGCCCCACATCCACCTGAAAGTCCATGAGGACCGACTAGGTTCTTTACTCATGCCAAACATGTTTTTTCCGGAAATGAGACGGATATGTGAACAACATACACTTTTGAGCCTTAACTTCACCACCACACAAATCGTCACAAAGAACGTTAAATTGGCAGCACTATCAATTATGTGCCAGCTGATTTGACAAGTTTGGTAATCAACCCTACAAACTGTTAAAATTTACTTTGAAAACGTGGTTCAGTGCCGGAAGCTCAGCCGACAACCGACAGTTGAACCGAAGGACGCTTGCAAATTATTGCAATTTATCATGATTCTTCAGCGACGAAGTTCATTTCTGGTTGGTTATGGTTAAATGGCAAAATAAGCAAAACTCCTGTATTTAATCCGAAGTGCAAGAGTATCAAAAAACGCATGAGAGTTATCCAGGCCTCCATCCTTCGTCATCGACTCGAACTTACCAGGATTTATGCCCAGGCGGAACCAGGCGTATTCTTCGAACCACCTCGACCACCTGGTCCGCCAAGCGGTCATCTACCAGATGGAATCGCATTCAAGGCATGCCTCGGACGTCGTGATAAGGAAGCATTCAATAGAAGCACAGCCTTCTGTTCGGGGAAGCAGCTGTTCAGCATTGAGTATCTCGCGCACATCTGTGTTTCTCGACCTATAACGGCGAGTAACTCCCACAAGAGCAAGAAGAAATCTCATTTCGGCAGTACTTGGAATTATTTTCTGCCCAAAATAGACGAGCTGGACCGAGTCGATATGAGGTTATAGCAAGCAGACGTTGCACACCACACACCAAGCAAATCGTTGGACAAATTGGTCATGAATGCGATGAGCAATTAATCTCTCGGTTTGGACTGGTGAACAGCCGGCTCGGTCGTGCGATTTTTAGACTATTTTTTATGGTGAATTACGAATCACTCGTCGATGCAGATAAACCCACGTCAATTGCAGTCTTGGAAGGCAACATTACACGTGTAGTACTATTAGCGAGATAACAGCAATTACGCCCGAAAAAAATATTCGACTCTCCGCTTGGCTCACTTTCACATGATTTATCAGCTCTAATTACCGGTAAATTTCACAACGAAACACTTAAGAAATCGGGTGTTATCCTAGTCCTGGACCTGGACCTGGCCCCATGAATCAGTAGTAGTGTGTCAATGGATTCTCCACTTCATTTCCTCCTCGTCAGAGTTTGTTCTCCTCAAATGGAATTCGAAAAGACGTCCCCAAAGAACTGCACTTAAGCACACCCGTAGTTCTCACCAAACGCTCTCATTTATTCCCAACTTGATCAAGTAACCCCAATTTACACCCAAAAAAACACCAAATCTAGTTACGCTTGTCATCCTAACTGAACTCTATTTTTTTTCTGTCTCTTACTTGCAGTTCTGGGCGGCTTATGTACCGTGCGAAGCACAGCATCGAGACGCTGTTCAACTGACGCTGGAGCAAATCGACGTAATTAAACGACTGACTGAACGCTATTCGCCTCAGCTGACGACATGCACATCAGCAGCGGGTAAGTTTACACACAATTTCTGTCCCAATTCAGAGAGTCCCGCCCTCGCCCCCCACCCCCACCAGATTGCCACGCAGTGGAACATCGTTGATTTATTGCACTTGCTCGCTATTTGGATATCCTCAGTGAAACATCCCGATCCTTATTCTTGTACAAAGACTCTCTGGAGTGGAGTTTCTATCTCTCGTGCCGGCAGCACAGACTATTGCTCTTTACTCAACTGTGCATAGAAAATGAGTTCCACCCATCCGCACCGAATGCATGCATCCAAGCGAGCACTGGCAAATGCGAAGAAGAGGACTGCGGGAAAGAATAACGTTATTTTAGAGTGGGAACACAGGAATAGACGGGCAGGAAGGATTGGTATTCTCCGAAATTGCCATGGTAACCCGCACAGTTTTCAGGAAGTCTCTTGTCGAATGCAAAATAAAATCCGTCTCGGAGTGAAACTGAAAAGTAATGTGAAACAGGAGCAGTGAAAGGGACATGCAGTTGAAAGGCTTTTAGGACATGCCCCACATTGTGGTGGTACACTTAACGCAAAGACTTGTGGCAGTAAATCAATACTGACAAACGGGCGTTGATTCTTCGTGACGCAGATCGAATTGTGCAAAGCTGTTGTTTGGAAAATGTAAACATTTTTGAAACTCTGTGGCAGGAGATCACTGCTGCGGAGCACTGCATAATTGACGATGTGTTACCGTATTATTGATACTGCATTGATCGTTGTAATCGGTGCAATTTTGGGTCCAAGCAGAGGGAAGTCTGCCCAGTCTTCTGACTGAGGTGATTATTCATTGCAACGTCACTCCACATCGACTGAAAATACGACCAAGTCCAGCTGCCTCTTCATTGCCAACCGCAGAGTCGTGACGCTTATGTGCTTCTAAAAGAAAGCCATGACACAGTGAACGGTGTTTTTTTGAATTATATTACAAGCGTCACTTGGGATTTTCTCCCATCATATCCATTCCTTAAAGGACAGTACACTGCGACGCTCCTCCATTCAAAGTTCGTTCATCCAAGATCGCCCAAATGTGCTCAATCGGAGGCTCCAACATACCTTCACGATTTGGAGAAAAAAGAAACTCTTGCTTGTGTGCTTTTCGAAGGAAAGGAGGCTAAATGTTCACTAAGAATGTTGACACAGGCTGGACACGCCATTTTGGATTAAATTTTCACAAGACTTCCGACGCCGCTGAAGGGGAATCGTCTCCAGAAAGCTTGTGTGGCTCACAAACGAATTAATTCCAGAAAGATAACTAAGTGAACTAGTTCATTTAGTTCAGTAGTTCGACAAACTCAGGTATATCTTACTCTTCACATATGTAATTCAGTAGGAATGACTGAACTAAATTGAGTGCTTTGCTTTCTGTATGAATGGACATTGTGCAGATTAGGTTTGTTTTTATTTAACTATCTCTGCACAAGCTCATTGAGCATAGTCGCGTTGCCGATTGTGAAGGGAATTTTAAAAATGTATATACATATGACCACCAACCGGTGAAAATCGCACAAGACTCAATATCCTGTATAGTGAACTAAATTGAACTAAATGAACTAGTTCAGTGAACAGATTTGAACTAACCTGAGTTCTCACTGGAGGGAACTAAAATGAACAAGCCTAGTCTGAGCTTCGTGCTTTCCCATACACTGCTTTTGGACTCGGCAGCTTGCTGGACCAAGCATAGGCTTCTTCTTCTGTGTGCCCCTTGCTCGGAACCTTTTGCTCACTGTCCTGTATATTGAGTTGTAAGTCTTCTTTTATATTTCTAGCTGAGGACTGGGAATTTTTTTCTGGCTTCGATTTTTATCTTCCGGCCATCTGTTGCTGTGGTCTTCCGCTTCCTTCCACAGTTGCTTTTGAAACTTCCAGCAGATCCTCACTCTATGTATTTTTGCTACTTCATGAAATGTGAACTCACATTGTCGGTCCTTGACCAGAAGTCTAAGCATCTACAGTTGTGGTAAAAAAAATAGTAGTGCCAATACCAGAATAAGAAAAACTGCCAACAACCATTACCGTACCACCTCCATGCTTTGCAATTTGATTTGGGGCTTGTCCTCTTGTAAGCATAACACAGCAGAACATGGCGCAACAAACAAGGTTTCAAAATGATAGCGAATGTAAACTGGTTTTGATCTGTCAGCTGCACTTTATTCTGTGGCGTTGCATGACTTATGTATTCGAAGGCCAGCTGGTGGCAGTTAAACACTTAAACACAAGCAAGTTAACGATAATAACTTGCACAACTGAGACTAGACGTACCGATAATGTCATGAAATGCAACTCGAGCCACACATCATTTCAAAAACGCGTCCTTCCCTTTTGCACTTTATTTTGTCCGACAGTGTATATCAAATGGACACAGTTGTCAGTGTTCCCTCAAAAACAAACTATCAGCATCTTCGCTAAAGCAACATTCCAAGACCATTTCCATCGAATGGACAGCTCTATGGGAGTTACTCTCGACGGATAATTAGCGAAAATAGTTCCTCAAACGACACGCTTAAAAGCAACAGACAGACATTTGCGCATGTTTCATTGTTTAAAAGCCAAAATCTAAAAGTTCATAATCAGATTTCTCGACTTCCCTTGAGGCCCTTTCCGCCCAGCCGCCCGTCAGAACATGCCGCTGTTGAAGGCCAACCGCACAGACCTGTCACTCCATCGCCATAAAGTGACTTTAAGTGTCCCCTCGACAAGTCCATTTCATCAACTCGTCCTGCACCACCTTACCACGCCAGCAGTTCACCTATAAATCCTTGTCGACTATGTAAATCAGTTCAACCTCCCAGGAGCACCGCAGCCAAATGAATTGGATTCGCGTGACTTCGAAAATTATCGCAAAAACTTCATCCTTGCTCGCAGAGATTTTCTCTCAGTGTACCAGAAATAACTAATAGCCTCTACCTTGACTTCAATGGAGTCCCTCCACACAGGATGCCATTCTTTTTCCCTCTTCAGTCCATTAGCCGTGAATCCTGAATTCGAGTTCATTCAAGTGTTTCGCTTTCTGGAGAAATCCTTTTCTTACATCATCCCTGCTCTTTCTCTCTCTCTACCTCGGCGGGCTGGCTTTCTTTGCTATATTTGTCCCTGCAAGGATTGCAATTCAATGAATGATAGGTAAACCTCCGGCAGACAAATCCTTCCCTCCCTCCCGCATCACCGCCCTCTCTCGGCTCACGTACACACACACAAACAAATCGAAATCGAATGGAAGGATGTGATTCGCCATAAAGGTAACCACTTTTCAACGGGAAAAGTCTTACAGTTTCCCCTTCCATCGCTGGCTTCCTTCTGCCAGAGGTGGCCCGTGCCAGCCTCAGCCATAGCGGTTGCCGCAGCAACAGTGGCCTCAAAGTATCACCGCTTCAGCGCTTAAGTGCTTGAATAATGAAAATGCGACAAAACTTTCAAGCCATTGGACCGCCTATTTAAAGGGGGGGTAGAAAAACTGGGTTACACTGTAAGAGTATCCAAGTGCATTGAACATCTCCGGATTACCGTCCCCCACCGATCGGGAAGCCGCCGCGCATTATTGCCCAGTGAGGGGGACGAGGTGAAAAGTTAAAACTTGCGAACGTGCACCGGGTCGAGGGTGAGTCTTGTGTGCACACCAACATACTCAACGAGCAATGATTGTTCATTTAAATTTAATGTGATGGCCATTCTCCGTGAGGAGGCAACAGTCCCTGCCAGGGGTTGCCCTGCGTGTGTAGGCAACTCGTGCTGACTGCGGACTGTGGCCATATTCACTTAATCGGGCACAAAGTAACGATGCACCAGATCGCCGTGGGCAGGGGATAGATATCGATTATTTTTATTCGCTGACACTGTGCAACCGTGTGACCTCGGCTGGCGATTTTTCTGAATTTTGATTGGGAATTACCTCAGTCTGCTGGAACTGTGGTCAATCATAAATTTGTTTGCTCTGTAAACGGTCGGCCGGTAATTGAAGAGATTAATGCCGTCGGCCACTTCTGTACATGTGTTGATTGAATGTGAGTGGATGGAGTTCTTCAAAAAGGTTCTCAGTCAAGGGGAGAAGCAGTCGGCTCGTGTAACTTTTCAAGAGGATTCCTTGAGAACGAAGAAGTCTGCTGGAAGGAAAATGTGCTTGGCGCTTCCTCGTACAGATTGCTTCTGTGAATTGTAAAAATTGCAGCTCGCCAAAGCTGATATTGGCACTCGTTGGTTGGGGTTGCTATGATTCACGCAAATAAATTGCCCTACCAGGGCATGGGAGATGTTAATTGGATTCTCCAGTAAAAAAGAACAAGGAGTTGGAAAGGAGAATGGTTCACTTTGAAGCTTGCTACGTGCAAAGGCATTCCAGGCAAAAATCGGAAAGACTGGAATGGAGATTAATCAGTAGTGAAGCAAGGAATAGAGTCGGTTTATCATTTCCCCAGACCATAAGATAAGAGTGATAGATGATATCGAGGGGTGTCAAGTCACTTGATCATGGCTGCCAATTGATGAGAGATGACCCAGTCGCCAAATTTCCTCGATGTTGTAGGCCTATGGCCACAAAACGAATCGGTTAACATCGCTCTATACCTGACACCATTGACGGTGACGGTGTTTCTTTCGATGTTCCGACGATGTCACCTTGCCATAAACCGTACAAAATACTCAATCTTTGTGGATTGATGCTTGGCCCAGCGCTTGTGAGTTGGGTTCGCTCCAATAATTTTAATTTTGGTTATTGAGCCGCTGAGCCAGAAAGGGGTCTCGTCGGATAATATGTTCAATTACTGAACTCACGGCGTTGGATATGATCGTCCGGCGTCATACACTTATACGGATGTAGGGTCAAATACACCCACAAAATAAGCTGAGTTCAATCTCGAACGATGCCCAATTCAGCTGATCGTCGCCGAAACAACATGTCTGATTTCCGTCGATACTGTCCTCTACGGACCAATCTAGTCGATGGCCCAAGGATGTCCAAAAGACTGTACTCAGACTCAGGCACGGTGACATGGTCTTTATGTCGAAAAATAGGTCTTCATCTCATTCTTGCAACCGGTGGCTCGGATTCGAAGGCCAGGTGTAGTCGACGGGTTTTTTTTCAACAAAGCAAACAGACATCCAAACAACCTCGAAATTGTAACCGTCCATCGTGACGTTCTTTCCTGGATTCTAGCTCGGTGCCATATATTTTGTCTTTCCCTCACTAACCTAGCGATCATCTCGAATCGCAAACATAGCCCGTGTTCGTTAAGTGGCACATTCACTCTAATAATTGAGTCTCTTCCCCATCATCACCTCTCCGTACGCCCTCCAATTTCCCTCCGTCAAGATTCTCCCTCACTGTGTGTAAGCAGAAGCTGCACGACTTCCTTAACATGTGTCGGAAGGAGCTTTCGGCAAAGTTCCCATTGCCGTCAAGTTGTGACTTCCCAGCTCAGAAGTGTTATCCACTCAGACGACTACGAGTACCTGGACATTATCTGATTCCGAATAAGTTCCCTTCAACTAAGTAAAACACAAGCAAAATAATCTTGAGTCAACCAAGAAAGCCCTCAGGACTCGAACCGACATGACACATAAATTGAATTTGCCTCAAAATTAAATTCCAAACTCAGCACGAAACACCTCTTAAAGGGCTGTCAATAAGAACACAGTTCGTGTCAATTTCTAGTTACAACTTACAGCCCCACCCGAGGCTTTCTGACGTCCGCCTGTAATTATTCAAAGAACCGAGTTTGCTATAGCCTCTCGGTGAATCTATTCTTCAATTAGTGTGGTAAACTTCCAACCCCAACCCCAGGTGCAGACCGTCCTCCCGAGAGGGGAAGGAGGAGAACAATCGATTAAAGCAGTCGATGAATCGCTTTCGAGTACCTCTTCAAAAATTGAAACAAATGCTGTGCGGGGTATAGCCAAAGCAATTTCCTTCACATAAATGAACATTCTTTCCCAGACCCCTGGGCAAAGTCTGTGCAATATTTTCCGAGTGTTTAGTAGAAGCACTTCCCAGTGAAAGTTGAGAGGTGCTGTCCAAACTTCAAGCAACTCTCGAACCTCTGTCCAAGCCCTGAACTTATTTATCGACCAACAGGGTACATAAACATCAAGTTAAACGATTCACTATGAAGCCCCATGTATCCTCCTCTCGGGCGCTCTCTCTCTCTCTCTCTCTCTCCCTCTACTTAAATGGTTGCATTCAAAATGTCCAAAATCCACCCACACTCCCCAGTCGAATGGATGCAACGAACGACAGCAATTTTAACCAGATATGTGTCACACTCCAAAAAATCCAATGAAATCCGAAAAGCCTGGAGTATCTCTGATCACCCTTAACCACAATTCACAGTCTCAGTCCTCAACCTCAGCTCAGAAGGGGGTGGCCAGTGTCCGTGCGCTGGCTTACCAGTGCATATTTTAAGTGCATTCCTCACAGACACACACACACACACACACACATTTAAGCGCATAAACGATGGAATAATAATGTTCATTCTTGTATCCTTGCAGACATCATCGAAGCCCACAAGAATCATCAGTTGTGCTCGCTAACCGGCGTCGAGGGTGGCCATTCTCTGGGCGGCTCATTGGCCGTCCTTCGGACGCTGTATGCAATCGGAGTGAGATACATGACACTGACCTCAACGTGCCACACACCGTGGGCCGACTCCAGCCATGCCGATGCACCGACATTCAACGTTAAGCACGGAGGGTTAACCATTTTTGGCAAGGTAAGTACACACACACACACAAGAATAATTGAACAATAGATCCCGGCTTGCCGGACTCGAAGGAGGACTCCGGTGCCGTGAAGGCAAACGTGATATTCATAATGATGGTGTGATTAAGATAAAACAACCGATGGAACAAGTTTTCCGTTCGTTCGCCTTGCATGTGCCGCTTAATGAACCCGGAGACAGGACACAAAGGAGAGAGCTGGCTCCCCAGAGGAGATGGTCTTCATAATTTAATTGGATCTTAATTGTAGTCCCGTTTTAATTTGCACCTGCCCAAGGCGGACTCTGCACATTGTATCCTTCGCATGAAGACCTCAAGTTTTCTGTCTGACATGGGTCTCCGTCCATATGGCAGGGCAGGGCAGGGCAGGGAGGGAGTCTGCTTGCAATTGCACACAAAATGCGTCCGAGATTTACGTCGCTCGAGTTTCGGGAGCGAGGGGGACTGTATACCAAAAATGTGGGTGTAGGTAGGAGGGGGAAGCATAATTAAGGTTCCCTGTTCCACTTTGAAGGAATGAAGCAGAAAATACCACTTTTCCACATTTGCAGGTACACGACAGCAATCTTTGCCCCCAGCTCCGAGTGTGCGGTTTGTTCGGGGTCGTGGTCGGGGTCGGGGAGGGGGGTTACTCGAGCTAAGTGCCGGCACGTGGTTCAGCCCCTCACTTTAAGTGAAAGCTATCTCTCTGTGGCTACAGGAACATCCACCACCCGCAGCCCCCGCGTTGTGGTCGAATGCGTATAATTTATTAATTTGTTACCAAATTTCATCTCGTCGACTCTGCGGTGGGTGACGGGGCGGCGCGGCACTGCGTTGTGGTTGTGCCATCCACTCACGCACATCCTTCACCGATAGAGAGTCTCACATGTGGAGTGGAATTTTTCGGTATTCATGAGGAATCTGAATCTGCTGTGGCACTGGGTGGCACAGGCGACGTGTGGGAGGCAGTTGCGTGAGGGGTTGTCTAATGAATTTTTCGACGAACAATTGTGCTCCTGCGACGATTTTTGATTTCGATTTGATTTCGGCACCGCAAACAAATTCTGAGTGTCGGCTGATTGACGTATGCGTGTGTGACTGGTGGGGGGGGGGGGGGGGAACCGACGTCAAACGAATGTGACTACCAGTGATATCAACGGAGTGGGGAATGCCAAATTGAATTTGTTTGAACTGAGATCGTGTAACCCATCCGCAACCGCTAGGAAATGAGTTTTCGGCTGAAGTTAATTAGAGTTTCTAACCTCTGGTGATGTTGTAAAACAAATTGGACGCACCTTTTCCATGTAAACATGGGGGGCGACCTTAATTACGGATGAAAAGGCGCCCACCCACGTAACTCGAAGCAACTATGCCATAGTTTGGTACTAGCTCGCTTTGAGATTCTGTAAATATCGAGAGAAGGGCTATCGGAATGCATGCATTTAGACCTTCCTGGTCAATCGTATTGCGATCACTCGGAGATGATCCATTAATCTCTGGTGGGGCGCCATTCGGAACTAAGCATGAGCATTTTGAGAAGGGCGTCGCATCTGCGAGACATTTGAGCTAGAATTAGCCGAGGAGGTGCTCCACACTTTCTTCCGTTTGTGTGCTGTTTGTGGCATGGCGACAACAACCAAGGGATTCTCATTCCTGGTTTTGATTTCTCAAAAAAAAAACAGCTTCTTCAATTCAGCCCACCTTACCTCGTCACCCGCCTCTGACATCATTCCGTTTGAAGTACAAACTCATCTCGATATCCCAATTCTGTGAACTTAAAGTGCAAACAAATGAAGAATCACAGCGCTGTTCCTCAGCAACTCTTGGACGTAATCGTCGAAAGCGAAGGCTGCTACAGAAACAAGTCAAGCCCCATCCACATTTTGGACAACCGATCCGTCGTTACCCATCTTAATGCCGTAAACATGAGCATCACTTGGAACTTTTTGTTTCCTAATTGAGTGAACAATTACTTCGGTTGCTACTCGCTGAGCAGATAGACATCGCTCGGAATTCCCGGAACTCATTCCAGGACCTCTTTCGCTCTGCCAAAGACAAAAAAAAAAGACACAGAAAAAGAAAGCTACACACGCTAATTCCGGATTCAGCGAATTCCCTATTAATTTTCAACTCCAAATCCACCGAATCATTGGTCTTGTATATCTCCCCAGCAGAGCAAACAGAGCCACTGGCATTTCAGCATCCAGAATACAATTTCGTTGATTATAAAGTTGCAAATCGATTTACCTCTTCGCCGGGATGCGGGAGATCTTTTTTGGCTTGCGCTTCACCTGCTCACTCACTTGGTTTTGGATTTCCTATTTTGTACCTTCGTCTCATTGTGTTTCATTGTTCGCCATCCGTTGCTTTTATCGATGTAATTTCGGAGAGAATCGTAAATCTACTTCGGAATTGAGCAAAGACTTGGCTTTAGATACGAGGACAACGACAAGGTAAGTCTTGTCGAGAGCAGGGAAACGGGAACGGATATGGGAATGGGAATCTCCGTGTATTAAATCAACATTTCGCTCGACACAGAACCCCTTCCAGCATGCAAGCATCACGTCCCCCCAACCCCGCCCCCCTCCCCGAGTCGCGACTCGTTCATCGCACGGAATAGTGATGCCATTAAATTTTCCCATTTAATCCGTCCCCGCGGATTGTACCCGATGCTCATATTCCAATCAAAATGTATCTTTCGAGCCAACCCACGGGTGGGTGTCGGGTGTTGGGGGCGAAGATTTATGAGGGAGATTTTTGCTTTTTTTCTGGAACAGCGAACGATACACATTCTCTGATCTACTCGAGTTTAATTGGAAATATTCACTTGCTTGCGAAGAAATATCGAAAAGCGCTTTCCTGCTGAGACGAGCTAAGAATCTCAACGAAGTTGACGATGAATTGCTGTTCCTTTTTTTTGTTCGATGGATAATGAGTAATATTTGGATGGATGAGATTGTGGATGCAGCCGTAGCGAGGGGGAAAAAGCTCTTAATTAATGCTGCACGTTCGTCTGGAATTGCTCTTAAAAAATTAACGTCATTAGAGGATTGTGATAAATGGGAAAGATACTTGAATTATTGAGAACTTGTCACTAGTTTGTGAGATTCATTCGAAGCAGGGGAACGTATTATTATGCCGTCAACAGTGGGGTTTGAAAATTGATTACCGACGGAAACGTGCGATCTACTTCAAGGCGAATATTATCGCACACCCTTGAAGGAGTACCTAAGATACGGCACAAAGAGAGATCAAAAATTAATTCGAAGAAAGCGACGAATAATTAGTAAGAGAGATTAAATGAATTTGGAATTTTAACGGAACAACCATATTGGACGTAAAGAGACGTATATAATCAAGAGAGAAAGGGCACACTATAATACGAGGAGCGTTCAATATATTCTCGGTATCGGGGTGAAACGCGAATTAATAATCACATTTATATGAAATTTTATATGAATGCACTAAAATAATAGCATTACTTGATAAATAAGTCAATTTATATATACAACCACAGACAGCTTCACCCTGCCCCTCGTAAGTACTCCGCTCAGTTTCGTTAAGTTTCGTTAATGTTCATTAAGTTTCGTTAAGTTTCGTTCACTTTTGCTTTCTCAATTGCCTTACATACGTGTGTACAAATCATAAATGTCAACTGGGATTGGAACTTAGTATAAGTTTCCAGCAATTGACTGCAAGAATGAACGGTGATTCTGAATATTTTTCCTTCAGTTCTGGCAGAAGCTGGCCTATAGTTCAGTCAAGTATAATTAAGTCATAAGTTGAAAAACCAATCAGTATTCAGACAGAGGTAGTGAAAACAGACCACATTGACTAAGATTTCGATGAAGAAGAAAGTTGTACACAGATTATTGTGATGATGGTGATGTTTCCGCACCCAATGGACGTATGTTCCGTTTTGGCAAGACCCATGGTACTCCCCTCATCTTACAATTATTGCACTTCCATCATGTACGTTTGTTAGAACCACCAAGTGCCTCTACAAAGACTATCTTTTTCTGATCAAAATAGTGTCTCGCAAAGTCCCTTTTGAAGCCCTCATCATGATGCGAATATGTGAAAATGTCAGCAATTAACCCAGACTCATCTAGTAATCCATATTGTTCCTCCCATGGTCTGTACTCTTTACATTCTAAATCCACCTCCATTCAATTGCTACGTATTTCACATCGCCTGCTTCTGACTCAACGAAACTAACCTCCTCCTCCTCCGACGTTCCCTGTCCCTTAACCAGATTTGCAAAAACATTCATAGTTAAGCTGACCTCTTTTCAAAAATAATACAGACAAAATACCAAGAATGAATTTTCGAAACAAAAACAAGCAAAAAAAAATAAAACTCGTACATGCCACGCTTCCTCTTCAAAGCCACTTAAAAGGTTAAACTTCTAAAAAAATGAAACAAGAGAACTTCAATCCGTCCTAACGAAATACTCAACAACAGAAATACAAACACGAGAGTCCTCAAACGGGGCGCAAAACAGGACAAAAAGAAAAACCCTGAAACTGAAACAAATTTGCTGAATCGAAGGTTAACACTGAAACATTCCTCGATTTATTTTCCTTTTAATGTAGAGTCGCTCTCCCTCTCTAAGGGATTTCATTTGAAAATCCCTTTTATCGATGTGCGCCGTAATGTTTCGACATTTTTGGCACTCTCGATGTCGAGATCCACTGAAACAAAAATTCCCAACAAATTCGTCTCCCTCTTGTCAAGCAAACAACCGATTCAAGTCGAACAGAGGTGTGCAGTCGAACATTTTTGCAAGGAACTTGTACACTCGTGAAGCTACACTCCGGATGCCAATCATATGAAAAGCTGCTTCTATAAATAAACCGGACTGTCAATGGTTCAATTTTAAATTGAAAAAAAAAATATAATAAAAAAATGCCATCGTTGGTGGCAAAGGATTTCTGAATTTCAATGGAATTTACGAGGTTTGAATGAACTCTTAAAAGGCTATGAATTCAAAACCGGTTTTCTTTTCCGCTGGTGATTGGTGTCGATCTGTTTAAGGGTGAATTTTCAGCATCATTAATAATATGGGCAATTCCCTTTGTAAGCCACTCTGCAGGGGACCTCTTGTTTACTCGCTCTGCTCTTACTGCTCAGAGTTGGCTGGCCAATTGACGCTGGCAAATATTAGCGATGCGTTACATTTCAATTAATGGCCACAGGCATTGGGTGCAGTTTAAACTCGGATCAGTGAGCAGTTGTGTCACGCATTATAGGAGATAGGAGAGCAGCTCTTTTTGGGTGGCTCTTTTTTGCTGTTTGCTCGCACGGAATTCTTACAAATTTGACTACGCTACGAGGTGTTGCTGTTCAACATTTAACAAGCTTAACAAATGATGATATTCTTTCTCAAAGACAGACAACGCCGTGAGATTGCCAATTGGGAGCTGGAGATGTTGGCCGGATATCCGGATTTTATGCCAAGAAATCGCTACTCGGACGAGTGCCATTTTTGACTCAGTGGCTCAATGCACAAAGTTGCCATTATTGAAGCGAGCCAGAAGTGGTTGACCAAGCATCCACACAAATTGACTGTTTGACGCGGTTTGTGGCATGACGGTTAGTTAGTTAGTTTAGTTGACTATTTATTCCACCAAAAAAAACGGATTTTAACTATAACAAAATTCTTAGTCCATATGGTTTGGCTTAGGACCCTCTACCAGATGGCATGACGGTATCTGCAGACCTTATTTCTCTAGAAATGAGACAGAGGACACCGCAATGCTAACCGACTTTATGTGGCCAGAGCTCGGCGGCATCGGTATATCCGAGCAGTGGTTTCAACAAGACGGCACTACATCGCTTGTATGGCCACGCCACGTTCGAAGTTTCCTGGGAGAGATTCAAGGCGGGCGTTCATCAATTCCATTCGATTATTTTCTCCCGGGCTACGTTAAGTCCTAAGCCTACGCTAACAAGGCAACCGCTATGGAAGAGCTAGAGGCGTTCGAGTCGCTTTTTTCCGGAACAATGCATCAAACATCGGAGTGGCGGCATAATGCACTCCAAACGAAGCCGAGGCTGCCATTTCAATTATGTGCTTTTCCTCGAAAAATGGAATCAATGTAGCATCAAAATAAAGCCAGAATCAATTTCAAATCCCACTCCGTTGTTGCTTTATTAAAACGTCTTCTCCTATCGTTCTTATTTGGACACGCTGTACTTCCAGAACTTAGTCCCGCCTCCATGTGTGTGTACTAGAAGAACAGAATAAGCGCTACGTTCAATTTTAATACAACAGCTCACGTAGGACTACTAAACCACTGGAGTTAAACTATTTAGTTCCTTGATAGTCATTTTAGGAATGACGTCAAGAGATTCGAGAGAAAGATTGCCCAGTCCCTAGTCGTGTGGTTCAAGTGCATAGTTGTGTCTCAAAGTTCGGTCTGCATTCGGGACAGATTCTTTTTGCCACATCCTTCCCATAAACCTGGGACCCACGAACCAGAAGCTGCAACCATATAGAGTTCAATTCAGAGAAACACTGGAAATTCTGCCTCTGCCAATTACTTCATGACAAATGCTCTACTTAAGCCCCATTCATTTGTAATTCAATTAAGAGAGAAAAAAGCAGAAAGAGAACGAAAGCAGGCATTCGTTCCGCCGTTTCCGCAGTTAAAGTCGGCCATTCAGACTGCAGAATTCAAGTGTGCCCGTTTTGTCTTGACTGCTTAATTGAGTTGCAAGCACTTCAGTGAAATCCGCTTACCTCATCCACGAGGCGCGATTCCCATTCCATGGCCATCAACTTCTGACAGAACAACCAATCCACAAGAGCAAGGTATACAAAGTCCAGCGCATCCAGCACCGCCTTCTTCAGCCAGAGATGGAAAGCTCTTTAGTTTTTTTTTCACTCACAAAATCGAAATGGAAGGGAATTTATTTTAAACAGAATGAAAAATGAAATACGGCATGGAACTACGGGAAACATTCCGCAGCGAACAACTTCATGTTCACCTGCAAATTGAACCTTTCCACACCAGAGGCCGGGGCAACTCCAGCCGCCGATCCATCAGAAAAACGGGCAGGAGCGCCAGAACTCTAGGAAATCATCGTTTTCGCAATGGACTCCCCACAGACAGTACCGTCTCTAGGCACTTTATCGAGGAGGCTGGGGGTTGGGCTGTCAGCCTGATTATTGGGATGACGTAGTGGATGCGATGTTCTACGGGCACACAAATAACGCTCGACGTGTAATTTTATTATGAGAATACCCGGTGGCTGCCAGCAGCGTGGGGATCAGCCAGATGGATTTGACGATGGAGTTGTGGGAATTCTCAAGTGAGCTTCGAACAGTCTGTGACGGATGGGGGAATGAAGAAGAAGAAATGTGGGGCGCAGAGCGGGGCCGGGATTGAGTCGATTAAAGAAATTGATTTCCATCGTCATTATTGGGGGCAGGATCCATGTAGTGGCGTTGAGTTTTGCTCTTGCTGATAGAGTTGTTCGACGCTAACAGAAACCAGTGCTTAACTGGAACGCCAGGTGATGAGGCAGAGGAGGTTGTAAGTGGTGCCGGGCGAGAGGGTAGGTGGATTAGTTTTCAATGGCGAATGCAATTAATAGATTGTTTTCCTGTTGGTGGTGCCAACGCCTGGAGTAGTTGATGCTTTTCATCTGGTTTTTAATCAATCCAGTGTGCTTTAAGTGGATGCTCTGGTTGGTTTGGGGCTTAAGTGGAGCAGTAAATAGGAAGACGAGCTGCAGTGCATCTGAAAATAGCGCAGAGCAACAGTCGATCAACGTGTTTGTTGCGTTTTATTCATCCTCAAATCCAATTGCAATAATTGAAAGCATAGACTAGGCGTCGTCGACTGCTGCAGGATAACGAAAGTGCAGTTCATGGAAATAAATTATGTTTGCTTATCGGTGATTCATTTTTCGAATATTTAATTATTTTAATTTTAAATAAATTACATAAATTGGAGTCGGATAGGGAAAATTTTATAATGGCCTGAAAGAAAATTGCCTGGCGTTTTATTTTTGGATATCATTTTGTGTAAATGTCGCCCGCGAATAATAATAATAATATAATATTGGTGGCGCTACAGCCCGTAGAGGGCCAAGGCCTAGCTTCTTAGCAACCACTCGTGTTGTGCGTGCTATTGTTCTATCACGAGTGGAAGGGACCTACAGTTTTATGCCGACTCCGAACGGCCTATTTTGAGAAGCTTTTTCTAGACAGTTATACTCCTTGAGCATTGTCAGTGACTCGAAAGAGGTGGGGCCGTGAAAAGTATTTCTTGTCGTACCAGGAATCGAACCTAGACAGGTAGATCCAAGTGTGTAGGAGTCGACGCACATACCCACAACGCCACGGGCCACCACCCGCGAATAGGTCGTACAAATGTCCGATTTTGGATCACTGCTGCCAGCGCTGCGACCGTTATTTACTCAATTACGCGATGAATGTGGGTTCCAAATCATGGATTGTAGCTGGCTTATCGGCGAAGACTGTTGACTTCGCAATCCTCTTCGAACTTGCGGATAGTAAAGGCAATAAGAAGAGCAATGATGCACCCCATATGAACCCTGATTTTCGTAACCAAGCTCGATAATTTGGAGACGTTGTTAAGGAGCTGGTCCTTCCATGATGATTTGTCAGACAATACTGAATAAAAATAACACCACACTATGAGGCCAAGTTACGCGTGATCTGTCAAATGAAACAAATTGAAAAGAAAAACAAGTCTAAATGAATCACTCGATATGCACCGTCCATACAGTTTATCCTTAAGTTAGTTAGTTCTTCTTCTCTTCTGGGGCTACAGTCCGGGGTGGACCTGAGATCTTAATCAGCTGTCTTCAAATTGTCTAACCGCCCACCAAGCTGGTTGAGGTCCTTCTCCACTTGTGTGCGCCATCGGTTTCGTAGGAGTCCTTTATTGTGTAGTCGCACTCGTACGGAGTCAAAGACTTCGTTCTAGTCATGAGTGTAGCCAAGCGACTATGGATTCAACGCCTAAGGTGACTAGTCCATCGATGACTGACAGAATTCCCAGTGCATAGGGAGATTCGGTCATCCTTCGGCCGTACTTTTGTCATTGTTTGCTCGCGGTCTACGGCTCAGTACAGGATTAAGCAAGAATAGAATGACAACACATGCAAATATATTTTCACCGAAAATATTCAACGCTTCGATTTTGGTGTTATATAAATTACGTCACCGAATACGGACGAAAATACACACATATATACTTCTTATTGGTTTTCCATTTAGCATCCCACACGCATTCACCAGAGGAAGAGCACATCAAATCCTTTTTTGGTTACATTTTCTTTCCGTGCGCACCCTGACAGTTTGACATTTGAGCATGAGATTTGATTTGAAGAAGATCTTTCCCGCAAAAGTTGGGGGAATAGAAATTCGATACGAGTAATAATGCGAACGACAACACAAGAGACGTGTTCGACTTGGGTAATTGGGATGAATGTGTTTCATGGAGCCTTCACCAACTCCGCAGCCTAGTGTCGGGCCCCAACTGCGCGGTTTTTTTTTGTGAATATATTCCTTTGCGAATATACACTTACGGTGACGTGACACTGCCACAAAATGATGAGGAAGTTAAGCTGATTCTGGTTAGAACTGTGAATGAATGTAAAGAAAAAATCAAAAAAAGTAATACTCGCTTGCAAAGTGAAGTAGGTTGCAATGCACAGATGGTATGATATGGGTGAAGAGAAATCCACACCACGGCAGATCCTGCAAAAGACTCTTAGAGCACTACAGTCCGAGGTGTACCTGGGCTTCATCCAACATGTCTCTTCAGCCAGCACAATCTCTCGCCAGCTATCTTCAGTTGAGCACACCAAGCCGGTAGAGGTCCACATTGACTTATGTGCGCCACACTGTGCCTGGACGTCCTCTGTTACGTTGCAACGACGTGAGCCTAGTCTGGCGTACAGATCCAACCCGAAAGGTGGCTGGGCTATGTAGAGCACATGGACAACTTAGCTCCGGCCGAAATAAACTTCGATTTCGAACCTGTGGGAAGGCCCAACAGAGAACTACCGCGTCTAAGGTGGCTCACCCAAGTGGAGATAAACCTCAAGCAACTTGGTGGGCCCAACTTATTGTAGCGAGATCAGCGGTCGCTGGCGGGGCTTGTTGGCTGGAGGGGCTTGCGGACAAGTCCACCACAAACTGTAGCGCCACTCAAAGAAGAAGAGGCGGTTTTTCAATGTTCTTTGTTTGACTGCTGTCACCTGATTTGTGGTATATATCAAGGCTAACCACATTCAACTGTCATTGCCATTGCCATTGCCATTTCATCATGAAACCCCGAACATCGACCACTTTACGGTGGTTATAATCATTAAGCAATTCAAGCCATCCACAGTGGACACCAGCTACCCGTATGCGTAGAGTTTAAGAAAATATTGGTGCTATATCCGCTATGGTTAATGAGTACTCTGATTTGTCCCCGAGAACAACGATACAACGAAACACAAAAATCACAAGAAATATTACGTACCCGCCCGAGTGTCCTCGCGGAAAATAAATATTTAAATAAATGTTACGTATACGCCTTCGTGACCCGGTAAGATTAATTCATTTTCTTTTACGATGGGCTCCATAGAGACACTTTTGTACCATTCGAAGAATGTATAAATAAAATGTATTTCACAAGCAATGATAATAATACAGTCAGAGACGGACCTGGGCCTAGCTTCTACAGCAACCACTGGTGTTGTGATTCGTCTTTCTGTTCTATAGCGAGTGGAGGGGCGCTACAGTTCTTAGTCAATCATCATCGACTAGCAGAGAGAGAGCAAAGACATGCACTCTCGTGCTAGCTTCCACCCCTCGCATTCGTTCAGAACATGTTTGCCATTCAGTGAGTGCCAAGACACTCCCTGCACTGCAGCGCAAATCACTAAGGCATGTACCTCTCCTGGACATCCCGGAAACTCCACTGACACGTTATCAATTTTTTGTTTACTATTCTCTGTCCTTTCCCTCTAGTTGAATCATCAAAGGCAAATTAGTGTTAAATCCTCAAGCAAAACTTATTGACACTCCTCCCCATGCACCCCAGCCAGGTGGCCACTTACTTCCTCATTCCTCAGAAAAACACACACTAAACATATCACTCGTCCTTTTAGTCATTGTTTCAAAACTTTATCGCACATTTGTCGCTTTTGAATCAGAATTAAACTTCTGAAAGGCGTGAATGAATGAATGGCCTGAAAGTAACGACAACACAGCCAGCATAGGGGACTGTGCCCTCATTGTGCGCTCAGGGCCCACACTCAACCCAACCAAAGCCGAGTTAATTTAGAACAATCCCAACAGGAATATAATACACCTAAGGAATCCCCATGTGAGATGACGAACCTAAAGAGGCGATAAAAAGGTCCCCTCGTCGGTTAGTTGGGGGATTCGCGTGTGTCCCTCTCTCAGTTGTCAGTTTCTCGGGGGGTGGCTTGTGAAACGGTTAAGGACCTTTCAACCCAGTGAATGCCTGATGCGTTTCTTCATTTCTACGAAATTCCTCCTTTTCTACACATTATGTGACGGCCTGCCCGTATGTGTACGATCCATTCGTTCTTCAAACGACGACAAAAAAAAAAAAAAAGAAGATATAAAAAGAATAATTCACAGCCTCGTGCGCCCCAAACACAGACGCATGTACATATACCCATGTTTAGAAGAACTCATGTGAGTAACATCCTTGGCCGCCAGTATCCTTCAGCGTAATTTCAGAGAAGGAATTCATATTCACATTCATAACTTACTTCTGGCAGAGCGTTCCCGGCCTTTGCCCGCTCCTGCCTGCATTCATCCATCTCCATTCCCTGCCAGTTGTGTCCTTTCTTTTTCCTTGTTTGTCCCTGTGCCGCCGCCACCGCCGCGCCGGCCGCCCTGCCATCCCTTCAGCAAGAACCAGTGAAAGTTCTTGTAGGCATTATCTGCCTCGGAGAAAGGATGTGTCTGTGGGTGGGCAGCGATGTCAGTCGCTGGAACGAGCATGATGTAGATGTTCTACTGTTCCAATTAAGAGAGACGAACAGAAAAAAGGACGAACAATGCTACAAGGATATCAGCATTATAACGAATGTTAATGAGAAATGACTTGATTTTGTGCTTTTAATGTTGCCATTTGTAATTCTTTTTTCGCCGTGTTCTTGTGCTTTCTCAGCTCTGCTTTTGTTGTGCACGACAACAACGAAAAATGAAAAAAAAAAAAAAAAAAACAGAAACCATGTTATGTTCTGTCCGCCTTCTCTTACAATCTCCCCCCTCCCCCCGACTCATCCCCACTCGCACTCTGGACATCTTGCGGCTGCCTTCAGCGGTGGTGTATTATTGTTTCAATGGTGTCACTTAGTCGTCCGACTTTGATTGTGTATTCATTATATGGCGTCTTTGACGTTTTCTCTTACTTCATTTCTGTGCGACGATTATTGACTTGACAGTTGATTAGCCGACCACGCTATGCGTGTGGCTCATTGAACTTTGCGCGACCTTGAACGTTGATCTGTTCCCATTTGTCCGAAAATAATGCGCACACATGCAACAGCTGTCAATTGATGATACATTGAGGAAATAGTCAAATTATCGGCCGTCTAGAAGTGGAAACAGGCAATTGGTCGAATTATCTTTTGATGGATTGGACAGTTTGGTTACAAGTGGACGGGGTCACGTCTTCATCGTGGAGAATACTTCTTCTGATGGCAGTTGATGGCGCGTTGATGGCATTTCTCACGGAGCAGATATGATTGGTTTGTCAATTTTCTAGTGACCTCCGGAGATTCCACCATCCACCAGAAAGTTTCAGTTCTCATTGGAAGCCAAACTATTTAAGTGCATAACTAGAAGTGCGAGTAGGAGGCAAGGGAGCTTAGAAGACACTGAGGATAATTTCTCGGAAGATAGCGAATGATGTTCACATAAAATAGGGTTGCCATATTTTCCCGAGACCTCGTCGGGACTTTGTAGTAGACCATAGGCTAGATAAGGACAACTTCTCGATCAGTCAGTTACAAAATTTGCTTTATTTTGTAACATAACCTCCTTTCAGTGTGATAGAGTTTTCTCATCGATATTCCAACTCTTTTAACGTTGTGCTTTAAGCATAAACATCAATTGCAAACCGCTCGATACAGTGCAACGGATGGCGTGTGAATGCATCAGTGGAGCGTCAAGTTCCGAAGTCCTGAACATACTCCTTAACCTTTTGCCGATATAGTCATTCGGTAGACAGTCTGCTCCCTATTCGGCGATAAGGCTGAAATCGCTAAACATGTGGAAGGAACTCCAATTAGGTCCTATGACAACTTAGAATAGTGCAGCGTACCTGAAGACACCAACCTCCTAACACCCAGGCTGCTCTTCGAGAAAAACTTCACTATCAGCATCCCCCCAAGAACTTATCGGGAGTCCGATCATCAGACGCTGGATGGTCCTCTGCGAATATTCACAGATGGATCGAAGATGGGCGATGGTGTGGGAGAAGGTGTCTATTACAAGGATCTAAACATGCAACTGTCATTCCGACTACCAAACCAATGTAGCGTGTTTCAAGCGGAAACCATGGCGACTAAAGAAGCACTGTCCTGGCTAAAAAACTAAAAAACTAATATCAAGTACGTCATCTGGATACGTCTCTCTGGACGCAGTCATTTTTAACTCAAAGACTTACCTAAATTGCCACCTATCTCTGAACGAGATTGCCATGTTTTTTGACATCCAACTTATGTGGGTGCCGGGACGCTGTGATATCCCAGACAAATTGAGAAGCGGACTAACTCGATAGAAGGTGGTACGCCTTCCGGATGGAGATATGCCATCCATGCCTATCGCTACTGCTAAACATCGACTAAAGTGTGAAACACTTACTAAGAGGTAGAAACCATTACATATCTCATATGTAATTGCAATGTTCCCTCCGCACGTAGAAAGCGTCATTTGGACGTCTACTACTTCAACAACTTGACAGAACTGAACAACATCAATATCAGTCAACCCATCTGCTTTATCAAAGCTCTAGCTGGTTTGTGAGATAGGGTTTTAGATCCGCGTGGTATCACAACCTCTGGCCTAAGTGTCACTGCTCCTCCAGCAGTCAGCCACTCCAAGCTATCCTAACGTTCTGCATTTGTTACTCCTGTTTTTGAGCCTCTTTTTGAGCAAGTTCGCCTTCAGAAGTTGCTTCTTAATTTCTGGTCTTTAGAGCTGTATCCAGGACTCATCACAAGCCTCGAAAATCCCTTAATATTCACTTTACGCTTAAAGAGGTCCAAATTCTGTATCTTCACCAGAATACATACTTTTGTAGTCCACCTTTACCTAATGCGGCATCCATCTCGTCGATAAGATTCATCCCCTGATGGTAATCAAATGAATGTCTCGTTTGAAAATGCTAGTGATTTTTATACAGCGACCGTCCACCACAATGCCGTGGATTTTGTTGGCCCTTTCGTCCGTTGTAACGTCCATATACTCGTAGCAAAATGCTGGGAAACGCAGTATAACTTTTGGTTTATATTTGCTGGACAATGGTTCTTTCTAAAAGTTGTTCCTGAGTTCGCAGTTCATGGTTCATATGAATGCCACTTTATATGTGAAATTTGTTAACCGAATGCCATTATATCTTCATTTTAAAAATATATTGATTTATTATAGAAATCAGTAAAAATTGAATGATTTATTCATTTAAGATCCCATATCTTCAATTCGATACAATTTCCAACCCAAACCAGTCAGAATTAATTCACCCATGCCTTCAGCAGCCATCCAGCTGAGTCAAATTGAGTTGAAATTCACTTTAATTTTATGTACTTACCCCAAGAGTGACGAATCAAAGAACGTCCGTGATTAATTTCGCACACAAACTACTGCCCAGCTCCCCGAAAAACCCCTAAACTGTGCCGCTAATTCATAATAGAACCAGTCACTTGGCAGGACATGCCAAGGTTTCCAGCCCGTTTCGGCCTTTGTATTCATTGCCCATTGGCAATGGACAATGTTCAGCAAACACCATTAATCTAAATTTGTGCGAATTTCTTATAAATCATTAATGGAAATTAATTACCTTTAAACACTGCGTGCTGTGCGTCGACGGCAGGCGTTGATAGGCGCAATGCCAGTAGAGTGGTGGTACACTTCCACCCACTCCCACTCGCCGGATGAACTCAGTCCCACCGCGATACGCACATAGTTGGAAATGAATTTCAAAAGGCACACAACTATAACTCATTACGCTTGTTACTGTGTGCGTCCGTGTGTACATGATATACCACTCCCCGATTGTGTTAGGGAAATGTCAATCCATTACGACGTATGTTTAATTAATTTTCTCCTTACGTGTGCAAACAATTTCCATAAATTAAAAGCCATCTTTTACTCGTTCTCCTCCGGCAGGGCCAGCCACCACCTTCCGGCAGGAGTATGCGATGATGCTTCAGAGATATTGGCTAACTGGCAACTGAAGCAATTCTGGGTGTCCCCCTCATAGAATGCCGATAAATCACTTCGTGGGAGTATCGGGCAACAATTTGTACATTTTCCTCGGCAAATATCTCGTTCGAATAGTTTGGCATTAAATGCATGCACAACGGCACAAATTGATCGTGCATCTATCATGTGGGTGTCGGGTGCTTGTGATATCGTTAGGTGGTAACATTTTATCGGGCAGATTATTGTTTGGCAAATGAAATTCGGACCGAAATGCGGCGACCGACATGTGATCGTTTCTGTTTTGTTGGTCAGAAGTCAGCCTATGTAATGTTTGAGGCGAACAATTTTCATTGCCTACAAGTAGGCGCAGCTACCTATTGTCTATAATACCATGGACGGACTGGCGAGGAGGATTTGAGGCGATTAGGGGCGCCGCGGCCAGCGCCCTTATCCTTTGTTGTGTGAGCAAATAAAAGGACTGTTTGCGGTTTTTTGAGATTGTAGCAAGGTATTTGTCAGTTCAATCAATGCGACACAGAGAACAAGTAAGGACAACTTAGGGTTTGATTGCATTTGGTATATATCGCATAATGGCTCAGTGTGACATATCCTTTGAGACCTCCACATCCACCTGCGGCCCCGTCCAAGACCAAATCCGCTCCAGAGAGTACATTGAAAACTTTAAGACTGCTTACACATGACAAGACCAACAGCACAAGACCCACAGAACATACAGTCCGGGGGGCTGGCCTCAAGAAAATGTATTCATCCTATCAGCCAAGAAAGCATACCTCCTTCAAGTCGTTCACATCTGCTTGTGAATTGGCAAATTATTAACAAACAGCACAAACGGATGCATTTAACACACATTCTGACCGCACTCTGATCTGTGACTGACTGTTATTTATGCATTTGTGAGCACCGACTGTGTGTACCGCATAGCCGGTGGGCCGAAAGCCTTTGCGGAATGTTCTCCTGTTTCCTAATATAATATTTGAAGCAATCTAAGATGGTATTTGGGGATTTCTTCCTTCCTTCCTTCCGGCACCACCCTTCAATTTGGCATCCTCTGCCTGCATCCGGATGGTTGTACCTGATGTCAGTTGCTATTGTCGGTCAACAGATTGCGCCTCTTAAGATGGCAACAATTATTTCGCCAACTAACTGGTAAACGGGGCTGTATTGTGTAAGGTGAATGCACTTGGAGACAGGAGGTAGCCATAATTATGGGCTAGTCGAGCTGCAGACGTCATTCAATTTCAGAGCAATGAGCTATGAATTGCCGGTTGTGTGTCTGCCATGGAATTATTGTTCTGTATGAGTGCTTCATTACGCTTGTCCAGAGAGCCCACGAGAGTGCGAGGCGGCAAAAGATCTTCACATTTGGGCTCCATTTCAGTGGGCATCGATGGAATAATTACTGCGTATCGATGACTGGCTGTCTGAGTTTAATTAGCTCTAAGACGATTACAAATGTTGTGATACCTGAAATGGTTACTGCTGAGAGCTTTGTTTGGCTGTCGATAGGCGACTGCTGTTGCCTTTGAAATTAATTACGGTGCAGCCACTTGAGCAATACGAGATTTTGAAAATGTGGCATGACAGGTACTCTAGTGCTGTGCACTAGATTAACTTTGAATTTCGTTGATTGTTTGTTTCTGGAGGTAAATGAGAAGCAACTGACAGCAAAGGCATTAATAATAATAGGGGGTGGCGCTACAATCTGATTTGGACCTGGGTCTAGATTACAACTTTTATTGTACCCCACGAGTGGAGAAGGCCTACAGTCTTACGTCGACTCCGAACAGCGATGTTCGAGAAACTTTTTTTCAACATTCTCAATCACTCGAGAAAATGAGGTTGTTCGCGTCGGAAATTAAACCCTAACACCAAAACGTAAGTGTCGACGCATCTACCCAGCGCGCCATAGTCTGGCTGTCTTTTCGCCAGACCCAAACCAATACCAATCTCGTTAGGCAGGATCTCGAAAGACAGGAATTGTTCCTTTTCCAAATTCGATTGACCAATTCCTAAAGTCTAGCATCTAATTCGATTAAGATCAGACTAACAGGAGTTGCGATGTCTATTGACACAGACGAAATGGTAACTCTTCGCTTAGCTAGCCCTTCCATCGTTTCGTTCCTTCGGATTCCAAGGACCCATTGTAGGCAAACTGTGTCTATGGGCAGTTTTTGTAGCCAGTCACAGTTACGTAGCACCGAGCTTTATTGTTGTACTTTGGAGTCCTCATAGTACTTCCTGACTCTCCACAAAAATAGTGATGTGGAGTAGTTGGGTCGCTGTGGCATTGGAAATTGAACTAGGAAAAATCAAAAAAATCCTTCTATACGCTGTCGATTTTTTTAGGTAGAAATTTCGATGTCATCAGATGCACTCCAGAGTATCAGATTCGATTAATATCTGCGTTGTCTATTAAAATGTCTTGTATTCTTGGATAAAATACACCAGCATCTCGAAAAGCATCAAGCAATCTACTTCATTTCATAGAAAGCTCGGATTGGATATCATAAGAGTGTCTCCGTGATGGATAGGCGCACGGACATAAGTGTAGTAGCTACATATGGTACAATTTCTATTAGCTGTCAAGTCCAACCTTCTTAAACAGAGTTCAAAAACCGTCTAACAAATGTAGTACCGGCGGTTCCTTTAGCTGATGTAAATGTATTTCTTCACTTACCTCCGTTAAATAATGCCCAAAGTCGACAGCCAGAGTCGACGGTGCGGCATACACAGTAGATGGACCTAAGACGCATCAAACTCTTTCTGTCGCAATCTCTCTTCTCAGCCAGCTTAGCCTCAAGATCCCACTGAAAGCCTGAATTCGGGACACTGAATGGTCATCGGCGTAACTTCGCATATGGCTCAATGCCGTACGCAGAAAGTAGGCTTCTAGTTTTCTTCATCGTTTCTCTCGCCAACCGTTTAGAGGAACACTGCCTCGACTTTAAGAACTAGATGATATGTCCGTCATCTGCTCTGGCTGCGACCTCTGAAAACATTCGCATTGCATGCAAGGACTTTCCTGAATTACGGGCAATCTCCTGATGCGACTTAATATTTTAGCCCTCACCTCAAACATTTTCCTCACTACAGCAACTTATCTTATATTACTTGGCATGATTATTGCCATTAATCGAAGATGTTCTCCAGATAGCACATGTCTCATTCGGAACAAATTTGGCATACTCTCAGCTTCAAATACGAATTTGTAACTGTTATACTCCCATATCTGTATAACACTGTTCGGACGCAAGAAAATAAGCCTGACACCGGTGCGAGTTCTCTAACTAGGCGCTGGACATTTTGGCCGTAGATCCGGATTTTGACCAAAATATTATCTGCTCGAACGAGACCATTTTTTGCTGAGTCAACAAGCTAAATTTGCTTTTTTGGAACCAACACAAGCTGCACGTGTTTGACCAAGCATCAATGTATCCACAAAGATCGACGGTTTGGAGCGATTTATTCTACGGCGACATCATCGGACCTTATTTCTTTCCAACTGAGGAATATATCCAAGCAATGGTTCCAACAAGACGGCTCGACATGCCATACAAGCGACGAAACGCTGGAGGTTGTGGACAAGCAATTTGGTAACTGGGTCACCTCCACGGCAAGCGTTCATCAGTCTGGTCTGGTCATCCAGATGTTCTGAAGGTAGCAGATGTCGGGGCAAATGTTACACGCAGTCCTTCTGGATTGGTTCCCCTTCTTGAAGTTGCATAAAATGAGGGATAGCCAAAACGTCATCAAAATGCTCATAAATCAAGCTAATTATTTTCGATGAGCAATGCCGGCGTCGGCCATTTCAATCGGCTTTCATGTTAGCTTAAGTGTGCCTAGTGTGACTGTAGTTTTCAGTCAGCCACCGGTAACCCTTCACCTTATGCCCATAGGCAGTTATAATAGACGTTGAACAAACAATGCAACTGAACTAACGTACAAATTAACATAGCGCCAACCTGCAGAACAAGAATAGACTAAAAAGAGTTATTGGACAATATTCGTAGCAGTAGCTGGCTGTGATCTTCTAGTTACCGAGATGGTGACAACCTTCTTGTCACTTCATCGATAAAATACGATATTTCTTGATAAAACTAATGTCATCCACCGTCAATTGTTCAGAGAAAAGGCTAGCCATAAAGATAAGAAGAAAATATTTGTATTAGTACATGGGGCGTATACGTAACATTTTTTCTAATTTTTTTTTATATGGAATTATTGTTCAATAGTTTCCATCAATAGCTCCTGGCAATTTGTGTGAACATCATAAGAATGCTAGCCAGCATTTTGAAGATAGAATTAATTCCGCTTAATTTTGAATCTCACTCTCTGTTACTTCTTCGGATGTAGCTACTGTTCGAGTTGGTCATGGGTCAACCTTTAGCAACAACCACTCGTGTGCAGAGACACCGCGAAACCTCCAAAAAACACCACACGCCAAATGCCCACTAAGAAACTGCAATTCTTCCTCGTAAACAAGTGCCACGTGACAGACATCCATCATTGAGTGCATGTAAATGACGCCCTCGACATAATCGATGTTGCAAAAGAAATTACATAAAGTATCGAAAATTCCGCAAACAATGCGAAACGCAGGCCATCCCTCAGCTGCGCATTCAATAAATCAGAACTACTTCCTCCCAAGGCTTGTGTGCGACGCCCATCTCAACACAAGTCCTCTCAAGACCTCTGGAGAGGAGAATCAAAAGCCTGCAATAAAAGTTACGTTTATTGGATTATTGATTCGCCAGAACATGCTCGTAATATCGGATGCCATTCCCTGTTTTATCGCTCTGCCTACGATCCAGGGTCAAGCGAAGTGGCCTCTTCAAGAATCTTCCTTTCCAATGTTAATGCCACTCTGCCCATCAAAGATTCACAGGAACTACATATTTAATTGCCACTCGTGCGGCAGTGGTGGGAAGAGCGATGGAAAGTGACACCATAGACCCACTTTTCATCTCCAATTTGTCACCGCAGCGATCATAACTCGGCCGCTAGACATGTGCAATTCATTAACGTCTCCTTATTCAGCATTCCAAGCCACTGATTACCCAACGGTCTGGCTTTCGTTTTGTCAGCAGAGAAATGTCATATTATATCGCTTGGCTCGTTTCGCTAACAGCGCATCCGTCATTGCTACCCCTTCCCTTCCTGACCAGACTCGCAATAATTGTGATGGATAAAAATGTAATACAATTGTAATCTTACAAGCACTTTGTTTGTCAAGGATACGTTTCCGTTGCCGAGAGGAGCTGCAGCAGAAGTAGAACGAGGACGAGGACAAAACAGAAAATAAAACAGCCCTCTGGCTGACGACCATTTATCGTCGGCGAGTGGCTTTTGCCATCCGCCACTGCTTCTTTGGCGGCGGACGTGAATTTGCCGGATAACCTCTCTAGCTGTGTAACTCACTAAAAATGAATTAAACTAGTGCGGTAAGCTAGACTCTCAACACAGCACCAACGAACAAAAAAACCCGAGAATTGTGAGGACACGTTTTTTGTGGTGCTCTTCCGTAACCACAGAGCTGCAGTTCGTACAACAAACCATTTAGATTCTTTAGAGGATAATGCAAATCAGAGACGAGAGTAGTCGCTGTGATGAACGTTCAGCGTTGTCCTGCTGTGTCCTTTTTCCCTTGCGCATCTAATCCTCCTCGCTCAAGGAAAAGATAATAAGAAATCCTTTCGCTCTTTGCTCTTGTCCTAGACTGCAGTCTGTACTCTGGCTGGTCGTCATCGTCATCGCTGCCACAGTAGCTGTGAGCAGTACCTTGGCAACGGAAGGAACAACTGCCAGCGACGACGACGACGACGATGCCAATGACGTGGCTTGTCCCTGTGTGGCGAGGATGTTTAAGTGATACAAATCCGTCAGCTCAGCGGAGAAAACTCATTAAAACTTTTAAATTAATATTGAAATGATTTTGTTTTTGGATCTCGTTCTCGTTTCCCTTCCGTCCTTTGGCGGTGGCTGATGAGTCCACGTTCGGCTGAGCTTCCTAACAGAAGGTTAGTAGTCATCAGTGGCGACACTAGTTTGGCTTGCGAGGGAATTAGTAGGTGAGAGTGACTACTGAAGTTGGTCCTTCTTAGTGGGCATATTCCATGCTCTGGCTGACCGTGCACAGCGCTTGGGGCTTAATAAACGTCAATTCAACTGAATTGTTGAGGAATAATTAAATTATCACATTGCAAGTGAAATTTGGCAGTTATATGAGGAAACGACTGAAGGGATTCCGAAGTTGGAGTCATCTCTTTATCTGAGACTTAATTTAAATTTAAGGGGATTATGGATTTTGTGGTTTATAAGTCGGATGGATTTTGACTGGCGTTTTACATCGTCTTGCGATCGATGAGGATGTGTTTCGACGCTGAGTTTTACAAAGCTGACGCTGGGCAACTGCACATCAAAGTGGTTAAACCTGCAAGCAAGGCCGTGGGCGATTTGAAGAGGCAGCTCGAGGAGGTCTCTGATCATTAGTAAGTAAAGGCAACACAGAACCACAGCTGTTGGTTGTCTGTTGTTTTCCAGGAAATCAAAAAAAACCACTCGGCAAAGAACCGGCAGCGTCAACCCGTGTCGACGGTAAGTATGGACGTACATGCATGAGTATGCCAACTCCATCAATTCAGCCGCCGAGAAGCCGTTCGGTACAAAGGTGATAGGCAGGACAAAATTAGTTGTGGACCAGATAGGTGGCGCTGTTGTTGATATTTGTGGAAAATCATAAAAGTCTATGCTTTAATTAGAACGCACTTCTTCTTTATTTGATACTTCACAACAGAGTGAACAAAGAATTCAAGTCAGTTTTTAGTTACAGTTCGGTTTGAATTGAGTTGCTTTTCTATTTACATATTAACTACACACATATATACATACATTCATTTCCAAACTGTGTATCAAAGTTGGCGGTGATCAACTATGGACTGACAGATGACAGCACTGTCGCTACATATTCGATTTTTTTCCCCATTTTTGTTGGTGATTTATCTCAATTTTTCTGCACTCTCACCAAATAGATCTAAATGGCCTGGCGAAGCGGCTTTTTAAGTTATCTTTTTAAGACTTTTTACGGATGTCGATATGCATACAGTGAACGGTCGATATAGTGAACAATTCAATATAGTGAACACCCAATATTTTATACAGGATTTAACTTAGCAGCAGCATGGGACAAATTATAAACTTCAGCCATTGCGAAAAGCTGGAAAAAAACGTATTTCCGTTTGAAGGAGACTCGAAAGAATAATGTCTCAGTATTCCTCGCAACAATTTAGCATCGAATGCTAACACAGTGGCCATGGAAGGAGTTATGGAACTTCTGAACCGTAAAGCAGGACTAGCACATACCGCAGCGGTCTTAAACGTACGGACGTAGATCATCCGATTTGTTCAGTGTCTTCTAGAGAAGCTGTTCAATTATTTGAGAAGGCACTTGAATGGGCAAGTTGAATACACCGATGTTTTGGCCGATAAAAGGTTGCAACAAAAGGCGATAATAATTGATATGTATAATTGTATGTATTATTTTTGTTGTGTTTTAATTGATCTTACGGATGAGTTGTCTTTGTTGAAATAAAATATTTTTTTTATTTCATAAATATTGGCTTGTTCTTTAGTAATTACATAGACACATTGTAATTTTATTCTATTTTTGATGAATTGTACGTGCAATTTGCTACGCTCGTTACAGTGAACAAGTCTGGTTTTTATTGGTTCACTGTGTCGGGCGTCTACTGTACTGCCAAGGACAATTTTGCAACTCCGCTACACAACCCGTTAATTTGACGAGCTGTAAAAATCGTAGTTGACCGCATACAACGCGATGACATTACTTTAATGTTCATATGCAAACTTCAACTAAACTCTTTCGACTTTTTGAAGCATTCTGTCTATGGTCTTCTCTCATATTTATATGGCGCCACAGTCAAGAGCGGGGAGAGTACCATAAATTTCGGTCTACGAGAGTCTCGCAAAAGTCGGCAATCTTACTCACTAAACCACTGCGGTCTTAGGAATATTGGACAAAAACGACTATTCATTGAACTTCGAATTTTATAAATCAGAAAACGAGATTTGTTTCGTTAAGTTTTCTCGTGAGCGTTCAAGAAATACCACGTAGGTCAGCCCCAAAGGATACAATAAATCACTAATTAAAACATTTTATGTTTTCACACTTATTACACCTATTGATCCATCAATCCACATGCGGTGATGGAAGGTGGATGGCAGCAATAGCTCAGACTCAGACCCTCCACTGGTAGTAAGTTTGATAAGTAAGTAAGGTCCACATTGTCACATGAATAATTGACTTATTGGCAGTTCTCAGTACACGTAATGCTTTTCAGCAAATCATCAGAATGGAAAGGAATACCTCATAGGAAATAGATGAGAGATAAGAGCAACGTCGTTGTAGGTCACTAAATGTTGGCGTCAGTCCAAGTTTAGCAGTCTACAAAAAAAGACCAACGAATAACAAGTCAATTCACGAGAAAATTAACTTTATTAATGATACACTACAAGAGTACCTAAACAATCTGGAACTACTCTTAGTCACGACCCTTAGAACTGGTGCATGCAATGTGTATAACAGTTTGCACATTTGTGGCAAGTCTTGCAATTTTTTTTAATAACATCCTAAGGACCTTGTTGCAAACCACAAATCCTTCGCTCTTCCACCTACCCGATATCCAGGATCCGTTTCTTAAATAGTTCTGAGATAATGATTACAATTAAGCTACATGCGTCATATCCAAATACACTGTCATGCATCAGACCGACGAATGAAATCCCCACGATCCCCATGCGGTGTCAAGAATCCAATTCAACAGAAGCAGCAGATGCTACCAACTTTCGTGTCGCTTTGTGACAGACCAACCCAAATCACTGAGCTCATTTAAGTGCCTTAAGCCGTGCATAATACGGGGCATGCAACTTAGTCTATGATCTTGGTCATTTTCACACACCCACGATTATCCCTTGAATAAAATTAAACTTTTCCACTTGTCGCAGGACATTTCAACCATTCCCACCTGCTTTCAACTTTAAAACAACACAATCAGTCCAGCGTGCCGGCCCCGGGGCGCTGCATGTGGATACACATTCGTCCGCCTTCACCGAACAATTCATGTAATGAATCAAGTTTCGACACGTAAACTCAATCACCACCTTTCCTCCTGATTCCTGTCCCACATCTCTGCAGGGATTTATGCCGTAAGCCTACCGCACTCGTCCGCTGTCTGCTGTGCTCACCCGGACCAGCGAGTGTACACATTATTCGAGCAATCGCCCGGCATCTACCTTGCCAAGGATTTATTCTCATTTACTTGGCTTATAATGGGGCCACAGGCAACCAACAACTACCAGCCGTAGCTGGTGGTGGATACCCATGTAGGCAACCGCCGCGCCGATAGATGCCGACGAGACAAAGACCTGCATGCGTTGACCTTTCGTGTGCCGGCACTGTTGTGCCGATTACAAGGATACACACGTTTGCATCATCTTGCTGCCGGAGCTGGTGTGCATTCTGCAACTGACAAAGTTGCCACTGTTCTTCACGCCACTGTCGACGTGCAGCAGGGCGGTGTTCTTGTGCCACTTTGCACACGCACAGCATTCAAAGAGCAAACATGGGGCGGTTTGTTTATCCCGGAAAAATACGAAGAAAGCTGCATAGATACGCTTGTACCCATCTCCAGGTTGTCCGTAAACCGTAAGGAGAGCATATGCATGTGCACGTGGAAGGCAACCTAGCAGGTCCTTCGTATGTCCTTGCCAAGCGAGATTGCAATAAGCAACAAACTGTGAATTGAATACCAGTTTCCTGCGATAGCACTTTCACATACGTTATGAGGATTTATTATCTTCCTTGCCCGGCTAATGGGGATTTATCCCTTTCCGCTAACCACCCACGCCAACGCACACGTGTGCGGGGGAAGCACCAGCTGACTGATAGTGATAGGCGATGATGATGGGGTTAGGGACCAGAGGGTCGGTGTAATTAGCTTCCTGGGAAGTGGAAGGTGAACGTCTCAAGTGAACGCTGGCGATAAGGACTCGCATCCTGCATTGAAATAATATTAACGGATTTTCCAGGCACAAGTAAACCCACGAGGATACAAAACAAAGCCAATGCGACTTCAGCAATATGTGAGCACAGACTGAAGTGACATCTTAAGACTTTAACGACACGAGTTGAGATACCTCCCGAAGGGATAATTCATGTGGGTGATTAAAAGGGGAGCTGTAGTTTATCTGGGCGACCACAAAGTGTCATCAGATTTCAGAAATTTACGTGCTCGAGTATCCTTGACAACGTTGCTTAAGCACGAATTGCCGGAGGTTGATTGGCAGGAGGCGAGTATTCAGATTGGTGTGTGAACGAAGGAGTTCGATTAAAGGGACTGGTGAGACGACACATGTTCTATTGAATAAACTTCCAATTTTGACAGGGATTGGTATGCTGAATCAAATTCGGTTTCAGTTGCTAGTAATGTTGGCATGTTCTTAGATTGATTTCAGGATTCCACGTTAGTTGTGGTGAGCCACTTGTCAAGATTGTGTTTTACAGACGTTAGCCATTACGTCAATTTCAGGACTCAACAAATAATTAAACAAAACATTTTAGCATCCTATTAAACGCTGACTGCCACTCAAAAGAAAGCAACCTCTTTTACAGGGATCATTCAGCGAAGGTCTATGCCGCGTTTATAAGTTTGAATTGCCCTGGATCTGTAGACACTAATGCAGCATCAGAAATTCACCTGCCAGAAATTCTTCTACGTCGTCTTCTGCTGGCGCTACAATCCAGTATGGAGTCCGACACTGCCTCTTCATTCAGACAGTGTCAACCGTCTTCGAATTCAGAAAACAATGTATTGCCCTGAGTTGACTTCCAGTCTAGTGTAGTCCTGTCCACTATCCGTATCGACAGCTGTGTCACCGTATCAATTCCTGTATCACGACTAACTACTCCTTTTACTGTCGTCACTACTGTGTATTGTCTCCGATCACCCGTCCCTGTGTGTCAAGGCTTAACGACGATCAAGTTGTTTTTAATCATAGCGCCTACATCTATACTACAGTTTTGTGAATCTGGCAGTTTCCAGTACTCCTTCCAGTCATTTCAGCCCATGAGAGATCGAACAATTTATTCCATTTGCGTTGCTGGTGTCATCGATTGAGAAGATTAATAGCCGATCTGCCAGAAGTCCGTTTAGTCCGTTCAGCCGTTATGATACACGCGAATGACATTGACATGCTTGGGCGAACGGAAAACAAGTGAAAAACGAAGTGAAGAAGGATCAAGTAATGCAGACGTCGCGTCAAAATATAACTATAACTTCGAGGATGCTTCACATATCTCCGCAGAGAATTTGATTGCATATGAAGGCAAATACCGGAGGAACTACCGGAGCATTAAAAATTTCTCTCAATTGTAAATTTATGTCTGTTGCCTTACTTTCTTCCTGTTGTTTATCTTCAGCCTCTTAACCACTGCACAAACAAGTAAGATTATTGGTGTACATCTGAAACAGACGATTGTCTTTAGTTGTAGCTGTCACTAGGATGCATCTCCATCTGTTAATATGCAACATTGTCATGGAAATGGTTGTCCTGATTTGACTACACTTCAGGGGTGAACCAGAAAAGCCTTTCCAGCTTCCACGACATTTTGCTAGATGCCTTCAGCTGCCCGCATGCAATTAGATAAACGCTCTTTCAACTTGCCCTTGTCCCGCATTTATGCATGTTCCTTCCACACCCCAAACGTTGGCCATTTAGTTTGCATAACACCTCAAGTAGTAAACCTCTTGAATTCGCCTTACAAAGGCAAGCAAAAAACATCGACTAGAAAGGTCATCAATTTCACACTCCACCGAGTGTGAAAAACAAACTTAAGGACTTTGCCCTCAAACGGAAAAGTAAACCAACTTAATGTCTAGGCTGTGTGCCTAAACGAGTGCTAATTGCCAATCGTTTGCCTAATTTCTTCGTTTCACCCCCACCACCACAGCAACCGCATTAAATTCTTCCAGCACACGCTTAAAGACATGAAGAATTGCTCGTCAGAATATAAAAAAAAAATGTATTCTTACACGGACACTAACAAGAAGCACTCAAGACGTAACCCCTTTCACAAGTCAACACAAAAACGAAACAGACGCAGTACGGTTCAGAGGCTTCAACCCAACCGCGCCTGCTTGTTAATTATAGCCCTCCAAGGATTCCAGGGCAACTAACTCATTTCCCTATACAAACAACCCATTCAAACGTGCACCTCTGAAGCCTACAACTACGCAATGGTATCGTTCCCAGGAAGACATCGAATTTAAATGATAAAATAATCACCTGAGGACACACGACACGACTACTCAGCTGCTCCTCGGTGTGTTCCATTTAAAATTTTCACAAGTGTTTCGTGTAAAGCGACAGACATAATTGGAAAACCGCTGCTCGGGGCTGGGTGATGGAAAAATTTTAGTTTTGCTCTGACATTACACCCCACTACCGGGACACCTGCCCATCCACTCAAACATACACGCGCATATCTTTTGCTGGTTCTTCTTCTCTTTTTTTTTGTGCATGTCTCTAGTAGTTTGAGATGGAAAAAAAGCAGGAAATCCTCTTTCATTTGTTCAGGTGAGCGATGGAGAAGTACGAGAGACTCGAACAAACTGAATTGGAGGCCAGGATAACAAAACACGCTTCGCCTGGGTGTTAATTTAGTTATACGGATAAGGAAAGCCTTACAGCACCAGCAGGCGAGGGCGCAGCTCGGGAGGCTGGTGTTCGGAGCTCATGCATCCTGCCTCGGTGAAGGGTAACATAGTTAGTGGGAGCACATCGCCGGAAGATAAGGAAACTTTCATGTCTGAATTGAGAATGTTGGGTATAACAACAGCCGCTCACTTTCAGTATACCTCGAATGAAGTTTTCGGGACTTTTTTTTCGTCCTTTTTGAGTGCTTATAAAGTTTGTGTTTTTCACTTGCGGGTGTTTTTTTTTTCTTCAAACTGCGTGGTTGGTGTTGTGTTGAAGCAGATTTAGCTTACAGCTCCAGACGATGAATGGCATAAACATCAGGTCAGTGTGAGTAACGCTGGTTAGACGGTTCAAGGTTTTGGCAGCACTGTTCAGAGCGAAAGTCGATTTGACAGCTGGGGGTTTTTGTGTCATTTTACATGCGAAAGTACGAAACTGGACGGTGCCTTGAGAGATGTACCAAAGTCGTGTTAAAACCTGAATCTTTAATTTGAGGTCAAGTTAATTCCGACGTTCATTCACCACGAAGATCGAGGATTGATGGTGTCCTGTGTAGGCAACCAATAATATAAGAATTCCTTCTCCCTACTAAAGAAGCATCTGCAATTTTATGAACGACATAATAACTAGAACAATCGATGTAAGCTAATAAAAAAAAGTGTGTCCATAATTAGCTTCTGGATTCTTAAACTTAAATAATTCTCCTTGTTACTCACCTAAGTTACACACAGCTTAACGCAATTGACCCCGATCCGCTGTACATCTCTTCCGAATACAATTATAACAATTCTAACTATACACAGACACAACACTGTCCGCAAATAATGTTCAAAGCACTGACAGGGACATAATCCTGCCATCCAGCAGTTTGCAGAGCATTTCTTTTTCGATTGGAAATCAGAGAAAATCATTCTCCATGGCAAATTGTGTTGAAATTATTGCAGGAATATCCATCTATCCATCCAGCAGGACGATTCAGTGACTTTCAAAGGCAAAGTGGTACCTTTTCGTCTCTCCCCTTTGTGGCACTCCATTGTATTGACAGACAAAGGTTGCAAACAAAAACTTTCCGTTTTGTATTTGGAACACAATTTCAGTTTTTCGTTCGTGGCACTGCCGATGATATCGCTTGGAAATGCAGATTTTAAAGATAGAACTCAAAAATTCAACAAAGCAAACACCAGCTGAACTGTTTACTTCGTTCGGTAGTTTGCTGTCACAATGGATGCTTTGTGTCATTTATTCCGCATCCAACAGTTGCAATTCGAATGAATTTTGAGCAACCGTGTGTTCAATTACATCGGACGGGGATGCGGTTTATGGTTCAAATCCCATAAACCCGTTCAAATTGTGAATTGGAAGGCTTTTTTGGGGCGAGGATTAATTTCCTCTCTTTCAGCGCGGACTTTGATGCCACTATTGATTTATTCGCAAACTGTCCGATGAATTGGTCGCTTCCGAGTTTTTGACTAGAACAAAGGGCACACTTTGTGTGCTTGATCTGCTGAAGAGATAAAATCAAATAAATGAATTTGGTAGTTGTTTATTTTTTGTGTGTTTAGAGTTGAGCGGGATGGATATGCATTTGCGTCTCATTCGGCATCGATCACAGGCTGGCCCTCCACTGTTCGACAAGTAGATATGTTTTAAAGTTCATTTTTCACTAAATGTTCTAACTTTTAAAGCAGAAAAGCATACATTTTCGACGTAGCCAACTACAATGTTTTTTCGCTTCAAACCGCAGAACAACCAACAATTGCACAACCAGCCATAAATGACTTATAATGAATATACCCAATTCGGTGGTCTAAGTAAGCCACGGATTATGCCGCAAGGTCACATGTAAACCTACATGTCGTCAAATGTTTTAACATACGCCTGCGATTGATTTCGCTCCTACTTATTTAAGCAAAAATTAACGAAACTTAACGAAACTAAGTGGTGTGGTTATTATGGTCGACAAGTCTGTCAGTTCTGTGTACTGGCGCGATTGTTTAAATTGATTTGAAACTCCTTACGTCCACTATGGTTGGCCTTTATTCATGTGATAATAATCTCTCCATATATGTGCATTTAAGTAAAAAAACCGTATGTCTCCCTCTACCACCCGTAATTTTAAACTAATTTAGTAGGTTTTTTTTTAAATACATGTAATTACGGCACAAGGGTGATGGGCAGAAAAAAGATTAGTTTTGGACCCGAAAGGTGGCGCTGTTGCTGCTGATAAAAATAAACCTGGCTATTCGCGCTGGGTTTGAGGTGCACCTGGGTCTAGCTCCTACAGCAACCACTCGTACTGTGCGTGCTATTACTTGTTCTTTGACGAGCTTTAAAATATTCCATTGAGCATTGTCAGTGACTTAAAAGGGGTTGATCCATCAATTACAAAAGTGATTCGTATCGGGGATTGAACCCATGCACTGGCAGCTTAGGAGTTAACGCACAAGTCACGGCACCCACACTTGTGACAAACCAGATTGAATTTTGCAACGCATGAGAGTTCTTTTACGCCGTTCTCTAGAAAAATCAAACCCTAAGCTAGCCAGCCTTGCTCCATTCCTTCGACTTCGAGTTCCATAATAAAATTGAAAACAAGGCATGACCGTTTCAGGACACATTTTTGTCCATTAAATTGATGTAAAGCTTTCATCGGTGCAACAGAATCGTCCCCGATGGTTACAACATTCAAACGAAAAATATGTTTTGTTGGCAGGTACTGTGCTGTTGTTCAAACAGGAAATTGTCCCATACTGCCCTCTTTTGTTTGTTTTTTTTTAAATTTTAATAGTCAAAGCAAAATAAAAAAACGTTATAGGGCATCAATAAATTAAACACTCCGCAAAACATACATATTCTCAATCGCCCTCCGCACCGATGTCAAATTAATCTACTACATTCTTCACTGATTCATTTCAAAAATGTCAAAACCGGTCCCATTCAAAACCGGATGAGCACTGAAAATTAAAGAACACCCCCACCTTCAATCATTTTCAATCGACTGTCGTCAGCGCCACCTGTTGGACATATAAACGAAATTATATTCACATAAAAATAAAATCTTAACCGCTCCTAAATAAAAAGGATTCCTTCGGGAGCAATTTAGAAACTCTCCACCCAAGGGATATCGAAAGGACAAGGATCCCCACAAACAAGTTCACACAAATTTGTGGCCGAGAAATCAACGAAAGCAAGGATGCTGCGAGCAATTTGTTCCTCTTTTTTTTTCCTATCTCAGTTTTATGCTGGTGGATGAGCGGCATGTGACACGGAATGGATGTTTCACTTAAGCATAGAAAACGACCATTCGAGTGCTTAAGCTCTGGGGAACGCAAAGTTGGAGAATGTCTCAAAAATGTGTGTAGAACTGTGAACGAATGAAGTGGGGGCGGTTGCCAAGGATGGATGTGTAGTGCTTTGGTCTTTGGCATTTTGTGTTGATAGCTTTTATGGTGTCTGAGGAGATTTAACAGAAAAAAAAATTGATTGTCGGTCATAAAAATACTGTCATTTTGTTGATTTCTGCCAGGGAAAGGGTGGAGATTTTAAATGGTTTAAGACACCGTCGGAAACAAATACATTTAGTCCGAGGCGCTGGAATTTTCACGCATGACGTTTTCTAGTCTCCTTTCGACTGTCGGTAGGCTTGAGTGCCTTGTCCATTGATCGTGGTCACCCTTTGTTGTGTGGTCCCACAGGCTCGGAGTGAAGGATTCCTCTGTACCCCTCGAACTTATTTAATTATTGACGAACCTATTCCTGCAGTGTCCTTACTGGATGAAACGGTGTCGTTTGTGATAGGAAACTTAATTTTCGATAGCACATCGAATTTTAGTCGGTTTCATGAAAATGTGGTCGAAAGAATTCTCGAACACTTACGTAACGCAGTTCCTCTACAATTCTTTTGTCAGACAGGTTCTACAATACGGTAGTCCAGACTGGGGTCCCTATTAAGGGATGCAATCGGAGATGGAGATTTCTTCGTTTGCCCTACGTGGACTACCTTGATCCGACAGATAGAAAGTTGAATATGCAAAAAGTTGTCAATGTACTACTTGTACATCAGTTTTTAACGAGCAACATTGATTGTTCTGCCTTGCTCCCCAATTCCCCTAAGGTCAGTACCTCTCTTCCGTCTCAAGTTTCATCATACTAATTACGCACGAAAAGCAAATATGTTTCTCCGAAGTTAACGCAAGAAATGACACCACCGCGCAGCTAAAACGAAGGATCACACTACAATCGCTGTTTCTTTACTCTATGGGCTTGGAAGGCAATTGAGGAATCAAGTCCTCTCTCGAAGAACCTAGAGATTCCTATGTAAGACCTTGATGGGACCAGTCCTGATGTATGGCGCAGAAGCATTGCCACTAACGAAAGCGAAAGAAGCTTCCTATTATCTTTGTTCCCGTTTATAGTGATGGTGTTTCGAGGAGGAGACTGATCGACGAACTGTACACTTCGTTACGGTCAAACGAGTTCCAAACTCTCGTATCAAGTAGCTAGGTCATGTAGAGCGAATAGACACCAATGCTCCGGCCCGGAAAGTTTTCGACTTCAACCCCGAAGGACAACGCGGTAAAGGAAGACCCAGCTGTGGCGTATGCAGCTGGAAAGGGACCTCGATCAGTTGAACATGCGAAGATGAAAGCATATAGGATAAGGCCGTACTAGATGGAGAGGCATGTTGGCTGAGACCGAGCTCCACCCCAGACTGTAGTGCCAGCCAAAGAAGAAGAAAAAGAAAGAAAATATGTAGCGAATGTTACGGATAACAAGTGAAACCCAAAACACGTTTGAATTCCACAATAATAAATGCACTCTAAGATGTCATTTCTTCCTCTTCCTAGAAAATCATGTTTTAAGTAAACAAGCACAGTCCAAAACCTCCTATTGCTTGTATGTGTCGGCGTCCTTGTCCTCACAACTGTAATGTTCAGAAATGAAAATCACATGATAACTCGTCATCTTATTCCGTCTGTGGCCTTACAGTACGGGTGGACTCGAGCCCCAACCAACAAGCCTCGCCAGCCACCGAGAACCCGTTCAAAACCTTTTTCCGACTGAAAAGAGCACTGTCGTACGTGGAACCAACATTTTACTGCATCCAAGTGGAATTATGCTATCCAATAAATCCGGATGTTAATTTTCTCAGAAATTTAATTTTCGCAAATGGACTGCATGAAATGCCGGCAAGTGGAATTGTTTTAAGGCGATTTACGAGTATACGCAACCATACACAATAGACTAACCAATGGACGTTGAAAGTAGAAGAAGGAAAGTTTCTAGGACTTGCTTGTCCCCTCCAAAGTTTACGACCAGTGTTCTCTTCAAAACTTCGTCCGGGACATATTTGTGCAAAGTCCCGTAAAAGGATGTATTAAACCAACGAAGGACACAGGTATCATCAGCACACACGAAGTTGGAAGGAATCGATTGTAAATTTCCCGCAGAGGTGTTTATATTCGGTTGAACGAGTAAAAGAAATTTATTTGCCGAAGAACGAAAGAAGAATGCAAAGAACATCAAATCAAAAGGAAACACACACACACAACAATGTTCAGGCAGCTGTGAACAATTCGAATTCTTAGAAAATAACTTCGATGGAGTTGTATAATTCATAAGGTCCTGTTCACAACTGAGACCTTCATTGGTTTTACCTTTTTTTCAATCACAGAAGTAATGCCTATGCTACGCGAATGATGTGTTTTGTTATACATTTAAATCGTTGCCCCAAAGCATTAATAACGCTTTTTCCGCACAACTTGTACTGTGTTGCTCGGTTGCAGGTCTGGGCACGGCATATACCTGGGTGACCTGACAACCTTACTGTCGTGGCTCACTTAGACCAACGTGCTGGCAAATTGCAATTTTTAACTACCGTGAGACCTTCATTAAAACCTAAAACCACCCAGATCCACAATTGAGTCTCAGCATGTTCTTCAGTTCAACCCTATTAAAATCCTGCAGCTGTACCTAGAAGTGTTTTGCCAGGAACTCTCATTTTTTTATCGCTGTGGTAGATGTTGGACAGATTCTATTTCTTCCTCGTCTCTGCAGCTTCTGCTCGTGTAACTGCTGATGGCTGAGTGCACGGTAAGGACTCCCGCAAGGACTCCGATTAGCATGTGCACTTCCTTGCCCCTGAAACTGACCGTTGATGATGACGTCTTCTTGGCCAACATCGGCCATAGAACACTCGCTGGTGACCGAATGTCTAGAGTAAAGCCGCCGATTTCTGAACTTAGAGGAGTGTATGCATAAGGGATTGCCCGCGATTCCTCTAGTTCAGATCCCATTTCCGCAAGAGCTTTTTCGTTTCCTTAATTGTCAGCATGCCCTGTCACCGTGATCACCGAGGATATGTCGCTGACGCCTTCTGTACATAATCTGACCAGTTTCGATGTCAGAATGCCGCTTGACTATCGAAGAAAATGGTGATCGATTTGTCGGTTATATTGTCTTGCACTGTATAACCAACATGTGGTGCTATTTACGGCCGATTGGATCGCTGGTGGATATGTCTTCAAAATTTATGACGAGAAATTAGTAATTAACAGAGATGTTATTACTAACATTTTCGTGCAGTACTTGAACTTTGGAAGGCAATATTCGACGCCTTATTTACGAAATGCAGGCTAATGTATCTCGTAGAGTATGTGAAATCGGACACGCGAGATGAAAATTAAAATAAAATCGACTTTATTCAACTGGACTGACAAACAAAACAAATACATGAACAGAATCATGATTCTGACGTCAAACAAATCACTATGACAGCGGTTTTGCTTTTGGGTTGAAATGTCAGGACAATGGCAAGCTCTAGATCAGCATTTCCTATTTTTGTCAGATGTTGGGCGCTGAGCTTCTATACCTCGGGGCGAACCAGAACTCTGCAAGCGAGATCCAACATAGAATCGCCGTGGCAACTGCTGCTACTTCGGCTTGTCAAAACAATTAGGATCAAAGCTCCTGACTCGAAGGACTAAGAGCATGCTCTACAAGACTCTTGCCAGTCCTAGGCTATATGGAGTCGAAACATGGGTGTTAAGCAAAACAGCACAGCTGATTCTTGGTGGCTTCGAAAGAAAAATTCTACGTCAGTCCCATCAGCGAGGAAGGTGAATGGAGGAGAGGACACAATCGTGAACTCTACGAGCTGTTCCAAGATGTGGATGTAGTGCGGAATGGAACTGCACTGGCTCGGCCACATCGATCCCATGGACAACAACGATTCAGCAAAGACGCTCTTCGAATCTGAGCATCCTGCTTCGAGAAGGAGAGCAAGACCGAACATCCGGTATAAAGACCAATTTATAGCGGATGCATGACAGCTTGGCCTTGATGACTGGAAGCAACTTGCCCAGAACCGTCATCGATGGACGAGCTATTGCTCAAGATTAGACCCCTCCATAAGTCGTCGGCCTGAGAAGTGAGTAATGTAATTCAAAGCCTGTGAATAAAAACTTTCTCAGGACATTCTCCTTGAAATGGATCAGAAAGACAAGGCTTTTCAACCAATCTATGCGTCGGGAATTCTACAGAACATTCCCTATACGTACCCGAACAAAGGTTGCCCAGAATAAGGCCCAGACTATTCTCGTGTTGTAGCCAGGAGTCGAGATACATTCATGCTAGGAAGAATTAAAGGCACCATTGACGTTGTCAGTTTGAATTTTATGGACATGTGAAATCCGTGAACAATGTCGTCAATTAATCAAATTAAAAGACAACACAAATCCTCGTGCCTTTGCTTTATTTTCACCAGAGTTCAAATGCAAATCCAGTCAAAATCCTCATTCACCAGAACAGAAGGACTTCTGATTTCAAGTGCATAGCGTTTTCGACTTGCCTGAAGGGCACTCCCCGAAAAGCATATGAAACGAATTTAATTATATATCCCCTCTGTCACATCACAGAACCGTGCACACATTAGAGTTGAATATTCGATTTGTGAATCGTTTGCAGGGGGCTGCGTCTACTCTATTTCAATTAGTCAACCATAATCGCAAACAAAAACCACCCAAAACAAAAAAAAACGTGTGCCCGCCCAATCAATAAACAATTGAATTCATAACAAATCCACCGAAAATATTCATTGTTCGATATATGTATGTATGTATCACGTGACAGGGGTGACGGCGCTGCTTTTCGCAGATTCAATTTTCGAAATTGCAATTGATTCATTGCCGGGGCTACGTGAATCGAGGCTGCACTGGCGGCTAACACTGCTGGCTAATTAAACTGAAACGAAATTTAAGTGTTGTTTGTTCGTAAACGTAATTTTTTGAAGTGCCCACAATTGCCTCCATACACTAATGAAACGCCATAAATGATTGAGCAATGTGATTAACCAATCAACGTGTGCGTCGGCCAGTGCACATGTGACGGCCGAAGGCTTCTTTTTTTTTCTTATAGAACAATGTTCACTTTGAACGCTATTGACACCTACGTCAGAAGAGTAGAGGTTAAATTGAAATAAAACGCATTGAATTTGAATGATTTCGGTCATTGACCGCTGCTGCAGTAGGCGGTCGTGGCGTTGTGGGTATGTGCGTCGACTCCTACGCACTTGGACCTACCTGCCTAGGTTCGATTCCTGGCACGACAGGAAATACTTTTCACGGCCCCACCTCTTTCGAGTCACTGACAATGCTCAAAGAGTATAACTGTCTAGAAAAAGCTTCTCAAATTTGGCCGTTGGGAGTCGGCATAAAGCTGTAGGCCCCTTCCACTCGTATGAGAACAATAGCACGCACAATACGAGTGGTTGCTGAAAAGTTGGTCTCTGGCCCTCTACGGGCTGTAGCGCCACCCATGTCATTATTATTATGTGACCGCTGCTGCGGCTGACGCGAGTTACATGCCTCAGCTTAGAACTTACTTACAAGTGTATCAGGCCCACGATACTTGCCTGAGCAATAGTTGCCTTCCGTAGCTTATGGTCCCGGGCACGCTATCAAGGCCAAGCTGTCATGCGTCCGGTCTTTATACCGGAGGTTCGGTCTTCATCTCCTTCTCGAACCAGGATGCGCAGATTCGAAGAGCGTCTTTGCTTAATCGTTGTTGTCCATGGGATCGATGTGGCCGAGCCAGTGCAGTTCCCTTCCGCACTACATCCACATCTTGGAACAGCTCGTTGAGTACGCGATTGTGTCCTTTCCTCCAATCACCTTCCTCGCAGACGGAGCCGAAGTAGAACTTTTCTTTCGAAGCCACCAACAATCAGCTCTTCTGTTTTGCTTAACGCCCACCTTTCGTCTCCATATATAGCAGGAGTGACAAATAGAGCATGATCTTGGTCCTTCCAGTCAGGAGCTTTGTGCTCAGTTGTATCGATAGACCGAAGTAGCAGCGGTTGCCAAGAGTGATTCTACGTCGAATCTCCACTAGGGTTTCGTTCATAGAGTTCACGTTGTGTTTCTTGTGGAACGTTTCTTGATCGACGTCATATATTTCTTCTTATCCTCACTGACCTGTTCGCTGCGCCTCTTCTTCAATGGACGTAAAGGCTTCCACCAAGACACGCGCGACGTTGTCGATGTCATCTGCCAGTTCATTATATTAGCTTGTTTAATTTATCCTCCACGTCCCCCTACATTGCATCAATCAGTGAACAGCACCGCATACCAAGAAGCCATTCGACTCCGACTGACAAAAGGACGTATTAAACCATAATCCAATTACTCAATGAAACGCTCCTACTAACTTTGACCAAATCAATCGCTTTTGAGCCCCTTAATCCACACAACCTGACGTTGATTGTTACCGAAGCATGTATCGAAATTCCGTGTGAAACGCAACCAACCACCAAATACTCCGCACATTCTTGCACTTAGTACCAAACCTGGTTACTTCTGCCTCTGTCCTTGCATTACCCCCACACAATGACCACATCAGGCCACCCATCAGATTGCATTCACTGCTCATCCATAATGCGGGAACACTTAACCGGTTACACAGTCGGACTCAAAGCAGCTACACTTAACGATGCTCTCGATTCCTAATAACCGTCTCAATCAAACCCTCAATTAGCTGGCAAATTGCCCAGGAAGGTGTGTATCCCCAAATAACCAGGAATATCCCCCGGGCATTCCGCAGCTCCACCTAAGTGCCTCACTGATTCGCTTTGTCATCTGTCAAATTAGACTGCTCCCGAAGCTACTAATTAATTTGATCACATTTCACGTCACCAAGCTATCAAGGACTCTTAGTGAAACACACAAACACACATACATACGAATACTCATATGCATTTCTGTTTTTGTTCTTTTCTTTCCAGACAATCATACGCGAAATGAATCGACTCGGAATGATGGTCGACCTCTCGCACGTTTCTGTCGGTACCATGCGTGACGCACTCGAGACCAGCGAAGCACCCGTCATATTCTCTCACTCGTCAGCGTATGAACTGTGCAACTCCAGCCGCAACGTGCAGGACGACATCCTTCAGTCGCTAGCAAAGAACGGCGGCATGGTGATGGTGAACTTCTACTCAAAGTTTCTCTCGTGCAGCGATAACTCAACGGTGCACGACGCCGTCGGTGAGTGTTCCTCAAATTGATCCCTCTCCCGCCTATCGCCTAAAATGACATGCAAATTAAAGTTGATGTTTCTCATTTTCCTTCTTGATTCTCGGTGTCGTTCTTGGATCTTTCTGGATTTGCCGTCAATTTCCCACGGGCTATTTTCCTCATCAATCTTGATGGTGATGCACGATGCCGATGGGTTTTGCTGCAATGCTGCCGCCATCCTCCATCCGCTATCCAACAAACACAACAACATCCACTGCTGATGGGGGTACGTCAACTACATGCAACGCGCACAAAATATTCCTCGGATGCAGCGCATATAAATCACATCAAGCAAGTGGCTGGCATTGATCATGTCGGGCTGGGGGCTGGATTTGATGGAATTAATTTGTAAGTAAACTAAAACATGCCCTTCTAGTGGTGTACCGCTTGTATTTTCTGTTGTGGTGTGTTGCGCGGTGTGGGGTTGCTCACTCATCATATTTTGGAATACATCGCAAACGACCGGACCGCAAGTAATCCATAAGTTACAAGAGAAGCAAAGTTTTTGCGGCTCACACGAGACGAGGTTCGAGGCAGCAATGAAAACTCCGACATGTGAGCATGCAAATAATGTTTTTTTCTTAGGTAACTTGTTGTATCTTGTTCTGTGAAGGATTCGAGAATGTTTTTGTTATGAGATGTTGCCTTAGGTCGAATTTACGAAACTGCTCCACAAGAATGGAATGGATACCTCTGTGTAAGAATGCCTCAATAAGTTGAACCGGCAACGAAATTAAAGTTGGGACGGTAAATATCTCAAAGGCTGAGGGTAAATGTATACGATAACAGTGACTATTAACCGATCTAACTAGCACAGGGTGTAACGGAAAAGACTTAAGGATCGGCAATGTTGGTCAGTTCGTGTGGCTACCATTTCGTTTTGTGGAACGTTTCCTTAATTGTTTTTGAACTCTAGTCCAGTTGGTTGATTTGTTTGGTTTAGGTGGCTATCCGATTTGTCTCAAATCGGGTACAAGTAGCGCAGTTGAGCTCCGTTTTGATACCACCTCGTAAACCATTGTTGTTTGGGTTAGTTGAACCTGGAGTTTAGGAATTTGTTTATGCTAGCGATCTCGGAGAGGAAACTTAGGAAGTGTTTGCTGAACGCGATATATTTTTGTTTAGCTAGTGCCGGACAGACACAGAGAAAGTGAGCCAGACTTTCCTCTGAGTGGGTGTCGAGTCAACTGCGACAGTGTGGGTTGAACGTTATTCCGAGTCTAGCAGCGTGGATGCCTATAGGCCAGTGTCCCGTGCTTACGGCCGCGATTCTAGCTATTTCGAAGCGGTTTCTATTGAGGAGGTCCTCTGTCGTGTAGGAGGTTCGTGTAGGAGGGCCAGGTTTCCCTAGAGGCTTTGTACTTGGATGACCTAGTCCACTTTCTACTAGCTAAGGACAGGAAGTGTTGATATATGGTGTATTTGAGGTGCTTCATTGGATGGCATACTAACTCAGTAAGGGCGTTGCTCCTTGCTTGGCCAGCTCGTCGGCAATCTCATTTCCATCTATGTTGCTGTGGCCTGGAACCCAGAGGATATTGATATTGCACCTGCTATTGGCCTGAGTTCCTTCTTACACTGTTGCACCAATTTAGAGGAAGTATATACGAGTGATCTGGGAAGCGGTAAGAATTCGAGATATTGAAGTCCGCCCAGAAGCCTACACCGTGGTCTAGCTTAGATCCGTCTGTGTAAATCAGAAATTGGTATTCTGCGACGAGTGATTGGGTTTGCCAGTCCTCTCTGGATGGAAATCAACACTGTCCCGGGTTGCCGAAGTCCAGGACAGTCACAGCGGAAATGCTTAATTCTACTCGATCTATTGGAAATCTTGTTTTTACTACAACTACTCAACGATGAGTAACATTACTTAGTCGATTTCTTTCTTTTTTTCGGGACTCAGAGATATCCTTCGGCAAAGTGTTCAGTTCAGGACTGTTTGGTTTTTCAGTCCTTTTCCAAGAATCTCGCCCCATCTTACATTCAAAAAAAAAAACAGTACTACAGCATCTCCTTGTCAAATCAATTGGATACAATGCCCCGCCTTGTGCTCGCTCTTAGTTTAGAAGTTCGAAATGAAAATTTAAAAAAAATACATAAACAACACAAAACAATCCACCTGACTCAAGTACACTTTAGAAACAAACAATAAACAAATCCCAAGTAGAAGCAAACACCCACGGCGTTGTTGCCAACACCCTTCTTCTCGCATCATCAACAGAAGCCGTTGTCTATTCTGAACTTCCGACAAAACCACATCCTATCCGACGTTTATGTAACGTTTCAATTTAAAACGCAAACCATATCCGGACAAGGACAATCAAGAAAGAGAGAGAGTGCAAAAAAAAGGAAAAAACTTTCTTTTCTCTTGTTTTGCTGCCGACTTTCTGATATCAAATATTGCGCAATTTCTCGTCGAATGCGAGTATAACAATTGTTTCCTTATTCAATTGAGTTTTCAATAAAAATACCCCCCAGTGTGTGACTAGGCCAAACAGCACAGCAACACGCGTTACCATTTCTTATTCATGATACGGCTTGTATCTCCGCGTGAGGGGCATCCACGTGATTTTCGTTCATGAATTTATATTGAAAATGAGATTTTGTTTTCATTTGCTACACAGCCTCTGTGTGTATGATTTTCACACAAAAAAAAAGACGGCAGTTTATATCCATCTGTCGCGTCATGTTGAACCACATGCATTCTGCTCGTTTGCTTGATGAGCTTACGAAGAATTTTGTGAGTGAGTTTCTTCACTTTAAGAGGCTCTAAGTGTTTCTCGAAACTGGCAATAGAAATGTGTCTAAAGCTTAGCACGTCAGAGTTAAGACGTTATCATAATTGACTTATGAAAACTTAAACTAAATCTAACGGTATAGTATAGTTTCTTCTGAGAACGTAAGCATTTGACTACGAAGTGTCACCTACGTACGTAGAAATTCATTGATTACGCCCCTTGCTTCTGAACGAAACTTAACGAAACTCAACGAAACTTAACGAAACTCAAAAAGTGGTTATTATGGCCACAGTTCATAATTTCTTTGCAGTCGCTCTATTGCTGAGGTGGACTGAAGTATTCTTACGCCCAATATGGCTGAGATCTCTTCTCCTAAATGCGAGAGCTGAAATTACATGTTGGAACACTGAAAATGTTTGTGGAAGGTGGTTAAACTCGATTGATATATGATATGTCAGGCATACCAAAACTTACCCAATTTGGGATCGGGGATATAACAACTTGACTTGATGTTGGATGCTTTTAAGAATTCAGCCGGCTGTGCAGACTCCAAAGTCGTTACGCAGATGTCTGTCCAAATATACAGAATTGACGACACTTGGGGGCAGTCATTAGTTCAAATATTCAAAAAGATGCCGGAGGTTACTAATTTTCTACAGGTTATATTTTTAACTGCTCTCGTTGCACAACAGAAAATAACCTAGAGAGGATTACTTATCTTTCAAAATGGTGTACAAAAGACAAGTTGTGACAGCTTTGCCGAAGTGAGGCATGACGCGTGGCTTTTGACATGCACCTTACATCACTGTTTGGTGCAGTTTTGACTCATTTTTCGGCTAGCGCAGCCTACTGTTCAAAGTCATCGTCAAGCGTCGACAATTTGTTGTGGCCGATGTTGATTCTTGTGCAGCTTCTTCTCCAAAGCACCATTCGTATTAATTCGTTAAGTATAGAAAAACTACAATCGGGCTGTGAAGCCACAGCAGCAAGGACGTTCCCACTTTAAAATATCTTCTCCTACTCGTGTACTTAGCCACGATAGTAGTTCTTCATTTAGAGCAATTTGCATTCATCCCTGTCCCCAACAAACATATTTTTAGTAAACTTCCATCCCCCCACCATTTCAGATTACATCACCAGTTGTGTTAAATTGCGTGCGTCCACCATCAAATTTCGCAATTTTTTCCTCCCCCAACTCCGGTACTAAGGCTGGTGAAAATTGACTCTACTGCGGTCCACCTCTACCGCCACCACATCCTGTGAGCTTGATGAATGTACTTCAAATTTTTATCATCGAAATACTCATTCGGGCGAAACGAGATGCCCACCATCCGCCCCGCAATGAGCGAGGTCAACCGGGCATTAGAGTAAACAGCACCCAAAGTATCTGGCAGCTCCGATCACCGGAACGCCGGCATCAATTTAGCGAAACAGAAATTTAACATTTTGTTCGTTTATCGCATGTGTCATAGCTTTTTTTCTTTTTGCTACATTTTTGACATTTTATAGTCATAAATGTTTTCCGATCAAAATCATCCAAGCGGTGACACCTTCACGGGCGGTATCTTGCCAAATGTGTTGTCACAGATGCATAGTTACGCGCCTGAGTTATGGTTCGACTGCGTTGGCGGCTGAAACACCATGACGCAACCACAAACATACGCCAGCATTGGATTGTGGTGCGGTGTCCAATATCAATATTGGAAGCGTTAGTGAGCTCGCTGCCTCATTTTTTTTTTTTTTGTTGTTGTATTCAAAATTGACGCACGTGCCCGTAATAAGGTGGTCAGCACAGGCCATGCTCTGGCCCATGGCACAGAGGAAGGATTTCTGCGGTGGCCGGTGCGAAAACATGACGAACGACGAGGCAAGAACACGCGTAAATTGAAATGTTTGAAGCGTTGTTTTCCCCAGAATGGGCAAAGAATTTTCGAGCCAAATATTACCTTCATTACCATGAATGGAGCCACGAAATTTTGAAGCCACGTTCGCATTAGTGGCTACAGTGGGGAGATCTGATGACGACACTTAATTGAATTTGTGCATGATTTAGAGTGAATGGCGGTGATGAACGGACGGATGTTTGCGCATTCACACAGCTGCAGGTGGTGCTGACGTATTTGTGATGGCAATGGATGCGTATTATTGGACCAATTTAGTTGAATGGCTTTCTCTGATTTGTATGAACCCCATCCACTCGGGGTTTTTAATTAAATGAACACGTTTTGTGAAATTCGTACGAATATGATGTTGTACAGTATCGATTGGAAATAAGTATTAATTGTGGCATGTGCCGGGAGGGAGTACATGCGTTTACTCAATGCATGAATGTACAGCATGGTGTTAGTTTTCACTGAAAATCGATTAACATTCTTCACATCATTCGGGTGAAAAATGCAGATGCAGTGCTTGGAATCATTATAAGTAGGCGGAAGTGGTGATTAAGTGAGAACCTAATTAGCACTGTGTGCCCTTTTTAATGCCACAGCTCTTGTACATTATACAAGATGGCGTAAAATTAATCAACCAACCGGAAGACGGTATCATTTTTTTCAAATGCCGTCGCAAGGTAGTCTCACTGTTATTCCACGCTCTTGCGAAGTATTGCGCTCCACTGATTGTCTGTTGTATACGGCAGCTGTCTAGTTCACAAATGTCAAAAACGACTAACGTACGACACCATTTGAGAAAGATTATACCGTCTCCCGGTTGGGTGATTCATTTTGCGCCACCTTGTATATAAAGTGTATTTTTGAGATATCTCTAAATCCAACCTGAGGTTTCTAAGAAGGACATTAGTTCATTAATAGCCTTCGCAGAAGTCCCATAAAGTGTGCTGGAGAAGGAGTGTGAAGTGTGCGCTCGCTGTCTGGCTCTAGCTGGAGCCGCAAATCGAATGGTTTAAGGTCTTCCCCTCTCAGCTATGTCGTTGCAACTGCTATCGGCCAATGTCCCATACAGACCACCGCCTTGGAAAACTAGTCTTCGAATTTGATTACTCGATAGCCTCTGATGACCCCGCCTTAGTCGAAACAGGGGAGCGGTCCCATCCGTTGTTGGGCCCCTGTTGGTTGCCACTGTTGGGCAGCTCGTCTATTAGAGCCACCTGGGGGTAGTTTTTGACGACCTCGCTAACAGAGCGCGTAACAAGAGGATCAGAAGGGTTCGTTGAGATGGACGTGGAGGCAGCTTTTGGAATAAAAACTGAAGCAATATGCAGTAGGGTCATCCATAGGAACAGAGGAATCTCAGCTAGACACCCTACAGTCATTCCAAGCCGTACCGAGGGACACTGAGGAGGGGTAGTCACTAACCATGTTTATTATTCATACATCATGAACTTGACTCAGAGGGATACAAAGTGTTATCAGATTGTTATTGCAACATCAAATAAATAATTCTCGATGCATTCTCTAGAATAGACAATCCCTGTGTTCCCTGAGTCTTGCCGTAAATATTCAGTATATTCTCCCATTCTCTGTTAAAGACATCGGCATGCCATACTTTGTGCTTCAAACCCAATAAAGAACAGGTTAATTCAATAAATATCTTATGGGATTTTCTCGAAACAGCAACATGTACTTATTTATTCCAAATTTGCTTCGCTCACACATGCCCAAGTGTCAGATTACCTCCTCAATCTATAAAATCACTTTTATCGAATGCGTAAATACTCTTGAACACCCTGCAAGCACTTTCAGTCGTTCCAGGCCATGCAGTCCTAAAACCTTTCACTTTATTGTGTTTACATGCACATTCGATGGCCTCCGGCCGATCTGCTCCTTTATCCAATCTCTTTTTATCACTCTCGCACTATTGTTTCGTCCTTATGGCATTCCATTCACGTGCATGTGCCTAGGACATTTTCTCAATGCTTAAACATTTTGCCCATTCCCCCCTCCCAAGGTCTCGGTTTCCATATAAAGTCTATTTTACCTTCTCTTAGTCGGACTTATTGAATTATTTAAAACGGACCTGAGGATCAAGGAATATGAGGTCCTGTGGCTTGCCGGCACATACCTTTGCAGATAAATGAAATTCTTGACTTTCTCTGTCGCCTAGTGGGACTCACCTCATGGGCATTATTAAGTCTCTACGTCCGTCCGTCCGTCTGTCGAGTGACCGGTGCCGACAGGGCTACGAAAACTCCATGACGGCCCTCTCGGTCACAGTATAAATTAATTTTCAAATGTGCCTGTGCAAGGACGAAACGAAAGAAAAAACGAGCCCCAACTGCACGTGTGCCATTCATGTAAGGCACACATCGTAATATATTCACCATTTTCATGAGCCCATGAATAAATAGGTAAAGTTCCCGATTTCCCATGGTTAATGGCTGCCGATTGGAACAATACATTATCCTCTGTTGTACACAGTCCGAGTTGTTGACGACAAGCGCTCAGCTGGACTCTGCTCAAGGTCGTCTCTGAACGAGCGAGGTGGTGCAGGTATTTTATTCAGATTTGTTTTGTGTTGACGAGGTGCAGGGATTGTTTGTATTTTCGTAATAAATATTGAGATCTTCTCGCTGGGGTATTGGTGGCGACAGGGTAAAAGGTGTTTGTTGATAGACGCAATGATCATCGACTGCGGGACGACGCAAGTGGAGAAGGACCTCAACCAACCAAACTGTTGAAGATAGTTGACAGAAGGCACATTTCCTCTTCGGAGAAGAGAGGGAAAGATTATTTTTAGGAGTCCTTGTCATTCTTGATTCCTGTTCCAGGCGGTCTTAGGTCGATATGTCGTACATAAGCACGCCGCGATGATGGTACAGAGTGACCGGATAAGAACGATAGGAAAATAAATTTAAATTAAACAAAAACGTGCGTGCTTTGTCCCAGCGCTCCTTAAGGGATCATTCAGGTCAGAAAAGGATAATGATGGTACGAGAAATGACATTTTGTCTGGCTTTATTTTGAAGCTACATTCTGTCAGCCGTCCAAATTTGCTCTGACTCGGTGTTTTTCCGGAATAGCGTCTCGAATGCTGGCCTCGACCTCGTTCAAAATCCGATTAGAGAACTCACGGCATTGACTAAGGTCAATTCTCCCGTCAGAACAATCTTGTACGGACATAGGCCGAAATGCAGCCGGTTTGACTCACTGGAGATGCCCAATAGAGCTACAACTGTTAACTCTGTCTAGTTGGTTGCTTAATGTCCAAAAGAGTGTACTCGAGCTCTAGCTTTTCCACTATGCAACGAATTGTCAGGAAACTGAAGATCGACTTCACGACGAACGATCTCCATCGAGGTAGAAGAGGTTTTCAAAAAATCTCCCTAAGAACAAAAATTAACTCTGACTGCAAGCTGATTTCCGGTTCTTGGGTAAAATTTGCATTTCAGACTCGAAAACGGTGACATTTGACAGTCTATTCAGTTCAGTATAAGTTAGGTATGTGGGTAGACGGGAGTAAGCCGCATCGCATTGAGGTCCTGTTGGACCAATAGTGATGCCCATTGAGAGATGTATGTAACCTCTTTGTGCCTACTTCGTACTCGTCTTGTTGTTGTGTTACTCAGCCATCCTGGTGTTAGATTCTGGAGGTCTATGTCTCAGTTCCCAGAGACTGGGTGATGAGTGTCATATTTCTTCCCGCCGCAGCCTCTACATAAAAAGTCTCGGGCTAGTCCCATTTTCATTTCATGGTACTTCAGATGATTTTGGGCATTTAGTGCAGCAACTACCGTCGCTATCGGAATTTTGTCGCATTGCAGGACTCTGTCGGTTTTTGCACTGCTCAACTTGGGTCAAAGCATCCGAGTGGTATCGCTGGTGGTTAGAGTTCCACCTCGTATTTGCCTTCTCTATGATCGTGTCGCCCACTTTTTTCTTGGCAATCCGCAAGAGGTTGTTTTTTTCAATAGAATTGCCTGGGATGGGTCAGTTGCGGACCCTTTTTTGGCAAGTTCAGCCGCTGAAAATGGCATTAAGAGTGTATCCCATGTCCATCCCATCCATCTAACATACACTTCAGTACAAGGTAAACAATACAAAGACTCAAACGTATATTGCCAATAATCATTCATTGTTCTCTCTCTTTGTTCATCCAAAGGGCAGCCACTTTTTATAGATATTTGCCTGCGACGTGTCTGTGCCGTGTATGGGCAGTATAAGTTAGGAAGGGTGCTGTGATAGGTGGGACGGTTACGTTAAGGGGCAGAGCGAGAATGACAACAGGCGATTTCGTACGAACTCATAGAGCTTACATCAGTCAGTAAACATTTAACTATTCCATCCATTGCTACAGGAAGACAAGGTGGAACATGTAACGGCTATCTGATATTCAGACCATGGTGGCGTATACGTAACAAATTTTTGTTTGAATCTGCCTATCAAAGGAAGAACTTGACTTAACTTCTACAGCAACCCCTCGCATTGCGCGTGCTGTTGTTCTCTCGTGAGTGGATACCACCTGACGTTTTATGCCGACTCCGAACGACGCATGAATTGAACGTGAATGAGCTTTGTTTTCAACAAATGCGGCTGTATGCCACAAAATGCGCGACTGAATCAATTTGATAAATGAGTACTTTGTTGAATGCATCACGTCGCGAAATGTGAATGGCCTCCAAACATTTGAACTGTCTTGTGTGGTTGTGCATCGCTGTCGCAAGTTTTTCCTCAGACTTTCCTTGTCGTTCCTATTTAAGGCCATCTTGGGATATTGTTGACTATCTATTTACGAACGTTGGGACGAACACCTCGTTTGGCTTCTGTGCCTTAGTGTCCAAGTGCATCGACCCATGCGCCCAAGGTCTGTGGATAAAATCTGGACTACGAGAAAACTTCAATATTTTACAGCGTGTCAATGGCACTAGTGTCGTATTTGACCAGAAATCTGCAGTCAGAGTCGGCAAATTATTGTGAATCTTGGTCCGAGTCCAACTCCGACAGCCCAACTATGTACTGTCTCACCTCCGGGCCAACAATATGTATTCATGAACGACGCACGTATAGGAACTCATACTTTCCATTTCGAAATCTAAATCACGAAGCACGAGGGACAGTTTGTCAACTGAGAAACTTTCATTTAATTGAATTCCATATTAGTTCACCTTTCACACCTCCACGCCGCATTGTGTCACAGGCCACCCTCGAGAGGTCCGCCCACTTCCCGGTGACTTATTCGCAGCACCTGTTCGTACACATTTTTGACTGACTTCTGAGCCAGTGTGTTGAATTACAAATTCAACGGAAGCTAAGTCCCCCTTGTTCGCATGTCTGTCACGGTCAGCCGTCAGTTTTGTCACGAATGTTCATTTTCATTAAATGAATTAGGCCAGCTCCTCGGGGAGGGGTCCGTTGCGACCGGATTTGGCAACAGTGGTGGATAAAAGCCTACTTCGACGGGGGGTTCACCTTTTGTGAGTCCAACCGTGAATGCAATTGAATTCAATTTCATCTTTCGGACGTGACTTAAAGTCAAAAAAAAAAAAATGGTGGCGCAGGTGGAAGTCCTTTAAGCGTATTAATTCATCGATTCCCTTTGTGTGGAACAACTGCGAGAAAGACAGCAAATTTGGCGAACTGTATTCAACAGGAGCGTTCGCAGCAGCCACTCGTGTTCATGAAAGCGCAAGAGCATGACGCAAAAAACCAGAATGAACAACAAAAAAATCAATCGAAGCACTTCAAGGCAACAGAGATTCCTGGCTCCCCCTGGAATTTGTGTGTATTGCTTGTTGTGCGCTTGTTACATGTTTTCAGTCAATCCCAAAGGGATTGATATTTCCCAATCAATAGTCCTTCAAGAGTGATTGACACACATTTTTTCCTCTTCCCAGAGTGAGGCAACGTCTTCCTAATGCATATTGCATTCGGAAACGATCGCGTTTTTTCTTTGCAGCCGCTTGCGGTTGGCATTCGAATTCGGCTTTGAAAGTCGCTCTGTACACTGCTGTGCATCGTCAAACTCTTAGAGACTCCATTCTTCTAATTGAAATGGTTCAAACTGATTGAATGCACCCACAGGCGTGTCCCACATAGCGATTCAGTGCAAACATCAGGGCTTCGGCTTCGGATTACACACGTGTGGCCGCAAATATTCATTTCGCTTCTAGAGGTTTGCTGCAAAAAAAAAAACGAGTTCTATTAGATTTCCAGTTACCCTGTTTCATTAATTAGTTAATGAAAACGGATCGATTATTTATCTGCGGTGCGAACTCGGAAGCCGGACGCTGGGGATATCCGCTGCTATTGGCCTTTGTCGAGGTGGCCTCGTTGGTGATTCGTTTCGACAAACACTAGCACTAGCTCCCACAGTTAATTGTGTTTATTTGGGATAGTTCCGAGAACGCGGCCCTGTTTGTGTGGGTCGGATGGAAATGGGAATAAATTTCGAATATAAGTGGCAGAAGATGAATTGGCTTATGTGCCGTCCGCGTGGCGGGGGTGAAAAAGCAAGGAAGTGGTTTTGAGATATGGTCACATTGTCCGTGCGCAAGTGGATGCTGGATTAGGGACGAGCAAAATTAAATTTCATTAATCATTGGACGCGAGTATCTAATGGGCTTTATGGACTGCGCCATTACTCAATAGTGCGCGTTTTGCTTCGTATTTATCTGCGGTCTGCGAAAGAATAGCAAATGTGCTTGGCGCTGTTATTACAAATGGGCTTGGCACTGGGAGGCATTTGAAAATAAATTCAATTCACTTGTGGTTTGACCTAGAAAATGGAGTCATATACTATTTGGAAAGGGTGTACGGAATTTGGAGTTTATCCAAGTGAACCACATTAATTTTAATTTCAAATGGGTTCGTGGTGTGGGTTTGGCGCTAAGTGTGTGTAAAAAAAACGAATTCAAACAGGCACCGAAGCCACACAGGCACTTGACGTACATTTTTTGCAAACCATCTTATGTTAAAAGTAGCGTTCTTTGCCACACTCACTCTCTATCGCTCTGTTGAACCGGATGAGACTCTCGTGGCTGCGAGAAACATCCCGTTCGTATTGAGGCCGCCTGTCCATTGTTCGACGTTAGGCTTGTGCATTTTAGATCAGTTCAGAGAGTTTCAGTTCAGCTTAGTTCAAATCTGTTTATTGAGCTAGTTCGTACTTGTAGTTCATTTAGTTCAACTTAATCCACTGCTAGGGAAATTTAGTCTTGTCCGATTTTCGCCGATTGGTTGTCATTTTTACAAATCCCTTCATATACACCACCGGCATCGCAACGATGCCCGATGAAGCACTTCTGCTGCGGTAGTTAAACATAAAAGAAACCCTGATGTGCACAGTGCCCATGCACACACAGAAAACACAGAATTTAGTTCAGTTTAGTTCAGTTATTCTTACGTATGCAGAGTAAAGTGTACCAGATTTTGTTGAACTACTGAACTAAATAAACTAACACAAAATAGAATTGTGAACTAGTTCACTTAGTTCTCTTGTCAGAGCTCTTTTTTGAACTAGTTCTTGAAATAAATGTTTAATGAAATAAATATAATACACAAAAAGCTACACAAACTCATTTAGTGGGTAGTTCACAGTCGTTCAACCTCTTCTCTGCGTTGCGGCTGCTGCCTGTTGTCTCCGATCTCTCGTCAACATCCATCACCAATACCACTGTCAGCGGTAGAAACCGTGATATCGCCTGTCGCATTCCTTCGTTAATTTGCCGACATCAAGGGACCCGCGGTGTTGTCGCCGTTTACTTATGTGTCATGGCAACTAACGTCGGTGGCAGGCACCACACTAATACACATGGAAGATAACAGAACATCCTTGTGGATCCTGTAATAGGCCAATCGTGAATGCTTCAGGAGGAATAAACTCGTTAAGGCGCAGTCTCTCTTGGTTCATAACATTGTCAGTCACAGCTCGTTCAATATCCCTTCGCATCAACTTAGTAAAAAGTTGACAAGTTGTACAGGACCTAGTTTGGATAGAACTTCTTGTACTCAGGCTAGTCTCTTCCATATAAACGGTGTCAGGGATGAAGACATTGCCCTTCGAACAACAGCATCTTTTCCAACTGGGAAGGACTCACATTGAAACCTCGTTTTTGACACATTTTGTATAATACTGCGACTTTTTGAGACTGACAGTTGTTTCACGCTCGAAATCTTGACAGAAAGTCAGAATCAAACCTCCGCGGAACGAAATGGGTCACTTTACGCTTGAACAACGTTGGGAAATATTGAAAAAAATTATCCAAAGTTAGTGCCTTTTTAGTGCGTTTTTTTAAAAGAAGAAGTTTAGACCGAAATGAAGCACCCACCACGACTGCTCTACGCAAGTTTGTGAGTGAGACTGGACTGGTGCTAGTGGACAACACTCTCCATCGTCGTACGGTGCACAGATGAGCATGTGGCTGCTGTGGCCTTCTTCGAAAATGAGGCTGGGAACAACGTTTCGGTCAACAGTGGGCATTACAGACCCATGTTAACTGACTTTTTTTTACTGAAATTTAATACATGGATTTGGGCGACCTCTGGTTTATGCAGGATGGGGTGCCATGACACACAGCCCATCCCATAATCGATGTTTTGCGCACCAAAATTCCCAAATCGTGTTATCAGCCGTCTTGGCAATTTCAATTGCTTGCCTTAGAGTTGTTATTTGACTCCTTTGGAGCAGATTGAAGCACTTAAGGCGAATATCATCCAAGCAATCCGTAAGCTACAGCCCGAAACCATCAAAAGGTATTGCCACTTGGACGACATTGTATTTCATAATTAATGGGAATGTTTGTTCTTTCTAATAAACCCATAATACATGGAAATACTTTAAATTCTATTCATTTGATTGCATTTTTAAAAAGAAACTTGTATTTGGCCCAGCCTGTAAAAACTTCGAGCTCCCAAGCACCGCAGCTATTCCCTCATTCCATCCTTATAAAGACACCAACATTGCAGTACTTTATTAAATTCAATCAAATCACGTTTCAAATGGCTTTCCTTTCGGGTCTATCACTGCAATCTGGCCCAAAGCAAGCACAAAAAAATATCACTGTTACAATCGTCATGTTCCGCTCTCACGCCGCATTTTGAGGACACACAAATGTAGCACACTTTAGTTTAAAGGCAAGCACTCGCCAGCGTTCGAATTCGCTGCAAGCGGAAATGGGAAAAAAACTGAAAATAGGATTTTAGCTTTTGGCCTTTTTTGCCGAGAAATCTGCGCATATTTTCTGTTACAGAATTCAAAACAGGAAATAGGGGGAAAAACATCGAAATAAAAATGAAAATCAAACCCCATGTAATAAAAATAAACATTAAAAATATATTTTTAATTCAAAAACTACACAGCGAATACAAGTACACACACATGCATATCTGAATTCAATTAAAATTTGTATATTTCATATCTTTGTTTCTGTTTTGTAGCACCCCGAAAGGACTGGAGGACGTTTCATCGTATCCGACACTTTTTGCTGAACTACTGGGCGAGGGCTGGTCAATGGAGGATTTAACGAAATTAGCCGGCGGAAATTTCATACGCGTCATGATGGAGGTGGAAAAAATACGAGACATCAAGAAGACAAATGGCGTCAAGCCCTTTGAGGATCATCCGAATTTCCGCACAGATGATCCATACAATTGTACGTCTAGCTAATTAATTTCATCTGAACCGGAATTGGGGAAACACACTTAAAAATAAGCTCTTTTGCTACATAGTCTAAGTAATTTATTTGAAAAGAAAAACAAATGAGAATGATTATATACACAGATATATACGTACTTTAGATATAATACCCAATTCCAGTGCCTCTATCAATTTGGAATGTGTGGAAGGAAAAATGAAATACGACGATCTCCTAAGCAAGTTTATACTTGCCCAAATCTGTTTTTTTTTTACATAAGAGATTTGCATTTTAGTTGGGATGGTGTTTGGCTAAGCAGTTTGGTAGAGCTCTCATGAACACATATATTTTTTCCTTTGTTTAGCTCGATGAATCATACAATTTGGAAGTTTCAATTGTTAGATGGTTGCATTGATGGAAGGCACTTGGATGTGACGAACTTAATCCATAAAATACTGTCCGGGGCACCAGGCTGAAGTTGAGTGAGACATCTGAGCCAAGAAGGAGCAGACGTCTCGTTCTAACTCTTCTTGGTTCACACAGTTTCAGCAGAAATTGTTTGCGACGATCCCGAGTCTCCAATGAGACAGTGCTTCGTAATGGCACCAACTACGTGTAAATCCTTAATCTATTCGGAGAAAGAGCAATCAGGATCCGGCCTGGGCCAGATCATATTGGAGGTTTGGCATGAAGTACTTATCAGGCATTTTTCATACGTTTTTTTCGGCCACTGTGCTTCGTAGCAAGAGTTTATAGGTGACGACGGGGATTGTTATTAAAGTTAGTTTAGTGGAGATGGGTGAGCAGCAGAAGTCAGGCCTAGAATATGTCGGTGGCCTGACACACAGCACAGGCAAGTTTTGAGCGCGCTCAGCCATCAGCCACGAACGACAGTTTGATACAAATAGAATGTCCTGACAGCTGCCTGAATGCACCTGAAGATGCTAATACCACGTTCGGATAATACATTCCATTTAAGCTACAGACAGTGCTTCCCTAATCACCAGAACTTCAGTTGACGGTCTCTGGAAATTAATGCCCTGGTGGCTGCCCTGATGAGCAGGGTCTCGACAATCACCAGCACGCGCAAATGGCTGCTAAGATTAAGGCAAGTCCAAGTTTTGAGTCTACAAAAACAAACATGATCGACCAAGCTCATCGACTCACATATGCATTGTCGGGCAAAAGGTTGACAGAGTAGAGTTTCCAATACCTTGGGAGTACATATTGTCTCAACTGACGACTGTTCTATTCCAGGTACTTGAATAGTGACCACCACTATCTCGAGAAAGCTGGAAACTTTCGTTAATACATGGCGAAGAACATTCGAGCAGCAGTACAGTCGAGAAGAAGAACAGTCGAGAAGAAGAACAGTCGAGAAGAAGAACAGTCGAGAAGAAGAACAGTCGAGAAGAAGAACAGTCGAGAAGGAGAACAGTCGAGAAGAAGTACAGTCAAGAAGAAGAACAGCCGAGAAAGAAGTTGGTTATAACTAAGGGACATTGCCAGAAACCGCACACGATGGCGCGTAGGCGTTGTTCAAGAAAAAAGTCCTTGCCATCATTGACTTTTAAGCATTTATCTCTTATTTCAAGACCAAAAGCCCTTAAGAACACATAAACAATGGCCCTAGGATCTATAAGGGCATGATAGTGATGAAGTTTTGAGTTTGTAGAAACCGATCGCTGCCTGACAGCTGCCAGATCGTAGGTAAGCCATGGCAGTGCTTCGTGAATGGCCATGATCTCCGCCTGAAAACGATGCTGTCTTCTGTGAGTCTTTTTTAATGACAAGCTACTTTGAGAATGTGTCCCCTCCAACCCCTGTCTCCGTTATCGGATCATCCGCAGACAGTACTTTTGTTTAAATAGAGAGCTTTCAAGATTGGCTGGTTCACTTCAAGCTGAACTGATGATGATTGAATCAATCCTACTGGTTAAAGTCATTCTTCACATGAAATCTTTTGAAATATTCAGGACACTCAGCCGGTCAAATTGTAGCCCCATTTTGACAAACATATTTCGTTGAATTATAATGAAAGACATTTGTTTTTGTTCGAATAACCTTGAATGTCAGTGTGAAGCCAATCCAGTCATCACAACACACCCTATTTTCCTTATTACAAGGCTGCCCTTGTGCTTCAATTCGTACCGAAGTTAATGCATCCCCTTGAGATCCTCCTAATAATTGCCCTTCCCTATTGCCAGTTACCTTGTTTACTCAATTCAAGTGGGATTACATTGCAGACAACAGATAGCATTGGTTTCTGGATAACCTCCTGAAGAATAATGTCTTTCTGGATGACTTAATTGCGTCAAGTCTTCTGGGAAGCGGCGGGGAGGCTCAGGCAGTGAAGGTAACTAGAAAAACGAAAAATAGGTTATAATCTGTATATGCAAGAATGTGTGTTGTTGCCGGAGAAGTTGCCGTAGTGTTTGAGTGAGTGAACAAAATCAGAAATCGGCCATGTTCTCTGTAACTCATCGAGCTATTTTCGGCAAATTATTATTCTGCCGGCAATGAACAGCGCTACCGCATCTATCTAAAGTTCAAGTTCGTGCGCATTTGTCTTTAGCTAAACATACTTAAAAGCCAGATATGGACGGTCTGAGCAGCTGTTTGGATTCTTGCGTACCATTGCTTGTCAAAACCTTTCCACATTAAACAATTCATCTTCCAATTTTGTTTGTTGCTCCAGCGCTTTCAGAAAATATGTGAAGGACCAAGCTGACTTTATACAAGACATTGATCATCTCAGCCCAGCTCTACGGAGAGAGCCTGGTTTCGAGGGGAAAGTCTTGCGTGCGATCTTTCGTTCAGTGATGGCATCTTGGTGAGAACATTCAACCACGACCTGTTCACAATTGCCGGCAGTTAGCCAGAGATTGCGCCAGCTGGAGCTGCTTGTTTGATGGTTCCCCGGGCGATATGAGTGTAGCCAGGTGTCTACGGAATCAACGTCAAAAACATTAGCGCCAGATCTGTGGAACAACCTAATAGAGGTCGCCCGGGTCTCGGGCTAGTCCACCCGCGTCTGAAATCTACGAGACGTTTTCAAGTGCATTGCCTATAGTTACCACTACTGGGTTGTATTTAATCTGGCAAGGTGTTAGTTTTTTTCCGTTGCTTTGTAATTTCGTATTGCTGATAGCAAACTGTAGAGACTTGCTGTTGAGGTAAACAAGAGGATTGTTTTGATTGGAACTGTGTCTTCGCCTATTCAATCTGCTGTTTTCAACTCCGTTCCTATCCAATTCACCACTTCTCGTCCCCTTCGAATCTTTTGTCTGCCTTTTCTCTGTACTTCTGTGAGATCCTAAACTAAATCCATTTCAAACCCCCTGCGAAAACTTGCTGCAAGCGCGTCCCCCCAAAATCTCTTAAGCATACCTTTATTATTTAAGTAAGAAAAAAATAAAGAAACTGCTTCTACACGGTATTTCAAAGAAAAGGTTGATTAATTTAATTACGAAATCCTAGGCATAAGTTGTGTAAATGTACAAACTATAGATAGACACAAATATTCAAAGTAAATTTTTGTCCACAAGCAAAGCAAAAAAACAAACCCATAATTATGTGTTAAATTAAAGTATAATAAAATATTTTTCTTATTTGTCAAGAAAAATTCGTTAAATCGAAAGAGACGAAAGTAACTTTTGCAAGTACATACATAAATTTGTAAAAATACACTTATAGCGATTTAAAGTCATAGGCTACTAGATAAAATCAGTGTTAAGTTTTAAATTGATTAAGATTACGTAGACGTTTAAGTTTGAAGCTAAACAAAGAACATAATGAATGAAAAACAAAAAATCCATGGACAGGACCAAGTCTTTTTATTGAAAAAGAAATGAAAACACACACACAAATATGATATGATATGCGAATAAATAACTTTTGATAGTTATTTTCTCTTCTATGGATTGTTGAAGTCAAACATATCAATTAAAAATGAAATTATGTACATAGCTAATAGAGAATAACTAACGAAGAATAATAATTAAATATTAAACGTGGGAAAGTATTACACTTATAACGAGAAAATGTATAAATAACAAATGTACTCTAATGAAATTGTAAATAGTTTAAGAGAAATCACAGTTCTTCTGCATTGTAAAATGGACTCTTAGTCACTTAGTCTATTAAGTTGCTAGGAATGAGGGTTCAAATTGTGTATACATAACTTATTTAATTTTTGTTTAAATTCTTGGATTTTTTTTTGAAAATGGTTTCATTTAAATTTAGCGCTAGATATTATTTAATCGCTTAAGCTTAAGCTAAGCTTAGCAATAAAAATACTGAAAGCTGAGGAAGCAACTTTGAGAAGATCCATTGCAAATAATGGAATAACTTTAACACTTTTACTTAAAAACATACACATTTTGCCACTAAGTTTCATATATTTAACCAAGTGGCAAAATGCTTATGTTTCCCTCTACTGCCGATAATTTTCAACCAATTGAGTAACAGTTGTACAGTGGTGATAGGCAGAGAAAACAAATTAGTTGTGGACCCGATAGGTGTCGCTGTTGTTGTTGCAGACTGAAGAAATCACTTAAGTGGTCACTCACTTTGTTGCAACGTTCGATGACCACAGTATGTTTCACGTTGATGTAGAAGTCATAAACACTATTCCGCAAAGACCATAGCTTCGCTTGCTGAAGAATATATACTACGGCAGAGAAGTGACTGTAGCCGGAGTGTGTATTCCAGTACCGAACCTTCGTCATCGAAATCTACAGAATAAGCACTGTGAGTCTGTACTGAATACCAACTGAAACAAAGGTCAAACATTTGCACAGACACATATTCAGTAGCAGACTCAGATCCAAATGAATACTCATCTTACTACAGTCACTATTTTTTTAAACACTGGTCTAAACATACATCCTTCTTAGTCATACATCGCCAGATATATTCGGCAGACACAGTGTCTTAAGCCCATTCTCGATAAAATGGGAAGAAAAACTTCTCAATAGCATTTCTGTCAGATCGTAAGGTCTGATCATCAGACAGTGAATGGTGCATTTGCACAGATGCATCGTAGCTAGACAAGTTCTAGGAAAATATGAACATATTCCCCTGATTACTGAATCATTGTTGTATTTTTTGAGCGGAAACTATAGCAGACCTTCAAGCTTCAAGCTTCAAGAACGAAGTGACGTCTAAAGGGGGTTTTCTTCAGCTATCCAGGCAGTGATAAAATCCTTGGATGCAGTCAAATTTTGGGCATAGGAAAAAGATAATGATTGAGACCATATATGTACCAGGACACTGTCACATTCCTGGGTATTTAGATCATCAATTTCTTGAAATGGAGCCTCGTAACCCATGCCTCTCACTGAAACAAAACACCTTTTAATGCTTGACACACGTAATCCAAAGGCACGCAACCTCACTACGAAACAAGAATGGCCATCCTTAAACTCACAGAATAAGGCCTTCACTTATTGAATTGAATTGAAGAACTCGGGATGTGTCACAAGAGACACTAATACTCCGACCATAAAGATCTATTGTACCCCCTTCTTTTGGTCTAGGATTTGTGAGTGCTGCCTTCAGAAATTTGACAGATTTTCTTAATGGTATTTCTTAGAAGTCTTTCCCTATTACGGATGTTTATGTATTTTGAACCATTCTCAGGCAAGGCTTGAACAGTGTATTAGTAGGTGTTCGATAGTGTCTTTAGACTGGCCACAGTGCATACAGATTTCTATGCTGATAATACCCATTTTGTACATGCTTCATTAATTACATGCTCCGTGTCCTGTTAGTGCTCCACAGCTTATTTGCTGTGTATACACTGTGCCATTTTACACATGCCTTCAAGATGAGTCTCCGCTGTAACGACGTCTGCAGAAATCAGTAAAAGGAGGAAACCATAAAACATCGCCTCTGACCATATTGAGCACCCCGACTTGAAGAAATATTCACTTAGGAGGCTTCTTCTTCGAGGACTAAGCTTTGCTAGTGTCCTCCATTGCCCCAACTTCGACTGCTTCATCAATAGTACAAACTCGGGGTATGTACTTCATCCGCGTGGTAGCACAACAAGCCACTGTTCGTTGCAGTCAGTCACTTGTACCCAATTTAAGCTACCATAGACCAATGAATCAGCCAATCAATTGAACCCTTCTCATACTTCAGATTTTATATTCTTTCTTGTCCTGTTCATTTGTATTTTAGTAACAGTCAAATCATCATTGATGGTACCTGCATATGGAATCATTTTCTTGCTCCCCACGTTGTCTTTGCTGGGCTCATAGAGATTGTTGTCTTCGAGTATCATATGTAAAGGGTGTTTTTTTAGAGGCACAGAACTTTAAAATGGAATAAAACATCGATCATTTATTTAAATTGACATGAAATTTCCTTTATTCGAAAGCTGGCTCGGACGTAATCTAATCTGGAGGTCCTATTTTCGATGACTTTTTTCAACATTTGTGGTGGTATATCGGCATTAACGCAGCGAATGTTTTCCTCCAAGTGACCAATCGATTCGGGCTTATGGGCGTAGACTAGCGACTTCACATGTCCCCCCAGAAAATAGTCAAGCGGCGTTAAATCGCACGATCTTGGAGGTCAATTCACGGCTCCGCAACGTGAAAGTATGCAGTTACCAAACGTTTGCTTCAATAAATCCATTGTGGCACGAGCTGTGAGACATGTTGCCCCGTCTTGTTGAAACCACAGCTCCTGCACATCATTGTTGTTCAATTGATGAACGAAAAAGTCAGTAATCATAGCTCTATAGCGGTTACCATTGATTGTAACGTTCTGGCCAGCATCTGCCAGCAAATCATCCAATTATTCCACCAACCCATAAGGCACACCAAACAGTCAGTTTTTGTGGATGTTACGATCTCTCAACATACATATGGGATTATCATCACTCCAAATACGACAGTTTTGTTTATTGACGTATCCATTCACCCAAAAGTGAGCATGGTAAAAATGGACGTAGTGCGCGATACATATTTCGAACAGAACCATGATTTTCAAAATAAATTTGCACAATTTGGAAGCGTTGTTCAGGCGTCAGTCTATTCATGCCAAACAGCTGACAGCTTGACAAAATGGCCGCCAGTTAAAATAAAGTCGCCAACTTAAAAAACACCCTTCATATGTATTGTAGATGTACAATTTCGTATGCACCAGACAAGGTTTTCAATCAAGTTTAAGGCTCTCACCGTAGGTGAATTTGAGGCTGATTTTCAATATTAGTAGATTCATGGCCCAACTATAATCGACTTAAGTAAAGTTAAGCTAATGTCAAAGCGAACGAAAAGTGACTTACGCAGATTTCGAAAAAACTACTTAAGTAATCAAAGTGAACGAAACTCAACGAAGCGTGGTCATTAGTTGAATAAAGTCTATCTGCAATATGGGGAATAAATTTAAATAGACAACTTTCTATCAGACCAGACCAGAGCTTCCTTAATACATAACCAAATCATTCAACATTTAAACTCTCCTTGTGTTGCATTTATCTTCAGAGATTTTTGATTTGTTTAACTTAATTTTGTTCATATCCATTCACCACAACCTGAAAATAAAACTCAATATAGTGAATAGTGAAATAATTAATTAATGTTAGTTATAGCCGATTTAGAAAAGAAATTCTTAGAAATCATTATGTAGTTTATAAGACATTAGGAAAACAATTTATGTTTGGTTAATGAAAATATTTGAAAATTTGTAGTTAATCTACTGAACAAATCGCGTATCTGCAACTAAAATTTCTAGAACGTAAGGGCAATGTGCTTAGCGACATTTGTACATTTCGCTAAGCCAAAAACGAATCTATATTTAATAAAAAAAAAAAACAGAAAACAAAAGGGAAATTATATATATAGAGATATACACAAACATATACATACATTAATTCTATATCCATAAGCTGTATAGAACTTGTTATTCAAAGTGGTAGACATTTAAGTAAAACTAGCTATGTACTGTGTATCGAAGTAAGGCCCTCAATCTTTATGCAAAATAAAAATATAAACCGAATAATAGCCCCAAAAAACAATATTAATGAGGTTAGGTAGTAGAAATTTCAAATAAACGCACCTAGTCAAGAGGATAATAATTTCGTATGACACGACGATTATATTTTTGAGTAAGGCCCTTGAAATGTTTCCATACACGCCGAATCACTTAGTAAATAAAAAAAATAAATGAAATTATGAGAAAGAAAAAAAAACACAAAATTTCTGATACAATTTAACTAAAAACAAAAAAAAAATAAACAGAAGATATTTAATATCGAAGTGGAAGGGGAAAAAGAAAACCTTAGATATGTACGAAATGTATGACATTCTGTAAGATATTATATGGTAAATGTTTATAAAAAAAAATAAATATAGGAGTATACACGTGTAACTAAGTTTAATGTTTCCGAGATATTTTTAATTTTTGTTTTTTATAATGAAATATAGAACACTGAATGATAAGGAAAATAAAATAATACTAATAGAAAAATAAAGAAATTATTTAGAAAATTGTAAACTCGATTGATTTATTTTTTGTATGTTTCCTACACATAACACACAAGCAACAAGTTCTAATAACACAGAAGCCACAACCTGCTAGTCAATAATCATCCACTACACTACACGCATCATTGCATGCCTATTCTGCAACATCACATACTCCATAGTCCACAGGCGCAGAGCGTCATTCAAGGGCACAGACTAACAAGAGAAATGTCGGGCTATACAATATGTGGCTGGTGGTCATAATAGTCGTCATAATAGACAGTAAGCTAAGCTGGACTTGCAGGAAGATCCTCGGGCCCAAAAGGGGACTCGAACTGATAATAACATACCTGATGTACGGACGGACCAGCGGTCGTTAGATCCATTCTAACATACGGCATCATTGTTTGGTGGCCAGCATTTAGAAACAAAGCTAAGATAGGGATAGGAATGTGGGTAGAGGTAGAGGAAGCACGTCTCACTTAGGTCCGTGTGCACCCATTGTGATGTCCAGAGGGGGAAATGTTCCTCCTTGTTCGTTGTTTGTGAATGCCTCTTTTCGTCCAGACAGCCCGACATCCATATGAATCTAAAAATGTTAGATAATCGGATGTTATTAAGTTCTTGCAGGTTCAGGAGAAGAATTCTCCCATGGTCCTGTATAGTAGTTGGCTGTGGCTGGGGCAGGAGCAGAGATAGTGAGCAGTGTCCTCTCTTTCAAACAAAGCTAATTTAAAAAGATAGGTAGTATCCAGAGATCAGCTTGTATTTTCAGCACGGGCTCACTTCGTTCCACACCTTCAGTTGCCTCCCATGGACATTTACGGGCAGCTAACAGCTACCAGGGCAGCAATTAAGTTGAGAGAATACAACCGCTGCACCAGAACACACAGCCTATGAGACATGGAAATAATCAAGAATGCAAGGATCCCGAACCATACAGATTATATCGCTTCGCAAACTTCCAATTTGGTTATAAGACACTGATCACAGATAGGGACTGAGTAAACGATTTAGTCAGGAAATCTGCCACTCCGGAGGTATACACAGACGATTCTAAGACTGTGGAAGTACTGGACTAGAAGTGTTAGCGATATCACCGTCGATTGTCCCTCCGACTGCCTACCCACTGCCGTGTATTCCTGGCAGAAGTTAAAGCTATGCCGGCGGCTGCCCGCTTACTATCAATGATTCCGATAGACGGGTCATCTATCGCCATATACAAATACAGTCAGGCTGCCATCAAGGCTCTGGATATATAATATGGGTGGCTCTACAGCTCGTAGAGGGGCAGGGCATAGCTTCTCAGCAACCACTGGTGTTGTGCGTGCTATTGTTCTATCACTAGTGGAAGAGACCTACAGTTTTATGCCTAATCCGAACGGCCAAGTTTGAGAAGCTATTTCTAGACACTTTTACTCTTTGAGCATTGTCAGTGACTCGAAACTCTGGGTACACCATTTATGCTGGAATCCTGGGCATAGAGGTACTCCACGCAATGAAAAAGCCGGCGAGCTAGCTAGAACAGGGATAGGCTTGCCATGGACAATTATTGATGAGACCCCTAACCCTCACTTCAAGTTATAAATACCCTGTTACAGATGCCATCGATATCACCAATCGGAGATGGATGGAACTAGACACTTGCAGGACTTCGAGCAAATATAAATCTAGGAATAAATCCAAGGAAAACAAATACTAAAATTGAACAGGCATTATTACTGGTCATTGCCTATTCGGCACACACTCCAGAAGAATAGGAGTTGACCTCAACGACTTCTGCGGAGGCTGATGTGGATTAGTATCGTCCCACATTCGTCCTATGACGCCTCATCTGATGCCAGATTTTTCAACATATATTGCGTTTTGTTTCAAGCATCATCAATTTGTTTCGAAACGAAAAAGTACATGCTGTCGACCAAGAAATGTTCTTTCACGCACCATCTATGAAACAACTACAATGGGCCTTAGTAATAAAGGAATTTAAACTCGAGTTTTACGTAAACTCGAGGTTTTACGTAAACTGGAGTTTAACACGAAATCCGTAGTAATAAACGAGCAACCCACTTCTAAAATCGACAAATATTTAGATGTGGCCGAGTCGTATCTAAGTCGAATTTAAAAGTGATATTTTTATGTTTCAAAATGATTGTCAAAATCAGCTGTGCTAGCTCACAATAGCGAATATGACAGGTTTATTCACAATGATTACGTTAAATTCGAGTTTTGTTAAAACTGATTTATTACTACGGAAACTTAAAAGTACCTTAGATACACCTAACAAAATTCGACTTTAGAAGCGACTTTATGATTTTCTATTACTAAGGGCCAATATTTTTAATATTTTTAACATATCGTCTGATGCACTTGCCCTCCCTGAACACTGAATACGAAGCGACTCACTGCGGCAACTTTTTGAACCACATGCGGAATTTCGTTTTGTCGAATTCGAACTTTGTTACAAATTTCCTTTGCGCTTGAACAGCAAATGTCATTGTGACAATTAATAGGAATTCGAAGTCACCCCAGCTGTCGTTTGAAACAAATCCAAGTGGGTGATTTTATGAAGGTTGCCAATGATTTGCTGAGAAATCAAATATTATGTCTCTCGAAAAAGTTGTCGATTTGTAAGGATGGATATATTACTTCGTTTTAAATAATCAGTGCAATTTCTTTTTTTTTTTATAGGAATATTCGTATTCCCTTCGAATCACATTCGCAGAAAAACGCTGAAACACTCGTGGAAGTCCTCAATGTGGACCTCATTCACCAGGAGAACTTTGCAGTTCAGTCGATTTTTATAAAAGACCAGGCATTGTGCGTTAATATTAAATCAAGATACCCAAAGTATCTCCAGTCGGGGTCGTTATCATTCTGGGATTCCTTCTCGTTGTGTGATGATATTGTAAAAGAATTGTCGATAGAAGACGAATGCCCAATGTTGGTTGATGAAATTGTAAAAGAATTGCCGACACCAGACGCATAAAATGGTTAAGAACACTCCCGGGCCGGAACCGCATAGAGCAATTTATGGATTCTCCTTCAACTTATTCTTTACTACCTTATTCATATTGTACGTAATATGGGTCCTGCCCTATCAAGCTTTAGGGTACACAAAGCATTTCTACTTTGTGCCGGACACGTATTTCGCATTTAGTTGCCCGGTGTTTGTGTTGTGTGGAATGTTTTTATTTTTATTTTTTTACGCATCAATTAACATGGCTCAATCGGCAGACATCGATAGTTCTTTTGCAAGTAATGACTCAACAATAGAATGCAAGTGTGTTACTGGTGATGACATCCGGGAGTTGAACGAATCGTCTGATGAAACGGACCACTTTTCGGCTCCAACATCTTTAGTGGTGGATATCGATTTAAGTCAGGTGTCGAAGGTTCTTTATAATAAAAATTTCATTAAATAAAAAGAAATGTAAATTGTACTAAAATCAATATATGTATGGTCATTTTATAAACAAGTTGCATTCGTATCTCATTTGTCCGCATAATTAGGACTCTGCTGACGTGGATCATTGCATTGCGTCGGTGCTATTCAATGACTTTTCGCGAAGCTTTCTAACTTCGTTGGAGCATTTGTGGAACATTTTTTAACTTGCATTTGCTCATACTGGCGAGTAAAACTTAATATGCGGATAGGCTACGAAGCCGCATAGATTTTACTAACATATTAATACGGACAATCCATTCAGGACGTCCTCTTTGATAGGCTTCAGCCTCGTTGTGAGGGGCGTGCACACATGATGCTGATGGTCACAGCCAAGCGATAACTTATTGGTTTAATGTCGATGCCCTTCGACTTTAGCCGTTTTCCCACAACCAATCTACGTTCTCATATGTGCAAACTTTCATGACTGCCGCATACATGTCGCACTCTTTACGATATTCTATCCTATCCAGCGTATTTCCTGGAACCTTGACTTTTTCTGAATAAGGATCATTGACATGAACATTGACTTATTCTTCCTGAGGATTATTTTCAGCTGGCGAGTTGCTCTCGTGGTGTTAATTGCTCTAACATTCTAAGAGCACACATTTGCAGTCCTTTTTTCTGCGGCATTGTCGTTGCAAGTCCGTCTGTTGATCCGAAACCGTGTTTTACGTGAGTGGAGGGTCAGCACAACCTCCGGTATTGGTGCATACATTGACTCACCTCAGAAGAGTTGTTGTAGACACTTTGCCGGGATTCGACTGGGAATCTGTACGTAAGTTTTAACAGGGATCGTTGCTAAAGCCGCTTTCACACACGCTAAATTCGTCTGCAGTGGTGGCCCGTGGCGTTATGGGTATGTGCGTCGGCTCCTACGCACTTGGACCGACCTGTCGAGGTTCGATTCCTGGTACGACAAGCAATACTTTTCACGGCCCCACCTCTTTCGAGTCATTGACAATGCTTAAAGAGTCTGTCTAGAAAAAGCTTCTCAAACTTGGCCGTTCGGAGTCGGCATAAAACTGTAGGTCCCTTCCACTCGTGATAGAACAATAGCACGCACAACACGTGTGGTTGCTGAGAAGTTAGGCCCTGGCCATCTACGGGCTGTAGCGCCACCCATATTATTATTATAAATTCGTCTGCAACTTTCCAATCTTGTTGGCAAGGGAAGTGGAAAGTGCAAGGGGTAGTCCGAGTTGCGTGTGCTCCAGAATTGCTATTGATCTTTCATAGTGTTGGGTATTGCAAGCATGCTATGCATATGTAAGAAAGAGATGACACTTGTGTGAAAGGCTGGGAAGCCATGAAATTGAGCAGGAATTGTTATTTCTACGTGAAAAAGTGACTTGCGATCACAAAAGGGAATTGCAGAAAATCGTGACTAAAAAGTTGCGTGTCTTAAAGCGGCCTAACATCCCGTCAGGACAACTTTATCCTGTGTGCACAGACGAAGTTTGTCGATACGATTCGCAACAACTGTGTTTGATGGGTGTGTCAATGTGAAAGCACAAGCTGGCAGACTTGCAGTACGGTAGAACAAAGCATTTTGATTTGTTCCAAATTAACATCAAGCAAATCGTATCGACAAATTGTTGAGAGTGACCGCCACTGAAAAGTCAAGAACTCTACCGTACATCTATGTGAAAGTCGAGTACAGTCCATGCCCCTCGTACTACAGTCAAACTTTGATGTGCTTAAACAAAGGCAAAGGTGACTCCATACCAGAGATAATGGAGGAAGAGATATTCAACTTCTACGTTTCTTGTCCCTCAGATTCATCTGACAGCGTTTTTTGTAACCTTTTCACAGACAGGGGTAGTATGAGTGACTTGAGAGCACAAACGTCAAAATCTGAAGTGAACACTGGATAGATGAATATCTCTTTATTCCATTATCTCTGATCCATCTCCATGCATTTATTTCTTGAAGCTCCCACTAGGCCCATGTCTTTCTTGAGAATAGAAATAGAATTCGGAGCCCATCTCGTTGTCCGTTTACTGTTACAAAAACTGTTGCCATTCAACATTCCCTCTCTGAGCACTGAATTCGAGCGACAACCTTTTGTTTACATACGGAATTCCAATTCTTCTAATTCGAAGTTTGGTATACACACACCTGATTTGCGTCTGACTTTTAATTCGTCTAATTCGAAGTTTGGTGTACATACATTTTCGCTTCGCCCGAATCAGATACAGCAAGTGCCATTGAGACAATTCATAATAATCAACACAGACGTACAACATAATTTGAAATAAGCAAAATATGAAAATAACTGCTGGAAGAACTCATATTATCCCCAGGGATAAACCTTACGCAGTGTAAGAATGGATATATTACTTAGTTGCACACAATAAGTATCATATTGTTTTTTTTTTTACAGGAATATTCGCATTCCTTATAAATCAAGGACATATGCTCAAACAGTCTTGGAAGTCCTCAGTTTGGAGATTAGCAAAGACGTAGAGAGCAATGTGAGCCATGAGTTTGTGCTAAATCACGACGCATTGATGGTTTACGTTAGATCAAACAAATATAAAGATCTCCAGCCAGCTGCGGAATCCTTCTTTAAAGGTTTCTACTTCTTAAATGCGCTCATTACCGAATTTGCAGAGGATGGTAAAAAACACTCCTGGATCGATGACAAGAAATAGAGGAACTTGTGGATTTTGGATTTTCCTTCAAATTATTTTTTAGTAGCTAAGTTATATGCACGAAACATTTTTACTCTGTTCCAGGCACTTTGCATTTAGCATTTACCAAAAACATTTTTATATCAATTAATTACCTTGGCCTAATCGGCAGATATCGACAATTCTTTTGCAAGTGACAACTCAACAATAGATAACTTCTCGGCTCCCACATCTTTGGTAGTAGTTATTGATTTAAGCCAGGTGTCATTAAAATAAAATAAAATAAATTATATCAAAACTAACAAACAGCTTGGCTTTTTATTTGATATTTTAGTACACCCAGGTAAAGCTAAGGACTGCTTACATGAATCGAATTGCAGAGGTGGGAAGTATTTAATTATCTGAATACACGTTCATTGAAAATTGTGAATACATATGTATTTGCGAGTATCACACAAAAAAGTGAGATCACTTCAACTGCGCCAGTTACAGAGGGATATGTCTCCGTAAACATAGTGTACCAGACCTTCTCTTGCGTTTTGTGTGAGTGCCTGAAACCATTCATACATAACCTGATAAGTCCAGTACGGTTTCAGGCCGCGGAAGTCCACCATCGACTACGGCAGATCCTGGAAAAAATTCCGAAGAAATGTAGATTGACACTCATTACCAATTTGTCCATTTCAAAGCAGCTGTACAAGGCCATGTCAAGTTTTGGCATTGCTGCCAGACTCGTCCGATTGTGCAGGATGACGATGGAGAATTCTTGTAGCTCCATCAAGGTCGGTAACGAACTCACCGAGACGTTCAATGTCGAAAAAAGGATTTAGACATCAACATCAACAACATCATTGATTGAGAAGGACGTGCAGAACTCACTAGCCAACATAAGAGGCACGATCTTCCAGAAGTCCGAACAACTGTTGGCAAACGCCGATGAATCGTTGGCTGGCATTGAACCGGAGGTGGCCAAAATGGAAAGAGAGCAAAACGAAGTACGCCTAGGCTTGCAAGTAAACAGTACGAATACCACCCGTACCCAGATTAAACGCAGAATAACTCTTGGCAATCCCTATTTTTCTGGACTGAAAAGTATTGAAGCTCATCCATGTCGTGATCTATGGCGCTGAGGCATAGACAATCTGAAGGTATCCCGATGGCGTTAATGGCAATTGGAGAAGATTCAACCACTGTACAGGCTTTACACCAACATGAGTCTAGACAGGCGTTAACTGATTCCTCGCCTTAGATGGCTAGGTCATATAGAGCGCATGGACAATACAGCTTCAGCCCGAAGAGTCATCGACTCTGCAACAGTCCACGAAACCGATGGCGCACACAAGTGGAGAAGGATCTCAGTCAACTTGGCATGCGAAACTGGAGACAGCTGACTACATATCGTGCCAACAGGAGAGACATGTTGGTTTGATACCCAGATCCACCCCGGACTGTAGGTTAGGTTAGCTACGTGGGTAGACGTGGTGGAGAACGCCTCACTTAGGTCCACTGGGGGAGGCGGAATAAAAGCTTCCTCTTTCCTACACCTTTTCGTGTTCTCTGTGTTGAAAACGACCATTTGACCTCAGGTGTTGGTGTGTTTTTTATCTCAGCCATCCAGAAATCTTTTTGAACCTGCAAAGAAATGTTAATGGGATTTCCGTAAGTACTTGGAAAGAAACATTTTCCCAGTGTTCTGTGTCTAAATAGGCAGAGGCTGGGGCATTGACAAAGGAGGTGAGTGGTATCCTCCAGCTCTTCTTCGTCCCCGCAGCCTCCGCATATTGTGCTCTGGTTTCCATTTTGTTTTCGTGAAAACTCAAATGATTGTGACCGGTCAGCGTGCCGACTGCCATACGCAGCAGCTCTCTGCTGCATAGGAGGAGTTTGTCAGTCCTTGCGCTGTTGAACCTTTTCCATAGCATTCGGGTAGTCTGACATAACGAGTTCCACCTTTCGTTAGCTAGTTCCATGATTTGATCGTCCACTTTTTTTTTGACATCTGCCAGAGGTGGAACAATACATGGAATTGCCTGGGATGGATCGATCTCGGCCCCTTTCCTTGCAAGCTCATCTGCTTCCTCATTGCCGGTTATGTCCCTGTGTCCTGGGACCCAACCTCTGAATGTAGCTCCAGCAGAACATTATTTACTGATATTAAACAGTGGCGGAATTGACTTCAGTGATTTGTGATGGTTGATTATTAAAATCTTCGTTTTTCGATTGTGTAGCGTTAATTTGTGACGCATTTCATGTGACGCCTAAATACATACTTACATATGTGTCACTTTCATGTATTTATGTTCGATATTAATATTTTGGATAAATGCATTGCATTCATTTGAATACAAAAGCAAAGTATATATCGTAATCAATGCTTTGCAAATAAAACAAATCAATTTTATGAATTTGTACACATTTTTCATCGAATACAAAGTAAAGCTAAGTTGTAGCAAAGACACGCTCCAATAGCCCAAAGGTATGCAACAGAATCATTACCAAGCTGCAAAAAGAAATAGCTGATGTACTTACCCGCTTCGTTAAGCATTCGTCAATAAAAATGGAGTCTTTATAATTTGCATGTACCGTCTGGCTGTGGATCCATTCTTATTTACTTTCAGAAATAAAGATAAAGCGGAATATCGAAACGTTGGTGTGCTTCATCGAATGGTGTATCAGTCTACGAAATTAAGTGGTTGCATTCTCAACATTTTAATTCAAAACTGCTTTCACATGTAATAAGCTCCAAAGTGGTTAAGGCCCACCAAAGTCCAATTTTCAATAAATGAATTTAGGTCAATCTATTTCGGGCATTTTAAATGCACAGTAATTCAAACTTGAGTTTGGTGTAATCTGTGGTTGCTTTCGATGCAAACGATGGTTGAAGTTCAACAGCAACTCTGACTCTTAAGGCCCAACCTAGGCTTCCACGCATCTACCCTTTGATGCGTACGAAAAATGGATTAAGTCAGAGGGCAAAGCACCACCTGTACAAACGGCTAAAACGGCTGATCTTCCCAATTAGGCACGAGCTGCATGCCTCCTACCACAGCAGCCATACCAGTCACATTCAGGTTAAATCGGCTGCCACACCATCCCAGAAGGACCAACATGGACCCACGGCATTGAACAACCCGATGTAAGTACTGGACATTGTAGGATATAAAAAAATAAACACTAAACCGATATTATAATGCCAAATGTTGAATTAAACAGTGTGCATTAGTTGGGCCCCTATTGTTGAGCCAACACCCTTATAGTATGTTCCCATTGGACGAAAGTGAGTACTTTCGGCAATTTCCCTCGAAATTAGAATCGAAATTCCCCAATTCCCCATACAACGAACCAATGCCAAAATTGCCTCAATTTCACAGGTTATGCCAGTTTTCGTATAGTTATAACAGATAGAACTGGTACTGCCACACACAGATCACACACATTTCCTTTGCGTGATCCCTTCTGTCTCACTTCCCTTGTGTACTTCATACAAAAATCGGCGACGAATTTAGTGTATTTAGAATTTAGTGTTCCAGCGCATCACCGATTATCGTGATGCGCCGCAACATCAAAAAATTATTGCATAGCATCACAAACACAGCGATGCGCTTTTTTTTTTGACGTTTACGGACTTAGGCTGAGTCTGTTTCTCTGTTCTGATCTCACTAAAATATTTAAATCGAGGATAGTTATTAATACATGTGTACGTAGGTATTAGTTAGTTAGTTATTAGTTACTTATCAGGCCGGCGACCCAGGCCGGTCCGAGCCTGAGCAATTGCTGCCTTCCATCGTTGGCGGTCCTGGGCATGTTGCTTCCAGTCATCAGTACGTAGGTATTACTTTAGTTAATTTCGATCTAAAGTGATGCGCTGAACCAAATCTGTTATTTCACTTTCCTTTAACAGGTCGCCGATCTCCTAAACAGAATAAATAAATAAAATTCACCATGACGCGTGAAGAAAACTGCGCGATTTTTTTTGGACTGACTGGCCCTTGGCTTTGTGGGTATGTGCGTCGACTCCTACACTCTTGGACCTACCTGTCGAGGTTCGAATCCTGGTACGACAAGAAATAATTTTCACGGCCCCACCTCTTTCGAGTCACTGACAATGCTCAAAGAGTATATAACTGTCTAGAAAAAGCTTCTCAAAATTGGTCGTTCGGAGTCGGCATAAAACTGTAGGTCCTTCCACTCGTGATAAAACAATCACCCCGATTACGAAAGTCGTGTCACTTGAACGACACAAGGCGTTTTGAGTCGAGTCACTTCACAGGCGTTTAAGCATCGGTATAACGAACCTTAATCGACTCGAGCTTATGTTCCACACACATTCAAAAGCTTTCATTCAAAAGCTTTCTGTCAATTTGAAAGCTCAATTTGTTGACTGGTGTAGTTTTCATAAATTCTACCGGAATAAACATTTTTAATTGTTGTTTTGAGATGTTTGCTTAATTAAATTATTCGTGGAATTTAAAGTAAATATGGACGGCATTGCTATGGTTATTTATTGGATTAGTGAAGAGAACGACGATTAAGCATTGCAGAAAAGGGAATTAATTAACATCAGAAGAAGTATTCGATTAAAATGCAATCCATTTGATTTACCAGATGCTAAGTAAGAGATATAAATTGTACAATTGTGAATAGCAATTGCCATTATTTTTCATCCCTTACAGCTGGTCCCAAACTATTTAAAATTGCTGCGACTTCCTTCCATCCAGTTTTGCTTGCATCCGTTTGAAGAAAACCTCTTGTAACGTGTTGCTAAATTCATATTTTCCTCCACCAGTTCAACCAGTCACTTTATTTGTTTTGGACTGAAAATGTTGACCCTTAAGGTAGAAATAATTAACACTAAATACATTTTACACGATTCCAGTTAAAACGCAAAGAAAACTCACGTTTTTACTTGTTTCTCCATTAGAGTCGTTCACAAAATTCAAACCACCTTCTTTTGTCGTGTTACTCGTCGTTTTTGTGTAGTAAATCGACTTTCGGAATACCGATGCACGACAAGTGTCACACAAAAAATACGTTCCACATAAGCTTCGTTTGGGGCGTAAAACGACTACTTTATCGACAATCGTAATACCGACATCACAGAGGCGTTTCGACCCATGTCGTTAAACGACTTTCGTAATCGGGGTGATAGACTCCACACTTGCACAGGTCTTTAAAAGAATTTGGAGTGCAGTTCCTGTTTTTGGAAGGAAACGTAAAATAAAACAAAGTACATACATCTTCACAAGAAACCATTTTATATTTATACATCCATAACGTGTTTATAAAAAATACATTTCTTTAAGTATAAAAAAAATATTCAATTCCACTTTTGTATGAAGAACTGAAAAAAATATAGTAAAGTGAGAATGAAGTAAAGCAACGCCTTGTCGCGGAAACGATTACCAATCTCATCGATCTGGATCGAACACGCCTTTCGTAGATTTGTTTCGATATAAGTGTAAGCGTATCTTGCTACCATTCAAATTAAGTAGACAGATAAACGAATCAATGCAAAGTAAACGTCTTAATCTAAAGTGCGCTAAGCGCTGTCTAAGAAAAAAAAAAAATCTAAATCAAATAAAATGCGCAAATATTCGTAGGATATACATATGTATGTATTGAGTTGTGCAAAAATCATTAAAGCGTTGTCCACATGAACCGCGCATTTAATTATCGAGAAAACTCTCCACATTGAAAGCGATCCACAAAGTGGCAGACGCTGTTCACAAATTCATGACTGAAAAATAAATTCGCGTAGTCCTACCCGTAGAGCTATCAGCGAACAGAGAAAATTCCATGTGAATGAAATGTTAGAGAGTTTGCAGTTCCCAAGCGGCGGACACTATGTGTACAGCAGCGAGTTGCAATCGACTGTGCGATTAACAGGAACTGTATGTGATCGGGATCAGCTTATTATATGGCATATTGGAATTACACTGGTATTCCAAGACTAACTCTAACCTTGTCCTTATCTTATTCTTTGTATCTTTGTATATAAATCCTGCATTGCAATGTAAACACATTGCTAGTAACCTTATTTACTCTTGGGGAAATAAAGTCAACACACGTCACTAAAATGTGACAATCAAACTGATTTTACATCGGTTTATGGTTTTTTTTTTTGGAATAATTTTGCGATCCACACAAACTTCTGCAATCGATAGGATCTCTACTGAGGAACAATTCCGTTGAACGTCAGATTCAGATTCAACACAGGCAGTTATTTCAGTTTTACATTACCAAACAGAATATTGATCAGCATTTTATTCTTGTATAGGTTACAACAAACGGATGTAAATCGCAGTCTGGCTGGAACAACAAAACGCAGCAGCAGCAAAAAAAAAATGTAATCTCGAAGTCCAGAGATAAAATTATTAAAAATCAATTCAAAAAAAATTTGTATAAGTTTGTGCATGAGATTTGAAACACCTTACAAGAAGTAAAGTTGAGTTTCCAGAACATTGGCGGGTGCCCGATGCAAATACTGGGCTGTCAAAAATGCCAATTTGTGCGCGTACTGACACACAGCCGGTACTCGGCAGGTGCCAGCCCAGTTATAGTACAAGTGTGTCATTTTGTACGTAAGAATTTGCAGCTTATCAGCATCGAATCCCATCGAATCGTGAATGACATTATAGCTTGTTGGTGAGACGGTTCCTTGGCGAACACTCTGCGACACCAAGAAGAAATCATACCTTTCCGGTAGGGTTACAACATCGTCCACAACCAAGCCTGGTGGCGGATTTTTATCATGCACAAAGAACCGTGTGTTTATGCGCTTTGACACCACAATGAATGCCATGCGACATCCGTTCTCAACGCCAGCTGATTTATAGATTTGGTCGAATTTCTTCTTGAGATTTGCAATTTCGGTTTCGAACACCTGCTGCAATTGTCCATCACCAACGCCATCGCGAAAGAATAGAATACGTTCCGGCAAGGCGCCGTGGGTGTCTCTGTACGTCTTTAGTGCCTTGTTCATGTTCAAAGCAATGTCAGTTGATAGCTCCTGGCCCTTCATGTGCTCGGTGACTGCACTGAAATATTTGGTTGATGCCTTCAAATCCATAGTTGCTACCAGAGCTCCATACGATTTTATACTGTCCCGTGCACTGTGGCACACATCGAAACCGACCGTCATCAGTCCACGCAATGGCAAATCAACCATCCACGGTGCACCGAGCAGCTTGGCATTGATTTGAATAACAATTTTTGTTGCGATGGACATTATTCCACCAGTTTTTCCGCTCTTTGGGCAGAATGTACGCATGCATGCCACCTGCGATGGTACTGCCTTATCAACAATGCATTTCTTCTTGATGCAACTGTACCTGTATAGTCACAAAATGAAAAGACAAAGAGAATGTTCACAAGGCTGTGTGTGCAAGTCGAGGTCGCAAGACCGTTCTCTCTTACCTTTCCGCGTTGTCATTGGGCACCACAACCATGAGCAATTGTGGATCGCTTGTGCAAGCCTTTTCAATTGCAGCCGAATATGAAGTGTTCCTATCATCTGACAACTCTAAGCTGAAAAATGCATACAGCTCATTGCAGAAGAATGGAGAAAAATTACAGCTCATTTTCACACTTACAATCTGGGCTCAGCGAAGTTCATTTTCATGCCGCTTGCTGCTGAACGCATCATTCTGATGAACTCTTTGCTCTCGCGCTCGATCCTTTTCGGCAAGATCACATACCAGCGTACAACATCTCTGTGGACAAACATGGCTCCCTTGCGGAACTCTCGATTCCAATCGGCTGAAAAATCGCATATATACCTATGGAACGTGGGAACGTGGGAACGCATAAATTCTCTTTTCTTTTTAGTTACAAAGGGGACGCATCATACTCACTTGCGATTTGCGGCGAAAGTAATGGTCTCCGGTTTGAGAATACGACCCGGTAGCTCGACGAGATTCTTGTCAAGCTGTAAGTTCCAAGATTTAAACACCTCCTGGCTTTCGGCTGAGTTTTCTAAACGTTTATTAAACATTTTCAGGCGCTCAATTCGCGGTTCTGGGGGCAGACGGGTATGATCCGCTATACTCCTCATCAATCTTTGTGAAATTGTGAAAAAATGACGACAAATGATATGAAATGGTGTGTTGAGCAAAACGGCGAACCCTACCTGCCATTGGCCTTCATATCCTCGGTTAGGCCTGTTGCCCGTGCGAGCTCTGGAATGAGGAATATGAACTCGTTTTGCCCGCCACGAATATTTTTCTCAGTTGGACGTGACAGCAAAAGTGGTTGGCGTGTATCGCGAATCGTGAGCGCGTAACGCTGTGAAAGAAAATCAAATCAAATAATGTTCGCCGCACACATGCCAGTTATTTTGCGTACCTTTTGATAATACTCCATGTATGTTATTTCAGTGTCCTTTGTCTTAAATTTGGACAGCGGCGAAAGATTGAAATCCACGTCGTCTACACGGTAGGTCTTGTTATTGTATCCGGTGAGAACCACCATTCCTGCGAAATTGATTAAACGATCATATCCTCAAATGGAGCAAGGTTTTCATTTTTTCTAAACATACCAACAACAGCTTTTTTGAACGCATCCTGATAGTCACGATTGTTGCGTGAGCATTCAACCAAAATTTTGAAGAGCGTATCGGTGCGCATTATCTTATGCGAAACCTCTGCGCACAGGAGTATGTCTTGCTCGTGTTGGCGAATGGACGTGGTGTAGCCTGGCCAAATTTCCAGCCCGTGTTCCCTTACGCTGATCTGTGCACAAAATTTACCTATTTCCTGGTCAATTATCGATTATAGCAGTTTCACTTACCAAAGATAGTGGATCATAGTAATTGCGAGAAACTAATCGCAATTTGAGACCTCGCAAGGAGCGACGTAAAATCAAATTTAGGACTTGCAACAGTTGTATGTCGGTGACACGAATTTCACCGACCTTGCGTATGCGTATTTGGACCGTTTCTCCATTCTCGTCCTTGCAATATACCTCCTTGGACGGAGTGTCCAAGGTGGTAGTTGTGAAAAGTATTGTGCCATCAAACAGAAATCCAACAAACATATGCTCATGTTCGTATAGGTATTTTCTGCGCATATGAATTAGGTCCACGTCGGGAGAGAAGTCAATTCTGTACTGGAATATGGACCATCTGGGCTTCTTGATAATCCGAAAGTAGTTAGCTTTTACAACGCAATTGTCTCCGCTTTTGCCGCATTTTGTTTTGCACTCCTTGGGTCGGGTGGATATGAACTCCGCTATAACCCGTCTGCCGCGCATCGATCCACGAGCATCCTCTTTGGCAACTGCAAAATGAAATGAGCTTTTCCTTATTATTTCGTTCTATTCGTTTGACAGATCGATTTTGGTACCTTTCACGGGCTCTGCCGGATTGGTTTCGCGATGAGATGTCGCTCTGCCCTGTGTGGACGGTGCCTGATGACGAGGTTGTGATGCCCCGCTGCCACTAAACGCAGGACCGGCTGCTGCTGCGGCTCCTGGTCCCGGTTGGCGTGATTGCGCGCCCCATGCCGATTGTTGCGGTGGTGGCGCTGCTGCTAGTTGTGGCCGTTGCTGATTACCACCCCATGCAGATTGTTGTCCTGAACCGCCTGCGGCACCTCCGCCGCCCCAAGCTGATCGCTGCGGTTCACCACCACCACCACCATGCTGCTGGCCGCCACGACCCCCACCTCCTTGCTGTCCGCCAAACCTCTGTTGGCCGGATGGTCCTCCTTCTTGTTGCTGCTGCTGTTGTTGGCCCTTATTTTGAAAATGAAATTGTTACATCAATATTCCATGGTCTAAGTCTATTTCTAGCATTATATTGGGAGATTATAAATATTTGTGGTCCACGTCACACAGAAAAAAGATAAGAAAGAATCAAAGAGGAAGTGTAGCGAGAGAAACGGAGAATAAGGTCGAATCCCAAACGATGAAGGGAACTTGATAATAGTGGTGTTCCCTTCTAAACAAGGGTATTTTTCGTAATTTTTTATTTAGTCAGTGTGGAGCCTCTCCCTTCGAAGGCTTTAATGCTCCGTTCCGGAATACCTTCTGCTGACAAAACGCCTGCAGACTGCAGAAAAGGTGGGTAGTCCTTTGAAGAAACATGGGGAGAGTCCGACGGATGCGGCAGCATTTCCAAGTCGATGTCCTCTACCAGCCACTTTACGCAAACTTTTGATAGAGTACATTGGCCAAGTTTAAATCATTCATCATACATCATACATCATACATCATTTTGTACTCCTGTAGCTAATGGAAAACTAACTATTGATCTATCGATCGTTTTACATTACGCGTCATTGAAGTAATTGCTGGCGGTCCCCAAGGTAGTCATCTCGGCCCGGTGCTGTTCATTTTGTTTATGAATGATGTTTAATTTTTGCATGCTTAGAACATTGTTTTATTACAGTCGCCTCTCGCATATTCGAAGTTATCACGACTTCCCTAGAAAGTCTCTTCATATTTCGAAAAAAAATCTGTACACTTTTAAGCACTTGGAACAACAAGAATCATCGCTGCGTAACAAAACGACGCGTTAATTCGAACTCATGCGCGTCGAACAATTCAAAGTTATCAGATTGCAGGGGTACATTTTGAGACAAGTTCAAACTCGTCTCATCGTTTCACGAGCATTTTTTATTGAAATGAGAACAGAAATGCTGCAACAACGACAAATGAATAAAGCAACGATGAATGATACATCAGAGCATTTAGCACAGGTATCAGTTAAAGAAGCAATAGCCTCATTCGACACAATACAGAGCTTCTGTCACAACAAAACAACACCGATGAAACAGCATTTCAGGCACTATTTCTGATAGAAAAAGCTTTATATTTCTGATGCCCAGTTTCATTTTTTATTTAACTCGTCCGGTTTCACAGTGAAATCTGAACTTCGTTTGTGTAATGCCGATCGATAAAAGTATGGCAACCCGTTCCACTTGGTGCGTGCATTGGCTACAATTTGTAAGGGCTTGCGATGTTCTTCCTGTGCTTTCTAGTTTTAAAGCGCTTTTGTGCGTGCCTTTTGAACTTTTTAACGCGTCCTTGCTGTTATCGGAATACAAAGATCTTGATAATCAACCGAGAAAGGAAAAAGCTGCGGTATGGGAATCCATTGCAAATGATTTCAATACAAAGAATTTATCACATTACCGAACATCAGATGTCAGAGAGAATAAGAGAGAAACAAAATGGCGCAGAGGCTTAAACGACAGTGTACTCTCGTTTAACTTAAACTACAAAGGCCGCTTTTATGCACGCAGCTTTTTATTGACGATTTTCTGCAATTCCCTTTTGTGATCGCTACTTTTACACGTAGAAATAACCCAGTTGCAATTGCTGCTAAATTTTTCCGCTTCACACCCTTTCACACATGTGTCATCTCTTTCTTACATATGCATAGCATTCTTCCAATACCCAATACTGAGAAGGCAAGAATAAAGCAATTCGAAAAAAACGAAAAGAGATAAAAGGGAATACGAAGGATCAATCACAATTCTCGAGCACACCTAACTCGGGCTACCCCTTGCACGTTTCTCCTCCCTTGACCACAAGATTAGAAAGTTGCAGACAAACTTAGCGTGTGTAAAAGCGACCTAAGAGAGAAACAAAATGGCGCAGAGGTTTAAACGACAGTGTACTCTCTCGTTTAACTTAAACTACAAATTGAACTCAATCGAAGGTTTAAACGAAACTGTGAAACCGAATAAACCGTTCAAGTGAAGTTTAAACCAAAAGTGGGCTCCACGGTGAAACTGGGCATAAGAGAAGAACATAGTGATTCGTGTGTGCCCTGTGATGAGAACAAAAGTTTATGCATCGTCACGCGGTGGTAAGAGATATTGCAATAGGTGGGCACAATAAAAAAAAAAAAAACACATGCATGCCGTTCATTTAATGGGGCACCCATTTGTCGAGTTCTTTCACATCTCCCATTCGAGATAGGTGTCAACTTATTGTCATGGCAGATATGTACTCGCATGTTCGTGCAACATTCCGCACCGATAATGAATCCGATTCATCTGTTGCTTCCAAAAAAAAAAAAAATTGCCGACAATTAACGAACGTTTCTGGTTCCTCCTTTTAGGCAGACTTCCGGAAAGGAACTTCCTTAACCAGCGTCGAATGTTGCGCTCGCAAATCTCCATATCCGCAACTCAAGATGTATATCATTGGTTTCAGTCAGTCAAGTACATAGATTCTATGTATGTCCCACATGTTGTGTTTTTTTTATATGGAGAACGACTGAGAACTTCTCGGTGGATTTATTCCTTATCCGGGGTGAAGTTGTGTGCGACTCTCGTTCAAATTCATTTCAACCAAATCTCAGACACTTTAATCAGTCGAATTGAGGCGATATATTTCCAAACAAATTCTCAAATCTCATTTGTTTGGAAACATATCGCTGATATGAATATATTATTTAAGTGTATGTACGAGCATGTGGTTTAGTTCGAAAGAGCTGCTCCACACATGCACACAAAGCCAATGTCAAATCTGTTTTTAAGTGTTCTCTAAGTGGAGTTGGCACACATACACATTAGTCTATACATACATAGCTTCTCATTTAATTTATTTCAGTGTTCTTTCTTACAAAATTTCATTGGTGGGAATAGTGAGAGCATTGGGAATGGTCGTTTGAAGTGCTTCGCACATTGCGGTGTCCTATGTTTTAGAGGTAAACTTCTCAGCGCTCTAAACAAAGTCAGCGAGTGGGGCAAACGATTTGATCTGCAGATACTTCTTATTGCAGCAATACAAGCAGCGGCTGAAGCTTTGTTTGACAGACACCACACCCTTAGCATATGATCCCATAATGCAGGGTGAATTCAGAAATGCATCAATGCTTTGCATTTGGCGTTGTGGCGTTGTGTGTCTGTGCGTCGACTCCAACACACTTGAACCTCGGTGTCTGGGTTCGATACCTAATACGACCAAATATAATTTTCACGGCTCTCACCCCTTTCGAGTCACTGATAATGCTCAAGGAGTATAACTGTCTAGGTAAATCTTCTCAAACTTGGAAGTTCGGAGTCGGCATAAAACTGTATGTCCCCAATAGCACGCACAACACGAGTGGTTTTCTGAGAAGCTAGGTCTTGGCTCTCTACGAGCTGGGCTTTATTGTTATATTCTGCCCTATCGAGGTAACCGTTCGGAACGGAAGCATTTCCGCAACACATACTCTATCGGAAATATGTAGATATCCGTTTTCGGAAAGAAATTTGTAGTCCGCGATAAATTCTTTGAATATCGGATAAAATTTGACGTTTGGCTGACACGAATGTTTGTCAAAAAAACGACATTGGACGTGTTCCGATAGGCTGTTCAGAATGTTACTTTGGAGCAAAAATTCTCCGATTCGTATAAAATCGGAAACGTTTCCATTCCGAACAATTACCTCGGTAGGGCGGATTATTAAACGCAAATATCGGCATCACTGCAAACGTCATTCATATCATTTGAGCACCAGATGCGAAAACTTTAAACATTTGAGCGTAGTTAAATTTCCCGATGCGTTGTTGATTGGAAATGCGGAAATTGCAATCAATTTTGCAGAAAGCGTTAGGTAAGATAAAAGAACATTCAAAAAGGATTTTGGATGCCATCATCTTATATGACGCTGAATTTTCGGAATTCCTCTGTGAATTTTCATTATCATTGTGCGCTTCCGCCTTAAGCGCTTTCTTCTTGTTTCTATGTGTTTAATATATCATTTTTCGAAACACAGTAAAAGCCCGTTAATTCGGAATGGTCGGTGGGAAGGTCATTCCGAATAAATGAGTTTTCCGAATTAAAGAGCTAGAACTTCCATACTGAAAATGTTCATCATAAGCAATGCGTTCTGAAACGTCGTCGAACACAGTTCAATCAGCATCGCATCAAAAGCAGTGACGCCGCATCAGTGCGCAAATGTTCGACGTTTCTGAATTCAGCCGCAGTTTCGATTGGAACTGCTCCCGACCGCTTGGCAGTCCCGGAGCAAGGTGGTTTAACAAAGTTGAAAAAGTCGCCTGGTCGCGTTTGTGTATAACACCTGATGAGTTAGAGTCGATGGCGTTGGATCTAGTGGCCTAGAGATCTCTCGAGCGTGCTTTGCCCCCGCGACCCCTTTAATGGATCACGCTGTTCAGAAAACGATGATGATGATGGTAAAGCGAAATACACTTTCTATACCTTCAACGCTAGGACATGGTTAGTCCATCCTATATTCTGATCAGTAATAACTCCTACGTAGATACTGTGAGTCTGTAAAAGATTCTCGAGTGGAAGTTAAATTCGTGACATTTATAGCAGAATTTCATTTTTGCCGCTGACTGCTAGCTAGTACTCAGCAAACCGCATTCTTAAAAGAGACAAATCGTAATTTATGTCAGCAGAGACAGGTTATAAGCAATCATTGGTAAGCCATGGAGGTGAGATGTGTATCGTGATAGGGATAAATAGTATCGCTTGTGCACTAGGTTTGCTTTATTTTTGATTTATTATTCAGCACTATCACAGAATCCATTCGTAACAAATCGACGATACAAACTACGAAAAAAATGCTATCACACAATCCGAACGGAGGACGTTTTCGATTACGATGGAATTCGTGATAGAGGTGATTTACTTATGGTCTGGCAGCAAACTGTGCATATGTGGGATAACGCATGGGAAAGGATGAGAAACAGCAAAATTGAGCCACATTGAAAATTGGTGTGATTTAAGGTTCAGAAATGTCATAGGACCACAAAAGGAACTACATAGTTGTACATTTAGGAGCAATCAGCTACAGCTAGATGTTCAAACTCCTTGCCTTGTTGAATCGCATCATCGCACGATGAACATGGTATTCTCTGATTGGTCCGATAAAAATATTGTATGAAACGATGTCGAAAAATGCAAGTGCATGTAGAGAGAAGTAGGAGTTGAATATCTCTACAAGACAGATTTCCAATATTGATTAGGTACTACGAACATGTGCAGGCGTTCGCGAAAATGTGTATGCACCACAATGAAATGTGTATCCCATGCACAGCAGAGAAGTATTCTTGAACCTGTGAGCATGCAGGCGCGTATGTGTGTGATCTCAGTTTTGTAAGGCATATGCTCGGTACGATGGCGTGGGCATGTTTAGGTATATGGAACGATCACCAGCAGACAATTTGATAAGCTCATACATATCTCAGAATAAGGTTGCAGTAGGGCAAGAAAATATGGCAATTCTTATCTCAACACACATTATAACTTCAAATTAAGACTGAGTGTAAGTTAGCGATAAGACACGTGTACAAACATATGTAAGCTGTTGAAGTTCGCGTTTGTCTCTGCAATTATTTTTTATCTTAGCATTGTCTGTTGGCAGCACTAGTTCCGACAGTGACACACTTCGTTCCAGAAACTATGCAGATCCGGAACGATACATGTCTAGTCGAAAACTGTAGACGACTATACAATCTGTTATACACTAAAACGGATATCAAACAACATATGAGTGGTAGATGAACGTGTTAATTCTGTACACAGACATATATACATGAACGGAGATGCTTTTTTACGGCATTTGAAAAGTGATGTGTGTAGCCTGCTGACAATGATTTCGTTGTCACCCCTGATTCCTTTTCAGAAGCCACAACTATGTTATAAGAATGCAACACCTCTTCTGTTGATTCTTTAAAATGTGCTATTTCTCTGTCCAACGCTGGCCATATATTTCTATTTCATCTCTAGTCAGGTTTCACAACTTCCTCTAATGTGTGCAGAGAGCCAAATTTGATCATCATTCTTGGGCTTACTTTGACCGTACATGAAATCTCACACTCTCTCTATTCGTTCTCTACTTAAATAATCTTCACGGTCAGATCTGGGGGAGAACTTCACATGAATTCAAGCGTGCGGGTCGCTTTCGTAATCAGGTTTGTCGACAAAAAGGGCAATCAAAACAATGAAAGATGACAAAACCAATAAATTCTGTGACTAGTATAGGTAGGTGTGTCAAAAATCATTGTTTTTCGAAAGGTGGATCATGTAGAAGTTGCAAGAGAATACAACAGACGCATAATGTTGTCTAAACGAACCTAGTAAAAGCAAAGGAGAGCGTCTATGTTGGGATTGAGGGCAATCGCTTAAAGGATGACGGAGCAACAAGAACAAAGACATTTTAGTTAACATAAAAAAGCCACTGTGTTTCAGTTCTTCGTTCCAAAGATGACTAGATACGGTTTACTGGATTAAACTGACTTATTACTAAGGTATTATTGCCAATATCCTCCCTGAATCAAACGGAAACTACAAAACAACGTTCAAGGAAACAAACCATTGGAAAAACGGGGGGAAGGAGGGGGATCGGTAATTTCATTTAGTGTTTCTGAAAATAGCAAAATATATTTTCTGTACACCACCGTCAAGAAATTTGTATATACATCCATATGTACAAATCTCTCCACGCAAATCTAGGTTCTCTCCAAAACTTCACATACACAAACGTAGAAGGCGCATCACATACATTATAGCTCATATTTCGTTGAGTCTCAAGATACATCGAAAACTGATATGCGTTTGTGTATGCAAGCTGCACGCTGAGCATTTGCAGATACATCCAGGATGGCTGGGATAAATGCATATATCTACATATGTACGTAGCCTGCAGATGTAGAATTGACCGAAACATTCTGTCACTCCATGGACTGTACATGCTGCAATACATGGCGTCCAGATTTGGGTATAGACACCTGAGAGTGTACACAATTTTCTTGAAAACATCGCAAATAAGTTACACACAATATATACACACACATAGATATGCTTTCAAATGTGTTGGAAATTTTCGCCCTTCGAACAAAGGTGATAACCACCCCCTCTACTCGTTATTCGCTTTTAAAGACTGCCATTTGGACGCCAATAAAGGCCGTAGAGAGAAAAAGGTTTGGTCGAAGATCGTCAGACGCCATACAAAAAAAACTATTTTCGAAATTCAATTTGATGGCGATTTCCGTTCAAGCTTGTTGAAAATATTTCGCTCATAAAAAGCTCAGCTCTGCCTCTCATCATGGCTACACCGCTCCACTTTGTTGTCGTTTTTTCTTCCTACATGGATATAGCGAAAAACGGAACAACAGAATAGAAACGGCTGAGGAAATGATGTAGACACAATTCGAGAGAGAGGAAACACTTTTTCTCCCTGTGAATATGGTCATTTCCTTAACTTGGCATTGTATCAGTATATCTTGCAAAATTCTATTCGCCCTATCTTGTCGTTCGCCTTGATCTCTCTGTTAAATGGTATATTTGCAAATAAGTAAAATCCGAGTGATACAATTAAAGGTTCGATACTTCCCAGGCATAGCCATCAATTCGAGGAGAACGAAAAAAAACACAATTTGAATTCGGGACAGTCGCAGTAGAACTTGTATCTATTCATTGTTCTGTTTGAATGCTTGTGTGAATGTCTGTTTGAATGCTGAATTGTATCTACCTGTAACCACGAAATCTGGGGATCACTTCTTTTTTTTTTCCTGAAATCCTTAATGCGTATGTACACACCTAACATCTTATACTCAAGTTATAGGCCAAACATTAAAAATGCCCGTAAATGAACCAGCGTGACCTATACATCGCAAATATTGTTGAGTTAGCGGACAAGAACTGCATACATATATTAATGCATATAGATGTATGTATGTGTATTGAAATTTGTTGTCTGCAGTATGAAAAATAGCGTACTCTGAACGCATAACTGTATAATGGTTGTTTTCCAACCATCCAATTGACTGGTTTGTACCCAAAACCAATTGGATAAATGTTTACAAATAGTTGAATTTTCAAATGCCCATAGAACTCACCGGTGTCCTTGCATTTTGGGGTCTTCTTCCGCCACCACCACCATTGCCAGATTGATGAGGTCTGGACGCTCGTCCTTGGCCACGTGCCCTTCCTGCTCCTTTTTGACCATCCATCCTGAATATTTGCAATTACGTTCTCCTCCTCTTGTGCAGAACTACAAATGATGATGATTTTTGAGTTTGTGCTCATTTGCATTACAAAAAAAAAAAAAAAACAAACAAAAAAAAAACAGACAATGTTTACCTAGTTGGCCTTGTTGAATCAGAAGAAATGTAGTTAAATTTTAAAAAATGTTTAAATCCTTGCAACTTGCCTTCACGAACAAAAAAGTCTAAACACAACGGGACGCGTCGGTCTCTGAGATAAGAATGAAATGAAACAAATTAAGTTGTGCATCAAAAGTGACAAAAATGTACTACCGTGTACAGTAATGGATGAAATTCATTTCACAAACTCAAATGTACACAATGTGAGTGTTTACTTGTAGGTGAATAATTAAAGTTCGTTCTTCTTCATGGGTATGAGACATTTTGAGTTTTGTTTTCTTTCAGGAATTTTATTGCAATTTCAGTTCGAATTTGAGAGAAATATCCATTTAATGTTTTTGTTGTTTTAAATTTAAGACGCAATTGGTGACAGGAATGAACGGAAAAAGGAAACCCGTAAATATGCAGTGTTGACAGTGTCATACAAAGCGATAACAATTCATCGTCCAGTAAACAACAAGTACTACCAAATAGAATGAAACAAATCAAACGCATTTCCCTTCTTATATGTAATTTACAATTATATTACAAATTATTTAGAATAATTAAAAAAAATGACCGGTCCCACCAACCAGAGTTTCACATTCTATTCAATGTATTAGCTTAGCGTTCTATCGTCTCTGGTAATACAATATTACATCCCAACAGTCCTCGGCCAGTCCACTTCATTGGAATCAATGATAGATCCAGCAATTCAGTGTTTCTCTTCACCTTCAGTGGGATTCGTTTGTTTTCCATGTTCCTTACCAGGCCACCGATTTGATTGAGATTATTTTCGAAATTTTTCGAATTTATCGAACCAAACTGAACGATCACATCGCCTACTTTTAAGCCGGCGCTTTCAGCTGGTGATCCGGGGCTGACCAAGTTCACTGTTACGACGTGTCCCAGAGTTGTGGTGTCTTCTGCTGTCGCAACCAATGCATTGGCTTCAACTTTGATCGATGTTCCACCATCTTCAGCTTCTTTGGCTTCTTGATGCACTTTAATGAGAAGATCTTCGATCCTTTTCATCAAGTCCCGGTGATCGTTTTGCAGGCAATTGATTTGTTGTCTTGCTTGCCGAACTTGATAGATGTCGATGTCATTTCGAGGAAAACCTTCACCATCCACCAATGATCCTCTCATGCCAACATTATCATTTGCAGCGAGAATTGCTCCATAATCCGATATTGACTTTTCCAATTTGTCGCGCTCGGCCATAAGGCCCATAAGTTCATCTTTGGCTGATGTTTTTGGAACAACCATAGTCAATCTATTTCGAAAACAAGACCACAAGTAGGGTGATGGTATTAGCAAGGCAGTTGCAATGTTTTAAATTAGGAGATGTCTATTAAAACAATTTGTTTATATTTAAGTATTCCTTGTAAAGCAAGGGTAGCAGAAATATGCTCAGAATCCACTTACCAGATTTAATTCAATTCGAATTCAATAAATATCTTGAAGACGAGTTTTTTTTTGTATAATGACACAGTGAATTTATTTGTTTGCAAAAGTTGACAGAATATGTCATAATACAAAAATGAGTGTGTTTAGTGTCAACCTTCCAATCTGTGAGGGCAGAAAATAGTACTAGATGCGTATAAGGGATTGTACATTTTCTTTTTTAAAAGAAGTCATAACTGTTTTATAAGAATTTGTTTATTAACGGAATATTATTAATTATTGAAGTTCATTTATTTATTATTAAAAATTTAAACGACTTTACTAAACATTTGACGTTTGCTACATACTTGTAGGTTAGGTTAGATCGGAGTGACTGTTGCAGCTGAATCGGTTGTGACGTATTGTGCTTTCACTATCCGGTGATTGATACACCGATTCCTCGTTAGCCTGATGACTAACTGACACCAAATATCAAATACCTGCCGGAAGCCAAGTGTTCTATCCTCAGATGGTCCATTTCATTACTGGGTTATAACCAGTTTGTTTTCTTATGTGTTCTGAATATGAATAGTCGTCTGGTGTGCTTTTCCTTGTTCTTGCAAGGGCTCGATAGGTACCGATGTGCTGTAGCGTGGTTTATATTTCTTCCTCATTTCTACAGGTCCTGCAGAAGCCATTGTAGGGGGCCCCCATTCTTCTTGTGTGCGAGGTCAACATGCAGTGGGCGGTGATAATGCCAACGTCACTACAGGAAGGAAATTTCCTGTTAAGTTTTAGGAGTGCGCTTGTTTCTTTTTCTGGATTGATTGAAGATTTGAAGGCCATATTTACCTCGAAGTCCTACAAATGTCTAGTGCCATCCATCTCCGATTGGTGGTATTGATGGCATCTGTAACAGGATATTTATTACTTGAAATGATGGAAAGAGGTCTCCTGATCAATTGCCAATGGCAAGTCTACCCATGTTCTAGCTAGCTTGTCGGCTCTTTCATTGCCTGGAATACCACTATACCCAGGGACCCAGCATAGGATAAGGTTGAATCTAACCGCTCCCTGAGAGATAGATGGCAAAGTTTTAGCATATTTGATTTAATCGATGGTGCGTCCAGAGTCTGACTTTCTATGTATGTATGTAACGATAGATAACCCGTCTATCGGGATCATGGACAATAAGCGGGCAGCCTCTTGTATTGCTTTAACTTCTGCCTGGAATACACTGGAGTATTTAGGCAGTCGAAGGGACAGGGAAAAGGAGATTTCTGGCAATACTGCGGATGTCAATTTCAGAATGGCAGGTTTTCTCACTATCCTTTGCCCAGTCTTCTCTATATGCGATGTGTTTGTTTTACATAAAGTCTATGAAGGGTGCGATATAGTCTGCATGGAATCGGAAGCGTCGTATTGTTAATTATTTCCATGTGTCCTGTATGTTCTGATCCAGCGGTTGTATCCTTTCAGTCTGATCGCCTTAGCAGCTTGGTATATAATAAAATATAAATAAGTTGGTAACACCGTAGCGTAAGCACACGTACACAATTGTACGCGACTAGATTGAGGAGGCCGTTGCATGTGTCGTTATTGGAAGGGAGAAAATTCGAAGTTGTTGCTGTGAAATCTAGCCGTTCGACATTGATACTCAGACTGTTAATCTCCGGTTCGCTTAATTTAGATGAGGCAATATCGAGAATTAAGTTTAATAAAGTTACTGGTGTCGCTGACATCTTTAAAGCGACTGGGAATGACATTTTTGGGCGCCTGCAAGATATGGTCGGAGGAAAGCATGTCCGACGGGCGGAATCTCAGTATCGTTTGAAAGGAGAACATTCTGACTACGCCAACTATCGAGAATGTATGTCGATATGTATGTCCCCTCAACAATGTGTAGCGTACAATCTCCTCTGTCGTTTTGTGTTCGCACCTGAAGCCGTTAAGCAACTATCTGATAGGTCCTTACCAAAACCGCAAAACAGGTGTACTACACAAGATCTACAGATCGACACACTCCATCTATTCGTCTATTCAAGACCGCATAGGCCATATAATACAGCGCTATCACTAGGTTTCCAGGAAGCCGGTGGAAAACTCTCGCTGCTCCATCGACGTCGGTAACGAACGCACCGAGACATTCAATGTCCAATCCAGAGATCGCTCTAAAATGAGGTTGTTGGTTGAGGCGACAACTCCCGACAAAGAAAAACTCTCCATGACTCCATATCAAATGAAAAAGGCCAAGATGTGACCAGACAAAGCGGTAGCATCTACGTTAGAAACGATAGCCACGATATGTACATGTCTACAGTAGTAGTATCAGCAATAGTGGCATAGCTTCAATTAACGGTCTGTCTCGGGTGTTCATCACCTATGAACCTGCTATACAAGGATCAGACGAGGTGCTCTCAGGACCTGAACCTGCGCTGGGACTACCCGCGTCCTTGGTTAGGTCTTCCATCGACAGTTGAACCTCTAGAGACCACAACCGGAGGTGGCATGACTCTCCTGGATGTGGACCACCCAAGTGCATGTACCCTAACATTTGTAAGAAATCTGCGGAATTCTTGTTATCTCTTGACAGAAAAGACGGCAGACGACTTACCGGCGTACTAACGGGCCACTACACCTTCGCCAGAACCTAAATGTGCATGGCTTTAGCGATGAAACCTTCTGCGACGCCTGTGGAGAAGACGACGACACTGCAGAGCACTTCCTCTGCCTTTGCTCGGCTCAGGTGGCAGTTATTCAGTGTTCAGAGAGTTGATGATGTAGGCTCCTCATCACAGAAGCTCCTGATGGTCTTCCGCGGTAGAAAGAAGAAATTTCAGTAATTGTCGGGTGTACAATTACTGGATGGCGCAGCTGGTTGAGTGCCTGTCCCTGGTTAGAGGGGTTCCCGGTTCGAATCCCAGTGAACGCAAAGTTAATTCGCTTTTATCTGATTTTCAAATCTGGTCCAGTCATCATTTGCCGTTTGGGATCAAATTAACGGCACTATCACTGGATTTTTCTCTGTCTATCAGTGGTAGTAGTCTGACTATGGGTTTGGGTGGTTTTTATAAACGTCAGACTAACAGGGATTGATCCATGTTCAACTTAGGTGAACTTAGTGTTCATAAACGTCAATAGCTCCTCGATGTCGGGCAGATTGTGCAGTCAAGACTGCAGACATTCTGCACCGTGTGTGTGTTCAAAAACGCATGAGAAAAGAAATGCGATTGTAAAGCGTGGTTAAATTTTAAGTTCCGATGTTGAATGTGAACCACATCTAAACGTCAAGTTTTTTTCTGCATTTCATTTGACATTTCTCAATTTCAGACTAACTCAATTTGATTTCAAGCGTCCTCAACGGTCAGAATGGTGGCAAGAAATGGCAACAGTGGATGATCAATTTTCGAAGAAAATCATCTTTAGTGATGAAGCACAATTTCACCTCAGTGGATTCGTCAATAAACAGAATTGCCGCCTTTGGGCGAATGATAATCCAAGAGTGATTGTCGAAAAACCAATGCACCCACAAAGAGTGACTGTTTGGTGCGGTTTACGTGCTGGCGGCATCAGGGGCCGTATTTTTTCCAAAATGAGGCCGGTCAGGCAGTTAATGTGAATGGTGTTCGCTATCGTGAAATGATAACGAACTTTTTATGGCCCAAATTGGAAGATATAAATGTGGACAATATGTGGTTTCAACAGGACGGTGCCACTTGCCACACAGCTAACGAAACAATGGCTCTTTTGCGCGCTGTGTTATCTCACGTGGTGGCGATGTCAATTGGCCGCCAAGATCATGTGATTTGACACCGTTGAATTTTTTTCTTTGGGGTTATTTGAAAGAAAAAGTATACGTCGATAAGCCAGCAACAATTCAAGAGCTAAAGGATGAGATAATTCGGCACATTAACGGCATAGAACCTCAATTATGCTTCAGCGTCATCGAAAATTTGGACCATCGGATGCAGGTGTGTCACGGAAGTCGCGGCGGCCATTTGGCCGATATTTTGTTCCATACATAATTGAACCATACCAATATTATCATAATAAAAAGAAATGACACTAATTTCCTAAATAATTTGTGTTTTATTCAAAATCAACATCGGCCCGGAAAATTTAACCACCCTTTACTAGCGCAGATTTCCGACGTTTATGAAGACACCCTATCACAACGGATCAACATGGTCTAAGTGTGGTGGCGATTTTGCTGGCAGTTCACCTACCTAGGGGGAACAATGGACCAGTTTCTAAGCTTGAGTGCTCCGACAAATAAGGACCAAATCATCACCCGACTTAAGGCGAATCTCAAACTGCTTGCAGATATGAGTAAAAATGAGTAAAAAAAATGACATCTATCACTTCGGTTAAAAGAAACCATCATTTGCACACATACATAATGATTTTATTGAATTACATTGATATACATTTACGATAAGATACATCTATAGACAGGTTCTAATAGAATCTACATAAGTAAGCACTACAATACATTGATTTGTATTCATTTGATTATATTTTAATTTTAATTTGAGACCATACATTTCAGATATATATTTGCATTTAAATTGATATAAACTTACTGCAAAAGTTATAATATTCAGTCAAAGGAAAAGAAAAACGAAGAAATAAAGAAAAACAGAAAACAAAGGTTGTTTGAAATATGTGTAGTAGTTATAGTATGTCTTTTTGCAAGTTGAAGCCATGAATCGCTTCATATTTCGCTCGTCGTCGTATTTCTTAAATAATTTGTCACAAGTATCATATGCCATGAAATTGTTTCTTTTTAAGGATGATGAGAAAACAACTCTTTTTTTTTTTTTTTTTAGATAGTACGAGAATACAAAACGAAACAAAATTAAGGTGATTTTGGGTGTCGTTCATCGTCTTGTTCGTCTACTAAGGTTGTTGGATGGTCTTCTCGCTCTAGTTCTCTTCTTGATAGGATCGTCGTATTAGATCGACATTATTAGATCAGATATTAGAGTAAATCAAAACTAATACGCATCTGTTTTGTCCAATTATCAGCGCACCACTCGAAAACAGCCACCACGCTCGAGCTTCGAGCACGTTCACACATTTTACTATGAAACGTATCCCGATAGCTAGACATTCATCCGGCTTCACACTCCGAGCAATGATTTGAGTTAATTGATGTTTGTTTGCTTGTAAAAAACAATGATAATATTCTTGTTTTTCGTTTTGTGATTGAATGTTTGCTCAACGCATGCCCGACACGACACGTCACACACAAACAAGAACAACTAAGAAGCAGCAAATGCTGCTGCGTACGCCTGAGACTATGAGTTTCATCTAGAACACCAAACACTAATGACTCTACAAACTAACAGGTAATATATTTGAAAAACAATTTTGAAGTGGGGGATAAGTTTGTTGCGGTTTCCAAATGTTATGGATGCACTAAGGGTTACAATTGATGGTTTGTTATGGTTGTTGGTGGTGCTGGGGACTACTGGTCACCAGAGGTTCTTTGGCAGAGCATAACCTTGTCCGGACACATAGATGTTACGGTCCGAAAATTTCGAATCATGTTCGGTTTCGTTGCGAGACGATCCCACTGAGGCTATGTCTGCGTGCTTGTTGTTGAACGATGTAATTGTCTCGGATTTGCCGTTTACGGTCCGAGTTGTTGTGGTCTTTACATTACCATTTGCGTCCTGGGTGATTTTTGTGGTCTCGAAGGAACCGTCGGGCTTGCGAACGGTCTTCGTTACGACACTTTGACGAAACATTTTCGGACCCTATGAGAAAATATGTATGTATGTTCTCATCGATGAGCGAATTTAATTGCTCCCCCTTCCGCTTACCTGGTAAGTGCCCTCGAAGACGCCACCGAATGGTGCGCGCATGTGTGGCGACATCATGTCTGGCTTCCTCCTATCCGGTAGACGAACAGCAGCTTCCTCGTCAATCAATGTGCCATGGATTCGCCCCATTATAGTCTCCTCGTCGGAGAGCTTCTTCTTTGGCTGAAGCATCTTTGCCCTTTTATCGTTACTCGGGAGGATGTTTTGGATTTCAGGCGAGACCTGCTGCATCAAAGAGTGCAATTGATCTACGTAAATTCTGAAAATTCGTTTAGATTTAATTAGTAAGCTGAAAGTTGTCCTCGGACGTCTTGGGGCTGACTTACTCTCCGTCGAGATCGGTGTCGAACATTTCCTTTTGCTTTTGGAACTCTTTTAGGAAGTTTCCCTCAAAGCCCGGCTTTAAATACTCTTCCTTAGCATCCTTCCCCAATTTTGGAGCATTTTCTATACAAATTGTAGAAATTGTATTTTTGTGAAAAAAAATCTCAAAAGTGGGATGCGAATATATAGAAACATGAGTGTTTTCAACGACAACTAGATCGTTCAAGAGACGTGAAGTTTTAGTGGACTACTGAGAGGAGTGGACACCTGGACCTAGATGCAGACATGAGCAAGAACCGTATGGGTTGCCGGCTGATTATCTCGCGTACACAATCCTTCCGTTTTGCAACGATGCAACGGACGAGTTCTACCTTCAAGATGACTAACAAATATTCGGAAAAGCTAAAGATCATGAATCAAGTACAGCATTTTATCACCAGAATGTTGATTCGTGTTCCTAAGCGATTCTTAAGCAAAAGCCTCCAACAACCAGGTTACTAGTCTATTCTCTGTATAGCAGCCAGAAACGTGTCAGCCTTTGGGCTAGGTTTTAATTGCCTGGTACGAAAACAAGAAATCTCCCTGCTTTCATTTCAACATACAGGACTTCTAAAATTAGTCTTAAACGTGGTAAACTAATAAAGTTACTCCAAAATGCACACTGATATAAAGGGTGTTTTTTTTTTATATTGAGGTACAGAACTTTATGTTGGCAACTCTATTTTAACTGGCGGCCATTTTGTCAGCTGTCAAGTGATTTATTTTTAGTTTGGCTTGATATTTGCTGGTTAGCATAGCATAGTTGAAATAGCAAGGCGTAGATTCGATGAACAGGCTCAAAACAAGATTGCACTTGATCCAAATTTTCGAATTTTGTTTAGCGATGAAGCTCACTTTTGGTTGAATGGAGACGTCAATAAACAAAACTGCCGTATTTGGAGTGATGATAATCCTCAAGTGTATGTTGAGACACCGTTACATTCACAAAAACTGACTGTTTGGTGTGCTTTATGGGTTGTTGGAATAATTGCTCCGTACCTCCTTAAAGACGATGCTGGCCAGAACCTTACAGTCAATGGTAACCGCTATAGAGCCATGATTACTGACTTTTTCGTTCATCAATTGAACAGCCATGATGTGCAAGAGCTGTGTTTCAACAAGACGGCCCAACATGTCACACAGCTCGTGCCACAATTGATTTATTGAAGGAAACGTTTGGTAACCGCATAGTTTTAAGTTACGGACCAGTGAATTGGCCTCCTCCTTTCCTGTGGGGATATGTGCAGTCGGCTAGTCTACGCCGATAAGCCCTAAACGATTGACCACTTGGAGGCCAACATTCGCCGCATTATTGCCGATATACGACCACAAATGCTGGAAAAATTCATCGAAAATTGGACTACGTCCGAGCCAGCCATGGTCATACGCCAGAAATTATATTTAAATTACAATGCCAGAAGATTCTCTTCCGAAAAGAGTAAATTTCATGTAATTTTAAAAAAAATCATCTTCGTTTTATTCCATTTCAAAGTTCTATACCTATAAAAAAAAACACCCTTTACAAGCGGAAGCTGCACAGCATACCTTAGCCTTACTGAGGACTTATAAGTACAAAGAAGGCAACATTGAGGGACATGTGGAAATTCTTAAAAGTGTAGACAACATTTGGGAATAAAACCGACGTAGTAACCTGATGTTCCCATAATTAAACTTAAAAAAATTCTATGAAATGCTCACACCAAGCGGAGAGGAATATAACAACGACCCCAATTGGATGAAGATGGAGCCCAAAAATGGTATACAGATGGGTCGAAATCTGATAACAAAGTAGGGGCTGGTGTGATAGGATTTAGATGCGGCCTACACACTCTTCTCTGCGGAAAACAACAATATTCCAATCAGAATTTGTTTGCTATTAAGGAAGCTTCACACCGTATTACTATTGCAAAACCCACTAACACCAAAATATATATATTCTCAGACAGCCAAGCTGAGCACATTCGACTCTAGGAGCACATTCGACTCTAGGGCAGTTTGGGAATGTCACAAAAAATTAAACATGCTGACAGAAAACAACAAACATGAGCTTATTTGGGTGCCAGGACATGAAAACCATGAAGACGACGAAAAGGCTGATATACAAGCCAAGCCAGGCACTCAGATACCATTCATCGCCACTCCCTTTATGGATTCAATAATATGGACCCAAACCTACGCCTACAAAAATGGATTATCTCAAACAATGGAACCAGTTTTGGAACAACCAAGAGGGTATTAAACACTCAAAAGCGTTCATGGAACAAAACTGAAATCCCAAACGAGGGAAAAAAGCTCTAGAATTCTAGGGCTGACCTTAGAAGGAGCACTAACAGGACACGGCGGAGCATGCAACTATCACCTCCATAAATGGGTATCATCAATACAGAAATCTTGTGGCCAGGCTAAGGAATCACAACCGACTGCCCAAGTCTTGCCAGAGAAAGATTCAAAACAATAAACAGAACATTCGTAACAGGGAAACACTCCAAGGAAACCCCATCTACAATTTTTGATGGCAGCACTAAGACTAAACTGAGGGAGTACAATAGATCTTTGTGGTCGCAGACCAGTGTCATTCAACCAAGCACTGAAGATTCAATATTCTGAAGATTCAAGGCCCTAATCAGAAAACAGCAGATGTGCAATGTAATCCAAAGAATCTCAGAGTATCACCATCAATTCACCATCAAAATCAACCCACCCTCAATTCTCTTGCATAAATAGTATAGACATCATATCTACAGGTTCAATGAAATACTAAACATGTATCCATGTATATACTTATGTATTCAGTGTACCCATCAACAATATATGGAAAACCAAAATAAGTCCATTTAATGCGTCGCATCAAAATCGTACCCAACAGGGCCTTTAATCAAATTCGTGGTTGCTTTCTACGCAAGCGTTTATAAAATAACAACTGCTTAAGGGTGCAAGTACATTTTTGCAGCGCAGTTTGAACGTTCGAAATTGTTTATGTAATCCAAGCATTCTGGGTTTATTTGGTTTTGGCACAAATCTCTAGAAAAAACACTTCTTTCAGCGGTGCTCTTTCGATTTTTTTCGCATTCAGTTCTGTATGTACCTATTGATTAACAGATAGATTAATATCCCCACAGTCGGCGTCCTGCGAAGAACCACCCCATACGCAGAACAATAATAATAGCCTCCCATTCCATTCGCATGCACACGCACCCCACCCAACAAGAAGAAAATGATACACAATTACCTTCATACTCGCTAACAGCTTCCATTATCTGCCGCATTTGCTGTTCGAAATGCTTTTGCAGCTCCATTGGATTGGTGAAGATCTGGAAGGCGAACTTCCGATTATCTCCGAACAACTCATCGTCCGTGTCGGATTCGTCGAACCAACTAGGTTTGCGGAATTCATCCTTTTCTATCGGACTGCAATGATAAGGAGGAAAACCAAAAGACAATTCATATAATAGCTCAAACAAAAGTCATATCGATCGATAATGATGCTCCCCCCGTAGTCGGACGAGTATGTACTCACTTGCCATCGGTGTTGTTATCTTCGGTCATTTTGAACATTTTACGCAAGATATCCATTTTGATGGTGAAATAAATTAAATAAAAAGTTTCACTTCAATTTTTATCAAAATGTAGCAAAATTCAAATTATTTAGCACTAATTGAATTGACTGATTGATTTGCACTTTGCTGGTACTTGGATTTTCTTTTGTCACCTGCTCTGCCGGAATTGTCTGGAAAACGAATGTATATTACGTTCTACGGGTATCTACTGCAATAAGCGAATCGGGAAATGCGCATGTTTTGGGAAATTTTCTTCTGACATTTGACGTTTACGATGTGGAAATTTTTTTTCCCAAATGGTTGTTCCCTGGGAATTTGTACAGGGATGGTTCCTGAGGTGTTCTGTATTTAGGTGGAAAAAATGAGAGATGGGTTTGGCTGATCCAGAGGTATTCTTTACCTTTTTGTGTTGTCCCTCCGAGACTGGAGAGTGTTAAAATTGGCTCACACAATATGAGAAGGACCTCAAACTCACCATCCGCACCCCATGTACGAAAATTGGAGGCACTTGTTGATTTCTTGGCCTAGGACCCCGGACCTCAGAACCAGACGAGGAAGAAAGAAGCAATCTTATTCTACATGACAACGGGCATCCTCTGTGGATCACGAAATAATTTTCTTTCTCCCCATACACTGGTTCAAACATCTTCGAAGAACGTTGAATAAGTCCATTTGAACCTTGTTGTTCTTAGCATACTTTTGGGTGCTAACGTAATGAAGCACATGTGAATGTTTTTGCTATACAATTCTCCGTTATCTGTTGATTTAATTTATAACTTTAATTATACGCAATTATTGGAAGAATTTGTTGCTTTTTCTTAATTTTCATTTTAGCTTGCAACTAGTACTTGCAGCTCAGGAAAGTAGGGAAATTTGTTGCATTCGAAGTTAAGTGAAAATGGTTTGTGTATGTGATAAGTCAGTACCATTTGGGGAAATATGTCAAGTAGTAGGCAATATGCGAGGCCAAATAAAACGAACACCTTTTCAACGCTGGCTGTGTCCAATAATACGAGTTAGGACTCCATCCGAATTTAGATCTGGCCAATATGCTCTTGTTGAGAGTTGAGAGTGGTGTAAAAAAGTCCACTGATGCAAGCGCCCTGTCAGCCGACAGTTATTTTAAATTTTAAGCAGTTGCAATCAAAATAGCTTTCGTCCAACAATTGCGATAGATCGCAAAAAACAAAAGGATTCTTTGGAAGTTTCCTAACAAGTTTTAGAAAATCTGGATTTTTGTTTTCTCTTTAAGGACCACGTGGTGCATCATAAAGCCAAATTTGCAGAGGTTTTGACAGAATGCCCGTGTGTCTGATACAGAATCTGGGCACTCCACATGCAGTGCTTCTGGCTGATGGCCATATGGATAAAGCATAATTGAAGCTGAAGCCATCGCTTCGCATCGTATCTTTGTGGATGTCCCACAGGTAGGCTAGGTTAGGTTAGGATAGTTTTCTGCTTTTAAGAGATGTTTGTGGTGACACCAAGGACCCCCGCCACTCAAACCTAATTTAGACTTACTTACTTATCAGGCCGGCGACCCATGGAGGGTCCGAGCCTGAGCAATTGCTGCCTTCCATCGTTGACTGTCCTGGGCACGCTGCTTCCAGTCATCAATACCAAGCTGTCTTGCATCCGCGATTACTTGGTCTTTATACCGGAGATTCGGTCTTCCTCTCCTTCTCGAACCAGTAGGCTCGGATTCAAAGACCCTCTTTGCTGGCGCATTGTTGTCCATGCGCTCGATGTGGCCGAGCCAGTGCAGTCGACGGATTTTTGCCTTCCGGACTACATCCACATCCTGGTACAGCTCGTAGAGTTCGCGGTTATGTCTTCTCCTTCATTCGCCTTCCTCGCAGACGTGACCATATATCCGACGTAGAATTTTCTTTCGAAGGTACCAAGGTACCAAACCTAACCTATGGTCAATCCCCAGACGAAAGGGACATCATAAATACACCACAGTCCTTCAATGTGTACTAAAATATGTTGTCCTTATCATATTCCTGGACTTTCGACTATATCTCGTTTTCATTGTCGAAAACCTTATTGTTGAGCTGAACGTCAAGCTGTTGCTGTCTACTCCTAAAACGCATGATCCTGTCCACTCACCGGATCACTGTAAATGGAATTCCTCCAATTGCCAATTATGTAGCAACATTGTTGAATGGACTCTCTTGATCAGTACGTAACAGCAGGTGGTGGCGTCGATATCAGGAAAGCTAATCACCTTGGCCCTTAAATCAAAACCAACAAATCCATTCAGCGAGTGGCGGCAGAACACCACCCGTCAAAAGTCACTAACAGGCCGAGATGGCTCGTTAAATGGCCATCTTTATGCTTGACTTTGATTCCCCGGATAAATTGTAGTAACCCGCAATTCACGCTCTGCCATCCCCACGTCCGGCACATCCGCATGGAGCTTTACTGTGGCCCATCAGAATCGCTAGGGCCGATTTCGCGATTAATAACCGCCTGCACTGCAATCGGCACCTTTGCTGCAAACGTTTTTATGTCCAATTTAATGTCTTCATTAGGTCGAGGCCCTGTTCGAAGGTGGTGCTCCCTCTTGCACTCGCCCCTCTGCCGCTGCGGCATTGACCAAGTGTAGCTCAATCAAACATTTTCAATTAATTTTTTATTTCCCTGCATGGAAATTAAGACCTTCATTGAGGAGCACCCTACGAAGTCTGTCCGCCACCATTGACAGCAACAAACGAGCGAATCGAAGACGGCCGGATTTTTATTGTGCGCGAATGTTTTTATGGCCTAATTCATAATTCCGTGGGCTGTGGTGGAGCTGTGCTTTCGGTGTTTTATTACCCAATGCGGTGCGGGAGGCGCAGCCGCGTGCTTGCCGCGGATGAGCAGTTTATGCTTCAGGTTGGTGCCATCATTTCAGGAAGGACGTGTGAAGTCGCACTTGAGATGGACTGAGGTAGTTTTAAGGCACTTCTGTGATCAACATTGTGGCGAATCGATCGGGACGGACAAATGGTGGCGTGATTGAACGGATTTAAACGAGTATTAATGAGGCTCAAGGTGCATTTTCGAACCACTCTTTCGGACATGGTTGCTTTTCTTGTAGACCAGGACTTTGCTCACGGTTACTAATGAAGACGTACCATCTGCCGATTGATAGGCTGCAGGGTTCTGTAATTGATGTGAGTGATCTTCGGTACAAAGACCGTGGTTAACTTGAGTATTAGCCAAGAACCATATCGAAAGCATTTCTCTTGATAACTCAGAGACTGGGTCGATGTGCTGGACAGACTTTTCTGTTCGGTAGTGCATCATTTCCTCATCAGACCACGCGCGAGACAAATGATCCATCCTTGGGTTGTAGAGCAGTACTTCGGTCATGAGAGGTGTAGCACATACAGTCGCTTTCATCCGAATCGAGGAACAAATGCCATTGCGACCACGGGACCCATTCACTCAGGGGTCTGAAGAACCCTTTAGTTTTATTCAGGCACCAATTGAGTCGCTGTTTCAAGAGACAATCCTTCACTTTCGATTATGGGCGAGGCCGTGTGGTTCTTTGAGAACCGAATTAGCACTGAGCGACGTTCTAAAACCACAATAATTATGATGTTCATTCTGGCTATGTCGCCGAGAGATTTACGGAAGGGACTGCCTAGAGTCCGTTGACTTGCTCTGGCAAGCCCTGAGAAGGACGAGGCCTATCTAACACCTATTCTTTTCTTTGGCTCGCAGCATCCAGTTGCGTCCGATCCACATTGAGCTTGATCATAATACCTTTCACATCTCATAGCCGCACACGTCCATTGCATGATAGTCGTGATAGACTCAATGACACTAGTATGGACCTCCAACTCTCCCAGCGATTTGGGTTTAAACCACAGCCACCAAGACGCTTGATTCGTTAGCCCCTGACTTGGTACCAGAATACAGGCTCTAGTTAAGGAGGAGGGTTTCGTTTAAGCAAAAAAATAGATTTCCGCCCAAATGCACCACAATCTATGAGAATACTGGACATTGGTCAAAGGATATACATTGTTCTACGAACTTTTCTGAATTCACTGGAATAGAGAGGTATTCTAATCGCTAGCTTGGGAAGCATTTCGCTGACTTCTTTTTTGTTTGGCTCTGGCGTCCAGGATGGACCTAGTCTTCAACCGGCAAGACTCTCCAACTAGAGCGTACAATTGGTCCATATCTTTGCTGCCTTTAACGTTGGATCGGTAGACGCCTAGCATTGTGCAGCTTGTGCTGTTCGTGATCGAATTCCGATTTCCTCAAGGCAAACAGGATCAAGGATCGTATGTAGACCCTTTGCCATGTCCATGAGCAAAGAGCCTGACTACATCGCAGTTACACCTGCGAATTGTCACCCTTTTACCAAGACGACCCTTTACTTCTCGCCTACCACCAGACATACTAACCACTTTTGGCTCAATGCTGGCAAACACCTATTATGACCACCAAGAAATCTCGCGAATATACAAAAATGATACACTGTCACCATAATACATACTTGGCTCAGTTTCGTTAAGTTTCGTTCATTTCTGCTTTTTTCAACGGGAGCTAAGTATATCGAACTGTAAGCACATAAACGACGGTTGGTAATTTAGCTTGAGTTCCCACAAGTTATTCTGGACATCTTAAATCTGACGTTTCTTCTGTCTTTCGGCTACATTTCGATTGATTTTGACTTGAATCAATTATGGTTGGGCGTTTAGGACAATCACCTCAATGAGAGAACGGAATTCTATTAGATCATTCCCCTGGTGGTGTTGAAAAAGACTTGTCCAAAACCTTTCATGGAATTGTAGGTCTCGATGAGATCGTTACCGTCCCGAGGATTCTCCATCGACTTCCCGCTGAACCTGACGAGTTTGATAGGAATGCCAAAACTAGACATAGCGATACATAGTACATCACTGTGCATGCCCTCGTGTGTGGCCTTGAAATCGACGAATACGTGGCCATCTGCCAATCTGCGATTCTTGAGTATTTTTCAGGATCAATTTGAAGATTTGGTCTGTTGAGAACTTCCCTGGGCTGAAGGTACACTGATAAGGACATATAAGGTTTTTGATAAATGTCTTCCGGTGCGCACATAAAATGGCAAAGGAGATCTTGTTCATGATCCCTCTGAAGTTGGCGCAGTCAAAGAAAGGCGAACCTTCTTGTGAATCGGTCAAGCGATGTTGAAATTTTGTTCAATGTTTAATTTCTAGTTTTGAGATCATCTTCGACCTGGCAGCTGACAGAGCTTATAGCTCTGTTTGATTTGTCGTCTGTGGGTATTTGAATATTTTTTCTTTATTATTGATCCATGGTCAAGCGAATTTTAAGACGTTGCGTAGAATTCACCAGAAAGTGGTTAGTTAGTACATTAGAGCGTCGAAGCTTATTCATGATTCGGCCTTTTGTTATTTTCATCGTCTTTTTCATTCCCAATACCTTTGCCATCGATCACTGCCTATTTGCTTTACTTTAAAATGGAATTAATTGCCATGAAATTTACTTTATTCGAAGGATAAACTTCTGTCATTATAATTTAAATATGATTTTTGGCATATCCGCTACGGCTGGCGCGGACGTAGTCTAATCTGGAGGACAAAATTTCCAACATTTGTGGTCGTATATCGACAATAATGTTGTCCTCCAAGTGGTCAATCGCTTCGAGCTTATCGGCGTAGACTAGCGACTTCACATGTCCCCCCGAAAATCGTCAAGCGGCGTTAATTGACGGGTCCGTAACGTGAAACTCTGTGGTTACCAAATGTTTCCTTCAATAAATCAATTGTGGCACGAGCTGTGTTGAGCCGTCTTGTTGAAACCACAGCTCCTGCACATCATGGCTGTTCAATTGATGAACGAAAAAGTCAGTAATCATCGTTCAATAGCGGTAACCATTGACTTAAACGTTCTGCCCAGCATCGTCTTTAAGGAGGTACGGACCAATTATTCCACCAACCCATAAAGCACACCAAACAGTCAGTTTTTGTGGATGCAACGGTGTCTCAACATACACTCGAGGATTATCATCACTCCAAATACGGCAGTTTTCTTTATTTGACGTATCCAACCAACAGTGAGCATGGTGCAAATGGACGTAGTGCGCGATACGTATTTCCAACAGAACCATGATTTTCAAAATAAATTTGCACAATTTGGAAGCGTTGCTCAGGCGTCAATCTATTCATGTTGAAATGCCAAACCAAACTAAAAATAAATCACTTGACAGCTGACAAAATAGCCGCCAGTTAAAATATTGTTGCCACCTTAAAGTTCAATGCCTCCTAAAACACCCTTTAGTTCCTTCACACCGGACAAAAGCTCAGTGTCGTTAAAAATTGTAACGCCACCTTTGGTGATCAAAACATCACTTTAAAATGTTCGTTGATGGCATTCAATTTTGCCGCTTCTGGATGAGATGGTGCATTGTCCAAGCACTCTTTGAAAATGAAAGACAAGTCACATTTTTGGAACTTCGGGTCTTTTTAGCTTTCCTGGTCATTCACATAGGTAAATAATGACTTCCTGATGCATTTGCGGCTACCATAATCGTTATTCGCTCCTTACTGACCTTAAAACCAGGCGACGCTGCTCCCCTTTAAAGGCTAGTGATTCCCGTGACAGTGATTTCTAGTTTAAACCAGTTTCGTAGGTATTATATAAGTCACGGAGAGAGTGAGAGATTCTTCCTGTTTTACCAGTGCTGAGAACGTTCCTTTAAATTTGTCAGTGGCAAATCCATCACTAGATAACGATTCCCCTGTTTCAAAATAAAGTTCTTTTTCAAACATCCAAAAATGTACAGACCTAATGAAACCTCGAGATTTCGTTCGGTGCGAACATAGCACTGGTGCCAACAATTTTCATTTACTACAAGTTGTCTAATATCACCTGCACTCAAATTTAGACATCCCTAGCAGTAGATGAGTTCAGCAATCGACTAAGTGGATCAATGCGAAATACATTTCCACTGACGAAATGACACCAGTACTCTGGCTAACCCAAACCCCTGACACCAGACATAAGCGCAGCTAATCCTATCGCACAAGACAAACGTGGACGGGGTCTGGCATGGCCTTGGTCTAAGAACATACCAACAGAGTGGTGTTAAGCGAGCAAATGACCTTAAAAACCACAAGGATCCGACATATCAGACGGCTCTGGAGCGCCTGAGAATGACTACCATAGACAAGTGCTCGACCTCCTGCCTAGGAAGTCATGTAAACCACAGAAGGACAATTATTTTAAGACCTTCCCACCCGTCACCCGTCAGGCGTCACCCCATGGCACATGGAATTATATGATCACACATCGCTGGCCAATGTGCCATCTCGGCTAAGCATCCAGTGCGAGACAGAGAGAAGAAGATTAAAATCAAGAAGCGGCCAACAGATAGGTTGCCATTTGTTAGAACAGCGTGTGGCACATGCATCCCTGCGGTGAGCATTATTGAAAATTGATTCTGCAACGGCTCGTGATTTATGGACGACGAATTGCTGGAGTCTTCTGTGCGCGCATATGAGGATCCGGGCTGTTGCCTCTATGCATTTAGTGATTCATGCTGATGCCTTGGCTGCTGTGTGCGCATCGCGTTGCTGGCTGCCGTTGCATGCGCGAAGACTGAATTTTATTTAATGCATCGACTGGAGAGTTGGGGGCACGGCAGGCAGCATAATAAATTTCGATAGTAGCTCCCACCTTTGAGTATCTTAAAGTTATTGCCATCGATCAAGGTTCTATCCATACCGTGGTGCTGTTGTTGTTGTTGTTGATGCTGTTCTGTTACCACTAGTGAGATTCTACGAACTGTGAGGCAGAAGGCATTCGCGTGGTAGCAATTCATTTATTGAACGACAAGAGGTAGTGATTGCTTCACGGATTACAGTGAAATTAATTAGTTCACGTTTAAAGATACGAGAGATACTTTTGTGTGAGTGTGTGTGTGTGCTGTGGTAGCCACTAGCCGAGGGAGAGTGATTGGAATATCTTTGAGGTCGGCGCACAGCTGGAGTGTCGGTGATTAGAAGTTTTGGCCTTAATTTGTTGCTACCACATGAGGATGAACGCATGGAGGCAGGCTTGGCTTTGGCCTGGAAAGCTGAATGCAGTCAGCCCATTCCGCTGGATGGTTTGTGGAGTGCTGGCTTTGCATCAGGAAGGGACGTGCTTGATTGGAAACTTAAAATTCGATCTCGTGGGACAGGAGAACAAGAGTAACACATGACGTGGATCATGTAATTGGCAAACTGGCGAATGAAATTATGTTCACAGACATATTTTCTCTCTTTAGCTCCATAAATTCATGAATGAACACAAAATAGACTTAAAGCGTCAAATTGCACGATGTAGCCGGCGGCCAATTAACCGGTCAAAAACGAGAGATGTAATGCTCGTCGAACCCATTTCTCAGTTGGCTTACCGATTCGGGTGATGGTTGGGACGTAGCGTCGTTTTTCTGAAGTGAGAAGTCGACCAGGTAAAGCTCGTGCATTTCGGGCAAAAAAAAAGCGCGACTAACGACAACGCTTTTCTGACTGTCATGTTTGAAAAAAAAGGCTCAATGAACCCAAAATGGCCAAGTGCACTTCACAACCTTATTCCGGTCTTAGTTTTTCCATGATGAAATGCTGTTTGAGCATGTCAAACACGACATGAATCACGAGTGATCTGTCAAAAATGGACTGCAAAACCAAACTTTAAAAAAACCACCCATTAGGTAGCATACATGATATAGGGCTCCCGGCATAAATGCCAGATTTCTGCTTTCGCCACTTCGGGGGCAAATATACAGTGAGCAGGGGCCACTGCACTGCTCACTGCATATTTACATTGTTTTTTTCCTGAAAGTCCACTAAAACCGATCGGATCATGTAGAGCAGGCATGTCAAACTCATTTCAGTGTGTGGGCCAAATTCTTCGAAAATTGTAGTCAGAAAATCTAAACAGAATAAGCAGAATCGCCCTTGGCAACCATTGTTACTTCACTTGATCCAAACAACCACTGCTTCGCAGGACCAAATTCGTGCTCTCATGTTCCCAGTCATGCTATATGGAGCCGAAAGCTTGACGATCAGCGGAACGACTGACCTGACGTCTTGTTGGTTCCTTTCGGAAGATGAATTCTACTTCGGATACTTGGTCTTCTCTATGAAGGTGAATGGTCAAGCCAAAAATGTGGATGTATTCCAGATGCCAGATAAGAGGGAGAGTTTTGCTTCTTCTTCTTCGAGCAAGAGAGGAACCCTGCCTTTGGTACGATGACTAAGAATTCGCAGAAGCAAGAATGGAAGGTGGCTGGGTGCTGTGGGAATCGGGTAGGCACTGACTGGCGTCAACCTGGCGATGCCCAGTGTTGTAACTTTTTCTACACACCAATTGTGCTTATTTTACCTCCAAGTGGTAGCCATCGGGTACTGGTTGTAGTTCACCCGAGCTCAACTTGCCAAACTTATAAGTGCGACCTCTTGTCCTAGGGGTTACAAAAAAGGAACTGGCCCTCCAGGTTGGGGGTTGTGCCGTCGGGGTAACTGCCCGGCCACACAAAAAAATTGCTAGTTACGAAGCAACAACAAGCCTCGGAAACGGATGATTTTACTGATGACGACCCCTGCAAACGATATACGGACAACGATCTTCGGATTTGTACGTGGAATGTAAGGTCCCTTTATAGGCCACGTGCAGCCGAACAACTAGCGGAAGCCCTAGACTGCTGCAAAGCAGATATAACCGCCATCCAAGAAGTGCGATGGGATGGACCGGGCAAAAGAAGGATGAAAAACTGTGATATATACTACGGTGATTGCTACAAACAACAAAAACAGCGCCTATTTGGATGTGGATTTGTCGTTAGAGGCAGACTTAGGCAAGAAGTCCTATCGTTCAGGTCCGTGAACGAGCGCCTCACGACAATTCGCATCCAGGCTAAATTTGCCAACATAAGCCTTATATGCGCACATGCCCCCACAGAGGAGAAAGATGATGACACCAAAGACAGGTTCTATGAGCTCCTGAACAAAACGTATGAGCAATGCCCTAGCTACGACTTTAAAATTGTCCTTGGCGATTTTAACGCAAAGCTAGGAAGAGAGAACATCTTTGGTAGTACGGTCGGGAAGCACAGCCTACACGACACCACATCCGATAACGGATTTAGGCTGATCGATTTTGCTGCGGGGCGAAATGTTGTAGTAGCTAGTACAAGATTCCCACATCTCGATATTCACAAAGGAACATGGCGATCTCCTGATCAATCAACCGTCAATCAGATTGACCATATTGCGATAGACGCAAGGCACTCCTCCAGTATCATAGATGTCCGAACGTTCCGAGGCGCCAACATTGATTCGGACCACCACCTTGTTGTAGCCAAGGTAAGGTTGCGGATATGCCGAACACCGCCAAGACAAAGAAATGCTGTGAGGAAGTTCAACGTCAGCCGGCTACAATCGCAAGAGATAGCCAAATCCTTTTCCGATCGTGTCTCCCTTAACCTCTTAAGAAATCCTACGCCGCCAACATCAAGTATTGAAGACCAGTGGCAGCATTGCCAAAAAGCCATCAGAGATGCCGCCTCTGATGTGCTGGGTTTCAATCCGCCACCACAACGAAACCCCTGGTTTGACAACGAGTGTCGGCAGGCGAATGCAGCCAAGCAAGAAGCATACAAAGCGGCACTGCAAAGAAGGACAAGAGCTGCTCGGGAGCTCTACGAGCAGAAGAGGAGAGACGAACACCGGCTTCTCAGGAGAAAAAAGAAGGAGCATGAGAAGCGCGCGATCGGCAGAATAGAGGGATATTACTGCAGGAATGAGGTGAGGAAGTTTTACCAAAGGGTAAAGTTAACCAGTCAAGGTTATAAAGTCCGAACCGAAGCCTGTAAGGATGATCAAGGGAACATCGTAGTAGAGTCACAGTCGATTGAGGATATGGAAAAACCATTTCTGCAGACTGTATAACGGCGACGTAGAACCAAATCCCGCTGTCAGGCAGAACGAACCATTCAACCCCAATGAAAGGGACGACGAAGATCAACAAATCCGTCCACCCGACCTGGATGAAGTGAGGATTGCCATATCTAAACTGAAATCCAACAAGGCTGCGGGAGCTGACGGCCTACCCGCCGAGCTTTTTAAAGCCGCAGGCGATGATTTGGTAAGGCGCATGCACCAACTCATCTGTAAAATATGGTCGGAGGAAAACATGCCCGATGAATGGAACCTCAGCATTGTTTGCCCGATCCATAAAAAAGGAGACCCTTTGAACTGCGCCAACTACAGAGGCATCAGTCTCCTAAGTATCGCATATAAAATCTTATCTGCCATACTGTGTGAACGCCTAAAGCCATTCGTCAACAACCTGGTCGGTCCATACCAGTGTGGCTTTAGGACAGGAAAATCCACCATCGACCAAATATTCACACTACGGCAGATTTTGGAGAAAACCCAGGAGCAACAAATCGATACCCACCACCTTTTCATCGATTTTAAGGCCGCGTATGATAGCATCTATAGAGACGAGCTATACAGAGCAATGTCTACTTTTGGCATCCCTACCAAACTCGTCCGTTTGTGTAGGATGACGATGGAGAATGCACGCTGCTCCATCAAGGTCGGTAAAGACCTAACCGAGACCTTTGATGTCAAAAAAGGATTCAGACAAGGCGACGCGCTGTCATGCGACTTTTTCAACATCGTTCTTGAAAGAATTGTTCAAAACTCGAACGCCAACACCAGAGGAACAATCTTTCAGAAGTCCGTCCAACTACTCGCATATGCCGACGATATTGACATTATTGGAAGAACGCAGCGTGATGTCAATGGCGCTTTTGTGGGTATTGCAACGGAGGCCGCGAAGATGGGTTTAGCGGTAAACGAGGGTAAGACCAAGTATATGCTGTCAACGAGAAAGGACACCCAACACCGACGTCTCGGTCAGAACGTCACAGCAGACAGATATAACTTTGAGGTAGTCAAAAACTTTGTCTACCTAGGCACCGCTATAAACTCAGACAATGACACCAGCGCTGAAATCAAACGAAGAATAACCCTTGCCAATCGCTGCTTCTTTGGGCTAAGAAAGCAACTGGTAAACAAAGCCCTCTCTCGAACAACCAAGATAACGCTCTACAAGACCTTAATCGTCCCAGTCCTGCTATATGGCGCGGAGGCATGGACTTTGTCAAAAGCGGATGAAGCTGCCCTTGGTTGCTTCGAGAGGAAAATTCTTCGTGTGATTTTCGGTCCCGTCTGCATAGACGGTGAGTGGAGGAGGAGATATAATGACGAACTATACGGGCTGTTCAGCGACATCGACTTAGCCAGAAGAGTGAAGATCCAAAGACTGAGATGGCTAGGTCATGTAGAGCGGATGGAAACCAATACTCCGGCCCGAAAAGTCTTCGAATCCACCCCCGAGGGACGGCGCAGTAGAGGAAGACCGCGACTCAGGTGGCGCACGCAAGTGGAAAGGGACCTCAACCAACTATGCGTGCGAAACTGGAGACAGCTAGCTAAAGATCGAGCTGGCTGGAGACGCTTGTTGGTTGAGGCCCAGGTCCACCCCGGACTGTAGCGCCACCTTAAGTAAGTAAGAATGGAAGGAAGTAGTTCGGGCCAAAGACCTTAAACAACCAAATATTTCTCACTCACTACAACCCAAATGCAATGAAACCAAAGCTTAACAGGTACCTCCTCTTCCTGTGTTTGATGTGACTGCAAACAGTGCTTGCAGCAACCAGTTCCTACTTGGCACCCAACCCTATCCCTCGATTTCATCTGGCAGCGATTTTTATGCGATGTCTCTGTGAATACGCATGAGCTGTTGTGAACTCTCTCAGTTTTCGTGGTCGTAGACATGGGGTAATTCTGGCCGATTCGAAGGTTATTATTTTCGGAACCATTTCGGCTAGATAGACGGCATTGTTAGAAATTGTCCCGTAGTCGCATGGCCTCGTGTAGTAGGATTGAGCTGGCTTCTTTGCACAACATGATGCTACAGTGCGCCGAAAATTCAAGAATTGAAACCAAAGCATTGTCATTGAGGATCTAAAGGACAGTCAACCATTACATCGTACTGCTCGAATTGCTTAATTTCCGTCCTAGCTAATTATGAGGGAGTAAACTATAGACAACAAGTGACGGCCCTGGCTTTGTGGGTCTGTTCGTAGACTCCTACGCACTTGAACCTGGGTGTCTAGGTTCGAATCCCAGTCCGACAAAAATAATTTTCGAGTCACTGCTCAAAGAGTACAACTGTCTAGAAAAAGCTTCTAAAACTTGGCTGTTCGGAGTCGGCATGCAACTGCAGGCCATGAGAGAATAATAGGGCGCGCACGAGTGATTGTTGATGTACTAGACCCTCACGGGCTGAAGCGCCCATATTATTAGATTATATACTACAGGCAACATTAAATGTTTTTTTAGAGGCGGATAACCTGTCCCTGTGATAGCTGATTTGACAGTTTTTGGTTTTTTTGAGATTAGTTTGGTTTGCCAATTAATCATGATATAGGCTAACGCCTGCGCAACGCTCACAAATTCTTGAAATTTATTTTGAAAAATATGGTTCAAATCGGGAAACAAATTAAAGTCGCTGACGGAACACCATTATATTCCGAAAAATTCACCGTTTGTTGCACTTTATAGGTCGGTGGAAACCTTGGTCCATATGTATTCAAAAATGATGATGTTCGAAATGTTTGCAGTTAACGGTGAGCGTAATGACATGATTATTAGCTTGGACCCACATATTACGCCATGTACGTGCCAGCCGATCACCACATGCACGAAATAATATTCAAACATTAATTCCATAAAATTATTTGTCAAATCAATTCAATTTCATGGAAACCAAAATCATTTTTCTGTGCTTTACTTTCAATTTAAATTTCTTCGCATCTACAAAAAAAAAACACCCTTTATTACCGCAACAGCTGAATCTGAAGATAATTACACTTTGTGGCTTTGCTTGGCATGGATTACAGGGTTGTGTTCAACAAATACTTTCCGGCGTACATTATTTTCAACACCAATAGATAAAGGACCGTTGCCTGCCTTGGCACGCAGTCTTTGCTTTGTTGATCCACTGCTAGCTTAAACGCCTGGGGCAATCTTTGACAGTTAGTAAAGTGTAGCCCAAAATTCCCGAAAGAAACTATTATATACAATAGACGTTGACAACGCTTTACTGTACAAATTGCGCAAACTTCGAAGCAGGCATCCTTTATTGAGCGTCATGGTTTATATTTAGCAGATTTAGCAGCTGGCTTTGACTGAGCCAGCTGTTCGAAGTCATGCCAAGGATCACGAAGGAGATTGGTGACAATATTCACAACGGACTTGTAAGAATTTCAGTCATTTCAGTCTGACCATGCAATCAGACTCAAGTCCAAATGGAAGGAGTCACACAAACCTCCAACTTCTGTTAGCACATAGTTCCGCACAGTTAAGGGCAACACAGCATGAAGTGTCGACATTCACTTACCATGCAAATGCCAACCAGAGTCCAGCATACGGCTCTCGTTTGCCGGCCAATCAAGTAATGACCCGAGGTGAAGTGCAAAAGACTAGCATTTCATGTTGCACGGTGTCTTTGAGCGTTTCATTTCAAATTCAGCACGAACCTAATGACATGTAACTGTTATTAATAGCCCCCGACAGGACACTGGACACAAGTTACCTTCGACAGGTTATGGTACTTTATTTTGTGTGCGCTCTGGCCTTGTACGCATTTAAATGCTCTCATTAACTCCAGCTGGACACTTTATGGCCAACAAGGCATACACACACACACACACACAAACTCACATCGGGCCAGAACCAGTTCCAGAGGAGCTTATAACTTCACCCCAGTCTTCAGTGTCCTCCAGTGTGTGTCTGCAGTTTTTGTTTCTGTTCTCTCTTTCAAAGTTTTATGAGATACCAAGGCCCAACAGCAGCACCACCAGCAGCCGAACATACCTCCAACTGTTGACCATCACCATGGTCGGCCACAGAGCTGGAGCGAAATTTATGTCCATTCTGGGGGTTTTTTTCTTTTTTTTTTCTGGGATTCCATTTTGCATAATGTGCATCTGCTGTTGGTGCTGTTTGCATTTCCAGCCTCCTCCTGTGACCCTCTCATTCTGTGGCCGAAGTTAGGAGGCCGTTCATTACGTGTGGTGCACTTGAAGGCGGCTGTAAGGGGGCTGGGGGGGGGGGGGGCTGCGGACTGTCTTACGCTGGTTTTGGCGCGCAGCATACAGTCATGCGATTCGAAGGGAGCGTAGGACTCAAATGAATGGAGAATTTTAAGTTCGCACTGTGCTAACTGCGGAATTGCGTGACGACGACGACGACAGAAATCAGTTCAAGTGAATAATGACTGGAGGGTGTTTTATTCGCAGTCGCAGTCGCAGATGCATGTAGGACTTCACACAAATCTGACCCGAACTGAGGTTCGACATTTGGATCTGCGTATCGGGAGCGCTCACTTGTCGTCCATCGTTCGCGCGTCAGTGTGAAAGTGCAACAAAACCAACGGAGAATGCGCAGATTTTCCCATGCCACAAGCAAATCGATACACGTTAGATGAATGTTCCCAACGATACTTGTTCGACAGCGGATATCCGGTCAGGTACTGGCGCTCACTAGACACGTCACGGAGAACAGGTTCCCTTGGTAAGAAAAATCGCATTCTGTCAGCTGTCCGCAGTTCTAAGTCATGCCACATTCAAGCACTGCAGCTAGACAAAAGCCAATCGATGTCTGCATTTCCGATAAGACCGTCAAAAGCAATTGGCCTGGAAAATTCACTTCACTTCGAGCTGTTCCCAACCATTTTGGAGCCGCAACAACACAATTCCACTCGCGCACAATCCATTCACAAGCGGCCCCACTTTGTGGAGTCTTTTATGGTCCCCCCCGGCAAGAGTGATTGTGCTGCACTATCCGCGCATAAGTCCACCGGTCCACCAGTCCGCCGCGCTGTGCAATGTTGTCCAGCGCACCGACAACATGTCTGAGGAACACCGCTTTGTTTGCATATTTTTGTGCTCCAATTGTACCCTTGAACTGGACTAATTCCTTTGGGGGAACAATCGTCAACCGTCACCATGACCATACTTAGCGCACACTGATTGGGGCCGGTTAAAGAAGCTCCGATTAAATATTCCGATCTTCAGATATCCACGGAATTAAAGGTCATTAAATCTGATTCTTGACTTTCTCACGCCGCTGCCATTGCCGCTGCCGCCAGTGAGACGGTTTGAGGGCAGCCACTTCCCTAATGATGATCGTCAGCACAATCGCGTCGTGCTCATCTGCAGGGATACCCGCGTGCATGTCCCCCGTTGAGGTGAGCCCAACCCTTTCATATCATTCACCTTGTGTTACGAATCAAATCAGTTAAGATGACTGATGGACGTCGACGATGAATGAATGGTGGGCCCCGACGAAGGGGGCGCGATTCATTCATGCAGGTGGATAATTATTCTGATTCTGGGTACAGCACGCCACAACTAACCGAACTAACCGTCCTGTCGTTCGTGTCGCCGCGCCGTTGTGTTGTTCTCTTGTGTTCTTGGTGTTCCCGAAAAACAGAATAAAAATGAGAATGAGAAGAAAACCTCAGAAAAACCGGACTCTATGCGAAATAACCGCCGCCGCCGCCGCCGCCGCCGGAGCATGTTACAGAGGTAGAATATCGAAGTGGACAGGTGAGTTATTCGATACCCACATGGAGCACCAAACACGTTCCTCGACCGAGTCGGGCCACCATGCGCCCTCCCTTTCTCCCTCCGCGTGTGTGTTTTGGTCTCGTTGCGTCGTCGCTCTGGCCACCATCACAGCTCGACAATCACTCTTAGGTCCCAAATGAAATTGATCGCGACAATATTGCATACACGTTGTGAATTTATAATATCCTTAAGGATCGTACGCCAATGAGGCCAATCGACTGCGGTCGGACAGAGATTCGTTCTAAGGGAAGCCTGCTCCAGTGGACAAGACCATATGCCGTCGCCGTGCCGCCGTACCGCACTGGCACCGTAATGGGTGAGACATCGGCTGAGAGAGAGTGCGTTGAGTACTCGCTCGGTGTGCAGCGAAGAAAGAGAGATTCAATGAACGACTTGTGTGATTTATGAATGCAAGTGCAAATGGAATCCTTTGGCAAGTTAATGGCTTCACGGGGACAACAACAACTAGGAGGTGGTAATCAATATGTGGCGCGTACCAGAGGTGTGCTTGCGGATAAATCCGATCCAACATGAATCAAAAAATATGGAAAATAATTGCACGCGGATGGTATTTCAGGAATTTCTTTGATTTACCTTAAAGCTGGTTGGATGGTCTGATGGTCGCGAAGATGTGCGCGAAGGCTACGGGTGCTGTTGGGTCTTAATTGAAACCGAATCGGATGGAACTGGGGGTATTTGCTGCTGTGGCGTGCAAATTGGTTGCCAGTGTGCCGGTATTGAATTATGAATTATGAACAAATGCGGAATTAGAAACCTGTTCGACATGATATTGGCTACTTACACGGATTCGCTCGCTTACGCCATGCCGTGGTCCGCAGTGTGGATGTGCGTGTGCCATCGTGTGCGATTAGTTGCGACGGTTGTCTTCTGGAAATTGCTTTTGGTGTTAATTCGTCGGGATAGGATTGACTTTTCAGATGGGACGATAAGGAGCGCTGTCGAGTGACTGCTCGAGATCGAATCTCTGGTTTCTGAGTGAATCCCGGATGGTCGTTGGAGTGACAAAAGATATACAGAATGATGTGGTCTACCAAATTTTTTTTGAATTCAGCTTTTGGTCACGTTTACACATTTCCAACCAGCTGGAGCATCGAGTAGTACGCTTGCTAAACGGATCACCGGCATTTCGCCTTTGACTAGTAAGTCTCGTCCTAGGTTGAATTTTCACGTAAATGAATACAGTGGTGGCCGTGGTGTTGTGCGTCGACTCCTACGCACGTGAACCACAGCATCTAGGTTCGAATCCCAGTACGACAAAAATAATTTTCATTACCCCACCTCTTTTTAGTCACTGACAATGCTCAAAGGGTATAACTGTCTAGAAAAAAACTTCTCAAACTTGGCCATTCGGAGTCGGTATAACACTGTAGGTCCCTTCCACTCGTAAGAGAACAATAGCAAGCACAAAACGAGTGGTTGCTGAGAAGCTAGTAACTGGCCCTCTACGGGCTGTAGCGCTTCGCTATTAAGACAGGCTGTCAGTTGAGTGAGGCAAACCGTCTAACAAGACGAAGGAAGTGAAAATAAAAGTGTTTAGTAATTTTAAATTAAAGTGGATTATAAACATTTTAGAAGGGAAGACGAACGCTTTTGTTTTTTTTTCAAAAGAAGGAACATTTGTTCAGTCAACCAACCAACGTGATTCGAGCTTTTTCTTTTTGGGAAAGCCGTCCTACCCGGCCATAGGCGGATAGCAGGGTTAACAAACCCACCGTGCCTATACAATTCAACGGTGCGGTTCATGCAGATTGTAGACCGTAGGCCAGCGTGACCGAGTTGGCGGTGGCGGTGCGGCGAGGTCTAAATTCCAAAATTACGTACAAGGTGTACAAGGTTCGGGATCAGATTCGACGGCAGAAAGGCCGTAATACTTTTTGTTTCCATTTATTTTGGATTGACCTCGTGTCCATCAGTATACATCATACTTTACATTCCGAATAGCGAGCTTCCTTCATTTTTCGTAGAGTATCGAAGCTACGAGGTCGGAGTTGAGCGCAATAGATTTAAGTTAAGGTAGCACTTAAATTTGCTTTGTAATAGATGTTAAGGCACAAGGTTAAGATATTTTTGTGTAATTAAAGATACAGAAACGGAAAAGCGTGCGTTCTTTTACACACTTTATTCTGCTCAGACGGCCATAGCTGTAAGGTAATGTTCGTGTTGAATGTTGTTGGGATATTGTATCTGGTATCTGGAGCTTTGATCTTGTAGATGACTTTATTTCTGCAGTTTGTGAATGTCTTTTGTAATGCTCCGACTTTCGTCATTCGAAAAAAACGGACTCCTTATAAGTTGGCCAAAAATACTTGCACCGCAGCTGGCCAACTTTCGCAGGTTTCACTGTACTCTTTAAGCCTCTCATCAATTAAAAAGGCAAGTGCTTGACAGACCTACAGAGACTGGATTCTCTTGGGGGACTCTGCTTCTCGTGACCGGTACACTGAGGCGCGAAGAACTTGCAAATTAGCTGTGCTAGCAGCTACAGAGCAGTCTTGGAAGGAGTTCGGCGAGAAGCTGGCAAGCGACCATAGATCTGAGAAAAAGGTCTTCTGGCAAACCATTCGCCGACTCAGAGAAAGGAAATTCAACATCATCGAAGGAGTCAAATCCAAAGATGGGGTGTTGCTTTCCAATGAGGCGGACATCTTGGGCAGATGGAGCGAGCACTTTTCGGAGCTGCTCAATCCCTAACAGGGCACTGAGGATGACAGACCCGTAGTCTTGAGTGGGGCGGAGAATAGTCCAACGGTGGAGGAAGTCATTTTGGCGATTGAATCGTACAACCGACCAGCTTTTCACTCTAAGAATGGTACTTGAGAAGGCTTGGGAGTATTCATATGACCGAGTCCCTCGAGGTAAACTCTGGAGTGTCCTGCAGGAGTATGGGATTGATGGTCCTCTTCTGAGGGCCATTCAGTCTCTATACACAAACTGTAGCAGCTGTGTTCGGGTAAAAGGTGCTAAATCAACACCTTTCACCGTGGGCGTCGCCAAGGGTGTGTCTTGTCACCTCTCCATTTCATTGTATATATGGACTGGATGTTGCAGCGCAGCCGAGGTGAGGAATGTTTCAGTGGGAGAGTTGAGGGTAAGTCATCTTCTTTTTGCAGATGACTTGGTTATCCTCACATCCTCCCAGACGGAACTCCAGCGCGCACTCGATAGGTTTGTGGCCGTATGTGCTGATGCTGGAATGAGGGTTAACGTGGACAAATCGGAGGTTATGGTAATTTCCAGAACGCCTGTTCAATGCACTCTGCATGTTAGTGGAGTCCCATTGAAGCAGGTGGAGAAGTATCTCGGGGTCTTTTTCACGAGTGATGGAAGGAGTAATGCTGAGCTTTCCCGTAGGATTGGTCAAGCTGGGTCAGTTTTGACACAGCTTGGTAGTTCTGTAATCAGAAAGGCCGAGCTTGGTGTCAAAGCCAAGTTAGCGGTTTTCAACTCAGTATTTGATCCAACTCTCACCAATGGTCATGAAATTTGGGTAATGACCGAAAGAATGAGATGAGATTTCTTCGTGTTGTTGTGGGAATTACTCGCCGGGATAGGGTGAGAAACACGGCAGTGCGCGAGGAACTCAACATTGAGCAGCTGCTTCTTCGAACGGAAAGGGCTATGCTTCGGTGGTTTGGTCACGTGGCACGAATGTCCCCATCATCACGGCTTCCGAGGCGGGCGTTGAATGCGACTCCATCAGCTTGGCAGACCCAGGACGAGGTGGTTGGACCAAGTCCAAAAACTCGCCGGGTTACGCTTGGGCATTGCTCCTGATGAATTAGAGTTGATGGCGGAGGATCGAGTTGCCTGGAGATCTCTCGTGCGTGGTTAACCCCCCGACCCCTTTAGTGGATCATGCGGGTTAGAAGATGATGATGATGATGAGTGCTTGACAGAGGGAGAAAGAAGGTGTCAGAACAAAATACCAGCAATCGGCGCGCCATTTTGTCATTGAATTATTGAACAGCCTTGACTTGCCTTTTAGCTGAAAATTGAATACATTGAATAATGAATTGAACCGAGTCATTAGAAAATAGGATCGACCGCTTGAAGGAGTGTCAGCGAAAGTGAGGCGGCCATTTAAAGAATGTGATCTTCCACACACAATGGCAGAAATGTAGTGGCTTCAAAAGTCAGAATCAATTTTATATTTCACATTGTTGTTGTTTCATTTAAGTTTGTTCCCCTATCGCACTAATCTACATCACACTGACTTAAGAGCTTCGAATATTAAGGTTGCAATACAACAACTTGTATGCACTTAAAAACCAATCACGACTTGAGCAACACTGTCGGGAACAAAATTGATACCGGGGCGTAAGGACATCCATCCCTCGTGGAGGATAAATGCAGTGATGTGCTAGTCGTGAAAAGTGTGTAAACCTTGTAAACACACAGGGATTGGAAGTACACGTATTTTACAAGCTCTTACTTCTTTGGTTGGCCCTAAGGGAAAGATCACCTCACGTGTACAGTACTATAATGATGCATTTCTGTTGTTTGAAAGTGAGCGTGAGGCTCTACTATGTGCTGATCTCCTTCGGCATAATCCCTAATTGGACCTGAAGGAAGCAAAATTCTCAGAAGCGGTCAGATTTGACCCATAGAAAAGGAATTGTGTTCGATTAGGACAACGTCAGGCCACATACATCGATAGCGCCCGTCTTATAGTCCGGACCTAGCACCAAGTGATTATCACCTGATCCTGTTCATGGCATATCATTTTGCTGGTGCAAAGTTAGCCTCAGTTTTTCGCCAGTAGGGACGAGGGCTTTTACGAAAAAGGATGACGGCTTTGCCATCAAAATGGCAACAAATAATACAAAAATCCTGCACATATTTTACCTAAATCGGATAATTTTTATTGTAGTAAATTATGCCTAAAAATCCGTGCAAGAATAATGAATTGTCTTTTGCTAAACCTAATATATTGTGGTCCAAACCCAAGTGGGTTGTGATTTTCCACAAAAGCTCATCTTGATCGCTTTGATAACTGTCACCATTGCCGAATGCGTACGTAGGCTGTTTGAGGATTTGACTTGCTTGCTTGTGAGTGACGTGTGATTTAAACAAGGCGATTAAACATGTTAAAGAACTCATTCAATGCAGGCGAACACTGTAACATGAGCTGTGTACTATGCCTAAAATGGACTGTGTCAGACAGAGAACTGAAACCACATCGCTTGTTGGAAGACCCGGAAGGACAGCACAAGAGCAGACCACTTTAGATGTTGAAGCATGCACAAGTTAAAAGTGAAAACCACTGACAGGTAGCTTGTAATTGTAAAAAAATTGTTAACACCTCAGACTGTAGCATCCCCCGAAAGTGATGAACGATGTGCGAGTCTTTTATCACTATTTTTACACGTGTTATTTTCCACATTCCACAGCCCATGAAATATGCAAATCAAATGTAAAGACTTCATCAACACAACCATTGACGTTCCGAGAAAATACCGAAAAAAAATGCCCAAAGCCCATAAATCCTCCTACCAGGGGTGTCAAAAAATTCAGAAAGAAACACGCTGACAGCTCGGCGCAAGTTTCCATCTGTCATTTTAGAACACTGGTAGCTTAATGCTGTTTGCTCGATCCACACCAACCCGAACACAACAAAAAAAAAACCGACTGGAAAACCTGAAAAAAAGTTCTCCAATCCCGGGCTCTGTTCGAAAATTCAGTGATCGAGCGTAAATCTAATTTAGGCATCGGTATAACAAATTGGAATCGCGTCTCTTTCAATACGAATATGCATATTAATGTCTGTCATGTCGTTATTATAATTCTCGGCGTCGGCCGGTGCTGGCGCGTTCGCGATGCGGAGGGATACAATATTAATTGCTTTAGTTGCGGTGATAAATTAGCAACTGGATCGAAAGTGGTCTGACGTTTGGTCTATGCCTGGCTGCGTGCTCCGACTGGGGCGACGCGGCCCCAGCCACAGTGGTCATGTAGGCGAGCATTACTGGTGCATGGGGCGTGTTTTCTAGATTTGTTTTGTTATCGATTGAAGAAAAAAACCGTTCTTGTTTTCTGTTATCGATTGAAAGAACACACGATCAGGAGAGAAGGAAATATAGTTGGTCGCGATGTGAAGTCCAGCGGAATTACGGTGGCTTTAGGGTTCAACGGAGGTGTCCTTATGAATATTCAGTCGCGTATGTGGTATAATTTGCAAATAAAAGCTATCGTATGTCAACCAATTAATCATATCGATGTCAGGCGTACATTATTTCGCAAGGGACGGCTAATCTTTATCGCATGCAACTTGATTTGAATGACAATTGGCATTAGGAGAGACAGGTGTTTGTCAACGGGGTGAGTCATCGGGGAATGGGCACTTAAGTGCCACTCTTGGGCTGGGTAGGTAATTTACGAGATTGTGACTCAATTCATCTTTGCGTCGTGCATCTGTTTAACTCGATTTTCAAAACCTGATCTTTGATGTGGGCACAGTGTTAAGGTCAATTCTGGTATTTTTAAATTTATATTGCGTCAATCGTCAATCATTTCTGCACATAAACTGCAATGAAAGTCCATTCTTCTGACGAACTCAACGAGAACACGGGAGTTACCTAAAAAATACATTTTTAGCACACGTCCGCATATGTGATCCAGACTAGAAAGTGCGCTGCAACTTGACATACAACAAAATGCTCGAGCTAGGATTTGGAAAACACAACAGTCGCCTTTTGTTCGCATTCGGTGTCCAAAACCATTTGAATTTCAATTGCATTCATTCGAGAATTGCTTTTAAATGCGTGTTGCAGTGTTGCTGAAACAAGATGGAACGGGTTGCACTAAAGGTCCGTGGCTCTATCCCAACTTATACAGATACAGTCCGACATCCTCCCTTGCCAGCCCGATCTTTGGATAATCTTTGACACTAAGTTGGTTGAGGTTCCTTTCCACGTATGTATGTGCTTAACCTTGAACTTGGCTTTAGACGCGTCCACCTCCATGATGGCATCACACCATCAAGGATTCTGAGCTCGGTAAGTCTCCATTCGTCGTCCGAGAGTTGGCGCTCCGGATTATCAAAGTCGACTACAGCAACTGACTACCAACTGGTGAGATTTCGATGGATTAGTCACTTGTCACGAGTCTCCGAGGCGTGCCTTGAATGCGATTCCATCAGGTTGGCAACTGCTGGTCAAGTCCAAGAAACTCACCTTGGGTATAACTCCTGATGAGTTAGAGTCGATGCCGGAGCATCGAGTGGCCTGGGAATCTGTCGAGTGTGCTTTGCCCTCACGACCTATTTAGTGGATCATGCAGGCCACTGAAGAAGAGAGGAGGAATTATTACAAAACCGGTCCTCCCTATTTCTTCCATTTAGTCGAAGGATACCAGCGGGCACAACAAGAGCCATAGTTGGAGAGGCCTACCGCCACCATGGACTGTAGTGCCGGCCAAAGAAGCTGAGACAAAAGTGGGAGAGGAACTTCGAGAAGAAGATCTTGTCGTGTGTTTTGAGAGTGAAGGTGAACTCAGACAGTGGCTAGGCCCTGCAGAGCAAAAATATAACACAGCTTTGACCAGATCAGTTGAGTACCACGGATTCAGAAATCTTCGCTGTCGTCGTATATGTGAATCAACTTCCCGCCACTGTCATTTTAGCTCCTACTTCTTTCAGTATCCGTAATCTGTTGAATTGATGAGATTTGAATCCGTCAACAAAAGCCCGTCACGCTTTCTGCACAACCTGAGGATTGCCATCTTCATTTGTTCCCGAAATAGCTGTTCCTAAACGTTATTCTTTTTTCGATCTTAGTACTGGTACTGCTAGTACTATTTACCGGGGTCGACTCCCCGAAGGTAAACGATGTCCCTTACAAACTCGATGTTATAGCTGCTTGTTCTGTCGCTTTGTCCAAGACGTCGATGTTACAGGTCCTTTCCTGATGGCACTACATGCTTCGTTTTCCCCGTTTAGCCGCTTCTGTCTCCCAGCGTTCGACCAATCACGTCAGCGTCAGACGCCTAAATGAGCTCATTTCTGCAAGATCCTGCACGTATTGTTGGGCTGCGGGTTTTGCATAACAACTCAAGAATGATGTTAAAGAAGTAGCATGATAGCGTGTCGCCTTTTCTGTGAGTCTCGATGAAAACGCACCGCCGCGCCGTTTGTTTCGATGCACGCTGCCACATGCGGTCTGGAAATCAATGAACAGATGGTGAGCTGCACTCCTTGTTTCTTTCACAGGATCTACTACATTTTCAAGGTCTGGCCCATTGAGGATTGTCCTGGTCTGAAGCCGATACTGATAAGGACTTCTGCTGAATGCTGGTGGCTTCAGACTATCACACAAAATGACGGGGAATATCGGAATATCGTACGTAATTTTAAGGCCGCTTAACTCTGAATAGCTGGGTCTCCTTTTTTGGGGAATTACAGAGTCTGCGCCAAACAAGATCATCACCAGCTGCTTGAAATATTTCAACGAACAGCCTTTAGTCTCGATTGTTCGGAGAAACGCTTTACATTCTCGTTTAGAATCGTTCATAGTGGTACCGAATGCGGCTCGTTCCGGCAGATTTTTCTGCTCAAACGCTGCTGCTGACAAACGTGAGCATCAGACTCGTCACAGTTTCGAGACGCAAATGACCAGAGCATCACGCAGATCCGGCTCAAGGAAAGGTTGCTTCGCTGCAAACGTTACCAGACCCCTGAGCATGTAGGCACCTTGTCCGACTGATTCACTGTTTGCCTGACGATTATTCAGGAACGTTCCCAAATGCGTCGACTCAACGAAAGCAACGCACACACAACACGGTCCCGACTAGATATCGTTGAACTTGCGAGTCAATCATAAGGCTTGTCAACGGCTTCGCAGCTTTTCCCGATGACAGTCAAATGAGCAATCGCTTCACAGATCTGACTTATTGAGGCAATACCGTCGCGCTCAGTGCCCACAATCAAGCGCAATTTGCAATCTCCGCCGCATGACCTTCCTTGGAATTTCCATAAAAAGCTGCCAGCCACACACACCTGCCACGGCGGGCTGGTGGCCTGATAAAGTGCAATAAATCGCTGGAAAATCTATACATTACCCAATCGCCGCACTAACCAGACGCCGATAACTCAAAAGCCAATATTGTCATGACCACCTACCTGTGTCGCCGCCCAGCCACACACACGTCCAGCAACTTTGTAGAGCTCCCCAGCTGCCAGCAGCAGCTACCCACGGTAAGGTCATTGCTGCGCCATGTCATCGTATCATTTGTCGACACGGTCCTGCACGAGGGAGATACAGCAAAACGAGAGCTTGCGGTTAATGCAATGCGTGCCAAATGATTAAACGGCACCTGAGCGGTGCGGTATCGGCCCAACCCCAACAGGCCAGTGGTCGTTGTCTCCAAAAACAAGCTGTTGGCAGTGGCCACATGAGTTTCGGGCAACTGTCTGTTTTGTCTGCTTCGTGCGCCCAGTCTAGACTGGCTGAACATGAGCCTACGCATTTGCTCGGTTCGCAGACAAATTGGATTAAATGTCGAAAATTGGAACAAGCACTAGGCAGGTACTGCACTTAAGTTTCAACACGCTGGCGCGGCAGCCTGGCTGATGGATTCGCGACCAGACTGGTTGCGTCACATGTCCTAGATGCACACGAGCCGACCGCGACCACAGGTCATTAGTCCATCCACTGGGGCAGAACACACACGCGGATCGAAGATAAATCTTCATCGATTCGGCGAGCGGCCACAATTTGGCGGAGAACCGCTGCATTCGCAACTGAAATCGATCCCTAGTGTGTGACTGATCCGGGAGGAATGCGCACAAGGCGCGCGACCGGGCGCGAGGGGCGTCGTTTTGCGTTTTCATTTGGATCATAGCACGACAGAAATTCAAGAAGTGAACAATTGCACCGTAGGCGAGCGACCCAGTCGTCGTCCGCCGCCATCCACGTCCAGCCGGTCGGCCGGCCACTCGGACCGTCTAGTGCAAGCTGCACAGTGAACGCTTTTCACTGGAATAAAATTTATCGACGGGTTAATAAATTGTTGGGTATCCTGCTGTGTGTCTATGGGGAAATTTATTACTTTTGCTTCCTTAAATTAATTTAACATCGCAATGATACGCAGCGAACACGATATAACACGCACTCGGACGTAATGCGCCTATGGAATGGTCATATGAGAGCGCGGGCCAACACCGGCGGGTCAAAACGCAACGCGCAAGCCACAACAGCGGTCGGTCTACTATGTGCGCGCGGATGAGTGGTGGGCCGTCGTCCCGAAGGTTCTCGAGGGATTTTGCAATTTTCACTCGCGCTTCGTAATCCCTTTTGTGCAGACTGCTGGTGGGAGTTGATGGACGATTTGGTGGCCTATGGAGTTCGAATTCAAATGACTGCGAGGCGTATTTGGTTGCGCTTGGGTTGGATGACCGCTCTGGGAGCCAGTTTTATGAAAAAAAAAATGTGCTATAGAAAGAGTCACTTTTCGATTTGAGACGACAGAAAGCGGACATATGAGGTAGCGTCTCATCTGGAATAAACACCGCTTTTTTTTCCTAAAAAGTGGATAACAACACCCGGAAGTCGCCGGAAATCTTCTCGGACGAGGCCCATTTTTGGCTCAGCGGTTATGAAAACAAGGAAAAACGCCGTTATTTAAGCGAACGCAGTCCACAAACGCTCGATCAAGCATCAATGCATCCAAGATTGACTGTTTGGTGGAGTTTATGGCAGGCGACGTCATCGGACCTCATTTCTTTCGAAATGAGACGCGTTTGCCGTCAATGGTCTCAGGCATAGAGCGATGTTAACCGCCATTCAGTGGCCAGAGCTCGACAAGATCTATATATCCGAGCTGTGGTTCCAACAAAATGGCGCCACATGCCATATAAGTGAGGCTACGTTACAGGCCGTGAAGGAGAATTTTGGCGACTGGGCCAATACACGACGCCCGCCACGATAATGTGACTTCACACCACTCGATTAGATTCTCTGAGGCTTAGTTAAGTCCGTAGTCTACGCTAACAAGCCAGCCACTTTGGACGAGCTTGAGGCCAACATTCGAGTCGCTATTGCCGGTATAAAGGGAACAAAATAAAGGGAACATATTAGATCGAGTTATCAAAATTTTACAGTAGACATAAAGCCTGATGTGCTACTCCATTCAAAATGGCATAAATGTAGCTTCGAAGCAAAGCCAGAATCAATTGTATATTTCTCACTGCTGCTGTTTTATTTAAATTTATTTTCATATCGTTTTTATCTGGTCACACTGTATTGTGGAAGCAGCCAGATCGACTTCTGTCTCTCAAATTCAGAGAATCGTGATGATATCGGTTAACTTCGGTCTGTAGTGCTACCCATATTAATTAAGGTAAGAACGATAAGAACGATAAAAACGTTTGCATGTTTCCGGAGCTCTACCTCCTAGATGGATGTCAAATTTTTACACTTCACTGGACCACTCAGACTCAAAAACTGGTCCATTGTACTACCAGGCAGCACCTACATTTGCTAACATTTTATGGTCTTCCGGCGAAATACTAGTCAGCGCTTATGTGAGGAAGAGCATACATCATCGGCTCTCACCTCATCAGCACCAAATAACTGCCATCTGATCCGCAGAGGCTTTCATCGCTTAAGCCAAGCACATTTAGATGTTTGGCGAAGATGTACTGGCCTGTTAGTACGTCAGTAAGTTGTCTGCAGTCGTTTCTGTCAAGAGCTAACAAGAATGCCGCGGATTTCCTGGAGACTTATTACACCTCTGGTTGTGCTCTCAAGGAGCCCAACCATCGATGGACGAGCCCTAACCAAAGATGCGGGTAGTCCCAACGCAGGTACGTGTCCTAAGAGTACCTCCTCTGATGCTTGTCTAGCCAGTTCATCGGCGATCTCATTCGGCGATCTCACTCAAGTCTTAGCGAATTCAACCTGCCGATCCAATTCAGAGAAGACTTGCATTTTTGGACTATCCTGGCAGTGGTTAAAGGATTGAGTAGGGGCTCAACTTGGCTGCCGCTATACACACAAAAATAACTGCCCTTCCACCTGTTCTTCACAATATAGTTCGTGGCCATTAGGATCGCATAGGTTTCCGCTTGGAAAACCGACGCAATATAGTTCGTGGCCATTAGGATCGCATAGGTTTCCGCTTGGAAAACCGACGCAAGTTTACCTAACGAGGTGTGCAGTCTAATGTAGTCGCCCTCTACGAAGGCGCCAGCGCCAGATCGTGCCTTGATCTGCGAGCTATCCGTGAAGATTCGACCACAGTCCTTTCCTGGCTCAGATTGAGGGGAGAGCCCGAGTGCAGGGAAAGTCGACTTTGTATGCACATCGCAGCTGGATTACTGGTGTCCGTGAGTCAGACGGCATATCCAAGCGACTATGGTCAAGGGAAACACGGTGCGCAAGGTCATCGAGACTTCAGTCTGAGTTGTACCAAAGCCCACTTCTTCTTAAAGCGGAAGATGCCCTTGAGAGTGCCCCCCATGATGTGGATATCAAGGGTGGGATTCAGAAGTGCATCAAAAGCAGAGCCGCCAGCCGTACTAGGGAATGCCCCTTTGCAGCCGACTACTGCGACCTTTCTTTGAAGTTTATTTAAAGCAGCACTTACGTATTAACACGAAAGCTTGTTGCACCAAGCGAAATTCGATGAAACATGGTAAGTACGCGTATTGCTCGGTTTTTGGATTTGAATATGCGTTATCCCAAAATATTGAAGCTCGCCTTCGACTAGGAAAAAAATTAGGATCTACTTAAATCAACATCGCCGCTTTATTCAGAAAACCAAGAATTGTAATTTACATGAATTCAGTAATATTCCTCGCTGATAATTTAGCGATTGTCACGATTTTTCGAACTCTTGTATTTTTGGGGACATACAAATCTGACGACAATTACATCAAATCAAAGAAGAAAAACACATAACCCCCATGGTTCCCAAGTCCCCGATGTCCCAAATGGTCCCATGAAAATCCGACGCACTTGCTTCACACAGCTCAGCCTCATCGTACGCCCAGAGCTCATTAGAATTCCATTTATATTTATTTAAGTTGAATTAATCCAGAGCCAGAGCTTGGACTCTCAGTCCAAATGCGACGTCCGACTTCTGGATGGCCATGCATTCTGAACCAATTTCCGAACCCCGCACGAGCACCACAGTCCTCAGGGATCGATCGTACATCGGCAAGCAGTACAGCACACGACACCTCCGACAATAAACTCGTCTGCTGGTGGAGGTAATGCCAGAGCGGCGTGTATTATTAATGTGGCACCATCGACTGCGGCTTCGTGCCTTGATCTTTTGAAAGTGATGAGCCAAGCACATGCCGCCGCTGCCGTACGAGGATGCCGAGAGAGAACACCACAAGTCCACAAAGGCACGCTGCTCCTAAGTGCTTTGTTAAAGTGTAATTACGGGCATTGAATAAGTGTGCACCGTGACTTGGTTACTTCACACCTCGACACGGCTGCTGTACGGCCAAGTGGCGGGAGGGACGTCTCTGCCGGTTGTGTGGTGGCTGGCCGTGTGCACGATCATTGCTGCGATCTGATTCTTTTCTTTGAACTCATTTCGCATTGGACTGTGATGGATTCGTTGCGATAATTTATTTATAAACGAACTAAAAGAACTTGCTCCTGTTTGCGGTTGGCTTTCTTGAGTTTTGGGAAATTCGGCGCGTGAAAGACACCTCCGGCGGTGGATGCACGGCATCCATTGAAGCACTCCTGCAATGACCGCCGATTATGGGGAATTAAACGTTGCCAGGATAATTAAAACTTATTAGCCATCCGCTCCTCACATGGGTGGCCTCCTGATGAAAGTCATTTGCATCGCAACCGAGCGACAGCCGCGCCGCGCCTTCCATGTGTGGCACGGAAAAAAAAGCGCATTTGACTCGTGCTGCTGGCTGCCGGTAAAAAACACAGTTAAAGACGTTCTCTCTAATTAGGGAGTACGCGCATTGTTAGGCAAATGGGTATTATGGCGCGGAAATGGCAGCCCTTTCTTTTGATTGTTGTCATTAGGGATCTGTTTGGAAAGATTAAGGAATGGAATGCGTTTGCTTGGAACGCATTTGTGGTAGCAGTAAACGGCTGAGGGAAGTGATTCTTTTTGTTTGATGGGCATCATCCGAGGCCAGGCGAGGCGACTCCGGCTTGCGCCCACTCCATCCTGGCGTCCATCTGAAACAAGGAATCGATTATATTCTGGTTTCCGACTATCCACAGTTTGTGACTGAATTTGGATCAACAAAAAAGGACACCCCACACTTAACTTGATCTCTGGTGCTTGTTGCTGGTGATGTGATGAACTGAAATATGCCCCGTTTATGCTTTTACACTGCATTTCAGTACCCGCCTGTGGTACTTGTGCTTCTGATTCAACTTTTGACTAATGGCGCCCAACAGTGATCCCTCAAAATTCATAAGATTTCTTGACAACATCCGCTTCTCTGTTCCATTTCTACCAAACCCAATCAAGACCAGTTCCCCATCAACTGGAAAAATCACAATATGACGTCTTCTGCTCGCAATGAAGAGACGTCTTGCTGTCAGCAACATCGGCGACCCAAAAATGCAGCCATTCGTCCGCAAGGTTCTCACCCCGACCCTGTGATGAGCATTTTTATGTGCACAGTCAAAGGGACCGCCTGCGATCAAACCCCACCTCAAGTACCAGCCGTCAAAGTCTTCTTCGGGCCACATAAACACCGATCAGCGGGAAAATTAAATTCACAACTGACTATCTGTGTCCCCCCCCCCGCCCCCTGCCCTTCAGTGATTTATTATCTCATAACATCATCATCAATTTCCTGGCTACCTATAGCGCAGCATTAACTTATTCTCGACGAATTCGTCGATAAAACAGATTTCATATCTCTCCGCTTCATTTCGGATTCCAGAGAGCTGGGCTTCCTACCGAATCCCCCTCTAATGATAACTGATCACCATAAATAGAAAATTTCGTCGCGGTACACCTCCCATTAACCATCTTCTCATCAATGGGCAAGCCATTGATTAGATCGAGCGTCAGCTACAAAAGAACACATCTCTTCTCGGCTTCCAGTATTTACCTGTGCCCAGTTCGCTCTTCTCCTCCACCTCCTCCACCCCGTCCTCCTCAAACAATAGTCGAGTAGACACAATGAATGCCACACAATCAATCAAAGTTATCGGTCTCACTGCTCTTTGGCTCTCTCATCGAGGCCATCCTCATTTCCCTTGGTAATTAAACTACGCCGCGCCGTGGCGTCATGACGATGCCATGTACAACTATCCCAGATACACCACATTCAGCATCTCAATCCGATAGATAAGATGTGATAGTGTTAACATCTTCGGGAGAAAAAAAAATTCCCATCATAGTGGCCTGGCCTGTCTTCGTCCTCGTCGTCGTCTGTTCGCCGTCATCATCGGCATCATCATCGTCGTCGTGTAGCCAGTGCCAGTATTGTTCATCTTACGGGAGCAGAGCTTCCTACAGCCATGCATACGCCTCTTTTATCTCCACACGAAGAACAAGTCGAAACAACACATCATGATCGTCGCCGCCACCACCGTCACCGTCATCATCATCTTTGGACGCAGCAGCAGCAGCAGCAGCAGCAGCAGCGGCAGCAGAAGCAATCGAAGCCGAAGTAGAATCATTCACGAAACAACTCCAGCATCGGCCGCAGCACCATCACCATCGCCATCACCATCACCGGTACCATCACCACCATCGGAGCACGTATCCACTTAATTTTCCCGAATGCTGTATTCATTATCTTTGGTATCATAAATCATTACCTGCAAGTCAGGTAGCAAGGTGCACTTAATTTTCTTAAAGCATTCGCCGGGCCGGCCAGCACGAATGAAAGGAGGGAACCAGTTTTCCACCAGTGAGCCTGCACACCACTGTAATCCCGAACGGCACCAATACCACCAGCAGCTCGCTCACCGATCATCGCCGAGCCCCGATCGAACATCGCCAAGCATCCGGTCATTAATAGCCGCCACCACCACCGCTACCAGCGCCGACCGATTTCCATCGGATCTTCTGGGGAGGAGAGCCAGATCCACATCGTCATCATCAGCATCATCATCGTCATCGTCATCGGCAACAGTAGCGTCAGCGTCTCATCCCGAGTTGCGCGAGTGCATTAAAATACTTCTTCTTTGGCGGAGCGGAGAATTTTTGAATGAATACGCAAAATCTGTGCGTTCCTACGTCTGATCGACCGATCCTCGATCCTCGATCCTCGGTCTCCGATCGTCGATCAGGCTACCGGGACCGGACTGGGAGTAGCGCAGCGGTATGCGCGCATCTCGGCGAAATGGAATTAGGGATTAAAGTAAGGAGGTGTAAGGTAAACACCTGCGGACATATTTGAGATCGAAAACAAGGGAGAAGAAAAAGAAAAAAAAGAGCTCTGCGCCGAGCCTCGGTGAGCGGAAGCACCAAGAATGTGCCGCCACCAAAAAATTTACTCGATCGTTACTCTCTTCGGTATGGTAATGGTGCGGATAGTGAAAGAGGGGCAAATCTGAGGAATCCCTCAATGGCAGCGGCAGCGCCAAATGGGGTGCCCTCAAATGAGTTAGGGCTTCAGCTGCGATTGGGCGTGGCCTTGGTGGTAGCCAGCAGCTAGTAGACTGATTCCTTTTCGTTTTCTTTGATTTTACTCGTTACCATTCTCGGGGGGGAAATCGTTTTTGTCCGGCTTCGCAGCTTCTGCAGAATTCATGAATACGCATCGCCCTGGACGGCTGTATGTCCTTGGGCTCAAGGCGGGATGCGCAAAAAAAAATTGCTTTTCATTAAGAATGCATGAATGATTTGGAAAAAAGAACGGGTCCCTTGGCGGGCTTCTTAATTCTGTGGCCGAATGATTGTGATGATTTGAGGCAATCGAATTTAGATGCACTTGCACTATGGGAAGTGTGTCGGCTACAAGACACACTGCCTTACAATTAAATGACACGATTTGGAGGAGGATTAGTTGGGTACTTTCTGTTTTGTTTTTTTTGCTGGATGGCTTCTGATTCTAGGCTTCAACCAACAGTCTTCGTCGGCTAGCATGATTTCTTCGTCTAGCTCTCATCGGCATGGCACTATACGCTTATTGTATCATCCCACAACTCGGGTGCACCACAATTGCCTCATAAAGGGCGGTTTTTTAGAGGTATAGAACCTTAAGTTGGCAACACTATTTTAACTGGCTGCCATTTTGTCAGCTGTCAAGTGATTTATTTTCAGTCTGGTTTGGCATTTCAACATGAATAGACTGACGCCTCGACGAACGCTTCCAAATTGTGCACATATTTTTAGAAAATCATGGTTCTGTTCGAAATATGTATCGCGCACTACGTTTCAACATGCTCACTTGGTTGAATGGATACGTCAATAAACAAAACTGCAGTTTTTAGAATGATGATAATCCTCAAGTGTATGTTGAGACACCGTTACATCCACAAAAACTAAGTGTTGCTGAATGGGTTGGTAGAATAATTGCTCCGTACTTCTTTAAGAACGATGCAGTCATTGGTAACCGCTATAGAGCTATGATTACTAACTTTTTCGTTCATCAATTTAACAACCATGATGTGCAGGAGCTGTGTTTTCAACAATACGGCCCAACATGTCACGCAGCTCTTGCCACAATTGATTTATTGAAGGCAACGTTTGGAGATGAGATGGTAGGGTACATGCACCAACTCATCTGTAAGATATATATGGTCGGAGGAAAGCATGCCCGATGAGTGGAACCGCAGTATCGTTTGCCCGATCCACAAAAAAGGAGACCCCTTCAACTGCGCCAACTACCGAGGGATAAGTCTCCTTAACATCGCCTACAAGATCTTCTCTGCCGTTTTGTGCGTGCGCCTGAAACCATTCGTGAATAACCTGATAGGTCCTTATCAGTGCGGTTTCAGGCAGGGGAAGTCCACCATCGACCAAAATGTTCACACTACGGCAGATCCTGGAAAGAAACCCAAGAGATGCAAATCGACACCCACCACCTATTCGTCGATTTCAAGGCCGCATATGACAGCGTGCATAGAGACGAGCTATACAACGCCATGTCTAGTTCTGACATTCCTGCCAAACTCGTCAGATTGTGATGACGATGGAGAACTATCGCTGCTCCATCAAGGTCGGTAACAAACTCACCGAGACCTTCAATGTCAAAAAAGGTTTTAGACAAGGCGACGCGCTGTCATGTGACTTCTTTAACATCATCATGGAGATCGTGTGAAACTCAAACGCCAACACTAGAGGTACGATCTTCCAGAAGTCCGTACAATTGCTAGTATACGCGGACGACATTGACGTGATTGGTCGAACACAGCGAGCCGTCAATGAAGCGTTTGCTGGTATTGAAATGGAGTCTGCAAAAACAGTGAATGAGGGCAAAATGAAGTACACGCTGTCATCGAGAAAGGACGCACAACATCGACGTCTCGGCCAGAACGTCGCCGTAGGCAGCTTTAACTTCGAGGTAGTTAAGGACTTCGTCTACCTCGGCTCCCAGGTAAACAGTACAAACAAACAGACCTCAACCAAATTGGGGAAATTGGGGAAATTGGAGACAGCTGGCTAAAGATCGTGCCAGCTGGAGAAGCTTGTTGACTGAGGCCCAGGACTGTAGTGCCACTAGAAGAAGAAGAAAAAGAAGGAAACCTTACGAACCCCCGCATAGCTTCACGTTACGAACCACGAAGATCGTGCGATTAATCGCCGCTTGACTATTACCGATAAGTCTGACACGATTGACCACTTGGAGGACAACATTCGCCGTCTTATTGCCGATATACGACCACAAATGTTGGAAAAAGTCATCGAAAGTTGGACCTCCAGATTAGACTACGTCCGAGCCAGCCGTGGCGGTTATATGCCAGAAATCATACTTAAATTATAATGCCAGAAGATTGTCTTTCGAATAAAGTCAATTTAAAAAAAATCATCTTTGTTTTATTCCACTTCAAAGTTCTTTACCTCTAAAAAAAACACCCTTTATAATAGATCAGGACTGTAACTTCGGATTGGAACCATACACCCCAGATGACCCGGCTACTTAGTCGCTCTCTGTATATGTATGAGATGTGAACAGTGCGCGATATTTATTTTTTGAATACAACGTCGTCTAAACGTTGCCACTGTGTTCAACCACTGCTCTCAAATCTCGGTCAAATCTCGCGCTAGAGCATGGATACCTTCGGGATTTAACGAACACGACCTAATATTGAGTCTTCTAAAGGCGCAAAATCTAGACGTGCCCATGGACAATTGGGCCGTAAATAATCATGCAGTGGGGCGCTGGTTTGACATGCCGATCTAAGGGTGTCCCATAATAGATAGAAAATACAGATTTTGAATTAGAAAGCTTACATTTTGTATTGATTCATAGATTATACAGATTGGGGTTATGTATGGAATGGCACATCGGATTTTGTTGGCAAGCACGTACTCTTTTATTGAAATTTTCTATGACCGTTTCGCATAAATGACACTGAATTTCATTAACACACATCCCAATTTTTCTCTTTTAAGGTGTTGGTGGTCGCGGGCTATTCCGCAGAGACCTTTGAATGAAATTGGCATCACTGTACTATTAAACGGCGCAAAATTCAAATTTTGCTTGCCCTTTATTTGACATACGTTTACAAAATCGACGGAGCCACTTCTGCAGTTGGAAACAGCTCACACGTATTAACATGCACGTCGTATAAAAAACGCTGTCAGATGAAATCAAGTGGCAAAGGAGGTAGAAGCTGGATGTCTCCTTGCTCGCTTATTTCTGTCTCTGATATTCCTCAGATAGTGCTTCAGTTCTTTCTTCCCAGGATTGTAGCTAGTTGTAGATGATTTCTGGCAACTAGTGTCTAGTAGGCCAATTTAGGGGAGTCGATTTGTGTTTTGTGAGATTTATCGGTTAACTTTGCGGTTGGATTTGGGCCTACATCTGTAAAAGACAGTTCTGATGATAGAATCGATGCCGAACGACCATTGACAATGCCTTGAGTTTGGAAGCGTCAGTCCGAGATACGGATTTTGAACAAAAAATCATCTTTTCGGCCGAGACCCATTTTTGGAGCAGAGCAGCTATGTCCAGAAGCAAAATTGGCGTTATTGGATCGAACACAATCCACCAAGCATCAATACTTCCACAAAGATTGACTATTTGCTGCGGTTTATGGTAGGGCGGCATCACCGGACCTTATTTCTTTCGAAATGAGAAAGGAGACGCCTTTGTCGTCAGTGGTCTCAGGTATAGAGCGATGTTGATCGACTTCTGTGGCCTGTGGCCAGAGCTCGACAACATCGACATATCCTGTGGTTCCAGCAAACCATTTAAGAGACGCAACACTCGAAGTTGTGAAGGAGGTATTTGGCAAGCCGAACGGGCATGGGGAACACTTCAACGACAAGGGTCTAAGCAAACAAATTCTAAACTATTTCTTAGGAAATCATTAAATTTACGGCAGAGAAAAAGAATTCATGTTTCATTGGCGAAATAAACAAACATAGCCGAAACGTCGCAAACGAAGACTCATTCAAATTGACGGACTTTTCTCTTTTCCTATCAGTGCACCAATCTACGGATCATTAGCCTACCGGATCCGAAAGGTCATCTAAACTTGGACTTCTCTCCTTTCACCGGCCTACTCTAGTCAAGCTTCATCGTAGAATCCCCTAAAATCCTTCTTCCCCTCACGACCAGCCGCATTCTGAAAGCAACCATGCAACCAGGACAAGACAAAGCATTCTCATCGCACTGCCCAACCGAATGGTTTCTCTCACTTTGCACAGCGCACCTCATCAATAAGTTCGCACCTAGAAAATTCACAATAATTTTACCTCCTCCAGGAGACCACCCCTCTCTCAGAGAGACGGTAGAAAACGAGGCTTGTTTGCTTTCGAATCGAACACATATCGCGAACGAATGCAGATACCACACTCGAGAAACGAGATCACCGTTCAGGCATTAAAAGAAAATTATCACTCCACGGCCAAAGTGGTAGTTAGAAGGAGCGGTTCTCCACACATCAACGGATGCTGCACGGGGCGTTGCAGGAGTACTTCATTCGACAATAATTCCAGCGATTCAATGCGAACGCGAACAGTGCTGAGCCGAGCGGAAAGTTATGTGGCATGTGCTCAAATTGCTGCACAAGCTGCGCTGCAGTCCGCGCACACGGTGCACAGTGCACTTCAGTCAAAAAGCCCATCACTGGAAATAAGCACAAGTCTCATCTCGACGGAGTGGCGCGGCGCGGCGTACAGATGCCCCGATGAACAACGCGATGTGGCACTGCAGTGGAATGGCAGCAAAAGTCTGCAGAAGACTGGCAGAATGCTGCTTTATGCCTCTCGCATTGATAACCCATGATTATCAATAATTTTTGTGTTTTATTTCTGTTCCTTCAGCCTGCGGCCCCGTCCCCCGCACCGGCTGTCCTCGCACTGTCCGCCTGCTGTGCCCGTCCGTTTCGACTGTCGCCGTTCTCTTCCTGTCCATTTTCGGTTGGGTCTGGTCTGGGGAGCAGGAATCCCAGTGCCCTCGGGCGGGCACTCGTTTTTATGGCTCCGCATTGGGCATAATTAGGTGCACAAGTGCGGACTGCTGTGATTTGATTTTAGGTCGTAATAATGGACTTGTCGTTGCTTGTGCGGCTGACTGCTGCCTGCTGTTTGCTGCTTTTGTTACTGTTGCTGCTGCTGTGCTCCTGGACTTATTAAGACTCTATGGTGGAATTGCAAGGAAAAGTGGCCACTTCCGTTTGCAGTGGCTACTTGATGACTTTGTTTCTAAGATATTCTCCTGTTCTGCGGTGGTTGCTGTGGCATGCCTGGAAGCGTTTACCGCTAGCGGGCTGCTTAATTGTCGACATTGGCCGCGAGCTAGTAGATACACTCCGAGGTGGTTCCTTTTAAAGTGGCTGCAAGACTTTAATCTTCCTTTCGATTCTGTGATTGCTGCTTGCTTCGATGTCAGTTGGCTTCAACCGAGGGTTGCTGGCGAAATGGAATTCGTAAGCAGGTGAAGAGCTGAAGTGTACTCAGCGTGTAGTAACTTCTACAGTGCAGTTCCTAAGGCTGACATCATCTCGTTCTTCTTCTAGGAGCAGCACTTCACTCCGCAGTGGACGCAGTTGGGTCTAACTTGCAATTCGTACGAATGGAGTTGGAATTCGTACGAATGGATTTGGAATTCGTACGAATGTAGTTGGAATTCGCCCGCAACCACTCCCGGGTTGCGTGTTTTCTCACGATTCAAGGGGATTTACAATTTTCTGTCGACTCCGAAGGACTAGATGCCAAGGAACCGCACTTTTTATTTGGCGAAGAACGGTGTGCTGCACATGAAAACCGCTATCATCCACACGAACTTCTCTTCGCTCATTGGCTCTTCGCTCACAGAAGCTGCAGAGATAATGAAGAAAAATAAGCTGTCCAACAACTGCTCTGTGAATGACAAGCTCTAGACGAGTTCCAAGAAATAAGGCAGTTTCTGTAGACTCGTACTTCATTACACTTCTTTGTAGAGCTGGGTTGAACTGAGGACATCCCTCTATTAAGGGCACAATGAACCCAACCCGTCCGTCTTCCGAACATTGGCATTTGATAGCGGCCATATTGCTGAAGCTACATGTGTAAAATTGCCTGCCTTTTGGCTTGAATTCGATGATGAGCACGATGCACGAGCGATTCGAGGACATGGTCATCTCAGGCGGAGGTGTGCTATTACACCCCGTTGTGGGGTTTTCTGTAGCCGCATGTCTATGTTAATAAGCCACAGCGGCCCTCAAAGCCAGCCCATGGGGTAACCCATGTCAGCGGTCAAATTCATCCTGATTTATGTGCTAGAGTCATGGAAAATTAGACATTTTATCTGAATAATGTTATATTCCATATATAATGGCATCGATAGGCCTTTCAAACGAAAATGTCGATGATATCTAACACATATTGTTTTGTTTTAAATTTGTAGATAGGAAGTGCTTACTGAAGGACTCTACACCTACTTTTCTAACCTGTAAAGCTCTGCCTGGCTACTCGAAGAATTGTATCCAAATGTTAACTCCAGCCCACCGGGACCCATAACATCGGTAGATGGTACCTAGATCAACTGCAAAAAAGTCTCCAGTCGCTGTACCGTGTGACTTAAGACCAAGAGAGACTTTGATCATTAGACACCAGCTCTACAAGCAAACCATTGATTGTTTCGCGGATGAATTGTTGTCGTTTCTGGCTGGCATTGACGACTTCGGGAGCGCAGGTTTCAACCAGCGAATCCAATGTATAAGCTGGGTAGGCCATGCAGAAAGCATGAACCGAAATTGATTGCAACTCGAAGTGCCCGCAAGTCGAACAACACAGCAGAAGGCACCCGCCTTTGAATTGGTGCATGCGTGTGAAGAGTAACCTCAACCAACTTTGTGTGAAAAGTGGAGATGCCTACCTATGCTAGACTTGTTGGTCTGGGTCAAGGACATCCACGCTGTGTAGCGGCACGAATGAGTAGACGCCAAACAGTACTATCTTCTGGTTCTCCAAAAGAGACTGTGCCTTTTCTCCACTCTAAATCCAGATGTTATATCCGTTGCGAACAAAATTGTGCAGTGAACTTGTTACAAATTGCAGCAAACTGCCAACATACCCAGGCATAGCTCCGTCGTAAGTCTACAAAGCATATCGACAACAAATCAACTGTCTCTAGGAACAATTGTCACTATAGCCAGTGCTGCCATTTAAAAAATGCTCACAAATCTACGGATTTTTTTCTAATCTTTCAACTAAAATTCATTCAAGTGGAGAGATAAAGACTAACGAGTGTCAATTCAAATCAGCCAACAACCGCCAGCAACAAGTCAATTTCCTAATTTCACCGCCGAGGCAGGCATTGAATTAATTGATCGCTGGCCTTAATTCCAAGCGACACTTGAACGCCAGTCAGACTTAGCCTGCCGATGAAATATCTCGAAAATATCATAAAAATGCGCGCGCGGAGTCTTTTAAATCACACCTCAGAAGCTGCCCCTGAAGTGGAATCGTTTGAAGACAAGAACGCTGCGTGGTAACAAGTTCCTCTTCTCTTGCTCATTAGTCACCGATTCATCGGCCAAGACAGGTTTTCAATGCCAAATGCACCTTCCAAAGGCCGATCTTAACAAATGTCCTAGATAATTGCATTCAAAAAAATACTGATCAGACTCATATCAATTAAAAAATTCCACTACCTTCGCATTGAATTCGGTGCGCTGAATCGACTGCAAGACCAATCAAGTAGCAACAAATTTGCTCAGAGCTTTATCGAGCGTCGTTCGAATCCAGATTAAGATCATTAGCAATCGACAATCGACGTCCACCTGCTTCTGGAAGCCCATGAAAATCCACTTTCCAGCTCCCATCCCAGCATCACTCAGCTGAAATATAGAATAAAGGATTAGGCGACATTTGACAGATATTCCAACTCGATCTGTGCGCCGGCCGAGTGTGCCGCCATACATGAGCGGCGGAGAGCAACTTTGTTAAGAAGCACTTCCAATCAACCGCATCCCTCGGCGGTCCAGTTTAACTCGCGTAATTAGGTCTTAGTGTGATTACTGCGCGCAAATAAACTCTCTACTTTATTTCCGCATAAATGTCATCAGTGTCCTGCAGATTCACTTTGCCACGTACCACACGCCTCGGCCGTCCGTTCGGACCCATCCTCGTCGCCAGCCGGATACTGCACCATGCTATGCAGTCGACGATTATTGGTTCGCCGCGGCGGGGCTTGTCTTTCCCTCATAACCATCCGATGATGGTATTAGCGTGTTTGATAACAGCCGCCGAAAGCCGAAAGACCAGGACCAGGACCAGGCCCGACTAGTCGCATCACGCACGCATGAGCGCATTGATTTTCGCCACAAATTGACCGTCCCGATGATGGCCACCACCGCCACGGCCGCCGATTGTCGCCAAGCTCGCAGCCCGCTGTGTGCCGCCGCCGTCGTCGCCGCCTGTCGCATACCTCAAAATTGGTTATTTGAGGCATAATGTCTGTCGTTTGTTATCGTAAATGTTAACAGCTTCATACGGCTTTATTAAAGTGAGAAATGAAATATCGGGTTTATGGCTGAAATCACTTAATTCCTGGTCGCCGCGCTGAGATTTCGCATAAAGTCTGCAAAAATATGTGCTCCGTGCCGAAGTGTGTGCGACGGGACGCACACTCTGCCTGGAATAGTTCCATCAATTAATAACAGCACGTATTGAGGGGGATCGAGAGGCGACGTGGGGTCATTTATCAGACGCAGTGATACGCACTGGATAGCCTAATTGCGGATGGAGCTGTCACGGCTCGGGGCGGTGGAGGCGCGTGCGTGCGCCTGGGTGTTGGCCTGATCGATAGAGTCGTCCGTGTTTACAATGTATCCTGACGGGTGTACGTGATTATCTGAGCTGAGTTCTTATTAATCAGGAATCTATCGGCGGTTATCCATTTGGAGTTGGCTGCACAACGAGTTCACTCCTCAGTAGTTAGGGATGGTTGATGGGAGTGAAAAATGGACAAGAGCGAATCTCTTACAAGCGTCTAATGACTGCGATTTATTCTCAGGCCTTCAGCTGTGGCTGCGTTGGGAACCGTCTGAGGGATGTGACCGGCTCCGTGGAGTACAAAGTTGCGCGCAGCGAGTGAAGATCTGTCAAAACGAAAATTGCTCAAAATTCCATTGCGATCTAAGAGTGGAGACGTTGACTTTGACTTTAATTGACTCCGAGGGAAGGCCTTCTGGAGATGACCAGATATGGCAAAATGGCAAGACCACATGATGTCCCGGCAAGAGAATCGATATTTGAAGGGGATCGCTGAACAAGACGAAACTGACTTCCCACTAATGCACGATATTGAAGCGATCGCGGTGCATGATCGAGCCTTTTGTGAATGATGACTATATGGGTTCGTGGGGCGTAGCTTCTACAGTGACCACTCGCAGAGGACTTACAGTTTTGTGTGGACTCTAGTTTTAGGCAGTACTACTAGTACTCTCGGAGCATTGCAGAGCCGTACGGTACGTGCCCGGAAATAAACTCAGATATTCAGCGCAGTAGACGCAAATACCCAGCACATCGCGGGTTTTTTTTAATGTTTGAGCCTCTCAACAGACCAGATACCATTAAAGAAGCTTCTGATGGGTATTAGATCGTTCATTTTGTATGACATATGTAAGAGAAATCCAGTGTCACGGAATCCGTGATATTCGTCGATAGCATTTAACTCTGTTAAAGACCTTTTCTCCGCAACTACACTGGAGACACCTGCTGGCTTTGATGCAGAATAAAATATTCAGTGAGTCTCTGAGCCGTGTTGGACAAAATCACATGCAAGTCGCATGTGCTAAATCGTCTTCTGGGGGCTAAGGGCTTCAATCACGCTGTGCGCCATCCCCATTGTTCTGTGTCAGACATCTTTCGGAAGGGCGAAGACCTACCCTACCCAAGTTTTGCTAATGGCATTGCAGAATATGGAGACATACTTTGGCGCCACAGCGCGCCGCCCTTTTGTAATGTCTGACAATTCCTCGGATACTTCCATTTTGGTACGGGGGTGTATGTTAATTTTTAATTCGGTATAAAAGTATGTTGGCATGTTTATAGGCATATGATCTTCAGACCACGGCAGCGGCTACTAAAAATAAGATTGGCACTACACTGCAGCCTTGTGTCATTCCACTTCGGATTTCGTTTAACTCTGGAAACCAATCTGCATGCAATAGACAATTGAATCCATCGTCTGGCGGCCTTGACATTGGTGATCAGTGAGTTTACCTCCTCTAGATGGCGGTCCACATGAAGTTTCTGTCCAAACAATTGACTGAAAATAAGGTGAAACGGTGAGATACAGTGTGCAGTGCTACTGTCTAGGATCTACATCGTCCTCAGAAGTCTTCAGTTATATACATTTGAAGACTCTCAACTTCCCTGCAGCATCTTGAGCGGGGAAGACCTCCACTGCGTTGTCTGACTGGGTCTGCTAGGTAACGCTGTTGATGAGGACGAACTGTTACGATCTACAACTGACACCAGCTTCCGGATTTCGCCGCACAACCGGATTATTTAAATGATTGCTGTGAGTAAAGTTCAAATGAATACGTTCAGGAATCTAATGTATCATACCGTTCTTCCACTCATCAGCTGATAGCTGACAGGTGCCCAGGCTCAGCCCAAATTGATGACTCAGCAGGATCATCGGCATGTCATAAGGCCTGCTTTTTGCTTTAGTGGCAGGATTTATCTCATCTACCTACCTACAGTCAGTCAAAACAGTAAAGTTGTCCGCCTTCTCAAGAAAAACTAAATTCAGGCGTGACTCCAAGAGGAAAAATATGCCGCGCGCTTCCGATAGTCCAATTTTCCATGATTCTGGCGCATAAATCAGTCTGAATTTGGCCGATGGCATGGGTTATGTTGGTTTTGAAGGCCGCTGTGGTTTGTTGCTTATTCGCATAGATCTGCTACTTCCACAAGGAAAAGTCAGACAACCTCGGTGTCGGATCACAACACCCTTCTGAGATGACCATGGAGCGAGCTGTGTGGCAAGTGGCGGCGTCCTGTTAAGATCACATGTCATTGCTGTCTACTGTCCACATCATCCAGTTCGGGCCAAAATAAGTTGGTAATCATCGACCTATAGCGATTACCGTTGACGATGATGGCCTGGCCAGCGTCGTTCTCCCGCCAGCCCAAAAATCCACACCGAACAGTGACTTTTTTGAGATGCATTGGACGCTCTTGGATCTCATGTGGAGATTGGTATCGTCCCAAATTCCACAATTTTATTTGTTGCCGTATTTCATCCAAATGGGCCTAATTTTATGGCGACCGTAAAATGAGCTTAAAAATGGCGCTGAAAGTTGCTCGATCAGAACACCCATTTTGATTAAACAATTTTATCATTTGCACTTGTTGTTGAACGCTTTGACAGTCCATGGTGATTTGGTAGCCAATTTGACAGATGTAGCTTCAAAAATATGGCCGCTATCAACTGTCAAAGTTCGGAAGTCCTTATTGGATGACCCTTTACAATAACATAGCCCAACAGCTATTGGCACAGCGGGTCCAACACCGGAGCTAATTTTACGCAACTGGATACCATCTTTTTTTTTAAGAACATTACTAATTAATGTATGAAACCGCATTTTCTTCAGAACTGTATACGGGTAGTGTGTACTTACTTTTGAGATTGACTGTATGTACGTATAATGGAAGTATTTCCAATACAAGCAATCCTTACACCAGACTGCTGTGCCTGATTTGGTTGACCTTCAGAACCGTAGCAAAGTCCTTGCATCATAGAAACCGTTAAGCCTTGCACTCCCTGACTGATGGTTAGCTCTTGTGTGGTTCTGCAGACCATGCTGTTGTAGTAAGAATTTTATTTGCACCTTGCTTCTACGATCAATGCGTTCATGTTGAAGGCAGTCTAAGGCTTTTCTGATGAATTCAACAGAATGTAACCATGTAGTTGCTATCAACACGTGGCGCATCACTGGAATCAGTCAAAGTGTACCGTGGTGAGCTGGCATCTTTAGGAGGCTATTTTAATGGAAGCCAACCATAGGCCCCTGGACAACAGAATGCGCTCGTCAATGAAAAACGTAACGAACTGGCCAGGCAATGATCATCCCTCCAACAATAAGACGACTGTGGTTAGCAGGAATGTCCTGGCATTTCTTCCAGGGGACAAGGGCTTATGAACTAGCTGCCCAAGCTGTGCAACACCTCAAGGCAGGCTGTCAAATTGAACAAAAGACAGTAGCAAAGATCTCGGGGATCACGGTACTAGACTACAGACCCACACAATTCATGCTATCGCAAGCTGTCACAGCCTAGGAAGACGGAGGACGCTGAACCATTCGCTAAAATCAGATATCAAACGTAAGTTGATCCTAAAAAAACACCAAAGCCTTTCACACAATCACATCTAGCGCCATCGTTGCCCACTTCTCCAAGCCCCCAGCAGTCCAAACAATTAATTCATCGAAGCAACAGCACTAACATAAAACCGGACTTTGCCTTCTGATGGAATGTCCAATCAGTTGTTCTCACGGAGGACACCCGTCTTCGAGCATCGTCCACAACACAAGGTTTCCAAATGAGAGATCAAAGCGGGGTGATTGGACAAAACAAAGAAGAACCTGCTCGTTCAATCATTTCTATGATTTACTCCCCAAGCAGGCTGCGGTGCTCTCCCGAAATATCCTTCAGAAGTAATTACCACTCACAGAGCAAGGAACAATTTCAATAACTGCATGACGTCGATCGCAATTATCTACTTCCCGTTCCGATTGCCGGTCGATGCCTGCAGATGGGGACGATGCGCGGGAAGCGACACTCAATCGCACGATCACCTGCTCTCTTCATGAACACAAAACGAAGACGGGACAGCACGCAATCGACGGCACAGGTGATTCGAGATTCGATTGAAGGCTCGCCATCATCATCATGTAAGAATTACGCAGGACGCTACACTCTCGCCTTGATTGACCGTCATAAGGTGCAACAATAAAAGGATATCCCTCGACCGGCAGCCGCATATTGTATCCTTATCTCAGCCGGAGACGCAGCCGAACACAAAGGAGAACATAATCAACCAGCAGGTGATCCTGCCCCCACTCGAGAGGACCGTAATCATGCGGCATCATCAACACGATTCCCAGCACGTGATGAATCCGGCCAGCAGACAGGTCCCAGAGGTCACCCGGGACAGTTTTACCATGAAAACACCGAAAAATAGTTGCATCACCCCGGCGATGCAGGACCCTGCTGCACCTGCTGTCGCCGCATCACATGCTCCTAGAACAGCGCAATTTGTTCCTGCAGCAGGCGTCGTCGCATTCGAATTCTCCTCCACGGTCGCCGAGATCGCTCCAGCATGGCGCGGCACCACTGCGATGTGAAGTATCCGCTGTATGTCGCGGTCGTCGTGCCACCGTGCCGCAGCCCCGGGAAAATGTATTCTAAATTAAGGTCTTGTAATATGCAAATCATTTGATAATCGAGTGACTTTTGGCCGGTGTTGGCTGCGCGTCTGATTGAGACGTTGCTCCATGAGATTCCGAGTGCGGAGCACCTCTGGCCAGATTGTTTCATTTCCGACATGGGTCCCGTGCAGCACCGGCCGGCAGGCTGTGCCGATATCACAAAAGCTGGCCACAATTGGACAAGACACTGGCTAGACGGTGCACTCTGCGCTACTCTGCGATACTCTGCGGCACTTTTGCGTTGCTCCAGTGCTCCGTGCATATCTATTGGTCCAAGAAGTCAGGCGTGAAAGGCACTCATGCCGACCATGCCGTCGCTGGATGTCTGCGCAGCCGGGCGCTGGTGGTCGGTTGCGTTTCACGTTCGTGATCGTTTGGCTGGAATTATGCTTCCAGTGGCGTGACAGTTTTATTTGCGAACGCCTTGCCTGTCCAAAGTATGTTAAGGGAGGCAGCCGATATCGCATTCGAAAGGTCGTGTGAATATTTAAAGAGCCGTGCGCTTGCCCGCTTGTTCGGTGTCACAGGGAACTGAAAGCGATTTTAATTAACAGTTACATTGCTAATTGGCCAGTTTGTGAATTGCCGTGAATTGCTTTGAGTTGCAGGGAGTGAAAAGCGTTTTGACGGCTGTTTAGTCGCGAGACGGATCTCGAGCGGGGACCAACTTCACACCTGGGCCATGCGGTGGTCGAACGGGGCACTTATGGCCGCGCGGATGTGACGGTGTACTCTGTCAGCGGCAATGGACGTTTTGAAGTATTTATGGGCAATTAAAATGGAAATTCATTTGTTGAGTGGCTAACTCGAGACAATATTGCACGCAGTTTTAATGCTGAGCCATCGACGGGCGCACCAGTCTGCGGACATTTGTCGATGTCGATTCGGTTAAACTCCGACTCGGGTGCAGTGTGATTGAAAACGTTCAGACACGGGAGCGCGTTTTGTCCTTTCCGTTGGACAGTTGCTAGGCCATTCACTTTAAGGCTTGCGAAAGTCTGGCGGGAACGAGCGTATGTGTGGGGTGGTGTGAGTCAGAAATGTCGCTTGCATTTCAGCTGTTTGATTTCCACGGAGACTTGAGGCCTAAATGCAAGGCATTTTCATCAATGTTTCTCCCGTGTTTCGAGCAGACTGTGTGGGGTTGGTTCGGAGTTTAGATTTGCGCACTAGTGAAGCAGCATTGAGCACAAAGAATATGCCACGAACGAAATCAGTCTGCTTGCAATTTTCCTCGATCTGGGGATTACCCGAAAGTATGCGCAGCTGGCTATGATAACAAGCCTCATATGTACGTACACCACAGAATCGGCCTCTCCACAAGGTCTTGTTTGACAAATTCGAGCAAATTTCGTCCTCTATCACGCCCAGGAAAGAACAAGATTTTGAAAAAAATACGCGCCGTTTGTAATAATGTGTAAATGCGAATAAGATCCGCCTTATTTCTTAGTTCATTGGCGGCACAGATCCACACCAAAAGGAAGCATCGTAGCTGAAACAGAAGCCATACCGATGAGACATCTTGGCCTAGCTCAAGACTAATGGTCAAGTGGCAATAATCGACGGCCAACAGTGAATCAGAACGAGGCGTCGCCAAGGATATTTTTAAAGCCACCACTGGATCAATGACTCCGTCTAGATATTAATCCTCTTTATCCCCTTGATCCATCCTCCCCTTAGCTGCAAGGGCGATGACAATCAGGAGACTATACAACACATTCACAATGGGCCCTTGGAAGTATGATGGTCAGCCTCTTCAATTCGTACTCTGGCCTCGCTACTCGTAGTAAAATTCATCTCGGTGCGACAATTTGGAGCTAGCTGAACAACATCAGTTTAATCCAGCTAATCATAATCATAATCGCAACCACTTCCTGCTTTTTTGAGTAAGATCTAGACCTCGAAGCATTAAATATAAGCACACGGTCCACAGGGAGAGTCTAGCTGCGATATCAGAATATTTCAGAAATATTATCAGAATAATGGATGGCGTCTCGCTAATAACGCGTGTAACGTTGTCATCCAAAACTGCAATCGACTCTGGCTTGCCGAAATACACAAGGGATTTCACGTGTCCACATAGAAATAGTCAACTGGCTTGAAATGGCACGATCTAGTGCAATTGCACGATTAGATTAGAGATTCCTCACAGAACACAGAACTCATTTCGCAATTGGTCCATCGGGCTGTGCGACATAAGCGTCGTCTTGCTAAAATCACTTGTCGACCAGGTAGCAAGTTTGAAATCTTTTAACAATAGCGGCCACCGTTGAATAATATCGGATGATCTTAAACTTAATACCCATCGTCCCGTCCCGAAGTGGAAAAAAAAGTACCCAAAGTCACATATTTTTCTCGGTTGATGACATGATATATGATACCTATATATGAGAACCTAGAAAGCCAAAATTTTGTTGACTTTTGATGATCCGTTTCGTTGTACCGTTAGCTGAAAGTTGGGACTTTGAAATTTACAAAAATTGACGCAGTTTTTAAGCAAATTTGATGTTGCATAATTCTGAAAATTAGGTACTTTGGAACATAGTGTTTGATTTGTTTTAAAGGACATACATTTGGCCTTCAGACTGCATCAATATTTTTTTTCATTTTGCTTCCCAATTTTCTAGACCAGGCTTTTAATTAAGGCGACCTTTTGAGTGGGGTATTTCAGTGTTTGATAGGCTGTAACAAAAGTTCTTTAAGATTCTATGGTGGGAGACTAAATTTTTCTGAAAGCCAAAAGTATTCTCTATCGTCGGTGTAAACAATTATAACCGGGTTGGGCCCAAATACGCTGAACGAGGCGTTTAAGTGGAGCAATGTTGTTCATTTGGCTGCATTTTTAAACGATTTCTCTTGCAATGCATGTGTTGTACAAATGCAATGTGAGACGCCGAGGAAGGTTTTGTTATTGTGAATAAGAATACCTTAAGACATGAAATTGTTATCAAAAGGAAAGCAATTGCTTTGCTGATATCATCTCATCCCTGGATTGCGTATTTAATGACTGGACCGAAAACAAAAGATTGGCTTCCACTTAGCAGTGAAGCCTTATATTTACTAAATTGTTTAGTTTTTTTTATTTTTGAAAAAAAAATTATGTTTACAATTCTTGTAAAATTGATTGTATTTATATAAGTAGTGATTGCAACCGTATTTTAAGCCCCAATCATTGACAGTAATTAATATATAATAATGCATAGAATAATAATGCATTTAAACCAAAAAAGTGAGTTTTTTTATTGTTTAAACTTAAGATTACTCCTTTAATCCTATAGCTACATCCACCATTTTTGGATCACGGTAAGATTTAGTGGCACTTGTATTAATTTCTTAAGATCAAACAATTTCATTAAGATCGATCTACGGGTTCAGTTATTTCATTTTTTGCATTTATTTCCACCTCTCCCATACAACGGGACCACTGTGCGGCGTTCGAGCGGTCGGGCTTTGATATTTTTAGTAGGATACAGGTAAGTCCAGGCCTGGACGTATTAGATTTGTAGACAAAAGGGCATCATCTTTTAAATGGGTGGCCTGTGGCGTTGTGGGTATGTGCGTCGACTTCTACGCACTTGGACCTTCCTGTCTAGGTTCGATTCCTGGTACGACAAGAAATACTTTTCACGGCCCCACCTCTTTTGAGTCACTGACAATGCTCAAAGAGTATAACTGTCTAGAAAAAGTTTCTCAAACTTGGCCGCTCGGAGTCGGCATAAAACTGTAGGTCCCTTCCACTCGTGATAGAACAATAGCACGCACAACACGAGTGGTTGCTGAGAAACTAAGCCCTGGCCCTCTACGGGCTGTAGCGCCACCCATGTTATTATTATTATCTTCAAAATTAAATCAATCCAACTGTGAGGTTATGCAGATGACAACGACAATATCGCGCCGTAATGGAAGCTGTCTCGGCGATTGAACTGGACAAAATGAATTATATGCTGTCGAGCAAGAGTCTGCTTTGAGGCAGTGAAAGAGTTTGTCAACCTCGGGGTAAACGTCGTAGAATCGTCCTTGGCAACCGCTGCTACTTCGGATTGTCAACACAATTGGGCTCAAGACTCCTGACTCGATGGACCAAAATCATGCTCCACAAAACACTTATTTGGCAGTCCTGCTATATGTAGCCGAAAGCGGACCGACGAACAAAACAACAGACCTGATGCTTCCAACGCCTATCTGCGTGGAATGTGAATGAAGAAGAAGACGCAACCGCGAACTCTACGAGCTGCACCAAGATGTGGATGTTGCACATGATGTTGAAAACAGCGCTGAATCGGCCACCAATGCTTCAGCAGAGAGGGTCTTCGAATCCAAGCCTCCTGGTTCGGGAATGCGATGAAGACCGACCATCCGGCAAGTTCGACCAAAACTGACTAAGACAGCTTGGTCTTGATAACTGGAAGCAGTGTGCCTAGTAGTCGGTGTCCATGGAAGTTGCTCAGTTTCAGTCCATCGCAGCAGGTTTCCCTTCCAAACAGCAACTGCTTGCCCCCCCAATATGACTGCTCCGCCAGCCACTGTTCACAGCAGGAGCTTCTCAAAATACTCCACCGCGTCAGCTGCCGCAGATAAATCTCATGCAATTTCAGAATATCATAGCCAACGAGACGGCAGCAGACGGTTGGCGCTAATGACCATGATGACTCTATAAACTCCTAGTACTCGCTATCAAACATCATCTTGCCGCCCGTGCACACCGCACTGCAACAAGCTATCCGACACCGACGCGGCTCCCATGAGCTGTTACCGTTTCCATCCATGGCTCCTGTCCAAGACACTGGCTTCTCCTTTCTCTGTTGCTTCCCTCTAATCTCGCCACGATACCACTTAATCAACAAACTACAACGTCAGGGTTTTCCCGATGTGCGCTCCAATCCCCGTTGCAGTCGGCAGCGGCCTGCCTCATCCAAATCCAATTAAAAGTTGCTGCAGATACAGAGTTCAAGCCACCAACCCGACTGACAGTGCCAATCGAACGACAATAGAGATGCATCTGCGGTAATTATTGTATTCTCTGTGTGACCGCTCTGGCTGCAGTCTTGTCTAGTTGTTTGCTTTTTCGGGGGAGCGCTGGATCCATCGGGTAATTGATTTGCTGGCGCCAAATGGAAATCACCTTCCGTTGGGTTGCATGTCGTCGTCGACGTCGACGTCGTCTCAGCCCCAGCCGCAGCGCCAGAACCGAACCATATGAGTGCGGCGGCGAACAAATATGGGATGTGGCTGGCTCAGAGCACGGCATAACGACACGTCCGACGTCAGCATGACATTAGGAGAAGGGTATCCGTACGTCTATGGCATGCAATGTGCCGCTAGCGCTGAACGAGATCTGCTCCATGATAATTGTTTCGGTAGAACATACCACGTGCACACTGCACACCACTCCCCGGCTGGTATTTCTGTTGGAAATATCTATCATTGGGCTAATAGCCACCTTAAAGACAGAACTATGCCGCCGGGTGTGTATTGGTCTGGCTGCGGCTCCCTCTGCCGCTCCGTGCGTTACAGTCTTCGAAAGCGAAGAAGTTTCGGCAGATAATTGGTGGTTGGGCTGCCGCTGCCCATATCGTCTTATAATTTTTTCCCGGATATCATTGCTGCGGATTATGTGCACGCAACCAGACGGAGATCGCCGCTGGCTGGGCAGCAACGACTCGCCGCTGTGCGACTCCTGCCAACGAGACGTGGCTTTGTTTCTACATGTGGAATGCGTAATAATGGGCCAATTCCGGTCCGCAGACAGCGTCTTCTGGTTCGGTTTTGAAGAATTTTGAAATGTTTCTCTAGAAAATGCAAATTCTCTTTTTTATTTTTCTTGAAATATGAGAGTCGGTCGTAGCTGTCGGGGGCAAGATTTATGCGTTTTCGCTTTTTTGGGTCGACGGTCTGTGATGCCTCGTTTATGGCAAGTCTTCGACGGGACTAGCTATTTTTTTTGTTGAATCCGGCTCAGCAGGATGGAGAGGGTGCAGGACGTGAATATGAGGTTAGACTTATGTTAAGTTCAGCAAGCGTTTTAATCAAGCCAACTAGAGTGTCAATGGTCTAATGGGGGGAGTTAGTTTGACGATATCTAGGAGTGCGGTGGAGGCTAACTACAGAATTGGGAAAGCTGCATATTCTCTAAGGCCCACCACACGAAGTGCAATATAACATAGACTCAGAGTGTCCGAAAAATGGGGTTGATGGACGAGTCAAAGGACAGGAACTGTCCTTTGTGGGCTCGCCAATACAACTGCTCTCGGTGGTCAGAGGATAACAACTCAAGCAACATCTGGCACGCTCTACCGTAGTATTGCCGGTAGAACCTTGATAGCCACATATTTCACCACCAATTTCAGCGGCTCCTGTCGACCTTGGAAATTCCTATACTTTTCGATACTGTTGGCCACAACATCATCCAAAATTTTGAGTAACTTTGTCGAGAATATTGGCATCTCGCTACTAACACGTGTAAGGCTATCTTCCAAGACTACAAATGAAGCATAGAAAAGTAGTTTGATGTATCCCCCATATTGTCCAATCGAGAGATGAATTACTCACCTTTTCTTCCGATAAAAGAAGGTACCTTCTCTTAGCCTTTTCAATGCCGACTTATCGAAAATTAGACGCTGTAGCAGTTCGTTCGGCTTCAGTGTAAGCTGATCGCTGCGAAAGTCTTCGACGCAATCCAGTAACACATACCCATTGATGCGAACGGGGGAACGAATTGACAAATCACAACCTCTACTAACACGGGCGGAAAGAGCAACAACATCTTCATCTGAACGCACTGTACGCAGTCATCAAAGTCTTCTGATTTGTCTGTCGTCCACTGCTTCAACTTTCTGGACAAACATTACCTCTTTGCTGTCTTCTTTCACATGAGCTGGCGAATTGTCAATTTAAAAGGACTTCTAGTCGACATATCCCTGATCCCGGCTTAGATGATGATTCCCAGCAATAAGGGTGATCATTGCGAGGCTTGTTCATTTATCGCGAGCATTGTATCTGGACATGTTGAATCATTGGCAAAAGAAAAGAAAATTATGTTTTCCCACCGCTGCCCCCAGCTCGGCGGGTAATTACATGCCAACCACTAAACAATTGCTATTTTCAAACGACTGCACCCCGACAACCGTCGAAATTGAAGAAGTTCCCATCATTTGCATGCAGAACATCCCCTCCCCTCGTAGATAAACGTAAACCGATGCGCAATCTCCCGCATACAACAACCACACCGCAAAGGATGAGCTCCGTCCCCCCATGTCCAGTGCTCATCCACCATGAAAACACGACAAGACGTAGTTCCTTCCGAGAAATCACCCCAAAACTCAGTCGTCCACGCCAACCAGACGAGACTGTCTAAATAATCGTTTACATAATTACACCTGTCACTGTTGTCATGGGAGACGGCGCACACCGAGGGGGGGATGCGCCGTCTACCGAGTACCGACGCCACTGCCATTCTTCGCCGCAGTGAAGTCGAGAAGTGAGCACGTCATTGATAAGAGAAAAAGGAATCAATTATCCCGCCAATACAAATACAAGCATTAGAAGCCAATCATCACTCGGCCCGATGGGAACATTCCTCTCGTCGTGTTGGACAGCCTCCGCTTGGCAGGTCCCAATCATCCGCCGCGCTTGGTAGCAGCGCTCCAGCGGCGGCACATTGAATTGAATTGCCCACACGAAGGTGGTGAGAATGTTCAACATAAGAGCCAACAAATTTAGCCGCGATCCCGCACTCCGCCGCCTCTTTCGGTTTGGGGCGCGAGCAGGCGGCGCGGCAATGCTGGCATCTTCGGTATTTCCACGTCCAGCGATCGATGCGGCTCCTTTTGCGTTCGGACGATCGCAAAGCATATTTCACTAATAGCCGAGGAACAGCTATGGTTGGCGGAAATTTCGTGCGTATCTGCGCGCACACAAATCGTTATCGGTGTGCGGATGATGCTACTGGTGACTTCTGGACTACTCGCGTCCTCTCAGATTCTGACGCACACTCGTGCACCGTATGCAATCATTATTAGTGAGACTTTCGCCGGGGAATGCCACGGAAGTTGATGACTATGCTTCCCGAGATCGGCAATCGGAGACGACATCATCGCGCACTCTCTGGCCGACCCGGCGGCGGCGGCGGCGACTGGACAGATGAGCCATACTCCTGCTCGGTGTGCGACTGACTGGTGGTGGTACTGCTGTGATGGTGGTTAAATGGGCTCAGTGTGTTATTCGCAATCGCGTTAAGAATTTATTTCCATTCGACGGAGATGGTTAGATTGGCGAATATTCGGATGTCGGCGTGTCCGTTTGAAGTTGGATGCGAACGCGCGATCCGACCTTAAGCCAGCCAGTGGATGCGCACTCGCTGATTGAGAGAGTGCGGAGTGGTGACTGTTGTCTGCGCCGAAGGGATGAGCCTGTGGCAATGCGAAATATGGCAGATGGTCGGATGGATGCAAGGCGCTGGGTTCCCACGGCGTTAGAGTGTCACTCTGGTGGTCGATATTTGAGCAGATAAACGGCGGATAGTCAATCAAGTCATCCGAGGAGTGTCACTGGAGTGGGGATGCTTTTAAGAGAATTGTTAAGATGCCGCATGTGAGCTTGACTTTCTGTGCTTAAAACTCGGGGAGGGGTGAGGAATGAATCCGCTTTTTTAACAAAAGTTCGAGACTGGGGTATGATTAGTGATTGAAGCTGATTACTTCTTGGGGAAGACTTGCTGCGATAAGGGAATAACTTACCCACTTCTCATGCAAGCGACCCACAAAGGGTCTGAGCCGAAACTAAGGTCGCCTTCCATCCTCGAAGTAACATCCAGGCTGTACTCTGCTGGTACTACGCGGTGTTCTTGATTCGCTTTCTGGTTAACGTGATCTCCTGCTTATATCACGAAATCTTTTACTCCTAGGACCAAATTGCTATGCTGGACCAGACGCCTTAAGTAGGAATCTCATCATCATCATCGTCTTCTGACCCGCATCATCCACTACAGGTGCACGCACGAGAGAGCGCCGGACCACTCGATCCTCCGCCATAGACTCTAACTCATCAGGCGTTATGCCCAAGTGCAACCAGGCGAGTTTTTGGACTTGGTTCAACCACCTCGTTCTGGGTCTGCCAAAAGGTCGCCTACCTGATGGTATCGCATTCAAGGCACACCTCGGCAGTCGTGATGATGAGGACATTCGTGCCACGTGATCAAACCATCGAAGCATAGTCCTTTCCGTTCGAAGAAGCAGCTGCTCGACATTGAGTTCCTCGCGTATTGCCATGTTTCTCACCCTATACCGTCTAGTAACTCCCACAAAAGCACGAAGAAATCTCATCTCGGCAGCTTGTACTCGCGATCTTATTTTACGGTCATTACCCAAATTTCATGACCGTAGAGAGAGTTGAAACAAATACTGAATTGAAAACCGCTATCTTGACTTTGACTCCAAACTCTTCCAAGCTATTCCAAAATTTAACCAGCCTGGCCAATCCTACAGGAAATCTCAGCATTACTACTCCCATCACTCGTGAAAGAGACCCCGAGACACTTTAACTTTTCCACTTGCTTCAATGGGACGCCACTGACATGCTGAGTATATTGAGCAGGCGTTCCTTTTTATCCATGTTAGCATCAGAACATACGGCCACAAGCCTATCGAGCGCTCGCTCAAGTTCCGTCTGTGAGGAAGTAAGGATAATCAAGTCATTTACAAGAAGAAGATGACATACCCTCAACCTTGGCCAATGTCAGACATTCCCCTCCTCGGCTGCGCTGCAACATCCAGTCCATATATATATAATGAAAAGGAGAGGTGACAAGACGTACCTTTGGCAACTTTGCCCTGTTTGAGCGGACCCTACCGCCTGACAGCTACACTTTCGGGGTAGTAAAGGAGTTTGTCTACCTCGGGGCAAACGTGAACTCCACAAACGACATCACAGTGGAGGTCCGTCGTAGAATCGCCCTTGGCAACCGGTGCTACTTCGGTTTGTCAAAACAACTAGGCTCAAAACTCCTGACTCGAAGGACCAAAATCATGCGTCCAATCTGGGGTACACTTGCTGGTAGGTGGTGGGTGCAGACCGGGCAAGAACATCTGAGAACCTCAGAAATTTTGCTCGTTGGCCTAAAATTTGTAACCACTGGTGATCCGAAAACCCAAGAAAAACAGTGAAGAACCTCTTCGTTCACAGCGACTGACAGTTTAGTGAGCGTTTGGTCTGGAATTGGGTCATATTTCAGTGAATCCAGTTACAGTACCACCCGAAAACTCAGTCCTCGTGAACGTCGACGTTTATTTTCAGAAGGACTTCGCCAAGTGACACAAGAGCAAATTACCAAGTTCGCTGTGAATTCCAAAATAAGAAGCAACGGCCTATTATACCCTCTTGTGTGGTCTCACAGAATGAACGAATTGAGTAGATCTTGCAGGTCCTTCTTCGGAGAATGAATCCAAAAGTCGAACCAGACCAAACACGAAACTCATCCGCACTCGGTGCCATCACTTGTAATGTGTTCTCAATTTCACCCGCAGGCAGGACAGAGGAAATACCAGAAGGACAATGCAAAACGACGACAATTCCCCAACTAATCACATCCAACGAGTGCCCCCCCAAACGACGGAGAGAGACAGAGAGAGAGAGAGAGAGAGTTTATGCGACTGTAAGATTCAATTAAAACGCAGATACGACTAGGGCTCCACCATGTGTTGCCATATTCGTAGGGCACACAGCGGCGGTATCTGAATAGAGCTTGCCTTTATCTGTCGCAGATAACGATGCCGCTTTTGATGTTATTGCCATTGCGAAGTCGGCCCGCTGCTATATGGGGCCGGCAATGTGATCGTTTTTATCCTCGAGCGGATCTTTTTGATGCACCAACACACTGAGCGTCTGCAAAATTGAGCCAAATTCAGTGCCTAAGCACTGCAGCATCTTGCCAACATGCCCGCACCACCACCGGTGACCAGATCCAAGCCGATTGTGTGTCCTTTTTGCAAAACAATCCGCATCTCATTCTTTGGTGAAATTACCCGGGCTCTCTCGACTGCTCGACTGCTCGGCTGACTCCACTGACCGCCACCGCGACATGTGTGCGAACCTTGTTCGAGGATAATTTGCGAGTGGGAATAGTTGTTGTCGCGCGCGACTCGTCCTGTGTTCCCGGGCGCGATGCGATTACGATAATAATGAGATTTTTCTTAATTTTTATTATTTTCATTATTTAATGATTTTTGTTTTATGGCCAGCCTCATGCCGCGGTACTTTGGTTCGGACTTGGATGTTCGAGCGGGCGAGAGTGTGTCCGATAATTTAATTGTACAAAATGATTCGTATCGCGACTGGGTAGAGGAATGTTTTGGTTCATTAACATTGCGCGGGACGAAAGGATGCGCGCAATCAAGACAGGAAGAGGCATCATTTTAACACCTTGAGTGCAATTCCACGACATTCCTCCGGGATGCTGGCCAATTTGCATAGCTGTTGCCTTCTGCAGGCCATCATGTTTTGTGCGATGAGCAAGCGATGTTGATCTGGAAAGGCAACTTCTGCGGCTTTGCGTTTTCAAACGAATTAAATGCAGTTCAGTGGCTTTCTCTTTGAGTAAAATGAGTTAAATGAAATTACGTTAAATGTTCAAAGTAAATACATTTAAAAGCTGTATATTTTGCTGTGGAAGTACTTCGATGAGTGTGTCATCATAAAGGGTGTTTTATTTTTTCTAGAGGCAGAGAACTTCAAATTGGCAGCATTCTTTTGTGTGACAGCTGATTTGACAGTTCTCTGTTGTTTGGAATAAATTAATAGACCAACGCGAGTGCATCGTTGACATATTTTTCAAATTTATTTTGAAAAAAATGTTCATTTCGGGAGGCTCAAACATTTGTTGAAACACCATTACAGCTAGGAAACGTCTTGGTCCATATGTCATCAAAAAGGGTCAAAGTGTTACAGTCAACGCCGAGTGGTAGAGAGAGATGACCCAAATACAGCCGTACTAGTAGACGCCATGTAGACGACAGACGAGACAGTCTCGGGTATGAGTCATATTCAAACATTAATGCCATAAAATAAATAAAGTCTGTTAAATAAATTCAATTTCATGAAAATTGAAATCATTTTTCTGTTTTTCACTTCAATTTCAAAATGTTCCGGCTCAAAGAAAAACACAGTTTGTATGGCCGATCTACCTTATTAAGGGAGATACCTATTTTTGACTTGTGGCAAGGGATAATTCGGCTCGTTTAAATGTTGCCACTGATACATGCGGTCGTGTTTGAGGAGACCTCAGCAAATTTCTGGCTATGAGCTGATAACTAAAATCGCACCGATAGAGGTTTTTAACTGAAGCTTACTACACTAGTTCACAGTGATGCTAATTAAGTTCCGACGAGACAATGATGTGAACGTGCAATCTTTACACTTTACAATCGACGGCATCAATGTATCACGCCACTTCGAATGATCGGCGTATATATGTACATATTAATGTACCACGTGATAGTACGTCAACTCACGTGACTTCACAGGATCATCTGATTACCAAAAGACAACGTGTTTTTTTTTTTCAAATTCGTTAACAAACTGATATTATTTGCCACTGTTTAATTTTGTATTTCTCATATCACGTGACGTCACACATTCGTACCCGAGAACTTGTGCAATTATATCTGTAGCATTTCTATTGTCTAATTCAATTGTCTGTCACTTCATTGTGATTTGTTGCGCATCTTGGTGTGAAGGTATTTTGGAAAATTTGATCCACAAACGGCTCTTATTTGTCCAAGACTGAAAAACCATGACCCATCATAAGTTAAGTTTTGTGATATGTCCATGTCGGCGTAGATACGTCAAATCTACGGCTTCGGCATCGAAAAGTTTCACAATTCTATTGATTCCCGTGCTTAGAACTTTTTGTTGGACAACTGATATCAAGAATTCATCTTATATGCGATGATGACAGAGGTGGAAAACTAGACCAATAATCACGCAATTCCCAAGACCCAACTAAACAGACACATATTCACGTTGTCTCGATGGCATTTGGATGTCCTAGTAACAAATACTGGGCTGTTGCGGAGGTGTGTGTCACACGCCTAGTCGGAAAAGATGACTTTTTGATTCACATCGTGATCAATTTCGAGCCAGCCCAAATAGGGAAGCGGTAACGAAGTGGCCAGCCTGAGGAAGCTGAAAGCCTGTATGACAAATGGCAACTCTCCCCTCCGTCCAAGTAGGAGAGCAGTTTGTGCACTCTTCAAACATAACAGAAGAGCAAAAATCCGGTTATTTACGAAGAAAAATAAAGATCGCATTAAAAATTACCGACATTCTGTGAGATGGAGAGATGCTATGACTCGAATGAAGTCTAAAAATTTCAACAAAGGGTAAACCAACGACTGCCTGTTGGGATAACCGATAATAGAGTCGCAATCGAAGCTGAGCGAAACTTGGAAACATTATTTCTGTAGACTGCTAAAAGGAAGCTCGTTCGAAAGGGGTGTCCGCTAAAATCTAAATTGTTGGAAAAAAACAAAAAAAATCTTGTTGAGAACGCAGACGCCCTTATGCTGTATTCTCACTTTTGCTGCACTGTATGCAGTTTGTCCGATCCATAGGAAGGTGACTCATTTGACTGCGGAGCTCAATAAGTCCCCTCAAAATAACAACAACTTATCTGCCGTTTTGTGTGATTGTCTGACGCCGCTTATCAACGATCAAGTAGGTACAACAATAGGTCGTGATTGTTGTAGTTTCAGGCCGGGAAAGTCGGCAATAGGACAGAGGTGCATTATGGCAGATCTTCGAAAGGACCCAAAGAATACAGACTGACAAATCTTTAAGCTATGTACATATACAGCGCCACGTCTAGTTTTCATCGTTCTGTCAAACTCGACAGATTGTGCAGGTTGCTGATCAAAATTATCTGACGAAAACAGCGAGAGCGAAGAGAAGAAGGAAGAGATTGTCTACATGTGCTACATGGAAAATAATCCACACTTGAAGACTTCAACAAACTGTAGAAGGTTGTTCCTACAACAGTTTAGTGAACAATTAGCCATGACAGAAGTCTAGGATCGTTCAGAAAATAAGTCATGCGAAACTTTCCACCACGAAGTGGAATTGAAAGTATGTTGGGCCATCCAGTAACACCAACTGTTGACAAGTCTTCCACTAAGGGCTCAAGAAGGACGTGACAACATTTTGGAATATGGTAAAAAGAGCAGGTTATTGAAAATCCCAAGACGATATGGCACTTAGAACTGGAAATATATCAATTAACACACGCGGTTGTTGTGTGCGTGTTGACACAAGTAAGTGGACGCTCTGTCATGGAACTTCTTCAACAACATTCTTGAGAAGAAATGCACAGACCGACACTTGAGGCAAGATCTACCGAAAATGAGTGCAAATGCTGGCAGTCGCTGATGGCATTCACGTCACTGGTGGAGCCGTCAAACATAAAATGAGTTCGACGTTTTTTGACGACTTTGTCAGAACGTCACAATGGGCAAGTGCAACTTTGAGGCAGCTAATAACTTATGCTCCGCCTCGAAGGTTAAGATCAAGCGCACAATTTCTATTGCCATTCGACGTATCTGGGAAACTCTGGGTCCTCTCCTACAGCTGTGCTCGATGCATGGACTAAGTCAAAGACGGACGATGGAAGCCATGGGTGATTTGCGCCTCATCTTGATGATGTTTGGAGAAAACGATTCAACCACCCAGTGACATGAGTCTATCAAGACATTGACGGTTCCAAGTTTCTAAGTCGTTGAGCTATGTACAGTGAATGGACATCAAATATCTGGCGTGGAACAATGAAAAAGGAGTAGAGTAGCAGATGCGGTGATGTGCCCAGATTGAAAGAAACAACCTGGAGTGCAATGTTGAAGAGATGGTGCGAATCGCGTTAGCTAGAGGGACCTGCATCTTTAGACTTCGGTTCAACCACGCCATCAAAAGAAGGAAATATACATATGTTCGACCTAGAAAACATTCGATTTGACAAGAATGGGCGGTTAATTTGACCACCCATCGATCTGCCTTCCGTCATGTAAAAGGTGACCAAATAAGAACGATATGACAAGTAATTTAGACAAAACAACAAGGGTGCTACAAAAAAAATTGATTCCAGTTTTATCTTGATTCTACGATCATGTCAATATGTATGGACCAGGATCCCACTCAAATGGCAGCCTCGGCTTTGCTGGGAAACCATCACGCGGGCGGTCCAGTGATAAATGACTCGATCTAATATGTGCCGCGTGATTCCGGAAATAGCGTCTCGAATGTTGGCCTCGAGCTAGTCCACAGTGTTTGGCTTGATACCAGTAGCAGTTTCAGCAAACTCACGACGTAGTCTATGGTAGCCCGGTCTTAAATAGGCTCGAATCCAATCGTGAAATCAGCCGGGTTTTGCAGATCAGGCAAATTTGGGACATGAAACGGCTTTGCCCAAGCTTCATTAGAACTTATTGTGAGCTTCTATTAACTTCTACTTTGAACATCGCCGTTTCGAATGGCGAATCATAACCACAGACTCTGGAGCGATAAAGTCTTGCAAGAGAAGTTGATCCCTGCTCCCATCTGAGATGCCGGACGAACAAAACTCTTATGGTAAACACAAGCTACTCATAAAACAATATATAACGCACCGCTTGCAACCCAGGCATTGCATCCCTGCTTAACCAGTTCAGCAGAAACGCATGCACACAACACTTTTCACCATTTCGTGTCTAATGCAAGCATAGCACGCAAAAGAGGATGCAGAAAAAAAAAATGCCAACGATCGCCCCGCATCCACGCCAAGTGTCTCGGGTAAAGCATAAATGGACACGCCTATGGCCTTGTCATACACTCAAGCACCCGAGCAGCCGCTTGCACTCACAGAAGCCCAATGAGTGACAACAAGAGCGGAATTACATGACAAGTCATGAATAAAGTCATGAGTTGGATCCCAACCAGTCGTGGCTGGCATCCTGTCAACACGCAATGTGTTCCGCCTGGCCTTGGGGGGAGAATTTCTCCGTCGCTCCAGCACCACCCAGCCGATGCACGCAATTTACAAAATCCACTGGCAACCGCGAGTTCCTGAAAACAGTCCAATCTGGCCGCAATTAACATTCTCGATTGCTAAGCTAAGTCAGACGGCAAACAACCTAATTGATTGCCTCTAAAGCGTACATAATCCCATTTAATCGGCCGCCGAACAACCGATCAGCTGCACGTTGAATGAGAAAATATTATTTTATGCAAATCCCCCATCGAGCACCCGCCGGAATGTCAATACACACGTCCCCTTGACTGTGTCCAATCGGCCACAGACGCCCACCACAGCCGGTCTAGTGGCAAAGACAATTGCGGTATCTCCCCCCATTCGAGGTGGCCGCCATAAGACCGAGTAATGCCTGCCTAATTGCGGCTAATTGAAAAGTTTCACGCTCACTTGCAAGTGCGACCGAGGGGCTGTGCGTGGGCGTTGAGTGCGCTCGCCCGAGGAGGCGAAAATTACCATGCGCTGGTCGTGTGCAGTGCGATACCGTGAAGGAGATACTGCACCGATATCTCACACCCTCCCCCGCAGCCAAGGCGCGCGTGTATCATGCCCCCTCTCGAACGCTCGACTGGCCACTGCGCCGCGCCGGTGAGTTGTGGGCTCTTGGCAGTGGCATGTGTCACATCACAAGGCAGATTGCCACGAGATACAGTCCGACGACCCGCTCGGATGTGTGTCGTACCTTGTTGGTGCCGTGTCGCGCCGTGTTCGACATGACATAACTTGAACTCATAAATAATAAACCAAACCCCCGCCCAACAGCCGGCCGGCCAGCCTGCTAGCCAGTCAGACCGGGGTAACTATTAGAAACGCTGGCGTTGGTTATCATCGTTCCATCCCGATGTATCGCATTACACCAGCTACAAGAGATTCTCATGTTCTGGTCTGTCACGCATCGCTGTGAGGAGCGCAGACAGCTCGGCTGGTGCTGTTCTATGTTATCTCACGCGAAAAGTCAATACTCACCGCGAGTACAACGACGGCGACCCAGGCGAGTGGCACAGGCACACACTGAAACAGAGAGCGGGCGCGCCGATTATCTGTATCGCTAGTGCAGTCTCGTGTAGACCGAGATTATATCGATTTACAAATTCAGCGCGAGTGCGTCGGAGATGAGCGCAAGATTTCGATGAGGTTCCCTAGTTTGCCCGTCGATTTGGATGGCGTACACCGAAAGTCGGTGAAAGGATAATGACACGTTACCAATTCCACTTGGCCAGATAGGCATCTCTGGTGGGGCTGACGATAGAAAATCTGCGTACTGTCTGTTCGACAGGAAATGCACGCACGCCTCGCTAAGGTTTCAGACTTGCAGCGGGTAGTTACACCGCGTTTCCGACTCAAATTGCGCTTTGAATGCAGCTCCGACTGCTGATTCCAAATATGCCTGGTTTTTCTGTATTTGGCGCTGTTGCTGGTGCCAGACATCCGCAACAGCAAACCCTTTCTTTCCGGCAACACTGTTGAGCAACAAAATTCCAGCGTCCCTCGAATTCAGCATCACTCTCCATTCCATAGATGGAAGTGCCTTTGCCAAAGCAGGCGATGCCTTGCGGCTCAATGCGAACAGCCAAATCGTAGACGATGCTCATTGCGGATGAGACCGGATGCTTGTCTCTCCCGAGTCCCAAGCCCAACTCGCTTCCATTCGCAAATAATTAAACAAGTCCCGCTGAGAGAGCGCGATACAACTCGATTCCAGTAGTGCTTCGCATTCCAAGCCCTCGACCCGGCTCGCCTGCCAATTTGGCCTCGAGACGCCGCGCCGCCAGCAGATTGGGATCTGGGGAGCTTTTGTATTCCGCGCGACTGGTATGCCGAGATGGAGCTACTGCTCCGCTGCTACTCCAAATTGCCTAATTGACATAAATACTTAGCCATCTCCTCCCACTCGTCGTCAGTGTGCGAGCGCGTATGTGTGTGTGTGTGTCGCAGGACGACTCCTGGCGGGCCATTTGCATATTTTATCCCGCGCGCTCTTAATTATTTGCCAAAGTCATTACCAAATTGGTTTTCAATTGGCTGGCCCGGCCGGTTAAGTCGTTGTGTTGCGTGTGATGGCGGCGATAGTGATATCGGCTGCGCCACAATGCATACAGTCCGGCGTCCTCCTTTCAGTGAATTCAATTTGCAACCAGAGACAGACCGACCAGAAGCTATGCTCGACTCTGCAGCGGTGCGGTGGTAGCGTCGTGTGTGCGGATGCGTACAGGGGGAGCAGCGCGCTTTGGTGAAATATTGGTCCATCCATTGCTGGCGAAACAACAGAATGCACTTAGCTACCGCGCATGATACAAAGTTATTTGTGTTTAACATTAGTTACATTTTGGTCAGACCGTTACCGTAAACGGAAGGCGGGTTATTTATGGCGGCGAGGTCTTTAGTGCTTTTCGGGTATGGCAGCAATTAGTGTACGAATTGCTTGCGCGTAGCTGAATGCGACGGAGTCCCTCTCTCTCTCTTGTAAGTGGGGTCATTTAAGCGGATAACGATGCAGGGGACACTGGCGTGGTGAATGTGGCTCTTTGAGTAGCTTATGTTTTATTTCAGTTTATGAGTGTCATTTAATGGTTTGACAACGCAACTCTCACGGGAAGGTGCGTGACATCACATCGGAATGGATGCAAATCATTGCTAGTGTGAATTTCCGCCATTTGGACGGTTTGATTGTCGTGTGTTTTCAGACTGGGCAGTCGAAAATGTGGAATGGACCATCGACGACGTTCACACGTTGAGACAGTCAGCAAGCAGCTGGAAGAGTTAATTAAATGCGTACGTTCACAGTGATTGGATGACACATGTACGTACCACGTAGCCACGTCATGTTCCCTGATTGTTTGATTGACTCAGTTTTGTATAAGCTTGCGTCAAAGATCAACACGAGAAAAGAGAAAAACACGCCATATTTAACATTTTTCCTTCGATAAAGGGGAAAACGCATGCCAGGCGCCCGAAAATGTGAATAATGTTTATGGTCCTGATACTGTGACAGTACATGATGCGCAGTTTCGTTCTGTTCCGGTAATTTCGATGTATACGATGCAAAACGCTCTGGAAGGCCAATTGTCGAAAATGTCGGTAAAATCATGGAAATCGTCGAGTCTGACTGTCATGTTGGCATTGTTTCGATTACCCATTGGCTCCTGCAGGAGGTAGACATTCCACAAAGAGCCATTTCAACAAGGTTCGATACAAAAAGAAGTTCGATGTATAGGTACAACACGAGTTAACGCCAAGGAACTTCTTGGACCGAATTTACTTCGGCGAATTACTGCTGAATCGCAACAATATCGATCCATTTTTGAAGTGAATGGTGACTGATGGCGAAAAGTGGATCATTTACGACAACGACAACGCTAGCCAAGCCATGATTGACGCCCAGGAAGACTTGCTGTGTGTTTGGTGGGATTGGCAGGGAATCATCTATAATGAGCTGATCTCCTACTGCAACAGTATTAACTGGAACTCAGAAGTGGACAGCTTTGGCCCAAAGGAGAGAAATTGTTTTCCATCAGGACAGCGCCAGACCAAACACATCGATAGCGACTCGCACGTAGCTCCAGGCGCTCGGTTGGGGTATCCTTATGCATCCACCTTATAGTCCGGACCAACCACGAAGTGATTTCGCATGGAAGCTCCAGGTCGCATGGCCACAGTTGCATTCTAGATTCGGTGCCAAAAGAATTCAAGCGGACTCAAACTATATTCTACGTAAGCTAGTTCTTTAAAAAACAAGCCGACGTACTTCTCACCACAAGATCAATTTGTGAGAACAAGCGCATCTGCTTTCAATTTCAATTCCCCATCTTGGATGACAAACCATATTTCTAAGCTAATAGAAGATAGAGGTATAGTCTACTATCGTTGGAAGCGATACCGATGTGTAAGGCTCAATGACTTATATCGACAACTTTGAAATAAGGTGATTAGCGAGGTACGCAAAGCTGAAGTAACATTTTAAACGCACAAACTTTATCCATCCGCTGCAGGGAAAGATCTCTGGGAAAAACATGCGGTTTTTAGGGATCGGTAAGCAAGAACATAAGCTTCTCGATGACTTAGATTGCTACGCACTAAACAGAATATTTACAACATTCCCCTCGCCCCGCTATTCACTCCAGCTCTCGCTAGTGAATCCTTTTGGTATTGACAACAGCCCAGGATGTTTTTCCTTTCAACGTTTTCTTCTGATTCTGATGTCGTAGAGGCGCCGTTGTCAGTAAAGTCGAGTGCAATTGGATTAGATGGAATACACCCTAAATTTATAAAATGATCATTGCCGGTCATTCTCCTGCATTTTTAACACAATTTTGACTACCTCGGTGTACCCCTATGAATGGAAGCAAGCTAAAATCGTACCCATACCAAAAAGGAGTACTAGCAATTTATCTGAAGTGAATCGGGTTTCCGACGTAAGCACCGATGAGATCCGTAATGGTCTTGACAAGAAAGACCTTCCAATATATTAACTCTTCTCGATATCTCAAAAGCCTTCGATACTGTCAACCAACCATACACTTCTGTGCTCTTAACTGATAAGCAATTTGAATTTTTCTTGAGTGCTAGACAGCAGTCTGTAGTCGCTGGAGATCGGATTTCTCAGATGTTACCGATGACCACGGGTGTACCGCAAGGGTCTATACTTGGACCCATTATTTTTTTCAATAAATGTGAACGAGCTAACTAATATAGCGCAACACTACAAGGTTCATATGTATGCTGATGATGTGAAATTATTCAGACAATGCCCCACTAGTTCGATTAAGCCAGCGACTCTTGAAATGAATAAAGACCTCCGAAATATTGTTAACTCGGCACAGGCTAATAATCTACATAAAGGGTGATTTTTTAGCTATTATCTTTTTGGCAACACTGGTTTAAACAGCTGACGCACGTTTCGTGATTTGTTTCACTGTCAAACATCTTCAGTTTGGTCTATAATTTAACCATGAATCCTCTTACAAACGAACAACGCTTGCAAATTATTGAATTTTATTATCAAAATGCGTGCTCTGGTCAGCTCATTTTTGGCTCAATGGGTACGTAGATAAGTAGAATTGTCGATTTTGGAGTGAATATCAGCCAGAAGCATTGCAAGAGCTACCAATGCATCCAGAAAAAGTCACAGTTTGGTGCGGTTTATGGGCTGGTGGCATCATTGGACCGTACTTCTTCAAAGATGATGCGAATCGTAACGTAACTGTGAATGGTGAGCGCTACCGTGAGATGATATCCAACTTTTTTTTGCCCAAAATGCAAGAGCTTGACTTGCATGACATGTGGTTTCAACAAGACGGTGCCACATGCCACACAGCACGCGCAACAATGGACTTATTGAGGGGCGAGTTCGGTGAACATTTTATTTCACGTTCGGGACCGGTCAATTGGCCGCCTAGATCGTGCGATTTAACGCCTTTAGACTAATTTTTGTGGGGCTATGTTAGAGCTCATGTCTATACAGACAAGCCCGCTTCAATTGACGCATTGGAAGACAACATTGAAGCATTTATTCGTGAGATACCGGCCGAAATGTTGGAAAAAGTATGCCAAAACTGGACTAAGCGGATGGACCATTTGAGGCGCAGTCAAGGTCAACATTTGCATGAAATAATCTTCAAACATTTAATTATATGGACCGTACTATCGATTCAAATAAAGATTTCATGCATGAAAAACTTTCTATAGCTTTTAAAAAATCACCCTTTAGAAACCCGAGCAAATCAAAAGCTCTTGTTTTCTCTCGGAACAAGCTGCCGAAATGAGGGAAGTTACTCGACGGGATAGTATGAGAAACAGAGCAATACGCGAGGAACTCAATGCAGAGCAGCTGCTTCTTCGAATGGAAAGAGCTATGCTTCGATGGTTTGGTCATGTGCTTCCTTTCCTCTGCTGCAGCTAGGGGAACCAAACATTGAATTTGTTACGTTAGTTCGAAATCTGGTCATCACCTCTAATAGTACCTTATCATAGAAAACTGGAAAAGTCTATGGTTTGCTCCGTCTTCTCTGGGCTCGCGTTCATTTATTCCAACAAAAACAGCCAATCGGTAAACTGGATTATGGGTCTAAAAGGGAACTAACTGTGACCTAAAATGATATTTGCACGATACGTATTGAACCTTGGGAGATACGACAATATTTCGTCCTATGCTAAATAAATTTTCGGGTGTTACTTCGAGCATGTAATACAGCCAATGCTTCTAAATTCAAATTAAGGAATTTAATGTATAATGAAAATTGTAAATAAATGAATTACTTACTTACTTACTTACTTACTTACTTACTTGCTTACTTACTTACTTACTTACTTACTTACTTACTTACTTACTTACTTACTTACTTACTTACTTACTTACTTACTTACTTACTTACTTACTTACTTACTTACTTACTTACTTACTTACTTACTTACTTACTTACTTACTTACTTACTTACTTACTTACTTACTTACTTACTTACTTACTTACTTACTTACTTACTTACTTACTTACTTACTTACTTACTTACTTACTTACTTACTTACTTACTTACTTACTTACTTACTTACTTACTTACTTACTTACTTACTTACTTACTTACTTACTTACTTACTTACTTACTTACTTACTTACTTACTTACTTACTTACTTACTTACTTACTTACTTACTTACTTACTTACTTACTTACTTACTTACTTACTTACTTACTTACTTACTTACTTACTTACTTACTTACTTACTTACTTACTTACTTACTTACTTACTTACTTACTTACTTACTTACTTACTTACTTACTTACTTACTTACTTACTTACTTACTTACTTACTTACTTACTTACTTACTTACTTACTTACTTACTTACTTACTTACTTACTTACTTACTTACTTACTTACTTACTTACTTACTTACTTACTTACTTACTTACTTACTTACTTACTTACTTACTTACTTACTTACTTACTTACTTACTTACTTACTTACTTACTTACTTACTTACTTACTTACTTACTTACTTACTTACTTACTTACGTACTTACTTACTTACTTACTTACTTACTTACTTACTTACTTACTTACTTACTTACTTACTTACTTACTTACTTACTTACTTACTTACTTACTTACTTACTTACTTACTTACTTACTTACTTACTTACTTACTTACTTACTTACTTACTTACTTACTTACTTACTTACTTACTTACTTACTTACTTACTTACTTACTTACTTACTTACTTACTTAGAAGCCAACCGGTCATAAATTAATTGCCTCTGAATCTTGCAATTAATTTTTTCTGTTCCAGTTCCATTAAAATATCTCCGTCTCAAAAAAAAAACACCCTTTAGTAGCTTTACCTCTTATTTTCCCAGTGGCCGCCGCTGCCGTGACGCCGAAGTACACCCTGCAGCCCACTCAACTGCCTGAGTCCCACTCCAGCAGAACAGGAATACCTTCAATAACCGCGGCTCCATTAACAAGAACGTTGAACGCGCTTAAATGAAAGACTCAGCAAAATAATCATTTTCTAATTGCGCCATCTGTTTGCCGCCACCGTTATACACGCGTCCCGCTCAGGACGAAATATCGCCTTAAACACGTCACCGCGCAGTCACATTTCGCGCTCGCCCCCAATGTGAGTGCGCGGACGCCATCTCGCACTAAGTGTCTCTATGAAATTACACAATTTGTGTGCCATATCCATAAGATATTCGCCGAGGAGTTATGGTAATGTTCCTTAATCTGGCCAAGCCACTACGCACTGGCACTGCTACTGTGTCTCGTGAGCACAGTAGTGATTCGAAAGAATGACGGCATACAAAAAACCACCGACATGGCTAAAAGCAATTATAATCGTATCTAGATACATTAGAGAATTCAATAACTACATACAACACTTGGCGTTAGATGGTGGTGCAGATTGGAATTGGAATTGGAAAGAGGAAAACAGATTGAAGGCGTCCCCGCCGGAGACGAAGCCGTCGTCGCACACACCTACAGGCGCGCGGTACTTCACTCACTCATCGTCGAAGTTGGCGCACACCAGTCGTCAGTCGTCGGCGGATGTTATTTCGCTATGATTGTGGCGCACCCAGGGACGGATTGCGGTGTGGTGCGCCTTCACGGATGATGTTGGTATGTGTGTCTAAAGAAATAATGCCTGCTCTTGGCAGTACGTCTGAAATTCGACTCAAGTTCGAATTTAAAGTTCTTCTCTGAATTTCAGGCAAATTGACAGTACGGTCATGTCTCTGCTAGTTGGGCGGAGAGATGGAGAACTCCTTTAAAAAACCCCCAAATCCAACGTGGAACAGCATATGCTGAAGCCAGACGGATGTATGGCTAGTGGGTGAACTAGTTTCAAATATGCGGACTTCGGATGCCCAAGCGAGGGCCCATTTTAATAAAAGTCAGCATATATGACATATTGATTCGCGGTACTCGTGGGACCAACATTTCTAACACAACAAAAACAAGGACAGAGACAGCTCCAAAAGTCTCACTAACAAAAAAGTGGACGGAACCTTTATTAGCAATGAACTGAAGAGTGCAGAGTTACCTCGCACCTCCACTCAAGGTATAGAACCTTGAAATGGAATAAAACAAAGATTGACATGAAATTTACTCTATTCGAAAGAGTGGAGCTGCAAAGAATAGGCTCAGATTCCTCCTAAAAAAAGGATGAAGAGGAAGCCAAGGTGAAAGCAGAAAAACAGGAGGACTCACCTCCGGAATCCAAAGATTTTAAAAGACACCGCGCCAGCAAGTCCTGTTCGACGGTGCAAAACAAAAGAAATCCTGAAAAATCTATAAAGAGATATGTTCTGGGGTAAAAATGGCTATTCTAGCCAAAGACTAGACGCCAATACTACTCTCACTACAGCACAAATGACAACGCTGCAAGAGGCAATACTCGAAAAGGTCCTAGGACAAAAGGAGAGTAGTATTAAGCCTCAGCTGTACCTTTAAAGCAGGCTTTCTAACCTTAAGCTGTGTAACAGAGAGTACGGTGGAGTGGTTGAAAATCACCGCACCTGAAGCCTTGGGAGGAAGCCGAACTGTGGGCTACAGAATAGGAATCCATTCCTAGTACCCTAGTCGGATACTTTACCAATCCCGCTGGCGCAATCACCGAAGATATACTCGACCTCTTACAGTCACAAAACATGGGCATAAAAGCGGACTCGTGGAGGAACCAAAAAAGAGTTAATGAAAGTACATCTGCTATGCTGGTACTTCCAATGGACCCGTCAATAAGCAAAGCGGTGGAGTAAAGAATAAACAAGATATGCTTCAAATTTGAACAAATCAACCTCCGAAAAATAACCACAAGAAACAACGAGGAACTAGAACCCCTTGACGTAGCAGATATATCCAAAAAATGCCGAAGAAGAGGACGGAAAGTCTCCCAAAGTGGAAAGTCCTCATCAGCGGAAATATGCAAGAAGCATGCTGGAGGTACATTTAATCTGGAACTTTTTCAAGAACCCTGGGTTAGAAAAATGTCGGGACTAAACATCAAAAACAGTAACTGTATATATGACAGATCTTCAGACACACCGAGAGCAGTCATATTAATAGAATGTTATTAATTACATTCCTTCTCATTTCTTCTTTCAACTCTATGCGGACTATGATTCTTTTAAGCAGTCTAGATGGATAATCACAGCTTACAGCAGAAGTGACACTTCCTGTTAGTGTTGGACACGAAGACCGTAGGGTGCTATGATCAATTCATTCAGGCGTTTCACATAGAATATTGAATGATGAATATAGGAAAAAGGACGGGAGAAACGACAGAGCCCTGGGGCACACCATAATTTTAGTTGTGAATTTTGGACTTGAACTGCGGTGTGGTGGTTGCAAAAGTCACTTCCAAACCAGTCCAATCTCGATCGGATTCAAGAAAGTCGCAAGTGGTTCTCTGGAAGCAAGGATCATCCATCCTGTCCGGTTTCGCGTTCAAGTAGACCTTCGTATGCCAGCTTCGAAATGCAACCGAAATCCTGAAAGAGCTGGAAAATCACTTCACTGATCATCGAATTGGAACTTGCAGCCGAGCCGACAACGTCAAGGGAGATTCTTTAACATTTCATGCGGCCCTGCAAACTGCAAAAGATTCATGATTCTGTGGTCCTCTCGGAGTTTTCCAATTGTTGATGATATTCGCCAATCGTGATGTGAACTATGTGGGTCGCGTTACCGAGGAGGATTTAAAGCGTACATTGAAGGCATGTGGCGGAGCCGTTGTGACCAATGCCAGTGATATCAGTCCCAAGGTGTAAAGTCAATGCGATAACTCCGGGGAGAAGCAGATTGGAGTAGAGAGAGATTCAATATTTTTCAAGTTCTGTTCCAATGCGAGCACATGTACAGTCAGTCTTCGCGGTGGTGGTGAACAGTCCTTGGTGGAAACCGACAAGTCCCTTCATGATGCCATCATTATCGTTCGTTGTACCATCTACAGTGACCATATTTTAGCTGTTAGAGGCGCCATTGAAATGGTCCGAAATGCTCCGTGACTACTGGAAGACAATTGCTGGCAAGGTGCCGATTTCAGCACTGCCATGGCGTTGGCAATTATTCCTAGTCAACTATGCGACACGGCTAGATTTGATGCCACAAACATTTTGAATAAAGTGCGTCAAATGCATGCACAACGGAACTGCTGGTACGGCGTTATTCTATTACATTTCAGCATTTGTGGGCAACTAGAGGATACCTAGCCACATCGCCATCAATACCTTGTTAAGCTACCGCCTTTATTTGAATCGAGGTGAAGGAGAGCCAACAGACTGATTCCGTTTCATTTCAAATTTCCAATCAAAAGCATTCTTCTCTCAAACCCCATTGGCACCCAGTCCACCACTGAACTCTGCAAACATATACACACATGCAATCTCAGGTGAAAATGTGGACAAATCCTCCTTAAAAGCGTTTCAGAAGTAAACATCTTGCAGTAATGAGCATTATTCTTATTTTAATGTGCATGCGTTGCGCGAACTGAGTGCAGCGCAGCTGAGGCAACGCCAAGACACAAAATAACGCAAATGAAACCACTGAAGTGCGCCTACCTGCCCATCCATCTGCATTCGACTGAGTCCTCCTCCTGCGACGGACGACTGACTAACCAACGCGAAGACGGAGAAGTGAACGCAAGATCGTCCACAGCCCGTGGGCCTGTTGGGATACTTGAAATTGTTTTTCGAGCACAAAATTGCTTCTGCGGATGCGGTACTCTAAGACAACACTGAACACACCGCATCTGAATCTCAATCCGAATAATCATCATCATCGCCATCAACGGCGGAGCGTCTGCATCAGAAGGGGCGGTTGCCGCACCAGAAGCACCACCGTCCTGATCGTCATCTCGTACAGGGCTCCCGAACCGAAACCAGTTCATCATCGGTACTGAGCCAGGGCGCACCGCTCTGCATTGTACATTTGTATCTACGGCTCACATTTGCAGGTGAACTTCAAAGATTTCATTTAATTTGCATCGTCATCGTCTCCATTTTCGAGTTGATTACAATGAAAGGGGACGACCACGACCACGACGAAGACGAAGGTGAAGCAGGAGAATCCAAGAAGACAGCGATACAGCGATAGCACCCCAGGCCAGTCGGGCCAGGCCACAGGGACAAGATGAAGATGGCACATCCAAGTGAGGCGAAGAAGATGACTTTTCAGCGAGCGGATAAGAAAATTACTGGCACTTGAGGAGCACTTGTCAGATATTGATGGTTCACTTCCAAACAGCAATTCTTGTCATGTTGGACACAGCAGCGGCGCAGCCAAACAGCAGCACCAGGAGCTGTGGCCGAAGCAGTCCCCGCGTTTGTTTCGTCCCCCCCCCCTCCTTTGACGATGCTTATTAGTCGCCACGTTAAAGATACACTTTTAAAGCGAAAATTGTTATACTCCGAGATAAACCAGTAAACCCCCACTGAACCAGTTGACCGGTTGACAGTTGAGAGAGTGAAGTGATGGAGAGCCACCGAAACAGCGCGCCGCACACCTCTCCCCGCTGTCAGGCACTCCACTTCACTCACTCAAGATGTGTTTTTAATTTTTGATTGAGGTGCTATAAATGGAATTACTCGAAAGCGGTGCCATATGAGATACACTTTAATGGTAAACATCTCTCGGCGGATTAAAATGATGCCACTGCCGTTGGTGATGCCGCCGCCACCGTCACCGTCACCGTCACCGCCACCGATTCCCGGGAAGAAAGACCGCACATTGTAGGCTACCACACAAACCAGGCCACAATGGAGTGAGGCACACACAATGGAGGGCACACACAATGGTTTTGAAGTGCAATCCATGTTGCGCATTCATTTCATTTTCGGCGAGATGCCCGATACCCGCCGACGATGATGATGAAGATGATGATGATGATGACGACGACGACGACGATGACGATGACGATAATGATGATAACGGTGGGGTGGCCTACTGATTGAGGACCTTTGATTGTGTCCGAGATTTTAATGAAACCCCTTGAGTATAGCCGTGTGTTGCGTGCAGAGAGCGTGAGGATCATTGGGGATTGTGGCGTTCTTGTTGGTGCTTCTCTGTTTTTTTTTTCGGGTGCCTTTCGGCAGTTGATGTGTTGTTGACCACTCCATTTGGAGTGGGGTTTGCTCGGTATACGCTGCGGTGGCGATGCCTTTCATCGTTTCCGAAGCACACTTGCGTGAAGACGAACGGTGGGCGGCGCGGGCATGACGGCGAACCGTGTGTTACTGGTCATTGTGTGGTGGGGTCTACACTGGGAATTGGAAGTGTTGTCACACTCTGCGCGTGGAGAATATTCCCGTGACACGTGGACGCTGTTGGTGATGTCAGTTTTACTAGCTCCGGGTTATTGTCGGCAGCCATATTGAGAAGGCTTACAGTGGGTTTGGACGGAATGGACATTCGATCTGAATTAAGTGCTGGATATCCACGTCTCAGATTGCCAAGTTTAGATACAGTGGAGTCACACTTATGCGAAGCTCACTTACACGTATTATTCAGCTATACGAACAATTTTTCGTTCCCCGGCGATACTCCATTTAACCCTGCTACTAATCACTTATTAGAAGTATTCACTTACACGGAACATTTTCTGTTCCCCCTCAAATTCGTATAAGTGAGACTCCACTGTATATCTAAGAGTGTTCGTCTCGACCAAGCGCATCTGGGCCGAAATTGACCAAGCCAGTATCATGCTGTCCGCCTTTGGTAGAACGTCCTTCTATTTCTAAATTAAGCTAGAAACTCTGGCTCTGATATCATTAAAAATGCACAACGAAAGCTTTTGGATCCAAAGAAAGTCTCCGGTGTCCTCAACAAGAGACTACTGTTTTTCCCGAAGCACATCTCATCCAATAAAGGTTCACAAACAACTTTACGGACAACTAACTAACTGAAACGTGCTGCATGTCGTTCTTAAGGATAATAGCCGCTCATATCAACACCACATGTAAAGACCGGGTGAATTCGTGGAGAGGAAAAATGCAATTGGCTATTTCGCTTGAGCATCGTTTGTTAAAAAAACGGACAAAGAAGAGACGGTACGTCGATGTTGGATCGAGTCTAATGACGCTGCGATATTTTTGTGTCCTATAAAATTTTATCGCTCGCTTTTGGATTCTATCTAGTAGGTTCAGGGTGATCTTGGGGGCACCAGACGCTCATATCTGGCGTTGTACTTAAGCTTGGGGTGGATATACGCCTTATAAATGAAAACCAATCAGAGGGGGTGAAATATAGCTTGCATCGATTAAGGAAACCTAATCACGTCGCAACATTTTTGGCGACCTCAAATATGTGATCGTTCCAACTAAGTGTTGTGTTGATACACATATCAAGGATGGAAAGCTTTCCGGTTTCATCGACACAGGCGTCATTCATGGATAATATCTGATTATCAAGTGTTCGCTTGAGCACAGCAGACGGCATTGAGTTTTTGAAGCCGTTCCAATTCTACGACCGAAGGGTGGGGTCGTGAGTCTTGGAACTAATATGAAAAGCTCAGGGTGCTGTCATCAGCGATGGAATGGATTGAATTAGAAGTAGTAGACAAGAGATTATTTATGAAAATTAGAAAGAGTGACGGAGACAGAGCGGAGCCTTGTACACCAGCATTTATTTGGTGGATATCAGACTTGAACCCATCAAAAACATAATTCATAGAAGAAGAGATTCATCGATACCACGCACGCATTTTTGACAAAAGAACTTGATGCTAAACTCGGTAAAATGACAGCGCAACGATCTTATTTTCGCCTGTATTTTGCAAAGATTGGTTCCACTTTTCGGTGATATAAGCTATTAGATCACCAGTGGACCGCGTGTTCCGCGATTCAAGATATTTCTTAAGCTGACGATTTATTAGTGTTTCGATGACCTTAGAAAGAAGGGATGTAACTGATGGGGTACGAGGTGGGTGACGAAGATTCTCCCTTTTTAGGGACGGCCTGGACAAATGCTTTTTTCCATCTGCTCGGAAAGACTAGGACGGATGAAAAAGCTTATGCAGTGGTTTTGCCAGCGCAGAAGAACACCTCTTCAGAAGTACCGTCCAGACCAGCGGATTTGTGCACGTCGAGATCTTTAAGTACTCTTGCAACTGTACGAGTGCGGAAGTGGCAGCACCTACTCGATATCGGATTAGCAAGGCAAGTGAAGACTCGGTTGAGTTGCATCATGTACATCGGTCGACGAAAGACATCTTGGATCTATAGTAAAATTCAGTAAATTAAACTGAAATAGCTATATATTCGGAATTTTTTCTTTCAAGCAAATTTTACAATACAGAGCTTTGCGAAATTTATTCGCACTTAACCATTCAAAAAGGAGACCCCTTCAACTGTGCCAAGTACCGAGGGATAAGTCTCCTAAACATCGCTTGAAACCATTCGTGAATAACCTGATAGGCCGGGGAAGTCCCCAAACGACCAAATCTTCACACTACGGCAGATCCTGGCAAAAACTCAAGAGATGCAGATAGCCACCCACCACCTATTCGTCGATTTCAAGGCAGCATATTACAGCGTGCATAGAGACGAGCTATACAACGCCGTGTCTAGTTTTGATATTTCTGTCAAACTCGTCAGGTTGTGCAGGATGACGATGGAGGACTCTCGCTGTTCCATCAAGGTCGGAAATGAACTCAGCGAGACCTTTAATGTCAACAAAGGTTTTAGGCAAGGCGACGCGCTGTCATGTGATTATTTCAAGATCATACTTGAGAAGGTGGTGCAAAACTCACTCGCCAATACAAGACACGACTCGCTAACACGCGGACGACATTGACGTGATTGGTCGAACACAGCGATCGGTCAATGAAGCGTTTGCTGGTATTGAAACGGAGGCGGCGAAAATGGATTTAGCAGTGAACGAGCACAAAACGAAGTCCATGCATCGGGAAAGAATGCACAACATCGACGACTCGGCCAGAACGTCACCGTAGGCAGCTTTAACTTCGAGGTAGTTAAGGACTTCGTCTACCTCGGCTCCCAAGTAAACAGGGACATTAACACCAGTACCGAGATCAAGCGCAGAATAACTCTTACCAATCGCTGTTTCTTTGGGCTCAAGAGACAATTGAGTAGTAGAGCCCTCTCCCGAAGGACCAAGCTAACATTATATTAGACTCTGATCATCACCGTCCTGCTCTATGGTGCAGAAGCCTGGACAATCTCAAGAGCAGATGAAGAAATCCTTGGTCTTTTCGAGAGAAAAGTGCAGCGTTCAGACTGTGGTCCCGTTTGTATTGATGGTTCGCTAATTAGGTGCGAACTTTCGATTGAGAGTGTTATCGAGTAGACATTGTGTAATCCCTTGGGTTGCGATTGAGATGCTCTCGATCTTCACGCCGCGCCGTCGAGGTGTATGGGCAAAGATAAACGACGATAAACATCAAACAACAACTTGGCAGTCGGCTTGAGGCGCAGAGAACGATTTACACAACACACGCAGCGCAAGTAAGTCACAAGCAGTGTTATGGCGGCTTACCGAGTGAACATGCCAATTGACGGATTTGTTCCTGGAGGAGCTCTTTTTCCCAAAGCCGGTGCGGTCTTCGACTCTGAACCATTGGGACAATGCAATAGAGGACGCCCAACGGAACCAACGGAACCGCTGACGCACACAAGTGGTCAACTTGGCGTGCGAAACTGTTGGCAGTTGGCTAAAGATCGTGCCAACTGGAGAGGATTGTGGACTGAAGCCCAGGTGCACCCTGTAGCGCCGCTAAAAGAAGAAGAACCAGCTTTAGTAGAGAATATCATCTATATCCGGCAGCGCTTTTTCAAGAGAAGGAAGGAGAATCTTTAGAAGTGCGACATTTTGAGAAGATGTGTGGTGAATAACATACATATTCATAAATTGATAGGTAGGGAAGCATTTGGGTGCCCTGCTGGCTTTATGCCCGTGCCCGCTCACTTAGTCCAACGGGTTGGGTCCATTGTGCCCTTGTTTGAGAATAGTTTACTACCGTGAGACCTATTTTAGTACTGAAACCAATCAGATCCACAGCACCGCCTTATCCTCGCTTGGGCTGGACAATCACAGAGCAGATGTTGAACAGATTCTGTTTCTTCCTCATCTCTGCAGCTTCTGCAAAAGTGGTTATGCGTTATGCAAGTACTGGCTCTATACAGGGCTTCGACTTTTAATCAGCGTGACCGTAGGGATTTTTCATCCAGAAGCCCGCCTCTCTGAGTATCAGAAGTTGGAGAATAGTTCGGGAGGAGTTCACAGAACTCTATTCTATTTACGGCTTCGGTGGTCTAACTTTTCACTTTCTTAGGGTCTAATAACGCCTTAGCATGGACACTAAGCTCAGTTTGTTATTATTTGACTTTTTTTACCTTCTACCAAAAGTGTGCCCGTTGCTCTCTTCTTCTGTTTTTCTCGAAGCCTATTACAGATACGCGCAACTCAGTTACAGTTTCGCATCACGTGCTCGACTCCCCGTCCAAATTTCAGCCTTGTCACTGCAACCATTGAAAATCCCGACAAAATTCCTAGTAAGCCAGCTTCAAACAGGAGTCATACGCGTTGCTCTACGTAAGGCGACGGCACACCTTTGAGTGCTGTGTAAACAAAGCAAGCAAATAACTTCTCTTAACGCCACTCAGCCGTCGAAACAAGTTACTTTTACTCGCAAACAGTGCTTTCTAGCGAGTCTGTCGTGCGCTGTAGTGCGCTCCCACTTGTCACCACCACTGTCCAGTGCCACCCCACTGTGCGCCAGCAGATAGCTGATTTACTAACAAATTACAAATATTTATTAACGCCTCCGGGCCAAATTCATAAATCATCCGACAATTGAATGCATCACCGTAAATTATCTGTGAGTCACGCATTTAGTGCTGCGATAAATATTCCACGCCACCGAAGCCCTCTGACCGGACGCGGGCCTGGTGGCGGCTGTGTCTGCATTTGAGTCGCGGAGCCGTGCGACGGGGGTGAAATCCTTCCCGCGTCCAGGTATCCATAAATAAGGATCAAGTCAATTCCTGAACAAGTTAATTTTGATTTCCTCGTGCCGCCGCATTGGTTGGTGTTTTATTTTCCTTCTTGGCCAACTCGCGACACGCTTAAGCCGGGAAGCAAGTGATTTATAGGCCGGAGTGTCTGTTTGCGGACTTGAAGATTTTGAAATCCGCACAAGCACCCGGAGGGTGCGTACTTTCTCTCTAATTAGGTGCGAACTTTCGATTGAGAGTGTTATCGAGTGGACATTGTGTAATCCCTTGGGTTGCGATTGAGATGATCTCGATCTTCACGCCGCGCCGTCGAGGTGTATGGGCAAAGATAAACGACGATAAACATCAAACAACAACTTGGCAGTCGGCTTGAGGCGCAGAGAACGGTTTACACAACACACGCAGCGCAAGTAAGTCACAAGCTGTGTTATGGCGGCTTACCGAGTGGACATGCCAATTGACGGATTTGTTCCTGGGGGAGCTCTTTTTCCCCAAAGCCGGTGCTTGTGCATTGATGCTGCCAACTTGGAAGCGATCTGGATCAACGGTGTGGATTTGGGTCGAATGTGAAAGCACATAGAAACCTCAAAGCCAATGTAAATACGCATTCAAACCCCCGACACACGTCATGCGAGGTCCATTAACGTCACATTCACAAAGATTCCGAACAAGCGCCCAGTAAAATCTTAAATGGCATAATTACCCGCGTGAGTAGGGCTCAGGCCGTGTTCT